>JASVEL010000248.1:0-636672 GCA_032618575.1 Nicotiana noctiflora
CAATTATTGAATAATAATAATAATAGTAATAATAATAATAATAATAATAATAATAATAATAATAATAATAATAATAATAATAATAATAATTAAGTCACAACTCACATGCATGTCGTCTTCAGTTGAGGTTAACTAGAAAACCTAGGACTGTGATTGTTTATGCATGCGCCGACTGCAGTTTCTATGTACATATCTGGTGATTAATGATATTTGCTTAATTACCAAAAAAGGTCTCTAATCTACGTCACGAATTGCTATTGTAGCGGCATGTCTTCCTCCAAACACCACCAGATCCTTATCTGATTTATTCATTTGAAGTTATTAACAAGAGAACTAAGCAAATAAAAGATGAGATATCTAAAAAATTTAAGGAATTCGAAACCATATATCTTGGTATTGAGGGCACGCGCACACACAAGCGAGAGCAAGAGAGAGAGGGGAAAACTTTAGACATGGGATGGGTCAAAATCCTTGTTACGTGTGATTTTTTAAGACATGTTAGGTCAAAATCGGGGGGGGGGGGGGTGTGTTTAGAATTAAAAAAATAGTCAAATTTACAAGTTGTCATTCAAAAATAGTCATAGTTCAAAAGTAATCGAACTTTTGCCACTTTTCATGTAAAGATAAATTTGAAAGAATATACTGTTTAAAATCCGGAAAAATATTCTAGTATAATATACTGAAGTTCCACTATAGTATACCGGTCCAAACATAATATACTGGAGAGTGGAGTGCCGATGCTCCAATCTCCAGTATATGAGTTCCAGCATAATATAATGGAAGTTCATACACAAGTGCAGCGATCTCTAGTATATTATGCTGTAACTATCCGTGTTGTAGCAAAATAGTGACTATTTTTGAATGACCAGTCCAAAAACTGGATAGCCCGTGCTATTTTAACAAATCCAGGTATATGTGGTTTTTTTAAAAAAAAATATTTCTGAGAAGGGTTTAATTTTGGGCCAATCAAATTTGGCAACGTAATAAATAAAATTTTCTTATATATACTATAATAGAAATTTATTTACCTATTTTCTTTAGGTGTTTTAGTTTTTAATAAGTATCTAGATTTTTCTTATAAATTGTGTATATTTCCCCATAAAAGGCTCTCACCCGGTTATTAGTACCTTCAATTAAGATATTCAATTAAATCCTTTCCGTTTTTTTATTCTCTCCTAATACATTCATCCATAAATTGGTCCATTTGAAGACCAAAGATATATATGATTCTCAAGCATAGATACATACAATTTCAGGTTTTAAAATTTTGTTGTTTGTTTGGATTCAGAGTTCTTGCAAGTGATTGGGAATAATATACTTTGGAGTTTATATCTTTATTTTGAGGGAGTTTGGTTAAGTATAGAATTAGTTTTAGGTTAAATTTCAGATTGAACTCGAAGAGGAAGAAGTTGCATAAACTGTTTGATAATTGTATTGTAATTGTATCATAATTGTATCCGATACACCAATACCTAAAATATAATTGTATCATAAATATATCATACTTGTATCACAATTATATATAACTTGTATTTCATACATTAATATCTAAAACACTACCTGATATAATAAAAACACAATTCTCATACATTTATGATACTAATTGTGGCACATTTATGAAAATTTGTGATACAATTGTGATCTTCATCTTCTTCAAGTTTCCATCACAACTCTAAACTTAAAGGCTGATCTAATCTTTTAGTTTAATTGTATTAGTATTATCAGATATTATTTTAGGTATTAATGTATCACATACAAGTAATATACAATTTTAATACAATTGTTACACAATTCTAAAGCAATTGCGATACATTTATCATACCATTCCTCCAATTTCATTTTCTTCGAGTTTCAATATGAAATTTTACGTAAAACTAACTCTAAAACTTACTAATTTCTCTCTAAATTGAGATATTAACTACAAGGTATATTCTCCATCATTTGTAAGAATACCCAAACCAAACAAATCACAAATTTGTAAATTTCAAACATTAAATTCAAAGTTTCGAAACTTTTTAATGAACGCCGATGGAAATTTCAGAGACAAAATATTGGCCATTTCGTTTACATTGCGAGAGAAGTATTAATTTTGGATGATAAGTACGAGGGAGAGAGAATGTGATGTGATTTTTTTTGGAAAATAGATAAAATTCGAATTTTTAGGAGGGGCTGCTGAAGGAGAGAGGATGACATTTTAAATAATGAATCTTCTTATTTTATTTTATTTTATTTTATGATTTTATACATAAAAGGTAGATATAGATATAGAATGTAATAAGTATTTTTTTTTTTTGGTTAAAAGGAGCATTTTATTATAAAGAGAAACTTCCGCTAGGGTACCAATTGACAATAGCATTATTTTGAGGGGGTATATCAGATCACCCTCATTGTGACTACAATTGTGAATATTACAATCCAGAATTTATCTTGATGAAACAGTTACTGTGATGTTGCCCAAAAAGCATGTGCAGCAAACACTAGAGGAACTATTGTTACAAAAATATTTCTTGGCTAGTAGATCAGCTACTCTGCTCGTCTCCTTGTAGTTGTGCTTCACCGCCATGTCTCCTAGCATTTGGACGATTGACTTGCATTCAGAAATGATATAGTAAAAAAAAAGGTTACCATTGGTAAGCATTCTGTGACGACCCAAAGGGTCATCACCTGTTTTCCTCATCTGTTCTGTGCTTCCGAGGCCTTGAAAACGTCATTTTATATTGCCTCAATTTGCGTGCACAGTCTAGGTGCATAGCCGAAATTTTTTTATGTGGAAATATGTGAATTCAGTGAAAAATTTGAAGAATTTTGATATTAATATGATTATAGTTGACTTTGGTCAATATTTTTCGTAAACGGACCCAGACCCGAGATCAGACTGTCCCGGAAGGTCCGTAAACAAATATGGGACTCGAGAATATGTCCGAAGTCGAAATCCAAGGTCTAGAACCTGAGCAAAAGAATTTTTATGTTAAATTATTTTTCTGAAATTATTAGAAAATGAGAATGAAAATTGATTAAAAACTTATGGCATCGGGCTCATAGTTTAGTTCTGACGCCCGGTAAAAGTCTTATATGTTGTTTAAGAACTTCCTGTAAAGTTTGGTAAACAACGGACGTCGTTTGACGTGTTTCGGATAAGTTTGGGTTGCGTTGTGCTTGTTTTTCTTATGCTTCAACATCGTTTGTTCAAGCGTAAATGATATCATATTGAACAAATGAGCTCCGATTACTGTTTTGAATGAAGCATTAGATCCGTATCGTAATTACGATCCGTAGCAAAAAGAATAATCGAATTTGGACATCATATGATGATTTTATGGCCATTTTACTAAGGTTACCCAGATTTTCAAGTTAATGATGAAATTGTTCCTGACGGCGTATTAAAAACCTACACTATTTATAAATCTTAAAACCTACATATCTCCTTTATTATAAGGTCAAATTGAGTGATTCAATAGCCTAAAATCATTACAATTTCACAAATAATCCATTGGGAGCAGTAAAATACGTGAAAAGTATACCTATAATGAACAAGTCGAGTTTTCTTTCAATTTTTGAACGGGAAGAAGCTTCTGAGGCGATTTTTAAGAGAGAAAATTAGTGGGTATCATAGAGGTAGTGATTTGATTATTAAAACTCATTTATGGGTGATTATAAACCACAATCCCATTCTTTAATTCATGAAAACAGTAGAAAATAGGATTTTGGGGCCTGGAACTATGAGACCTTTAGTGGTCGATTTGAGTGATCAAACGGACTCCGATTTTGGTGTTCTTTATATATACGGACTCGTGGCGAGACAAGGAATCCGTTGGTATAATTTTCGGATTTTTTTTACCGAGCAATCCCGGGGTCAGTTTTACAATTTTTGGACAGCATGTTAAAAATACTTTAATTAGACAATTAGGCTGGTTTGTTGAGTAGAATTGATGATATTAAATAAATTATATATAGATACGATTGATTTGGAGCCAAATTCGAAAGTAAAGGCATTGATTGAGGATTGAGTGGACTATAAGCCGTCGATGTAAGTGTTTGATCTATCCTAGCTTGAGGGAATATGGGAGAGTATAATCACTTGCTTATTGCTAAATGATCGAGTGCGGTGTATAGGCGTGGTGACGAACATCTATACATCGGAGTCTAGCATGACTGTGAGTCATTTGTTGATACATGCTGTGAGCTAATATAAAACTTTCCTAAGTTGTATTATTGAGCCCTTGGCGGGTTGTGACGGTTGTGTATTGTTCCCTTGCTAGGACCTTGTTGCATTGTTATTATTGCTCCCTTTCTGGGATGGTACTTGTTGTTTATCTCATTCTTCTTGCCCGTTGATTGTGACTGTTGTTTGGGTGATGAAGAGTGATAAAGCACGAAGGGTGATGCCGTACCATTTTTAATTATATTCGAACGAATGATCATTTCGTGCTATGTTTTACTATTTAAGCACGAAAGATCATTCATTGCCATGTTTTACTATTTATGCACGAAGGATCATTCCGTGCCCTATTTTACTATTATACACGAAGGAAAATTCTATGCCGGTGTTAATTAAATCATGCACGAAGGATCATGCCGTGCCATGAATGTGAGACTTCAGCATTGTCCAGTTGGACAAGGACTTGTCCTATGAGGAGGAGCCGGTAACTATTCCAGATCGGCAGGTTCATCAGTTGAAATTGAAGAGTTTTCCTTCGGTTCATATTCAGTGGAGGGGTCAGCCTATTGAGGCAGCGACCTGGGAGTCCGAGTCCTATATACGAAGCCGATATCCCCATCTCTTCTTCGACTCAGGTACTTTTGTTATGTCAGTAAGACGAACAATTATTTTAAAGGTGGAGAATGTGATGACCCAAACGGTCATCACTCGCTTTGAAAGTAAATTTTGTGTTCCAAGACCTTAAAAACCTATTTTGTCTCACCTCAATTTGCGTGAGCTATCCGGGCGCATTTCTGGAAAGCTTTATTGTGAAATCTAAGTAAAATAAGGAAATTGACATTTAAATGGATTAAAGTTGACTATGGTCAACATTCTTGATAAACGGACCCAGAGTCATGATCCGAAAGTCTAGTACGGTCCGTAGAAAAATATGGAACTTATCGAATTTAGAGGTCCCAAGCCGAGGAAAGAATATTTTTAAAAAAATTATTTGATGAAAAATATAAAGGCTTTTAGAAGTGAATTAATTTAATTTCTTGATGGTATCAGGCCAGTACCATAGTTTCGGAGCCCGGTACAAGTTTAAAATAATAATTTGGTTAAATATGTGGACTTTCGTAAGAATCGGAGTTTGTTTGGTATAAACCGGACCTAAAGTTGCTTTCAATGTTCTTGAGTGATTTCATGATTTTGAGGTTTAATTCATAGTTGTTGATGTTATTTAGATGATTTGATAGCACAAGCAAGTCTATATGATATTTTTAGACTCGCGTGCATGATCGGTTTGGAGCCCCGAGTGCTCGGGTGAGTTTTGGATAGGCGAATAACATTTGACTTACGAAAATTATTGGTATGTTGCAGCTATGTAACAGGCCTCTGATCTCGTAATTGCAAGATCGGGCTTAGCAAATGCGAACTTGCCAGGCTTGGGAAATGCGACCCAGGCGTCGCAATTGCGAACCAAGCCTAGACAAGCCATGCTCGCAAATGCCACATTTTGATTGCAAATGCAAAAATGGCAGGGTTGCAAATGCGACTATTTCTTCGCATATGGGAAGTTGACAAGATTCCATGCTAACCCCGGTCGCAATTGCGACATTTGAGACCTACTAAATGAGATTTTAACGGGATTTCACCCATTTTTCAAACTCTTTCAAACCCTATACTCTATTGGGCGATTTTTCAAAGAAAGATTCTTCTCCAAATCATTAGTAAGTAATTTCTAATTTATTTTCTTCAATCTATAGCATCTTATTGCATGATTTCATTTCAAAACCAAGTGTTTTCATGGGGAAATTGGGTATTTCTGGGTAGAACATATGATTTTCAAATTTTGGGGATTTGAACCTCGATTTGAGGTTTGATTTCAAAACAAATTATATATTTGAATTTGTGGGTGAATGGATGATCGGGTTTTGGTTCGAACATCAGGTTTTGGGAAAATCATTAGAAAATCTATTTTCATGCATTAGAATTGGTTTATTTAGCATTAATTAATGTTATCAAGTAAATTATGACTAGATACAAGGAAATTGAAAGTACAATCGAGAGGTAAAGCGGTATTTGAGGCTTGATTTTGTTCATGGCGTTGAGGTAAGTGTTTGGTCTAACCTTAGCTTGAGAAAATATGAGTCGTGGTCTTATTTGCTATATGTTAAGTGTTGAGTATGGCGTATAGGTGTGGTGACGAGTATCTATACATTGGTGTCAAGCATGCCCGTAGGTCTTACACTATGATTGTTGTGACTCCGTTATGTATTGCCCATGCTTAATATGATGATTATCAATGTTGAACAAGGCTTATGAAGTATTCTTGATAACTGATTTGAGCATTGGCTCAAGTTGAAGATTTATTTTGTGAAACGATTGTGGAAATGAGATGAGATATATTGTTGATTCCCTTGCCGGGATGTTATTGATTATGATATTGTTTCCCTTGCTGGGATGTTATTGTTATACTATTGTTCCCTTGCCGGGATTCTTTTGTGATTTTATTGATTCCCCTTACCCGAATTGCTTGGTGATTGTTGCTTGGTGAGAAAGAGTGTAAAACACGAAGGGTGATGCCGTGCCAATTTCTTAAATGTAAAAACACGAAGGGTGATACCGTTCTAAGATATGATTGATAATTTATGAAGGATAATGCCATGCCATGATTATGTGAGGTAAAAGCACAAAGGATGGTGCCATGCCGAATCTATAGATTCTTATGGTGAGAACGAGAGTAAAAGCACGAAGGCTGAAATCGTGTACTTGTTATTGATTTCCTTATTCTTGCTGATATGAAAATTTGGTGTTCCTTATGCTTTTCTACTGAGATTCTATTAGCACTTGTTATTTCCCGCAGGATGTTTCACTTTCCCATATTTAACTACTAGTTTCTGTTATTATTATTTTTTGTATATGATTTAACTGCATAGGTTTATTTGGTTTCCTTGTCCAAGCCTCGTCATTATTCCGCGAGATTAGGCTCGACACTTACCGACACATGGGGTCGATTGTGCTGATACTATACTCTGCGCTGTGTGTAGATCCCGATACTGAAGCTTTTGGACCACAATAAGGTTGCTGCCTTCAGTCCAGCAGAGACCCGAGGTAGTCTTGCAGACGTCCGCAGGTCTTGGCGTCCCCTTCTATCTTTTCCATTTCGTTTTTATGTATTTCAGAGATATACTTGTATTTTCCATTCAGACCACTGTTTGTAGAATTTGTAGATGGTCCATGACATTGTGACACCAATACTTGGTTGAGTTGTATGTTTGATTTTGTACTAGTATTTAGTTAAATTATACGATTTCGTCTTCCGCATTTCTTTTATTATTATGATTATTCCGCTGTTGATCATATGTTAAATTTGAAATTGTTGGAGGCTAAGGAAAAAAGGGTAATAATATCTATAACACTCGGCTTGCTTATCTTTCACGAGTAGGCGACATCACGACTCGCGAGAGTGGAAAATCGAATTGTAACATAAAGCTTATCCGCTCATATTTGAAAAAAGTAATACAAAAAGAAAGTTCTATGAATCATACATGCTAGTAAAAGCAAAACAAACAATTTTATTTGTTACGTACATGCTTAACCAACTGAATTACAAACTTACAATACAATGAAGGTTTACCACCATAAAATCACGTTCCACAAACTAATCAGAAAAGAAAAGAATATCCACAAAAGAGATCTCATTATTAAACATAACAATACCAAATTGATTAAAATTTGGCAAGGAAAATAGCTTATCAAAGTTTTTCTTAGTTTCGGAAGGCACAATGTTTTCTGATTTCACCTGCTTTACCAGTAAGGACTCCAATTTTGCCCATCTTTATCATTGATTCTCCAAAATCCTTAAAGAAAGTGGATCCATAGGGATTTGCTTGAGACAAAACATAAGCTTTTGTTTGAGTATCAGTGAGAAGAGCTGCATCAGATGCGAATAACCCTCTTCTTTTGCTAACCATTGTGTAATAATCAGTGTCAAAACTCTTGAAACTTCCAGGGTCCATTTCGACGATGGTGCTCACATCTCCTGGCTTGCATTTGATCTTCAAACGACTTATGTAGTTTTGATCCATGTTTGGGTCCATGTCACCTTTGCCACTGAAATTGTACATACGACTTGAGAAGGAAAAACAATGTGACATTCCAATAGTGTGTCCTCCTACGAATAAACAAGGAGAATATAAATGTTAGATTTTTGAGTTTCCTGAATAAATGTAACTCTTCCACACGTAACGTAGTTGTTTAACAATAAAATATCAATTATTACCTGATAAAACAACAAGGTCTTTTACATTTAAGCCCAAGGAGCCAAATGTTGTTTTAAGAGTAGTAAAGTTATCAAAAGGAGTTGGCAAATTCTTTAAGGCATCTAATAGAATTGAAACTCTCCCATCTCTTCTTCCCAAGGGTACTGCCCAAGTTGGTCCATTAATCTGAAATAACCCATAACATATTATGTAAAAGAATTATATAAGTATTTGAAATTCTAATTGAATTTTGTCTTTTATTTAGTTACCAGTTCAACAGCATCACGGGCAGCTAAGGCTAAAATATCAGAGCAAGATACAACACCAGGACACTCTTTCTCTAAAGCAGATTTAGCAGCATCAATTACTTGGAATCCCCTCAGGCTTTGATTTGGAATTGCATCTTTCTCAGCTTGATTTCCTTTTGTTGAATTCAGTAGCACTGAACCATCACATCCCTGTGTGATTAAGTGAATATGTTATAGTTCATTCAAATAAACTAAGCTAAATACATAAGGCATTAAATGGTACTAGTGCTTACCCTAACAAAACAATCGTGAAAATGCATTCTCAATAAAGGAGCAGCCAGAGTAGGAGCACGAGAAATATAGTGAGCTGTTGTTTCTTTCACAATAGCCTCCACATTTGGACATGTTTTTTTGTAGAACCCTAATTCTACACCTTGAGAATTAGCAACCTCTAATATGCAAAAAAGTTGAAGAATGAGAAATGAAAGGAACTTTAATGTTGCCATTATCTTTTTTGGACAAAGGATGATGAAAATTAAATGTCAATGTACTTTCTTGCTTGAAGTGATGATTGGGACACTCAAATACATGTCCTTTAAATAGGAAGATGATTGCGATATAAAAATCCTTTAATTTGATTTTGTTAAAATGGTAGAGCAGTAGGTATATATAATGGAAAGTTGATTTTTAAATTTAGCAGTTAGCACCTTCTAAGTGAAGTATTTTTTAATGTTATTGTTTCTAATATATGCGAAATAGACAGATTACCAGAAAACAAAATATAACAAGAAAACAAAAAGGAAAAAGAGAACGACAAAATTCTATAATTTTTCTTGCCACTATAGTATGATTTATTTGTTACTATTCTGAAAGAAGATTCAGCAGACTAATAACCATATCAAATGAATGCCATTCATGTTAGGGTTTGCATGATTTTCTTACCATGTTGAATTTACCTTTCCTCGAAGAAGAGTTTACATAATTGATTTTTACTTTTGCTTAAAGGACAATATAGATCTTTCCCAAATTTAACATATACTTACTCCTGGGAAAAGATTGCGACCTCTGTAAATTGAGAATCTCTCCTTCATGCACAAGAATAAAATACCATCTACAACGTAGTCTTTTAAAGAGTCTTGTTTAGGGGAAAAATTAATTTTACCTTACGTATTCATTTTTATATAAGTAGGTTGATATAGTATGTGAACTGACCAAACCATATTAAAATATTATGCCTCTTTTAATATACTTTATTGTGTCGTTTGATTTATCGTTACTAAGGTTTGCTTTGTTTGCTTCCGCACGTTGCCTTGTAATTTTTTATCCCAACATGGATAATCTAAAACATGTGGTTAATTACAAAGTAAATAAGCTTAATTGGATAAACTTTTATTTTAATTTTAAACTTGTTCACCTTAAATAATTTTTGTAGAACAAGGAACATTTATTACGATCCATTTTACTTGTTTGTATCCAGGTATAACTAACCGTTGGATTGTTATATCACAACGGTACCAAAATTCCAGTATGAACTCATATTATTAATAGTAGTTATATGTTTACTTATATAGAAAATAAAAATGCAACCAAACGAAATATAAAATTATACCGACTTTTATACCGGAAATATTTTCATAATCACGGCAACCAAAAGCAATATTATTCATTTTCTCCGAAAGATCTCTCACCAGAAAGGAAGCATAGTAGAGGAGAGGAGTGCAAAATTACAACTCGTTCAAGTTAAAATTTGGATAAATATAACTGTTATAGACTAGAATACAGACTGAAATTAATAAACAATACACTTAAGCACTATAGAGTTCTATAATAAAGACGTTCTTGGTTTAATTAAGTACAACTTAGATATAGTCAAATCTTTCAATAACAATTTCATTTGTTTCGAATATTCTTGGATGTTATAGCAAAGTGCTGTTCTAGAGAACATATATTATAATATAATATGAAATTTAGTTCCGGAAAAGATTGACTTCCTTGTTTGTTCCGAATGTTTTTGAATGTTATAGCAAAGTGCTGTTATAAAGAACATATATTATAATATAACATAGAAATTTGATTTCGAATAAATTTGACTTTTATAATAAAATATTATTACACACGAATATTGCAGTAGGGAGGTCCGACTATATTTGAAGATAACGCTGTAATACAAAGAGCGTGTTGTTTAGGTGGTGTATACGGATAGAGTACTTGAGTTGGTAAGTTATTCCTTTAGTTGTCTCTTATTTATATATCCTAAGTCAAACACTGAAGAAGAATACAGCTAGCCAAATCTTCAAAGGGCAAACAATTGAATTGGTTCAATTATATGGTGCCAACGAAATCCAACACTAATTTTCATTTTATTGAATTATGCGATCAACTTGCTAGCGAACATTTATTTTGAATTCGATAATTTTTGCAAAAATATTTTGCTATATTTTATTATTTTATTATTATAAGATCAATCCTACTATTTTTGGTTCTTGGGTTTCTGTGCTTGAGAAATTTTTTTTTTGAGCTCATGTACAATTCATCGGTTCAGTACTAGATGTAGCCTTTCCTAGGGCAAAATAGCTAAATATTTATAATGCTCTGGTAGTTCAAGGTCAAGGTAGTGTTGCTCAACCGATTAATGTGGCTTATCAGGTACAATATTATTAGGAAATAATCAAGTTAGGGCACTGAACGGTGCAATAAGAGGAATGAAAGTGATTGACACATGAGCACCTATAAGTAATCCAGCCGGCGAGCGACTCTGGGATGGATTTTTAGCATGCTCAGAGAGCCTAGTGCTACTATGGATTGTCATCAACTATCATGCCATCTCCTACCTTGTCCCCATTTTTTTCTCCAAAATGGAGATTTTCTCATTTTGGGGGCAACGTACTCCAACCATTCCCCCAATTTTTTTTTAAATTCTTGTCTCTCTTCTATATTATATTATTATCTTTCATTTCAATTTTATTTTTTAATTTTCATTAATCAAATTTCATCTTTTATTTTATTAATTTATAATTTCCATAATTAAAAAATTCCATAAATTTTAAATAATATAATTTGTAACCAATTATTATAGATTAACTAATAATTCAAATAAAAATGAAATCATTGCGATACAAGATTAATTAAATACATATAATTTTACATAAAAATAATAAATGCGCGAAAATTAATTTATCAAAATTATACATCAAATTTAAGATATAATATTAATATTATAAAAATATTACATAAATATTATTAAGTGTATATAAAGAGATAAATAAGAGATTAAATGATAAAATAATAATAAAATAATGGTGAATGGGAGAGATGAATAATGTACCCCATATTTGAGGGAACACTATTCATCCCGATTATTGAGACAAAAATAAGGGAGGGTTGGAGGACAATTTCCCTCAAAATTACCCCCATTATGGAGGATGGGGGCAATGTTGGAAATACCCTCCATAAAAATGACTTATTTTTCACAAACACATTTTGTTTCTCAACATGTTTATTTCCAAGTATACAATTAATATCTTAAAAGTTTATATAAAACAAATTTGTTCTTGCTTGGTTCATACTTTCTTCTATCGATATCGAAGACTGCATCTCACTGAATATATATGAAATAGAATAAGTAGTAAAACAGGTTGGAGACTTGATTAATTAATAAACTAGGATATGCCATAAGCATCTTTATATTTGAGCTGTCCTGGCTGCTAAAAGTAGCAGCAGGTATTTGTTCCTGTTTGTTAAAAGTACTTGGACTTCACATGCACCATATGAACATAGATTGTAGATATATATACTCCAGGAGCAGGTAGAGGCGGATATATTCGAACCTAGTGCTTTTGACGCGAAACATAAATTTATGAATAAAATTCACAGTAAAATTGTAACGAATAGTAGATATGAACCCACAAATTTAAAAAGATATACAACTTTAAAGATTGAATTCATAGAGCAGCCTGCAGGTAATGTTATAAAGCTATTGAGTTACGTTAGTACTATTCAACGTTGATGCATGTCATGGCAATTTTTTTTGATAAAAGAAAAGACAAGAAAGATGGTTATAAGCCCAACGATTTGGTTGCTTAATTATTGGGAAGGTTAATTGGTCAACGTGAATATGATATATCTATGATGTGACTGAGTAATTGCAATAGGGACAGACTATAACTAATGATGAATTTTCTAATGCATTCAAAAACTTAAGAAAGAAAGAAGAAAAAGATAAATGGTACTAAAATAAACACATGTTAGTTAGATCAAACAAGCAAAGTGCCTATAAATTGGCTCTAATGCATGCTGTTTGAGTACATAAACGCAACAAAACAAGACATCTCTTTAAAAACTAAGTAGCATTACAAAATATGGCTACATTTAGCTCTTTGAGTTTTCTAGTATTGATTTTTGTTGGAATCTTAGGGTCAAGCCATGGCCAGTTACAACTCAACTTCTATAGCAAGAGCTGCCCAAAAGCAGAGAAGCTTATCCAAAACTATGTCCAGAAGCACATTCCTAACGCTCCGTCTCTTGCAGCTGCCTTACTCAGAATGCAATTTCATGATTGCTTTGTCAGGGTAAGTATAATATACATACATTTATTGTAATTGGATTGAGAAGGAATTAAATAGCGCAACATGAATGAGATTCATATAACTGACCCCAACTTTTTACTGATTGAGACGTAATTGTTATTGTTGTATTCGCAGGGTTGTGATGCTTCTGTGCTGCTGAATTCCACAAAGAGTACTGGAACCCAAACCGAAAAAGTGGCAATCCCAAATCAAACATTGAGAGGATTCTCATTTATTGATGGTGTGAAGAAAATAGTTGAAGCTGAATGTCCTGGAGTTGTCTCTTGTGCTGATATTGTTGCACTGGTTGCTAGAGACTCTGTAGTTGTCACTGTAAGCAAAATATTGAATAAATAGTTCTCAAATTCTACCACCATTTTCTGTTCTGAATTCTGATTAATCCTTTTATTGGCATATTAATAGGGAGGTCCATACTGGAATGTGCCAACTGGTAGAAGAGATGGAAGAATATCAAATGCCTCAGAAGCCTTAACTGATATTCCAGCTCCAACAAGTAACTTCACCAGACTTCAGTCATCTTTTGCCAAGAAAGGACTTGATCTAAAGGACTTAGTTCTATTGTCTGGTAACTCAAAATACATACTCTTTTAATTTTTCTAGTCACATGTATATATATAGGCTGTATTAATAGATGTCGGTGAGACTTGATCTTAGGATCTCTGTCTCTGCTATCATGCTCAATTGTGTGGTCATCTCATTTAGCCGGCCTTTATTTACTATATTTTAACATGTTTCAGGTGCTCACACTATTGGAGTTTCTCATTGCCCATCATTTTCCTCACGTCTGTACAATTTCACTGGAACTTTTGGTACTCAAGATCCATCTCTAGACAGTGAATACGCCGCCAATCTTAAGGCCAAGAAATGCAAATCCCTGAATGACAATACAACAATAGTTGAGATGGATCCAGGTAGTTTCAGGACATTTGATCTAAGCTACTTCAAGCTTGTGCTCAAGAGGAGAGGTCTGTTCCAATCTGATGCAGCCTTAACGACGAGTTCTACGACAAAATCATTCATCAACCAACTAGTCCAAGGTTCACTCAAAGAGTTCTATGCTGAATTTGCTCAAGCCATGGAAAAAATGGGAAGAATAGAAGTGAAGACTGGTTCTAATGGTGAAATTAGAAAGCAATGTGCATTTGTGAATTAATAGGTTAAAATTATCTATAATTTATTTGGTACCAAGTTTCAATCATTTTGTATTTTGTACTTATGTGCGTTGCTTCACAGTGTGAGTGATTTGAGGCAGATGTATCTTGTTTTCTTTTGTATCTATGTCTTACTATTTTTGTACCTGTATGATTTTTCTTGATAATAAAACCAAAATAAATTGAAACGGACTAACGGAGTATAATAGTTTCTATTGAATTATTATATATTGATAAAAGTAAGAAAGTTGACTTTAGTACTTTATTTTTGTCATGTTAAGTATCTTTGTCTTTGTCACTTTCATTCAATCTCCCTCTGAGATTGATGGTGACTTAGTAAATTATATAAAGGAGATAACGTGGAAGGTAGAGACATGTGCTAGAAGCGAGAATCTTTAACATATGATCAGATTTTCGGTTGGATGGGGTCGAATTGGACTTAACTGATAAGGGTTGAGTGCATCTCCCCCACGCCTCGCGACATCGAGGGTACGACCCTCGCTTACGTTTTTAACAACAAAGGCGTGGCATCTACGTATATGTCCAGACGCCCCTTCCCCTCCCCTTTATATTTTCTAAGGGTGTCAGCGGCCCCTCGACGAATTGTACCTTTGGCAAGAAAATCCCTTCTCTATATAAAGAGGGATTTTTCTTATTGTAAGGGGCAAGTGTTATTTTCTAATAATGCAACTTCTGATTATTCTCTCTCTATTATTCTCTTTCTATTTATTCCCTCAGTGGCAGTCATCGATTACATTCATAACTTCGTCATTTTTGTTAATCTTCATAATATAAAGATATAGATCCTTCTTCGGGGTTTATTATACTTGATTACAATTTACCCTTTTTTCACATTTTTGATTGTCCATAGCTCATAAAGTATTCGGTAACTTTTGAGTCAAACACTAGTTTTCTTCATTATTATTCTTTTAAGTAACAGAAATCGCCAAGCTCAACAATCTTTTCATTTAACTTGGGACTACCACAACCAATTTCTATAATATTTACAGGACGGAACCCTACCGCCCGACAAGAAGGAGGCAAAAAAGCTCTGCATAGCGACAAGATGCTGCATAATAAACGACGACCTCTACAAGAGGACCTTTGGAGGACCCCTACCCAAATGCCTAGGCCCCAATTAGACAACGCCGGTACTAGAGGAAGTTCACGAAGGCCATTATGGCGCCTACATGGGCAATCGAGCACTCGTACGTTGCCTAGTACGAGCTAGGTATTACTGTCCTACTATGAAAAAAGATGTCGCGGAGTACGTCCGCCGATTGGAAAAGTGTCAAAAGTTCGCCCCCTTGATACACCAACCGGGAGAACCCCTCCATTCGGTCACTTCGCCATGGCCCTTCATAAAATGGGGAATGGATATAATCGGACCGCTACCTGCCGGACGAGGAAAGATACGCTTTTTATTAGTTTTAACTGACTCTTTCCCTAAATGGGTAGAAGCAGGTGCTTACGCCCAAATTCACGAACAAGAGGTCATCGCCTTCATCTTGAAGAACATCATATGCCGTTTCGGCATCCCAAGAGAAATAACCTGTGACAATGGGCGACAGTTCATCGGTCAGAAAACGACCGACTTCTTCGACAAATGGTACATCAAAAGATTACTCTCAACACCATATCATCCTGCCACCAACGGTCAAGCAGAGTCATCCAACAAAACAATATTAAATATATTGAAGAAGAAGCTCGAAGACGCCAAAGGACTGTGGCTCGAGCTACTACCAGAGGTACTATGGGCACACATAACCACCCCCAAGTCATCTACAGGAGAAACGCCTTACTCGCTGGCCTACGAAACTAATGCCATCATACTAGTCGAAGTAGGCAAGCCTAGTTTAAGGTACTCACACACAAGCGGAGCAGAGAATGATGCGAATCGACTCCAAGACCTCGATGAAGCCGAAGAAAGAAGAGAAATGACCCACATTAGGCTGGTAGCCCAAAATAGCAAATCAAAAGATACTACAACAAGAAAGCAAAAATTCAATCGCTCAAAGTAGGCGACTATATATGTATTAAAAGCCAAGACACTGGCTTCCAAAAACCCATCAAAGGAAAATTGGGAACCAATTGGGACGGACCCTACAAAATCACCGCAACAGCAGATAAAGGCTCATTTCGACTAGAGACCATGCATGGAAGGGAAAACGCTCCAAAACAACTGGAACATCTCTCACCTCAAGTATTTCCATTTCTAAAAGAGTATCCCCGAGTCGTACTCTTTTTTCCTCATTCGAGTTTTGTCCCAATCGGATTTTCTCGGAGAGGTTTTTAACGAGGCGACGAATGAGATGCTCGGAAATGCTTACGAGGCTAATATGACACGCCAGTCATTCTGCCAATCAGCATAACAGGCGTATCACAAGGACTAAGGCTACGACCATCTCCAATGTATGAAAGACTAATATTCCATTTTCTTTCTAAATATTTATTTTTAATAATGGATAAATGTGTTTCCTCATAACTTCAATTTACGAATATCCAAGGCATTTACATGTTCAAAAAATTAATAGGATTTGCATGCTCCTTTGTATACCGTAATTTATTATAAAAAAATTATATTTAATATTCCTCGCGCAACGCACGTATACAAATACTAATTTTCTATTAGTAATAACTACCCAATTGAAGAACAAAGTAGCTAGTTTTGGACGATATTAGAATAATTAACGAGAATCAAGCCTAACATCCATAACTACCCAATTGAAGAATAGGGAAGTTAGTGAATAATATTTTCCTCAACTCTATTTCCAACATCATTTAAATTGGTTTAGTATACAATTATTATGGTCTAAAAAGACCTCTTTTTAACCGTGATTTTGGACTCAACTCAACTTAAAAACTTGCTCTAATAGAGAAACTTGTTCACACGGGACAAAGGTGGGTTTACAAATTTTAGAATTCGAACTAAAGGTGTTAATTGGGGCGGCTGACCCGCTAACAACCCCGTTGAACTCGAGTCAGTCCGGTCCAGCCCGTTACTATAGACTATAACGCGGGTTGGGACAGGTTGGGCAGGGGCGGCTTGTAATGTCCACTTTTTTCTTAAACGGGTATTGAACCCGCTACAACCCGTTAAGCCCTTAACAGGTTCGTGTTAATCCGATTGTTTTTATAAATCTGACCGTTGCCAACGATATAACTTTATATATATATATATATATATATATATATATATATATATATATATATATATATAGCCCGAACGGCCCGAGCCCGTTAAGCCTGAACCCGTATGGGCCCTATACCAAAAAATTCTAGCCCGTTAACGCCAGCCCGATAATAACCTGTCCCGAAACCGAACGGGCTGATATTTTTTGTGTCCAACCCGTCCGATAAACAGGTATAATTTGAACTCATAAACTTTTAATCTTACACTCGCCTCTAATAGCATATATGATTATAACTATATTAATTTGCAAGGGGCCGAAGGAGTTGGTTGTATATTCTCCTGCTGCATTTGAAAGCAATATAATTCATTAAAATGTCAACGCTACTAAACTTGATATTCGAGTTTATGAAACATGTTAGACATTTGTTTATTAGCTACTTATTTTATTCGATTTGTTTCAAGTAATTTTTCTCCCACTATCATCACTAACATTTCAGAAATATTTGTTTTCCTAAAAACTTAACTTTTTCTCTACAAGAAAGATAAAAAGAGAGAAAAGAGAAAAATTTCATCTTCCTCTTACCCGCTTATGATGATTAAAAAGATAGAGAGAGAAACAAAAATGCTTAACTTTTAAAGGTATAAAAATTGTCTTACCAATAACTAAGAGGTGATATGCATGTGTGTGAGCGAGAAAGAAAATACAGCATACCGATAAACAGTCTCTTTAAGTTGTCCTACAAGTTTAACACTTTAATTGAGCTCATTTTCAACAAGACACTTCATTCATTCAGATATAATAGAGTATACTCTTAGCTCTAGAAATAAACGATTATTCTCTTTTTCTCAAAAACAAAAATGTTCTAATTAAATAGTTTCGAAAAAGGATTTAAATTACATACACCACAACATGTAAAGACTTTCAAATATTCAAAATTCATTGGGGGTAAACCAACATTAAATCTGACTTTTATTTGCACTTAGAGTCGATGGTACTTGATATGGTTGATAGAGTACTGAATCAAAATAGTTAACAAATCAACCACACAACATTAGCATGATAAATTATTAAAGCTCTTCGTTGTCTTTTCCTTTTCGTTTTCTTATTATATTTTGTTTTCTGGCGAGTCCATTTTGCATATATTAGCAACAAGACATTAAATATTGCTTAGTTCAGAAGGTGCTAACTGCTAAATGTTAAAATAAACATTCCAATACTAGCTCTGCCATTTATACAATCAAAGGATTGATATGATCACCATCTACTTCCTATTTAAAGGACATGCAAATGTGTGTCTAATCATCACTTCAAGCAAGAAATTAAAGTACATTGAGATTTTCATCTTCCTTTGTGCAAAAAAGATAATGGCAACATTTAAGTTTCTTTCATTTCTCATTCTTCAACTTTTTTGCATATTAGAGGTTGCTAATTCTCAAGGTGTAGAATTAGGGTTCTACAAAAAAACATGTCCAAATGTGGAGGCTATTGTGAAAGAAACAACAGCTCACTACATTTCTCGTGCTCCTACTCTGGCTGCTCCATTATTGAGAATGCATTTTCACGATTGTTTTGTTAGGGTAAGCACTAGTACCATTTAATGCCTTATGTATTTACCTTAATTTATTTGAATGAATTATAACATATTCACTTAATCACACAGGGATGTGATGGTTCAGTGCTACTGAATTCAACAAAAGGTAATCAAGCAGAGAAAGATGCAATTCCAAATCAAAGTTTGAGGGGATTCCAAGTAATTGATGCTGCTAAATCTGCTTTAGAGAAAGAGTGTCCTGGTGTTGTATCTTGCTCTGATATTTTAGCCTTAGCAGCCCGTGATGCAGTTGAACTGGTAACTAAATAAATACGTAGTAAAATTCAATTAGAATTTCAAATACTTATATAATTCTTATACATAATGTTATGGGTTATTTCAGATTAATGGACCAACTTGGGCAGTACCCTTGGGAAGAAGAGATGGGAGAGTTTCAATTCTCTTAGATGCCTTAAAGAATTTGCCAACTCCTTTTGATAACATTACTACTCTTAAAACAACATTTGGCTCCTTGGGCTTAAATGTAAAAGACCTTGTTGTTTTATCAGGTAATAATTGATATTTTATTGTGAAACAACTACGTTACGTTTGGAAGAGTTACATTAATTAAAGAAACTCAAAACATCTAACATTTATACTCTCCTTGTTTATTCGTAGGAGGACACACTATTGGAATATCACATTGTTTTTCCTTCTCAAGTCGTATGTACAATTTCAGTGGCAAAGGTGACATGGACCCAAACATGGATCAAAACTACATAAGTCGTTTGAAGATCAAATGCAAGCCAGGAGATGTGAGCACCATCGTCGAAATGGACCCTGGAAGTTTCAAGAGTTTTGACACTGATTATTACACCATGGTTAGCAAAAGAAGAGGGTTATTCGCATCTGATGCAGCTCTTCTCACTGATACTCAAACAAAAGCTTATGTTTTGTCTCAAGCAAATCCCTATGGATCCACTTTCTTTAAGGATTTTGGAGAATCAATGATAAAGATGGGCAAAATTGGAGTCCTTACCGGAAAAGCAGGCGAAATCAGAAAACACTGCGCCTTTAGAAACTAAGAGAAACAAAAGCTTAGTCACTTTCGTATTGTTATGTTCAATGAGATATCTGTTGTGAATAAGTTTTCTTTTTCCTTCTTTTTCCTGTTTTAATAATTTGTGGAAAGTATACCTCATGGTGCTAAATCTTGATTGTATCATAATTTTGTAATTCAGTTACTTGAGCGTGTAAGTACTAATAAAATTGTTTAAATTTGTTTTGCTTTTACTAGCATTATTGATTAGTAGACTTTTTCTTTTGTTTTACATTATAATAGATATAAGGGGGTTAAAGCCAGTCGCATAGCCTGTCAAGGGTGGTCGCACACTATTTGCCGATAAATTATATTGTGTGTATAAGTTAAATATTACTTTATATGATTATATATTATATTTTTTTAAAAAGTAACTCTATTGAAATGACACACTTAAAATTTGAACCTATAATCTTAGGTAAATTTTCCACCCCTTTGCCACTACACTAAAATTATTCTTCATATCAAAGAGATTCAACAACTTATATATATATATATAACCAAAAATTATTTTTCCCTTATTTACGTGCAATATTTAATCTAGAGATAACCTACTAAGCATTAATCGATTATCTAGTAAAATTGATAGTAATAAACTTGTTATTACATGTTAAAAATTACTGATATAATATACATGTTGCACAATAGTATCTATAACTTGAATTAAGGTGGCGTGTGGGCCAGTCCCGGGCAGGTCCCAATTTAAACGGGCTTCGTGATTTTCGGTCTTGGTGGTCCTTTTGTAAGAACCGGCCGGCCGATCCCAGGCCCATGAACTAACGGTCCCGACTAAGTGGGCCGGTCCCGGGCCTAGGTGGACCTAAATGGGCCGAATAGATTTTTTAAATTATTTTTATAGAAGTTAGAGAAAAAAGACGGTAATAAAAATATCTAAGGCAATTCCTTGTAAATTATATTATAGAATTGTGACATAATTTTTTTAATTCAAATTTAAAGATAAAAAAATTGTAAAGAGATATTCAAAGCAATGCGTTATAACTTTGTTATCACATTTAAAAAATAAGGCAATATCTTTCTTAGTCTTCCTACCCTTATGTAATGAGTACAACAAGGTGCTAGTACCACTATTGAGAAGAAAAAGAAACTACTTAAGATGTGCCAAAATACAAGTTACATAATACATACTAATTTTTGTTCATACAAGTTACATGGTATCTCTTACAAACCTCATAAATCCATTAAGGTTCGGAGGATTTTCGTTGGTGATGGCGGAAAAGAACCTTGGTCATCACCGCTTCAGGGCGAAGCAGAATCCTCCACAAATTCAGCTAGCATTTTTTCGTAAGCTTCATCTACCTCTGGTTGTGATTCAGAAAGTCCAAAATTTCTTCTTTGCGAACGGATCCAATCTCTGAACAGTACTAATTTTTCCAAGCTCTCCCCGTAGATGTTCTATAATCAATAAGTTGAAGTCTTACTTGACTGAAAGTATTTTTCGATGCCACTATTGAAGCTTGAATTGTTAAAATGTCTTTGGCAATCCTTGAAAGAAGCGGAAAGTATTTTTCTTTGTCATTCCACCACTCCAAAATAATAAAGGAGCCGGCGGGATTCACTTCCTCAATTTTCTGTGACAAATAAACTTCAAGCTCTTTTAGTTGTGAAAAATCACTAGTAGTTGAACCTTGAGAAACCATGAGCCCCGCCCAAGCATTAAGTGCTATTACTCCCGCGGTTCTTTTAGATGATTGAGAATTAGAAGAAGGATTTGGAACATTTGGTCTCGCATGATCTAATGCAACTTGATAAGCATTATAAATAGTTTGAGCATTTATTTTAATTGATTACTTCCGAAAATAGAGACAACTCTTCATCTTCATGTGCTAAACCACTATAACAGTTTCATACCAAAATTGAGGACCTCCTAATTTCATAGTAGGATTTAACAAGGCAGAAACATCATAGATAGGGGGAATAGGGAAAAAATATTTTTTAAACTTTTTCTCATAGAATCAATAGCAAGTTTATAAATTGACCCACCCTCTAAAAAATGAGCAAACAAAATTATAAGTTCCGAAATATAAACTAAACAATTAGAAATAGTAGGATAATATTGCCCAGAAAATTCATTTATAGAGATAAAAAAAATTTCTAAAAATCTACAAGCATTTTAATATTAGCCTAATCTGCATTTGTAAGGTGCTCATCATCATCATTTACATAGGCACTAAACGTTGACTTTATGGGGTTTCCATATTCATATGCAACAATTAAAACTCATACATATAATTACATCTAGTTGGATAAAGTTTAGGAACCTTTCTTTCTGTAAGGCCAAATTCATCGCATTTTTTAAAATATTCTCTAAGTTTACTTCTACTGTTTGAATAAAAAGCAGTTAAGATCCATTTTAACCATTTTAATTAATTTTAATATTTAAAATTCTCATACCATCACCCACAATTAAATGGTAAATATGACAAATACATCTAACATGAAAAATATTACTAAATGCAGGACTTAGTGTAGTGGTAAGCAACGCTACAACATTTTTATTATTAGTAGCATTATCCATTGAAATTAACATGAGTTTATCACTAATGCAAAAATATCTATAAATATCCGTAATTGTAGTAGCAATAAACTGCTTTGTGTGACATAAATTAATTATTTTATAATTAATAATGCGCTTTTTCATTATCCAATCTTCATCAATCCAATGGCGAGTAATAGTAAGGTCATCACAGTCATAACCACTTCTACTAATATCAGTTTTAATAGAAATATGATAATTTATACGAGTAAATAAATAGCGCAATTATTTATATTCATGTTTATATTTATAAATATCACTCTTTACAGTTGTGCGAGGAAAATCTTTATTAGGATTAAAAAACTTTCTAATATAATAAACAAAGTGAGGGGCAGAAGGAAAACTATAGGGTAAGCACATAATAGTAACCATTTTTTTCAATTTTTCCCAATCTCTTCTGGATCATAATATAAAATAATATCGGTAACAATGTTAATTTCCGGTTGAAATTGTCACGACCCGGATTTCCCACCATCGGGAGTCATGATGGCGCCTACTAATGGAAGCTAGGCAAGCCAACTATTACTTACATTTTTCATTAGTTACCAAACTCCTCTTAAGACTTTAAATTAAAAACATATAATTACAGCAGAATAATTAAACTTAGCGGAAGATTTAGTCAATTTTATCAAATATGATACAGAAACCCAAACATGATACACTACCCAAGACTGGTGTTACAATACTCATGAACTTCTAAGAATAATACACACAATTATTTGAAAGAAATATAAGCTGTTTATCTCGAATACATGAGATAACAGAATGAAAGATAGAGGAGACGCCAGGGCCTGCGGATGCCTGCAAGACTACCTTGGATCTCCACGTGGACTGAAGGTGGCATCCAAACAATGGTCCGAAGTCAACAGCATTGGGATTTACACAAATGAGTACAGAGTGTAGTATCGGCATAACCGACCCCATATGCTGGTAAGTGTCTAGCCTAACATCGGTGAGATAGTGACGAGACTAAGGCCAGTCACCCACATAAACCTGTACAGTTGAAATATATATACATTTACAAACGTTTATAAGGAAAGACTCTGCTATGAAATAATAGTCAATGACTCATAATATCCAGAGTAATCTAGTCAACAAAATAAATCTTACTTTCATGTCTCAATTCATTTTTCATTTCATATCTTGTGGTAGGCGTACCACCCACTCCCAAATGTAACAATAAATTATACCTTGTGGTAGGCGTACCACCCGCTCCCAATTATATCAATAAGTTATACCTTGTGGTAGGCATACCACCCGCTCCCAAATATATAATTATTATACCTTGTGGTAGGCGTACCACCCGCTCCCAAATATATCAATAGGCTACTGGCAACTATGGCCAATGCCAAGATTTAAATCACTTCGTGGCCGGCGTGCCACACGATCCCATTTCTTATCATATAAGTGGTCGGCGTGCCACACGATCCCAATTCATAGATATATATATTACCGGTATTTAACCAATAATCTCTGCATCAACAATATTTATAATTACCGGTTTGAACCAATAATCGATAATAATTCAACAATTTATCTCCATTACCGGTGTGACACCAATAACTCTTAATCAACAATTCATACATAACTAAATTCCTATTTCTTCAAGCTAGGATAGAACAAACACTTACCTCGAAAGTTTACGAACGATTCAATCCGTAGCAATGCCTTTTCCTTTCAAATTTGGCTCCGATCTAATCGTATCTATACACAATTGATTTAATATCATCAATTCTACTTAACAAACTAGTTCATATTGCTAAATATGATTTTTACAACATTCGGCCCGGAATAGTAAAAATCGACCCCCGGGCCCACATAATCGAAACTCAAGTTTCGAACCAAAATAAGTTCACCCAATCATCCATGAGTTCAAATATATAATTTGATCTTAAGTTCGACTCCAAAACGAGGTCTAGATCGCAAATTCTTTGAAAACCCTTACTATACTCAATTCTCAATTTTTCTACCTATTTACACCTATTTAGGCTTAGGAATTCAAATAATATTGATGGAAAATGAAGAAAAAGAGTTAAGAATCACTTACCCAAGAAGTTTGACGAAGAATCGCTCAAAAATCGCCCAAGGAGCTGTGGAGAAGAAAATTCAATAGAAATGGGATTTTTATCCCGTTTCTGTTCTATTTTGGGATTAAATTCACTGGGCAACGATTTTGTTCTACGCGATCGCGTGAACAGAGTCGCGATCGCGGAAGGCAAACGTTCAACACTGTGCGATCGCGTAGTCAGTGCTGCGATCGCATAGAAGAATTTCGCTGGGGTGGCTTGTTTGTTCTACGCGATCGCGTGAACAGGGTCGCGATCGCGTTGAAGAAGAATAGAAAGCTACGCGATCGCGTGCGGACGACTGCGATCACGTTGAAGAAGAACAGGAAGCTAAGCGATCGCGTGCAGACGGCTGCGATCGCGTTGAGCAATTTGACAAGGCAGTGCAATCGCGTGTACAAGGCCGTGATCGCGTAGAGTAAAGTGTCTGTATAAAAATTGCAGAAAATCTGCCAGTTTCCTAAGTCCAAAAACACCCCGAACCACCTCCGAAACACTCCTGAGCCCTCGGGGCTCCAAACCAAATATGCACACTAACTCAAAAACATCATACGAACTTGCTCGCGCGATCAAATCGGTAAAATAACATCAAAATCGATGAATTGAGCCTTAAAACTCAAGAATTCTTTCAAATTTCATAATTTTCAAACTTTCCAATTTAAGGCCGAAACACGTCAAACGACGTCCGTTTTCAACCAAACTTTACAGGAAGCGCTTAACCAATATATATGACTTGTACCGGGCGTCGGAACCAAAATACTAGCCCGATACTAGTACTTTTTAATCAAAATTCAGTTTCATTTTCCTTAAACATTTTCTGAAAACAATCTAACAGAAAAATTCTTTTACCGGGGTTCTAGACCTCGGATTTCAATTCCGGGCATACGCCCAAGTTCCATATTTTTCTACGGATTTTCTGAGACCGTCAAATCACGGATCCGAGTCCGTTTACCAAAAATGTTGACCAAAGTCAACCATATCAATATTAATATCAAAATTCTTCAAATTTTTCACATATTTCAACATAAAAAACTTTTCCAGCTTTGCGCCCGAATTGTGCACGCAAATCGAGGCAACTATAAATGAGGTTTTCAAGACCTCAGAAGCTCGAAATGATTAATAAAACAAGTTATGACCTTTTGGGTCGTCACATTCTCCACCTCTAAAACAACCGTTCGTCCTCGAACGGACAAAAGAAAGAAGTACCTGAGTCAAGGAATAGATGAGGATAAGGGCTCCGCATATCAGACTCGGGCTCCCAGGTCGATGCCTCAGGAGGCTGACCTCTCCACTGAACACGTACAAAAGGATAACTCTTCGACCTCAACTGTCGAACGTGCCGATCTAGGATAGCTACCGGCTCCTCCTCATAGGACGGATCTTTGTCCAATTGGACAGTGCTGAAATCTAACACGTGCGACGGATCGCCGTGATATTTTCGAAGCATGGACACATGAAACACTGGATGTACAGCTGATAAGCTAGGTGGCAAGGCAAGTTTATATGCCACCTCTCCCACACGATCAAGAATCTCGAATGGTCCAATAAACCTAGGGCTAAGTTTGCCCTTCTTTCCAAATCTCATCACGCCCTTCATAGGCGATACTCGGAGCAATACTCGCTCCCCTACCATGAAAGCTATATCTCTAACCTTGCGATCTGCATAGCTCTTTTGCCTGGACTGAGCTGTGCGAAGCCTATCTTGAATAATCTTGACCTTATCTAAGGCCTCATGAACTAAATCCGTACCCAATAACCGAGTTTCTCCCGGTTCAAACCATCCAACCGGAGAACGACACCGCCTACCATAAAAGGCTTTATAAGGAGCCATTCGGATGCTCGATTGATAACTATTATTATAAGCAAACTCTGCCAAAGGCAAGAATTGATCCCACGAACCTCCAAAATCAATAACACACGCCCGAAACATATCTTCCAGTATCTGAATAGTCCTATCGGACTGACCATCTGTCTGGGGATGAAAGGGTGTACTTAGCTGAACTTGCGTGCCCAATTCTCGCTGAACCGCATTCCAGAAATGTGAGGTAAACTGTGCACCTCGATCTAATAAACTAATATCGCTATTAAGAATTGCAGGTATAGGACGGATATGGGGTGAAGGTCGAGTAGCCAGGGGCAATGGAGGAGGAACTTATTGGCCACTAGTTTCGCCACTCTTGGATTTTCCCTTATTTTTACAAAAAAGTTATTTTTTTTTATAAAAACCATCGTAATTAATCAAATAATAAAAAAGAAATAAAATAATCAAATCTATAATATTAAAAATTATGAGTTGGAAAGATTTTACCGAATTGACGAATAACATATTGAAAATTGATTATCGTTGAAGACTTGAAGACTTTAATTCACCAACTTCATAATTTTTCCACAAATTATAATAATAAAGTAAGCAATAGCAGCAATTATAGAAGAAACTTAGAGAGAAATTGATGATTTTGTGAGAAAAACTAAAGAATGAGTGAGTATTTATAGTTGAAAATAGGAAAAAAGTATAATGATAAGAAGTTGGGGGAGTTAAATGGCTATTTCTAAATAGCCAACGATTATTTTGGCAACCCAAACGGCTAGATTTTAAATGCCCAAACAGGCGGCTATTTTTTTTAATTTTATTTTATTGTTGGGACCGTTTAGGCCCGCCAAGGACCGGTTCGGTCCCGGTCTTGCGATCTTTTTGTGAAAGATTGACCCAGAAGACCGATCCACCTTTATGGTCCCGGTTCTAACCGGTAAAGGCTCGTTTAGGTTTAGAAGTCCATATAGTCCGCGGTGCCTGGAGGTCCACATGCCACCTTTAACTTGAATCCTTAATTTGCTAGCGTATTCTCAAATTGTGTAGTTCTTGCCTCTTGCAAGAAAATTCCAAGGGTTGTTTTTGGGCTTACAAGAAGATGAAATTGACTAATGAACTAGGCTGTTTGTGACACTCAAACACAATAATGAAGATTAGGAATCTCATATGTTAAAAGTTATTACTTCTACCCATGTTTTTTTTAGTTTTCAATGCATAGAAAAGGAGACGGAGTCAAGATTTAAAGGTTATAAATTTAGATTTTATTATTTTAAGTTATTGAGTTATAAATTAATAATTATTTCCATTGTTCCACTTTACATAATAAAGTTTGAATTGACACGATGTTTAAGAAATAAATAAAGACTTTTGAAATTTATAATTTAAAATAAGGCATAGATATATTGCCTGCTTATTTATGGTACATATATCTCTTAAGTTTAGATAATTTTTATGCGATGTATGGTGGAATAACTAATGCGATTTTTATTTTTGTTTTTGTTTGCCTTTCTTTTCCCTGCGTGGAGGGTCGATTGGAAACAACCCCTCTGCCCTCTCGGGTAGAGGTAAGGCCTGTCTACATATTACCCTTCCCAGACCCCACTTTGTGGGAATATACTGGGTTGTTGTTGTTGTTGTTGTTGTTGTTGTTGCATAGATATTTATGTGACTATAAATGCATTTCATTAAGAATAAAATAGAAAGTTGGAGTTAAATCTTTTTCAAATTTAGAAAGTTACCATTCTTTTTAGAATAAATTTAAAAAATATATCACATATGTTGAAACAAAAGGAGTACATTTTAAATAGATTTCCTAGGAAAATATTTGATTAATCCAGGAAAGTTGAGACCTAAAAACAAGGCGCAAATAATTATGTGATTATAAACATTTCTCATTAAAGATAAAATGAAAAGTTAAAGTTAAGCACTTTCAAATTTAGATAGTTATTTTTTTTTTGAAATAAATTAAAAAAAAAATATTGCCGCACAATTTAAAACAGAAGGAGTACATTTAAATATATTACCTAAGAAAATATTTAATTGATCCAAGAAGTTGTCATTATATCAATTGTTGACAAACTTCATTTGGGTTTTACTTATCCTGACATCTATTAACAAGATATATTTTCAATAACAATTCTCAGTCCTAACATAGCGGTTGACTCGACATAAAATTTAAGAAAGAAAGACTCTGATAACTCGTGTATTAAATAAATCATAGATGTTTGCGTGAATGTATGTCAATTCAATAAGAATAAAGTATGAATTTTAAAAGTAATTTGCTTATAAATAAGAAGAGGTGATTCTTTTATGAACTGGTTAAACAGGCCCGAATTAGTTATAGAAAAGTGTGACCTTCCTCCGTCGTCTCTCTATTAACAATAACTACAACTATTACTCATTTTGAATCAGCAGAAAAGCGCGCATTTGATGAAACCTGAGGATCTCCTTCAGCAACTTAGCCCCAACCCCGTTCAGAAATGCACCCTCGGCTGCCCAATTCTGGACCGCTTTCTCGGCGGCGGCATTCCTTGCAATTCAATTACCGAATTAGTTGCTGAAAGCGGCTGCGGCAAAACCCAAATCTCTCTTCAGCTCCTCCTCTCCGCTCAGCTCCCCACTTCTCTTGGCGGCCTCTCCGCTTCCTCCTTATACCTCTACTCTGAATCTCCCTTTCCCCTCCGCCGCCTTCACCAACTATCCTCCTCTTTCCCCACACTCCACAATCCGTTGGATAATGTTCTAACTCATCCTCTTCACTCTGCTCACCACCTGTTCGACGTATTGTCCCAAATAGACTCCTTATTATTATCCCGTCCTACTTCCTTTCCCCCTATTAAGCTAATTGTAATTGACTCCATTGCTGCTTTATTTCGCTTTGAATTTGAGAACAACGCGCGTGATCTTAAGCAGAGATCGGGTTTATTCTTCAAGATTTCAAGCAAATTGAAGGAGCAAGCTAAGCGTTTTGGATTGGCGGTAGTTGTAATCAACCAGGTTGTGGATGTAATTGATGATTCTGATAGTTTAAGGATTGGGAATTCCACTTGTTTGTATACATCTCAGCGGAAGGTGTGTGCTGCTTTAGGTCTGTCATGGGCTAATTGTGTTAATACAAGATTATTCTTGTCTAGAAATGAAGAGAGAGTTGCTGATGAAGATTGCTTTACTACACAAACTCGGAGGTTTATACGCGTTGTTTTTGCTCCACATCTTCCTGATTCTTACTGTGAGTTTGTTATTACTAGAGAAAAAGTTTTTGGCTTAGAAAGATAAAACATCATTGGCTTAGTTGGTGTTATAGTAAAAAGAGAAAAAGATTTATATCATGAAGATGTCTGATCAAACTTTCAATTTCTACAAAAAGCTGCCCTTGGCACCTCAGTTTATTGCCAAAATAATTAAGCCATCAAGCTACAGATATTGTACAGAATAGATACAAAAGAACATGATACAATGTACCTCAAATCATTCACACAACACACATATAGATACAAAACACAAAATGATTGGAACTTGGTGCCGAAGAAATTAAAGAGAACTTTAAGCTATTAATTCACAAGTGCACAATGTTTCCTGATTTCGCCATTCGAACCTGTCTTTACTTCAATTTTCCCCATTTTCTCCATGGCCTGAGCAAATTCAGCGTAGAACTCTTTGAGTGATCCTTGGACTAGTTGGTTGATGTATGATTTTGTCGTAGAACTTGTTGTTAACGGTGCATCAGATTGAAAGAGGCCTCTCCTCTTGAGCAAAAGCTCGAAGTAGCTAAGATCAAATGTCCTGAAACTACCAGGGTCCATCTCAACTATTGTTGTATTGTCATTGAGAGATTTGCATTTTTTGGCCTTAAGATTGGTGGAAAGTTCCTGTGAAATTGTACAGACGTGTGGAAAATGATGGGCAATGAGAAACTCCAATAGTGTGAGCACCTAAAACATGTTAAATATACTAGTAAATAAAAGCCGGCTAACTTTTCAATGAGATGACCACGCAATTCATCATGATAGGAGAGAAAAGAGTCTGTCAAGTCTCACTGCCACCTATTAATAAAGCCTACTCCATATTTATACATGTGGGCTAGAAAATTAATTGTGTATATGTATTTTGACTTACCGGACAACAGGACCAAGTCCTTTAGATCAAGTCCTTTCTTGGCTTGGAGCTGGAATATCAGTTAAGGCTTCTGAGGCATTTGATATTCTTCCATCTCTTCTACCAGTTGGCACTTTCTAATATGGACCTCCCTATATATTATTGAGAAGAAGAAAAAAGAAGAGAATGTGACAATAAATAGGAAATAGTTCAAGAAGTTAATTGTTTATTTGCTGAAACTTTTGCTTACAGTGACAACTACAGAGTCTCTAGCAACCAAGGCAACAATATCAGCACAAGAGACAACTCCGGAGCATTCTGCTTCCACTATTTTCTTCACACCATCAATAAATGAAAATCCTCTCAGTGTTTGATTTGGGATTGCCACTTTTTCGGTATGGTTTCCTGTAGTCTTAGTTGAATTCAGGAGAATTGAAGCATCACAACCCTGCCAAGGCCCCCAAGAAATGAAAGATTAAGTCACAAAAAGTACTACACTCAGAAAATGAAATATATATAGCAAATGATTTACTGAATGTGAATTACAATAATGCCTCAATCCCAAATAAGTTGGGGACTGTTATATATGAATCCGCATCGTCCATGTCGCATTATTTGAATGCCTGTCTCAATCCAATTACAATAAATGTATGTATATTATGCTTACCCTGACAAAGCAATCATGAAATTGCATTCTGAGTAAGGCAGCTGCAAGAGACGGAGCGTTAGGAATGTGCTTTTGGACATAGTCTTGAATAATCTTCTCTGCTTTTGGGCAACTCTTGCTATAGAAGTTGAGTTGTAACTGGCCATGGCTTGACCCTAGGATTCCTACAAAAATCAATACTAGAAAACCCAAAGAGCTAAATTTGGCCATTGTGTTGCTATTGTTCAAAAAGACTTTTTGTTTTGTTGCGTTTCTGTACTCAAAGAGCATGCATTAGAGTTTATAGGCACTTTGCTTTTTAAATCTAACTAACATGTGTTTATTTTAGTACTCCATTATTATCGTTTATCTTTCCATAGCATTTAGAAGTAGATTAGTTATACTTGCCAGTAAGATCACATACCATAATCACGTTGACCTCGACCTTTTCTATTGATGCCATCAGGGAAAATGTTTAAATCTATAGCGCAAAAAATTGTTCAGATATCTAATATGGTAACTTAGGGAAAAAATAACCTAGAAACTGTGCTCATAATAACGAAAAGTAACAATTTGTAGTTTTCATAAAAACCACAGCTTGTGTAGGTGTTCCTCTTTTTTTATATATTTTTTTTGTTGGTAGTAGTAACCCCCTCCTCCTCCCAAACCCAAGGGGCGGAGGGAGGGTGTTACCTACGGGTTCGGACGAACCTAGTAACTTTCTGCTTAGACCTTGTATTTGCATTAGAAAATCCATTAAACATGTATAAATACTTAATTGCGAACCCAGTAACTAATGAGTTATGGGTACGGTTGCAAGTTCAGAACTCATAAACTTTAAATCCTGGCTCTGCTTCTGTTTTCGCGTTGACGGTGCATGTTACGCCCACGTTCTTATTTGAACAAACTAATACCTGCTACAATAGCTAGTAGCAATGAATGCAAATTATATAGTACATGCTTTTGGCATATTCTTGTTATGTCAAGTTTTGGAACTTTTTTGCTACTTGCTTCATTTAAATTGTATCCATTGAGACACCTCTTCTATACAGATAGCACGATGTAAGGATCAAATGCAATCTAGTAACAATTACTTGCAAGTCAAACGATGGCTCAGAAAAGTTGGTCCTTTCCTTATATATGTTGGAACATGCCACTACGTACTTAGTAAATTTTTTTACCAGAAACTAACACTTCACCATATATTAGCAGTACTTGGAGGATTGTTTTTTTCTTGTTTCTTCCAGGAAAATCTTAATGCTATTTTTTCCAAAGAATATTAATTTGTTATGTCTACATGTCGAGAATCAAAAGTCCTATTTTTGCTGAATTGTAGTTGGAGTGTAAGTTCAAGATCTGTTGTTTCAAATTTTAGGTCACTTTTACTTGTTGTAGCTGTCTTATTTTCAAGATACAAATCCGACAGGGGTTAATTGTAGATATCTTTTGAGTGACCGGATTTTACATTCACATTGTATATTAGTACAAAACAAGCTACCATTTCTTAAAAGGATAATTCTCTTAGTTTGCCTTAGTTTTAGCTATGAACATGATAGGTCCTTGGCATCAGTGGTGGATGTATGTTGTTGGGGTGGGTTTAGTTGAACTTATAACTTTTGATGCGAGACAAAAATTTATGTGTAAATATTTACTAAAATTGTAACAAATATAGTAGATAAGAATTCATAACTATAAAAATATACTCGGTTTAATGCTAATAACATTAAAGGTCGAACACATAAGGTGGGTGTGTTTAGTATAACGGAAAATATTTTTCAAGAAAATATTTTCTTGGAAACAAGTAATAATCTTATATATTTTTCGGTGTTTGGTACGCAAATTAAGAAAAATAAGTATTCATAAATAATTTAGATACAATAAACATGAAGCCATAAACTTTTAACCCAATAACCTTTCGAACCACAAATTTCACAAATTTTCGAATCCCTAAACTTTCGAAACCGCGAACTTTCGAACCCGTAAACTTTATAATTTCTAAACCATAAACTAAACCTTAGAACTCATAACTTTGGATCTTGTAAAATTTCGAACTTGTAAACCGAAAGATGAAAAAATAAAAACTAAAAACATATAAAAAAAAATATTTTTTTCCCGGGGGAGGCCTGGGGTATGGCGGGGGTGAGCAAAAAAACTAAAAAAAAAAAAAAGAAATTTGAAATTACAACAAAAAAAAAAGTTTAAAAGAATTTTAAAAAAATGTGTGGGGTGAGGGGGGGGTGGGTTGGGAAGGGTGGGTGGTACAGAATAATAAAAAAAATAAAAATTTAAAATTACAAAAAAAAATTAATTTTTTTGTAGGAGGTAATAGGATGGGCAGTGACGGAAAAAAACTGAATTTGAAAAAAAAAACTTTCTGGAGATAGGGGATAGGCGTGGGTAGGTGTGGGGTGGGTTGGGTGGGTGTATGGTGGATTGGATGGGTGTGGGGTGCGGTGAGTTGGTAAGGGTGGGGAATATGGTGGAAAGGTTGAGAAGGAGCTTTGTAAAATATTTTAGTTTCTCTTCATAAGGAAAATATTTTCCTCCAAATAGAGGAAAATGAGTTCACAAGAAAAACCAACCAAACATGTAAATATTTTTTAAAAAATATTTTCGTTCGTACCAAACACAATCATATACTTTAAATCATGAATTCGCCTCCTCTTCTAAGTATGTATATCATAGAAACTGAATTCTACAATTTCCTTCTTGTAAGTTTCTCTTTCGTACGTAAGTAGACATATCTTGTGCATCATCGAATATGTGCGTCTAAACAATTTGCAAGAAAAAAGAAAATTAATAGACAGCCTTGGCAAGAAAATTTTTGTTGCCTCTTTGATTAGGTGATTGCTAACAGAAAATTATTGAGTGACAGCGACGACATAATAATTGGATTACGTCAATGATAAAATATTACAGTTTAGTTTATATGCTTTGACATTAATTTTGTATGCCATCTGGGTCTCCTATGAGATTTTCATCTTCTTTTAAGGCATGTTTACAATATTTTTTGCTTCCTGTAGAATCCTAGTCACTTTTATTTTCCCGACCTTTTCTTTTTGATTTTTTAACCTCTTCCCATCAGCTCACCACTTTACTTCCTTGAACCTTAGGGTTGAAGGTGGAGAATGTTTACTACTTGAGCAATACTTTCTTGTATACTATTTGAATTGCTCATAATTTCTGAGGTAGAAATTGTATAATGGCTACAATTTCGTCCGGTATCGGAAATCACAATATTAAATAGATCTTTGGAAAATTAATGATTATGTAAGTAAAACAAGAAGACATTAGATGAAATTTGGGAATCAATTAGCATGTGTTACTATACGAGAATCATCTTAAATTGATTTTATTTTAGTATTCAATTTTCTGGAACCAAAGATTTTTAAAATACGGAAAATGTTTGGCTCAAAAGTTATCAATACATTTTTTAAGCTTAAAAACAATCAAAAGTAAATGAGGGTAAATCGTAATCAAATATAATAAAACCTAGAGATGAATGATGATGTTGTTATTGTAGATTTGATAGTATAAGAAGATAATATGAACTCGAGAATAAGTATTCGTTAGAGACAGAGATAGAGAGAGAGTCGGAGAGAATCAGAGAGTTGTCTTATTCAAGAATAATAATGATGGCCATTTTAGAATGTGAAGGTCTCCTTTATATAGTAGGAGACCTTCCTCGGAATAATCATAAAGGTACAAAAATAGGTAACATCTTCTTAGTGAAGACACTGAGTTTTAAATGGCGTCGCCTTTGTCCCCACGCCCAAGTCGTACCTTGGCTTTAGTTGACATATACTCACTGGGCGTACCCATCGGTGTTGAGACATTAAGGGTCAAATTTGACCCTATACAGAAAAGATTTTTCTGTGGAGAACGTGAAAGATTTACATAGGAACGTTATGTTATTACATTGTATTTGTAAAATAATTCTGGAAATATAAATAAATACAAACAAGAATATGCATAAACATAAATGAAGAAACCAATTCGAGCCCACTGAATTCACAGTGTTTCCTTAAGGAATTTAATCCCCTCCTAGTACCCAAGGTTATGGATTATTTCCATAGAACGAATTACACACTGGTGTAGTGGTACTTCAAACCCCAGTGTTTCAGCGAATACAAATTTCGGTAGCAAATCACACTTACTTTTGCTTTGTTTGATGCTAAAAGTATGCAGAAGAAAGGAGGAGAAACTCAGAAATTCGTAATGAAATTCTGAGCATAATAAAGTTGTATTTATAGCCAAAAGTTGGGCTGAAATCTGAAGAGCCTCTTCAGAATGGCAATTTCTGCAAAACCGCCACACCATAAATGTCATTGCATAAATGGCCATTCATTCAACAATAAAGAGGTGAAATAAAGAGGGAAAATTGATGGGTAGTTAAGTTTCTGTTACAAAAACAGAAAAGCTGAAATTGGATTTAATATTAATATTATTTAATATTAATATTATGTTATTAAAATAAATATTTAATAACATTTCTGTTAATATTTTACAACAAATAAATTTGGTCCAAAAAGTTAATCCGTAGCCGTAGCCGAAGCCGAACGACGACGATGACGCGAGGTTTGCAATGCCCATTTACCAAGGAGGGAAATTTGAAATTTCACTCAAAATTTTATTTCACTCCATTTCTCATTCACCCTCTTTTAATTCTTTAATATATTAATTAACCCAACACGTTAATCACTCGTCATCTTATGCCCTTTCCCTATAAAACTAAGCCCAACCACTGTTGTAGTTTTGTATTAGCAGCTGGCTACATTTCAAAATTAGATTCACCTGAATTTAAATTTCAGAAATCAGACCAGATTGTAAAATTCGAACATTAGACCACTAGTACTATAATTTAGTGGAATGATAAGAGTTAATTGAACACAAAATAAGTGCAATGACCTCTGGTGTTAGACAACAGAAACGTGGTGTTATATACGCTGCAAGAAGAAAAAATAAAATTGTGACGGAAGTTTCCGTAAAAATTCCACAAGTTCCACTTGTGACAGATTTGTGACGAATTATAGTCCGAATTAATCACAAAAATTTGGAGTCAAAGCAAAGAACATATAGAAGAGTAAGCGTATAAAATAAAGTGATATTTTTCGCTTCTCCACAATTTGACTAATTTTTGAAGTTATATTTGATTAGAGTAATTCAATATTTTAAAGTTATAATTTCAAAACTTAAAAACTATACAAGTCTTCTCATCTTAATATAATAGAAATAATATATATTTTAAAATGTTGATTAAAGTTCACAGTTTAAATCTCAAGAAGCAAAAAATATGTCATAGATTGAGATAAAGAGATTTTCTTTTTACTTTTCATTTCCCCTTGGAGGATCAACCGTGTTTCCACTTATACCGCTAGAGCAAACTCACTCATCATATGTTAAAATCTGAAATCTTTAACTTTATTTCAATATATTTATTTACTGATAACATTATTGTCTTAATTCTTACTATGTGTTAGAAAATCGAGTTTTTTTTTTAATACATATGTCACACATATATATTAGTATATTACCGAATAAAGTAGCTTAAAATTAATTAATATTTCTTCTGAAAAAAGGCTTGAAAACTGCTGCAACACTCAATTGGATCGTACGTGAATTTACATTTACTGATAATTAGTTGGAATCCCATATCTTATGTTGTCATACTAGCTGTGAGGTATCTTTCAACCTTTGTAATTATCTGCAATCGTCTTATGGAATCATATAGTATATGAATAAAAATTTGTGGTCGAAATTAACCCTTCGATATTTGTAACTAAAAATAAGAAGTAAAACAAAAGGACAATCCTAATCATGCATGCTAGTTATAAAAGGGAAGCACCAACTTTATTAGTTACATGCTTAACAAACAACAACAACAACAAACAACAAAACATGCTTAACAAACTGAATTACAAACTTACTAAAAAAATAAAAAAAAAAATTACAAACTTACAATAAAATAAACGTTTACACTATAGGATAGTACATATTTCACGAACTAATCAAATAGGGAAAAATTACTCACTGCAAGCAGAGGTTCCATTTAGAAAAAACAATACGAAAAACTAAAATTTTGTAAGGGAAATAGCTTATTAAAATTCCACTTTAGTTTGTAATAGCGCAATTTTTTCTGATTTCACCTGCTTTCCCTGTAAGGACCCCAATTTTACCCATATTTACCATTGATACTCCAAAATCCTTAAAGAAAGTTGATCCACCAGAGTTTAATTGGGACAAGACATAAGCTTTTGTTTGAGTATCAGTGAGAAGAGCTGAATCAGATACGAACAACCCTCTTCTTTTGCTAACCATAGTATAATAATCAATGTCAAAACTTTTTGCACTTCCAGGGTCCATTTCAACAGTAGTGGTGGTCAAATCATTTGGTTTGCATTTGGTCTTCAATTGACCTATGTAGTTTTGATCCATATTTGGGTCTATATCACCTTTACCAGTAAAATTATACAAACGACTTCCAAAAGAAAAGCAATGTGATACCCCAAGAGTGTGGCCACCTATACATGAAATATAATAAATAAGGCAAAAAGAAAAAATTAAGAAAATGATATAGGGACAATAGCATTTTTAATTTGGTCCCTCATTTATTAGCAAAATCTAGTATTGTTTCTTGTGATATGTGATTGAGCATATATAACCTTTAATTTATTTAAAAACATCTCGACGTATGACTGTTAGGTCTTGGTACGAGTCACGCTAGAGGGGAAGCGTGGAAACACTATAAGATCCTCCTAATTTGGGAGGAATGAAAAAAAAAAAAACTATGCCATTATATATGGTTCCTTTTTATAAAAAGTATGTTACATTAGACTATTTCAAGTATTATATTACCCCTAGATATGAACTAATAACGATACAAATTTAAACTAACACATGAGTGGTCATGAATTGGTATAATGGTTTATTATTCGTTATGTTTACAAAGATTTACATGTAGATATATCAAAGATCATATTTTAATTAATTAACGATTCAAAATGTTTAGTATATGTCATAAATCACAAGGGCCAGAATTAGAATATATCAATATTTATGATATGCTGAAAGTGCAAACTTTCCTAAAGTAGAAATGCTAAGGATTACTGTTTCTTGAACTTTAACTCTTCCAGATGCAGTAATTTTATTGTACTTTTGACACAAACCATAAATTTACCTGATAGAACAACAAGGTCTTTTACACTTAGGCCCAAAGCGCCAAATGATGATTTTAGAGTAGTAAAATTGTCAAAAGGAGTTGGCAGGTTTTTTATGGCTTCTAAGAGAATAGAAACTTTCCCATCTCTTCTTCCCAACTCTACTTGCCAAGTTGGTCCATTAATCTGCAACAAACCATAATGTGTTTAGAAAAATATTATACATGCCTCGGAACGTCATATATTGAAATACTACAACTGCAACAACAACCCGATATAATCCCACTTAATGGGTCTGGAAAAGGTAATATATACGCAGATTTTACCCCAGGGTAGGGTAGAGAGACTGTTTCCAATAGACCATCGGCATCCTTTCCTCCAAGAACTTCCTACCTTGCTCTTGGGATGACTGATGACTCGAACTCACAATCTCTTGGTTAGAAGTAGAAGTTGCTTACCATTAGAGAAACTTCATTGAAATAACAATAATAACTATGCCTCAATCCCAAGCAAGTTGAGGTCGGCGATATGAATACTCGTTCCTTTCGTTTAGCTTAACTCATCATCATTATTACCAAAATAAAATAAAAGTACTAGAACTTCATTGAAATGCTAATTATAATTGGATTGTATGTAATAGGTTACCAGTTCAACAGCATCACGAGCTACTAAGGCTAAAATATCAGCGCAAGACACAATGCCAGGACATTGTTTTTCTAAAGCAGATTTAGCAGCATCAATTACTTGGAAGCCTCTTAGGCTTTGATTTGGAATTGCATCTTTCTCAGCTTGATTGCCTTTTGTCGAATTAAGTAGCACTGAACCATCACATCCCTATAACAAAATATAAATAAAAACTCATAAAACTTGTCTATTTAATTAGAACTTTGTTAATTAGATGACGATGTTCAATTAGAGGGATTCATCACCATTCTATATCAGTAAAATCACAACATCATTTTTTTAACTACATTATAATATTGAACTTTACTTAACCATATTAATAAAGTCACAAAATTTTAATTACCAACTGTAATGATAAAACCGACCCATATCAAGGTGAATTTACTATTATTGTGAGTAAAATTTTACAAACTTGTTATTATAGTGGATAAAATTTAATTACTTTGAATGACATAATAGTTTCGAGAGACATTCAATAGTGGATATTGGATAACGTTCAGTTACTTTATATCATGACAAATTTAGTTTCGCGAGACTTTCTACTATCAGTGACCATATATAAACTTATTCCTATATATTATAGTGCATTCAACGTGAAAAAATATCAAATATATATACAGAAATGATAAGTAAGGCATTATATTACTTATTGCTTACCCTAACAAAACAATCATGAAAGTGCATTCTCAACAATGGAGCAGCCAAAGTAGGAGCACGAGAAACAAAGTCAGTTGTTGCCTTTTTGACAATTGCTTCTACATTTGGACATGTTTTCTTGTAAAACCCTACTTGTAAGCCTTGTGAATTGGAAAGCCCGAACACAAATGCAAGAGAAAGAATGAAAATTATAAGAAATTTTAAGGTTGCCATTTTCTTCTTTAACTTGCTTGTTAATTTGATAACTGATGATTCTAACACAAATATATGCCCTTTTAAATTGGAAGAATATTTGGTGATATATCAGTCCTTTGATTTCGTAAGCTAGTACTTTTGATTATAATATTTGGCAGTTAGCACCTGCCCATGCGAAGCAAATTATTAATGTGCTAATTGCTAATATATGCAAAATAGACCGTCAAACAACTCCCCAAGAAATAAAAAAGAAAAGATCATCAAGAAAAGAAAGATAACGGAGAGCTCAACTCATGAAATATATCGGTCTTTATTTGGTTAATAGTAAAAAACAAATTGGTAATAAAACAATAATTTATTTTAACAGTTAATATTGTTAGGACCCGGTGGCACTAAACACTTCTGCACAGTGGAAAAATAAATGATCAACGAAAAATAAATGACACAAAGAATTTAACGTGGTTCACCTAAAACGTTTAGGCTACATCCACAAACCCGGCACCAACTTCCACTAAAACTTTTAGTAGGCTTACAAAGAGAGACTTCTCCAATAGTTTGGAGTACAATAATTTCCGAGCTCTACCCAAAATAGTGGCGCACACAAAAGTGTTTCCCGAAAATACCCTACTAGTATTTTACTCACTATTTTGTCACTCCCCCTTTAGAAAAACTTCCTAAAGAAAAACTCTCTCTTTCTCTCAAACTCTTAGATGAGTATTGAATATTTTGGTGTGTTTAAAACAAGAAATGGAGGGGGTATTTATAGTTTGGAGATATGGACCAAAAGACAAATTTAACCTAACTAAAAGGACTCAATGGGTAATTTGCCCATAAATAATTTCAACAAATGCATGCATTTGAATTCCAATTTGGATGGCTTCTTACCAACTCTTTGAATTCCAAATTGGACGGCTCTATTTGGAGGAAATTTTAACAATTCTCCCCTTCCGACAATATGGAGGATCTACTATCCCTGTCGCTTCTCTACAGAACTCAAACTTCCCCTTCGGTAAAGTCTTGGTCAACATGTCTGATCCATTTTCATCTGTATGGATCTTTTCAAGCCGCAACATCTTCTTCTCTAACACATCCCTGATCCAATTATATCTTACATCAATATGTTTGGATCTGGAATGAAATGAGGCATTTTTCGCAAGGTGGATAGCACTTTGACTATCACAAAATAACTGATAATCGTCTTGCGAAAATCCAAGTTCAGTTAAGAACTTCTTCATACACAGCAATTCTTTGCAAGCCTCTGTTGTTGCAATGAATTCAGCTTCAGTAGTTGATAATGCGACACATTTTTGCAACTTTGATTGCCATGACACAGCTCCCCCTGAAAAGTTAATCAAGTATCCCGAAGTTGATTTTCTAGAATCAACATCTCCGGCCATATCTGCATCAGTATAGCCAACCAACACGGGTTTGTCTTCTCCAAAACATAAGCATAGTTTGGAGGTTCCTCAAAGATACCTGAGAATCCACTTAACAGCATCCCAATGTTCCTTTCCTGGATTAGAAAGAAATCTACTTACCACTCCTACAGCGTGAGCGATATCTAGCCGTGTACAAACCATGGCATACATCAAACTTCCTACTGCTGAAGCATATGGAATCCACTCCATCTTTCTTCTCTCATCATCTGTTGACGGCTTTGCTTGGTGCTCAATCTAAAGTGGTTAGCAAGAGAACAGCTAACTGCTTTAGTTTTCTCCATGTTGAACCGTTGAAGTACCTTCTCGATGTACTTCTCCCGAGACAACCATAACTTCTTGGCTTCTCGGTCTCGCATAATCCGCATCCCAAGGATCTGTTTTGCTGGCCCCAAGTCTTTCATGGCAAAGAACTTGCTTAGCTGTTCTTTCAAGCTATTAATTCTGGAAACATTCCGGCTAACAATCAACATATAATCCACAGAGAGCAATAGGATGATAAAATCATCGTCAGAAAACTTCTGAACGAACACACAATGGTCTGAAGTTGTCTTCTTGTAGCCGTGTTGCTCCATCACCGACTCGAACTTCTTGTACCACTGCCTTGGTGCCTGTTTTAAGCCATAGAGGCTTTTCCTCAATCTACAAACGCAGTCCTCTTTCCCCTTTTGCTGGAAACCGTCTGGTTGCTCCATGTATATCTCCTCTTCCAAATCACCGTGTAGGAAGGCGGTTTTTACATCCATCTGCTCAACTTCCAGGTTGAGGCTTGCTGCTAATCCCAGCACCGTGCGTATTGAGGTCATTTTCACAACTGGTGCGAATATTTCATCAAAGTCAATACCTTTCCTTTGATTGAAACCTTTGACGACCAATCTTGCTTTGAATATCGGACAGGAGCTATGTTCATCATGCTTGATTTTGAACACCCACTTATTCTTCAGAGCTCTCTTGCCTTTCGGCAACTTCACCAGCTCAAATGTCTTGTTTTCATGCAAGGATTTCATCTCGTCTTGCATGGCTTCTATCCACTTCTCCTTATGTTCATCATCAACAGCTTCTTCAAAACTGTCGGGTTCTCCCCCGTCAGTGAGTAACACATACTCATGTGGAGAATATCTGGTAGACTGTTGCACAACTCTTCCAGATCTTGTGTGATAAGGAGGGTTATTGAGGATTGGTGGTTGAGGTTGATCATCCTCGTCTGTGTCATCATCACCATTATCCTCGTTACCTTCAGCATCTGCTGATTCATCTTCATTTGAAAGATCAGGGGCTTCAGGTTGATTATCCTGAACATCGTCTCCAACTTGTCTCGGCACCATTGTTGAAGGCAACTCAAAATCAGTAGAATCATCAGTGGACTTCTCTACTTTATCAATGTCTTCAACTGTTTGGTCCTCAACGAACACAACATCTCGACTCCTGACGAGCTTCTTCTGTACCGGATCATAGAACTTATAGCCAAGCATGTCTTGACCATAGCCGATGAATACACACTCCCTTGTCTTGACATCAAATTTGCTCCTTTCATCCTTCAAAACATGGACATAGGCTTTGCAACCAAATACCCGCAATTGATCATAAGAGATATCTCTTCCTGACCAAATCTTTTCTGGAGCCTCGTACTGAAGAGGGACACAGGGTGAATGGTTTAGCACATAGGCTGCTGTAACTAGTGCTTCACCCCAGAAAGCCTTTGGTAACTTTGAATGAGAGAGTAAACATCTAGTTCTCTCGATCAAAGTTCTGTTCATCCTCTCAGCCAAGCCATTCAACTGTGGAGTTTTAGGAGGTGTGAACTGATGTCGAATACCATGCTCTTTACAGTAAGCATCAAATTGACCCTGGTATTCACCGCCATTGTCTGTCCGGATGCACTTCAACTTCTTACCGGTCTCTCTTTCCACCAAGGTCAGAAATTGTTTGAAAACTTGAAACACTTGATCCTTGGTCTTCAGCGTGTATACCCATGTCTTTCGTGAATGATCATCAATAAAGGTCACGAAATATCGGGCACCACCGAGGGACTTCTTGAAAGGCCCACATACATCTGAGTGTACCAGATCCAACACGTCTTGCTTTCTGGAAGGAGGGAATCTTTTGAATGAAACTCTGTTTTGTTTCCCAGCTAAACAGTCAGCACACTTCTTCAACTGGATCTGGTTTAGACCTGGTAAGGCGTTCTTCTTCACCAATCGCGCCATTGACTTTTCACTCATGTGGCCAAGACGTCTATGCCACAACTTGGTATTGCTATCAGTCTCCGCAACATTTATAACTTGTTGGGAGATGCTCGCCTGGGTCACGTACAACTTTGACTACTTCGTGCCCCGCGCCACCACCAATGATCCTTTCGTGAGCTTCCATTGGCCATTATGGAAGGTATTGCAGTAACCTTCCTCATCGAGCTTGTTTACGGAGATCAGATTCAGGCGCATATCTGGAAACAATCCTCACATCTCTTAAAAGTAGCTTCATCCCATTCATGGTCTCTAGGCAAACATCTCCTTTGCCTACAACTGTTGAGAAATTGGCATTTCCCATCTTTACACGACCGAAGTCTCCGGGTGTGTAAGATGAGAAGAGTTCTCTCCGTGGCGTTGCATGAATGGTAGCTCCACTATCAATCACCCATAACGTCTCTTGGGTTGTCAGATTGATAATGTCGTCATCGTAGACAATGTTAAACTCACCAAAGGAGTTCGCTTCATCATCACTGCTTTCTTCGAGTTTCTCCTTTTTGCCTTTGTTCTTCTTCTGGTCATTTTGGAACTGTCGGCAAAATCTTTTGATATGGCCCTTCTTTTTGCAGTAATGGCACTCAACATGTGCAAATTTGTTGGATTTACCTCTGCTCTTATCTTTGTTACTCTGGCCCTTGTTTTGACTTCTCCCCCTGGTCGTAACAGCCAACACCTCTGATGAAGAAGATGATCCTTGTGATCGGCGTCTCATTTCTTCATTTAGAATGCCACTCTTGATTGTCTCCATGTTTACCACACCATTGGGTGCAGAATTGGTGATTGAAACCTTCAAGGTTTCCCATGACTCTGGGAGTGTTGCCAGCACCACAAGAGCAAGTACCTCGTCATTGAACTTTATGCCCATTCCCGACAACTGGTCGACAATCCCTTATATTTCATTAAGGTGATCTGTCACAGTTGTCCCTTCTACATATTTTACTTGCATTAATTTTGTCAAGTAAAATAATTTGTTGTTACCTGTTTTAGAGGCATACAACTCCTCGAGCTTGTTCCATAACGACCTTGAATGTGTCACACCAGAAATATGGTTGTACACATTGTCTTCAACAAATTGTCGTATGTAGCCGCACACTTGGTTGTGCTCAAATTCCCAGTCCTCGTCTGACTTGTCTTCAGGTTTCTGAGCACTGAACACCGGCAGGTGCATCTTCGTCACGAACAGGAGATCCTTCATCTTGTTTCTCCATAAGTGGTATTTTGTGCCATTCAGGTTGACCATCTTGCTTGTCCTTGCTTCCATATTTCCGACGGTGAATAGTATCCGTAGGTATGAATAATGTCCGTATGGATGAATAGTACCCGTACGTATGAATAGTGTCGTTCATATGAATAGTATTCTAACCAAAGCTCTGATACCACTTGTTAGGATCCGGTGGCACTAAACACTTCTGCACAGCGGAAAAATAAATGATCAACGAAAAATAAATGACACAAAGAATTTAACGTGGTTCACCTAAAACGTTTAGGCTACGTCCACAAACCCGGCACCAACTTCCACTAAAACTTTTAGTAGGCTTACAAAGAGAGACTTCTCCAATAGTTTGGAGGTACAATAATTTCCCGAACTCTACCCAAAATAGTGGCGCACACAAAAGTGTTTCCCGAAAATACCCTACTAGTATTTTACTCACTATTTTGTCACTCCCCCTTTAGAAAAACTTCCTAAAGAAAAACTCTCTCTTTCTCTCAAACTCTTAGATGAGTATTGAATATTTTGGTGTGTTTAAAACAAGAAATGGAGGGGGTATTTATAGTTTGGAGATAGGGACCAAAAGACAAATTTAACCTAACTAAAAGGACTCCATGGGTAATTTGCCCATAAATAATTTCAACAAATGCATGCCTTTGAATTCCTAATTGGACGGCTCCATTTGGAGGAAATTTCAACAAATATATATATATATATATATCGACACAGTACTTTGAAAGTAAAAGTTTTAGCTAGTAATATAGACCAGACTGTGCAGGATATAAGTTCTATATGGACAAGTTATCCTATGTTGCTAGTGGTCGTTTGGTTGGTGTTTTGTAGAGAATTAATTAATTTGTGTATAAAATCCTGCATAGTTTTTAAATTGTTTGGTTAGTATTTTAAGGAGAATTAATCAATGTATAAAATCTACCATAGCATAAATATTACTTCGATCGTTTGCATTTTATGTTTTTCCCTAACTTAAGTTTGCATAAGTAACTTGGAAAGATGTGTTGGTTTATGTGAGATAGAATATGGAATAAGTATACGAATATTACCAATAAGTGAATTAAAATGATATAATAAAAAGTACCCTTAATATCATCTAACATTAATATAAACTTATTGCTATTTAATTTATAGAAAAATGCACAGAAAGGCCACCGTTGTTTCTTCCTTTGAAATGTAAACAAGAAAATACAAACTCCTTTTTTCCCTTCTAATAAAACTAGATGATTGCGCCCATGCGGTGCACGGGCCCAATTGTTATTTTTTTTTTCTTTTTTTTTCATCTTTTTAATATTTCTTGGTCTATTGTTAATTAGACACTTTATACGCCTTTAGGGAAAGAAGAAATAGAATTGGTTTTTCTATAATAACGTATAGAACCACGATTACATGTATTGTTATTTATCTTTTGCATTATGTGCATTTTAATTTTTCTGAAATCGTATTACTATACCAATCACTTTAAAATACTTGTCGAGTTTAATGCTTTATTATGCAGTGATTAGATAATAATTCAAGTAGAATTTAAATTAATTCTACATATGGCCTCTTTTATTTTAATATTTTTTTTTACATCAGTAAGCCTTAAGTTAATTATTATTAAATAGTAATTAAAAAGTCAGTTGAGAAATAATTTGTCATATATTTTTCTCATTTTTAAATTAAATGATATATAGTTTTATTCTTTTAGTATTTTCAGTGTGTTAATGCATTATCTTTTTTTTTTTTACTAATCATAAGTTAAATATTAATATTATTCCTAAATAGTTGATGAATTTTGGGTCTTTTAAATAATAATCGTGATTTTAATTAGTAAGAATTTTAACAAGAAACTTTGTGATTTGTTCTATTGGAATGACATAATATTTTTTTTCTAGTTTCATTCGATATGATTGAGATACTATTAAGGGTATTAATGCAATCATCATCACAATAGTAGTATTTGTTGAGACTATTTTAAAAATATTAATTGTATATTTATCTATTTTAAAATTTTTATAATATTGAATTCTAATTGAATAGAGTATGTACTCAACTAAATTCGATCATAGAGGGAGAAGTATAATATTGTATGACGATACTTCTCATACTTCTTAATATAGAACGATTTTTAAAAGATAATAATTTCACAAATTAGTTGTCTTCATTTTTACTTCAGATATTCTCAACTCATATTTATAGGGAGGGGATAATTATTATAATTTTTTATATTCTATAATCAAAAAGGGAACTTGAAACTATATTTTATTCTTAAATAAAAAGAAATCCAATTTTTTGAAGTATTCCAATTGAAATTTGTATAAAATGATATCAATTGGTAATGATATAATAACGTTTGAATGTAAATCCACATATAGTATTATTAATCTTTTTTAATGAAATCTTCTTTACTGAAATAGTTAATAAATAAAATAATATTTCTTAAGAAAATAATAGATTTATCATATATAAATGTATGTGACCTTAGTATTTTTAATCGGGCGAACATTTGAATTATAAATTATCAAAAAAAATAATTATTCTAGTTAAAAGTACTTGTTGAAAAAATAATAATAACAATCAAGTAATGAAATTAATAAAGATAGTAAATGTTGAATGAAAAGTGTGTCCACCTAAAGAATTTAATAGTTTATGGGCACGTTGATTTTGGTTTTTTCGGTTATTACGAACCCACAATTAAACTTTTGAGCCTAGTATACAAACAAACAATGCAATAAATATTTAAAATGACCATTATGCCCTTGGTCAACCTCCTCCTCTCTTTTCTATATAATAAATATATAATAAATGAGGCTATATTGAGTATTCCTGTGTCCAAGCAGTAAAAAACTGAAGTTGTCAACAATAGAGAAACACCTAGAGCATCAGCTCTGTTTTTCTTTTTAAATAGTTGTGTTACATATATTTATCAAAAAACGCTTACATAAATTATGTATTTTAATTATTGTACTACTAATTCCTGCAACCACTTAAATTTTAAACCTTCCCCCTTCCTCCTCCCCTTCTGTGTCGGTACAGCGAAAATATAATTCCTTTTCTCTTCTTGCTTACCATTGTTGTGGAGAAAATTGTCCTTCTTATAGTGACAAATAAACTTCATTTTTGGTGAATTTGGTAGAAATAATAATAGAGTCAATTTATGAAACAGATAGAGAAATAAATAAGAAGAAATGTGTGATCACATGCATATTTATAAGCTTGATATTCAGCCAAAAGAATACAAGTTTGTAGTGTTGACCTTTCTCTAAATTACTTCTTCTTTTATTATAGATGGGTTAGGAATCTGCACGCGCCACCTGTCGGTCCCTAGGCAAACAACAACATATTTAGTGTAATCTCACAAATTAGGTCTCGGAAGGGTAAGATATACATAAACCTTATCCTTATCTGAGAAGGTAGGATGTACGCACGCCCTACCCATGCCTAAGATATAAAAACTATTTTCGATAAATTCTCGGCTCAAGAAAAACACCGGTCCCTGTACAAACATTAAATATTAACCAAATATATGAATTTGTTTTGATTGATTCACAAAACCGACTTGCTGTTAAACAGTCTCCACTGTTTATCAGTATTTTATTCACATATCATAAGAACATGAAAAGGCAGGTTAAACAGCTTTGGGATTTTAATATGAACATGAAAATCCCTCCAACCATTTATTATTAGATATTGAGGAATATTTAGAAATCACTATAATTTAGAGCCTAGTAAGTAGTATTTCTAGTTTGCCTAATTATTGTCAGGGGAATTTGCATTTATATCCGCTTTTTGGGCCACTTTTTAACTTGTGTCCGCTTTGCAAAAACAATTTCAAGCGTACCCACTTTTTCGCATAACTTCAACATACGGGATTAAAGTAGCAAAAGCAATTAGGCAAAAGTCAAAACATCGGCATTCTAGTATACGGGCCTGAAGTAGCAAATGCAATATGCCGAAGTTTTTTTGTCCTGGATAAGATGCTGAAGTTATTTAATTCATTTGTAAAAACTTTACCACTAAAATAACTGGATTTTTTTTTGTCCTGGATTCATTAGTTTTGTCATAAAACTTTTTTAAAAATTTTAGCAGAAGATGCTGAAGTTATTTAGTTCATTCGTAAAAACTTGAGCACTAAAATAGCTGAAATTCTTTTGTCTTGGATAAGCTTTTTCAAAAATTTCAGCAGATGATACTGAAGATATTTAGTTCATTTGTAAAAACTTCAACACTATGTAAGCTGAAGTTTTTTTGTCCTGGATAAGCTTTTTCAAAAACTTCAGCAGAAGATGCTGAAGTTATTTAGTTCATTTGTATAAATTTCAGCATTATATAAGATAAGTTTTTTTCATTAGTTTTGTCATAAAGCTTTTTCAAAAACTTAAGCAGAAGATGTTGAATTTATTTAGTTTGTTTGTAAAATCTTCATCACTAAAATAGCTGAAGTTTTTGAAAAAGCTTTCTAATATACTAGATAAATAATCACCTTATTTTTTCATAGTGTATTACTATTTTAAAATAATCAGATTGCCAACAATATCTAAATCATAAATTTTAGAAACAATAAACGTGAAAAAAACAGAATTACGTGAAAATATTCACAGATTATTGTCTACTAACTTACGTAATTATTTATAATTTGGTTTTAAATAATCTGATAAACATACTTATGGCAATCATCCATGAATTGAAGTTTCATAGCAGCACCAAGAAGAAGAAGAAGAAGAAGAAGAAGAAGAAGAAGAAGAAGAAGAAGAAGAAGAAGAAGAAGAAGAAGAAGAAGAAGAAGAAGAAGAAGAAGAAGAAAACAAAGGAGGAGAAGGAGGAGGATAAAGGGGGACTGAAGTTGTTTAAAAAATGGCTACAGGTTAAAACTTAAAAAAAAAATAGGTATAGGTCCCGTGTAATTTTTACATATTATTCGTAGCCACTATTCAATTGTTAGTAGCTTGAGTATTTATATTAATACGTGCAACTAATACAACTTATGTCAACTGTATTCATTCACCAACGAGCACAACCTGTATCAACTGTATTCATTCGCACAACGAATACAACTTATATTGAAAGTAACCAAGGCAAAATTCAAGGGTGTATACAGAAGATACAACTTATATCGACTGTATACATGTGTGTATACAAAAGAACAACCTGTATCGACTGTATTCATTGAACTAAGGCAAAATACAAAAATACAAAAAAATAGAATTCTTTTGTTAAAAGTCGAACTCAAGACCTCTGCCAACTAAGAGGCTATTTGTAACAACCTGGCTTGTCTTTCAAGAATTTATGATTCTTCCACAACTAAAGGTCTCGAGCATCTTCATAATATGTATTATGACTCATGTGTGTGGTCGAGTTTAGTTTTCGGAAGAGTCCGAATTAAATTTTTAAAAAATTCTCATTTTGAAGCTTAAATAGAAAGAGTTGCTCGCAGAGTTGACTTTTGAGCAAACGATTTCAGAATGGAGATTTGATGATGTCAATAGCTTCGTATGGTAATTTTGGACATAGGCATATATGTTCGGATTTGGATTTGAAAGTCCGTAGGACAATTCGATACATTTTGGAAAAAGTTGGAAAATATAAAATTTTGAAAAATTTGATGTCACGACCCAGATTTCCCACCATCGGGATCATGATGGAGCCTACTCCTGGTAGCTAAAAAAGTCAGTTTACTCACCCGTTTTCATAAATAAAACCATCATGTTGTCAATTTAATAGCATGAATAATAATAATAATAACAATAGCTACAGAAGTCTAATTTTATAAGTCTGAAATAAATATGAACTGCTCAACAATATCCTCTACCCAAGATTTGGTGTCACAAACTCACGAACCACTAATAATAAACTACATATAATGGTCTGAAAGAAATATAACATCTGTCTGTCTCGAAACAATGAGACTACAGTATAAACGAAAAGTATAAGAAGAGACGTCGGGCCTACGGACGCCTACAAGCTACCTCAGCCTCGTAGTAATAAGATCCTGCTATCGAACTACTGCTGCTACTGCTCAAAACCTGGACCAGTGCAAAAATGCACAGAAATGTAATATCAGCACAACCGACCCCATGTGTTGGTGAGTGCCCAGCCTAACCCAGGCGAAGTAGTGACGAGGCTAGACTGGACACCACATAAACCTGTGCAGTTATAAAATATATAGTGGAAAAATCGAATACCAATAATTCAACAACATTGGAGGCGGAAACATGCTGCGGGGAAATACAAATAACCAGTAATCCATAGTAACAATAGAAAATAGCTTAATTCCACAATGAAACAAGAAATAATTATTCAGACATAACCACAGATGTCAATAACTGTTGTGGCATGCAACCCGTTCCATAATTACCATTGTTGCGTCGTACAACCTAGGGGTGTGCATTCGAATCGGTTTATCAATAAATCGAATCGATTATTTGTTATCGGTTCATCAATAAATGAATTCGAAACAATCAAAACTTTATTGAAACGATAACGATAAACATATATACTAATCGATAATCGATAAGTAATTATCGATAAAGGTCAATATCGAATCGATAAATCGAATGCACACCCCTAATTATTTCATCTACCACATTTAAGGAATGATCATATTTAAAGCTGAAGGGAATGAAGTTCAAATTAATGAAAAATAGAATTGGCAGTGATGATGTATTTTATTTTTGTTAATATCATTGGAGTGTTGGTGGCATATATTTGATCTCTTACTTTAGTTTCGTTGCATATCTATTGACACGATTTTTATGTTATAAACATTGTTCATCTTATTTTAGCTTCTTTTTGTCCATATTAGTTAGGCGTGTTTATAGCGATATATTTTCCGTGGAATCCCGCAAATTTTTTTATTTGTGTAATCGATAACCGAATCAATAATCCCTAAAAATTCATTAATTGAAATCGAAAAAAATTGAAACCTTATTGAAACGATAACGGTAAGCATATGTACAAATCGATAATCGATAAGTAGTTATCGATAAGAGTCAAAATCGAATCGACAAATCGAATGCACACCCCTAGTGTAACCCGTTCCACATTTACTATTATTGTGGCTTGTAACCTGACCCACATTATTTATTATTTATCATTGTTGCGTCGTGCAACCCGCTCCTCAATATCATTTAACAGTTTGAGTCCCCAAGCAACAGTCAAAATCAAAGGACACACAGTAGAGAAATATATAAGCAAATAACCCGGCAAGGGGGTATAATTAACAGCTCAATCATCCCGGCAAGGGAGCATAATTAATAGTTTAATCATCCCGGCAAGGGAGCACAATTAATAATTTACTTTACTATTCTGAGCCACGCTCCAAAGAATTTAATAATCATTTACTGTTCACACGTTATTCATAGTGTATAAACATTCTCCAATAACATGGAATTCATATCATAAGGACTCACGGTCATGCTAGACATGAATGTATAGATACTCGTCACCGTGCCTATACATCGTACTCGATCACATAGAAATTAGCAACACGACTCAACTCATATTCCCTCAAGTTAGGGTTAGACCAAACACTTACCTTGAAGGTTTACGGTCAACTCAGTTCTCAAGCAATTCCTTTCCTTTCGAATTTCGCTCCAATTCAACTGTATATATACACAATATATTTAATATCATCAATTCTACTCAACAAACCAGCCCAATTGCCTAATTAAAGTCCTTTTAATATTCTGTCCAAAAATTGTAAAACCGACCCCAGACCCGCTTGGTCAAAACCCGAGGTTCGAACCTAAATAAATTCACTCATACCCCCACGAGTGCAAATATATAATTTTTTTAAGATTCGACCCCAAATTTAGGTTGAATTACCAAAAATTCTCAAAAACCTAACTTTGCTCAAAACTCATGATTTCTACCTTGATTTTATGTTTTAGGCTCAGAAACTAGTTAATTAATAAAGGAAAAATGAAGGAAATAAGCGGGAAATTACTTACTCAAGTGGTCTTGAAGCATGGGGGCTTTAATGGCTTCCTAGGGCTTGGAAGAGAAGAATACTCGTGATAAAAAAATGTAAAAATCCCGAGCTACTGATTCTATCTCGTTTTTTAAAAATTTAACTGGGCAAAATTGCCCTATGCGATCGCGAAGAAGGCATTGCGATCGCATAGGGTAATGGAGGGAAAAACATTGCGATCAAATGAGTCATTATGCGATCGCATAGAGGAAAGGTATAGGCAGTCCAGGTTTGGACTTTAATGAAGTGCGAACGCGGAGTAGTGCGTTCGCATAGAAAGACCTGATAAACCTATGCGATCGTGTATGAGTGCATGCGATCGCATTGAACAAATGCGGGCACCTGGAAGGTTACACTATGCGATCGCATAGAACTAAATACCAGATACCAGAACTGAGTTTTTCTGCAATTTTTACTAAGTTCAAAACATCCTGTTACCTATCCGAAACGCACCCGAGCCCTCGGGGATCCAAACCAATTATATATACTGACTCAAAAACATCATACGAACTTGCTCGAGCGATTAAATCGCTAAAATAACATCACATTCCACGAATTAAACCCCAAGATAATCATTTTTCATTTCAAAGTTCATAAACCTTAACTTTAGCTATTTAATGGAGGTGTGACATATGTGCATGGATAAAAGAATAAAACTAGAGAAGAGAAAATACATATATACAATACAAAGTGAAAATACAAAATACAAATTGGGCTGGATCTCCTAATCGGCCTTCTGCTTCCCTTTATCGGGCTTGAGAAACATCTAGGTTAACAACATTTCTCCTACTTGAGCGGAACTTTAAAGGAATTTTTACATCCTATAAAAAACCTTAGTACCCTATTTATCAATAATAAATACCATTTTAAAATATTACATCCTATAAATACCTTTTATCCTTTATTGCAAAAAAAAAAATATAGTTACATAATACAATTAAGGCACCATATATGCTAACTATTATTTTTCGCTCTCCCTTTTTGTATTTTCTCTCACATAACTACCGCGTATTTGCAAACCTTAATACAATCTCTCTCTGTTTGTATACAACGAGACTCTCTTCTCCCACAAACCCTAGTTTCTTACCCAAATTCTCAAATGGTCAGACCAACAAGTCGTCCACAGTTTTTGTTGTTTGGTTCATCGATAGTACAGTTCAGCTATAGTTATCAAGGACGCGGTGCAATTCTCATTGACCTTTATGCTCGCAAGGTTCTTTCTTTTCATCCTTTGCATTTTCAAGATTGCTACCTTTTCCTCTTTTCTGTCCATATTTTGCGTTCTATATCCCTTTTTTCTTCTGGGGTTTTCTTTTTATACCTAAAGATTTCTTATGGTTGAAGGTTCTCAAGGTCTAATGGCTATTGATGCCTTAGAAAAAAAGACTGACGGGGGGCAAGGGAGGGTCGTTTTTGCTTGCCATAGGGTTGTTTCTCTCTATAGATCGCCCAAATCGCCTACTTGTATTCAGTTGTATTCAAATGTATTCTTCAGTTGTATTCACTTGTATTCAGGTTTAATCAATTGTATTTAACTATTTTATTCAGCAATAGTTAGTTGTATTCAAGTGTTTATTCAACTATATTCAGTTGTATTCAGTTATATTCAGCTATTTTATTCCGCAGAAGTTAGTTGTATTTTGTTAGATTCAAAAGTTTATTCAGCTGTATGCAGTTGTATTTTTCTTGTATTCAAGTGTTTTTTTCAGATAAATTAAGGTGTATTTTATTGTATTCAACTGTATTATTCATATGTATTTCTCTTTATTCAGCTATAATCTTTATTATGTACCTTTCAAATAGAGATTAATGAGGGATCGTTTTAGTTCGTTGAGTTAAATTAGGAGAATACCACGTGTTTTTATTTTCTTCCATTTTTAGCGCAGATATGTTACTGTATTTAATATTAATGTCGCTTGAATACAACTAAATATATGTCAAACTTAGTTGGAATTCCAGATTTTATGCCTATATTTTTGGCTGTATTTAATGCTAATGTCGCTTGAATACAGCTAAATACATGTAAAACTTAGCTGGAATTCCAGATTTTACGCCTATATTTTTGGCTGTATTTAATGCTAATGTCGCTTGAATACAGCTAAATACATGTCAACCTTAGTTGGAATTCCAGATTTTACGCCTATATTTTTTGCTGTATTTAATGCTAATGCCGCTTGGATACAGCTAAATACATGTGAAACTTAGCTGGAATTCCAGATTTTACGCCTATTTTTTTTTGTTGTATTAATGAATACAACAGTTTAAATACATGAAATACATTGTATAAAAACATAAAATGTACTTATAACACGTAATATAGCAAATGGTATCTATAAAGGAAGTTTGACATAGTTACCCGTAAAAATAAAACTATTTACCTTTGTCTACCCATTTATTTTTCTACCCATAAACTAATTATATTTTCTATGCATAGTAGTTTTTGTGGTGATTGTTTTTCTTTATTCTCTAATTTTTTTTTATTTCTACGATTCTTTTATTTTTTTTCCTTTTTTTTTCTTTCTTTTCTCCTTTTATTTTTCTCATTTTCTTCCTATTTTTTTCTTCTTTTGCTTTTATTCATTTATTTTTGCCTAAATTGTATTATTGTTATTATTTTTACTATAACTTATTTCACACTCAAATTTGACTCCTTCTTTACTGAATCTCCATATATACTAGTTAGAATAGAAATGAATAAAATATTAAAAAATATAATAAAAATGTAAGTAGCAAAAAAGACTTGTAGTATCATATGATACCAATATGGTATACATGTATACCAACAGAGTATATGATTGCTCTAGAATATTGCTAGAACTATCTATAACTATACTGACAAGAGGGGTTGCTCTGATGGTAAGCAACCCCCACTTCCAACCGAGAGGTTGTGAGTTCGAGTCTCCCCAAGAGCAAGGCGGGAAGTTCTTGGAGAGAAGGATGCCGGGGGTCTATTTGGAAACAGCCTCTCTACCCCAGGGTAGGGGTAAGGTCTGCGTACACACTACCCTCCCCAGACCCCACTAAGTGGGATTATACTGGGTTGTTGTTGTTGTTGTTATCTATAACTATACTACTGTACCAAGACATTAAAGGATACAATAAAAGTATGAGAAAATTATATGCTCGCATTGCAAGCTAAATATTCGCTAAGCAACTTGCTCATTGCATATACGAACATGATATATAGTTGTATGGTCGTTCGAAAGATTGCCTATAATTATAAAAACTATTACCTAATCTATATCCATCAGCACAAAAAAATTCCAGCCCTGTAAATTAATCATGTTCTTATAAATAATTTCAGAATAGAATTCACTTAAAAATGCAGCCAAGACAACCAAAAAAAATATTCAAACTACAATATGATATCAATATGGTATATGACTATACCAACATGGTATACAATTTTACTGGTTAATTCCCGAGAACTATTGACTATACTACTATTACATAACACACATGCATAAAGAGAAAAATTTAAAAATAGTGTACCACATATTAATATAATAAAGTATTTCAAGATATTGTACTATATTACTATTATTAAAAGAAAATCATATATTGTACTAATAAATGCAGGTAAGACAATCAAAAAATGATTCAGCTAACATGTAATACCAATATAGTATATACTATACTAATAGGGTATATAGGTGAAACGAATTGTATACCAAAATGATATATTTGTATACTATTTGAGTATACAATACAAATTCATCTTCTTCTCTTGTTAAACTATATTTCAACCCAAACTTCTAAAATCTACTACACCAAATTAACTAAAATCTTAATTACAACCTCCAATGAACTTTCCAAACATACCCATCTAGGATCAGATCAAAACAATTAAAACTCAAACAACGCAAGTTATGAGTTCAATCTTTAAGCTCCTCCAATGGTGTATTTGAATTTTGTCAATAAAATATTTGAAAATTAGCATTAATATCATAATCAAAGAACAGTACTCAATAACTTTCAACAACAAACACTTCAACACACATGAAAATTCAAATTTTTGTTATATAGTACTTATTATTTTTGTTTTATTTTTAGAAGATAAAATAAATTTTGGAGCACAAATTAAAAAAAAGGTAAAGATAGCAAAAAAAAAAAAAAAAGGTACAATACTAACTATACTCCCTACTATTGAAAAAAGCTAACTATTCTTTGGCTTCTTTTTAGGATTCACACTTTTGCTCCTTAAACTAGATATGTCCATCGCAAGAATTTAATTTGTGGGTAATTAGTTCTAATAGGATAGGTATTGATGTAATTATTTTTCAAATGGGTAATTAAGGGTAATTACTTTTGATTGAGTCGGTATATAGGGTAATTTTCTCATCTATAAATGACTAATTAGACCAAAAAGATGTGTGAAAAATTTTCAAACTTTAAATCATGATAGAACATCATTACTGAAATTCCAAGAAATGTCAATGAAGCTATAGAATTTAATTTCTTTAGTTAGTTGTTGTACAAAAGCCACAAGTTTGTACGAAGCGATTATATCTTAATCCGCGAATTTACGTTGGTGTTAATTGACTGTTCCTCTTTTGTGCTAAATAGAATCTTGGAAATCTTTTGTTGTTTAATGTTACAAAAAGGAAATCATTCTAATTAATATTGAAAAGAAATTAATGGCATATACTTGTGTCTTTTAGCATTTCTTTGCTTGTTGCGGGAGATGCTGTTGGGGATTTCATTCTCTCGCTTAATTTTTAGCTAGTTTTCTTTTGTTGTTTTATTTCTCTTTCGAAATAGATAAAAAAATAAATAAATAAATTTAAAAAAAAAAACTGAAGGAAGTTTCTAACATGTAAAAACCTTTATTATGAATCATAAAACACTCGTAAGAAGTCAAACTGCATGCTACATGTAATTCACAAGAATTACATGTATAAAGATTATTACAAAACATATAATAATACAAAACAATAGATGATTAATTAATTAACAAAATCACAATGTTTCCTGATTTCACCAGCTTGACCAGTCAAGACACCAATCTTTCCCATTTTCACCATAGATTTTGCAAAATCTTTGAAAAAAGTTTTACCCTGGGTAAGAGCTTGACGTTTAACATAAGCTCTGGTCTCAAAATCATCAAGAAGTGCAGAATCAGATTGAAAAAGCCCTCTTCTTTTAGCCACAAGTGTGTAATATTTTTCATCAAAAGTTTTGAAACTTCCTGGATCCATTTCTACAAGTGTTGTTACATCAGTTGGACTGCATTTTAGCTTCAAACGAGCAATGTAGTTTGGATCCATTGTTGGATCAGCATCACCATTCCCTGTGAAATTGTACATTCTGTTTGTGAAAGCGAAACAATGAGAAGTTCCAATCGTATGTCCTCCTGAAAACAGTAAAAATATTTACACAATCTGATCAGTTATAAGGTAATTACAAAAAATATATATAAGAAAAGCATAAATTAGTAACCTAATGGAATTGGACACTAACTATATGCAGTACATTTAATATAAGTGTACAAGCTACGGGCCCTAAATTATCAACAGGCTCTTCGAGCACGTAAGAAATTCATCCGAGAGACGCTTTTCAGACTGGAACACTTATAGGAGCTCCTATGTCAATCACTTTCATTCCTCTCGTTAGACCGTTATAGCACTCATAATAGCTACAACCCTGACTTGATTGTTTTCTAATAATTATTGTACCTCACACACCACATTAATTAATTGACCAACACTATCTTGATCTTGAACTATCCAGAGCGTTATAATCTCGGAATTAGTGGGATTTTTCTTGTATGCACCAAATGTACAATGCTCATTCATGCTCCTAATTAGATGGTACATTTGACCAAGTCTAGTGAATAATGAGACTGAGTAAATGAGTTATATCTTACTATATAGTAAAAGAGTTTAACTTGTTTAATTTATACTGATAATGTAAAGAATTTAATTCACAATATATATCATGTACCAAAAAGATAATTACAAGTAAACATATGCAACGCCATATTAAAATTAAATACATTGATATATAAGTCAAAATTGAATTACCTGATAGAACCACAAGGTCTTTTGCATTCAAACCAACAGAGGCAAAATTTGATTTAAGGGAAGAAATGTTAGCAAATGGAGGTGGTAAAAGGGTCAAGGCTTCTAACATTTTTGACACTCTCCCATCTCTTCTTCCCAAAGGAACTTTCCAATATGGTCCGTTAATCTGTAAAATCAAATTAACACTTCAACTCTAGTGTAATAAAACATAGTGCTAATTAATAAAGTTTGGTATTTAAGTGAAGAAAAAAGGCAGACTTATATATATATATTCCACAGAGGTTTATATCGTGCATCATTGGCTGTCAGAGATATTTCGGTTATCGAAAGAAATATGATCGATGAGGTCTTACCATAGAAACTGCATCCCGAGATACTAAGGCTATGATATCTGCACAAGATACAACACCTGGACACTTGTTTTCTAGTGCAGATTTTACACCATTAATCACTTGGAATCCTCTTAGAGATTGGTTTGGAATGGCTTCTCTCTCAGCTTGATTATTCTTGGTTGAGTTTAGCATTACAGAACCATCACATCCCTGAAAAAACATTTTGTATGTCAAGAAGACATTCTTTTCCAATAACTATTTTCTAATAAAAAATAATACTTTTATCTTTTTCATTTTATAAAAGCAGTATTTGACTAAACACATTATTTAAGAAAAAATAAAAACTTTTGATACATATTACATGCCACGATATTTCTATGACTACACGAGCATGTCATTAACAACAATTATAAATTTTAAGTTAGAAAATTTTCAAAAACAAAAATATGTCATTCGTTTTTAAACAAACTAAACGGAATTACAATATATCATATAAATGAAACGGGGAGAATAATAATGATAATAACAACAATAAGATCAACAATAATATAATAATAATAATAATAATAATAATAATATTAATAATAAAATCTTTGTATGCTTAAAGAATAGTGTCATTCGTCATAAAGCATGGATTATAGAGGCTATAATACGAAGGGTTGTGGTGGGATGGATAAGATTCCTCTACCCTTAACTAGAGGTTTCAAATCCGAGCCCTAATTGGTACAGAAAAAAACCCTAGTAGGGAGCATTTTCTCCTATTCTGGGCCTTACACGGTGCGAGTCCGGACTAGTCTATCTCCAATAATGTGAGCACTAGATACCGGGTGAGAAAAAAAAAGGCGGCAAGAAAATGAGAGAAATAAAAACATACCCTAACAAAGCAATCATGGAATTGCATCCTAAGCAAAGGAGCAGCTAGAGTTGGTGCCTTAGATATGAATTGAGCAGTTGTCTTTCTCACAATTGATTCAACACTAGGACATGTTTTGCTATAGAAGCCATATTTCAAGCCTTGTGCATTACAAAGGTTAAAAGCAAGAGGGACAAGCATCAATTGAAGAATGAGCACAACAACATGCCTTGAGAAAGCCATTGTTTTGTTAGAAGTAGGAAATAAAGTTTATTTGTTTTTCTGTATTTCCCAATGTTGAAAGTATGTGAAACATATTGGGTATTTATAACCAAATATAGAGCTACTCTCCCTTTGCATTTTTCATGCCAGAGATGAGTGATGATATTCTATTCTACTTGATATATATCTAGTTGCAAGGTTGACTTAATTCCAATAACATGCCAAATATTATTACTTGTTAAACTCTCCATCCCGCTCTCAATAAATATTAGTCATTTTAGAAAACTTAATTTGTTTTAAATATTTTTGATATTTGAAGAAAGCAAAGAAGTCATTATACTTTTTTTTGCCTTCAAATCTAATCTTATTGCTCCAATTAGTTGAGACTTAATGAAGTAAGATATTTGATAAAGAGATAAACAGAAGTTTAGACAGACACTCGTACAATTAGTTAAGGCAGTTAAATGTCGTTCTTAACCGTTGTACAAAAACCTTAAAAGAAAAATAAAGAAATATGGACAAGAGGTATGTCCTTAACGAAGGGCAGCCTTGGCGTAACTATTAAAGTGCTGCCATATGACCAAGAGGTTACGGGTTCGAACCATGGAAACAACCTCTTACAGGAATACAGGGTAAGGCTGCGTAAATAGACCTTTGTGGTCTGGCTTTTACTCAGATCCCGCACATAACAGGCACTTATTGCACCAGATTACCTTTTTTTTGAGGTATGTCCCTATTATTAGCAATTTCTATTTTTTTTTCTTTTCAAGCAGATTGATATTGGGGTAGTGCAAAGAGAAATGTTAAGAATGGTTGACTTTAGCATGTTACTAGAGAAAACATGCAGGAACGAGATGTAGAAGGAATCTTCATAATTTGTAAAGGTTTGAATCAGTAATGCTCCAGCTTGTATTTAGTCATTCTGTTTAGAATATACTCATGATATCCTAGGTCTGACTTGCTAAAAGAAAAATGTTCTATTAACTTTTAATTAATTAACTTAATGGAATGAATTCCTTTGTGTGTGTGTGTTAATTTATTTTCCTAGATAGGTTTATTAAATTTAGATAATCTTCTATTTTCTAAGCTTTAGTGTCTGATACATGAATTATATATATATATATATATATATATATATATATATATATATATATATATATATATATATATATATATATATATATATAATACTAACAGAATATTCAGTTCTATTTACTGGATGCATGTGTCTGAACATGCAAGGGCTTCTATATTTGTTCATCGTGCCTATACATGCATACTTGATAGTAGATCCACCTGGTTGTGTTTTTTTTATCTGTATTTTCTTTTTCTCAAAATTATATCTCAGTTTCAATACTCATTTTCATAATGTTATTATAAGTAAAAATAAAATCTATTTCCAGGGGTTAAATGTTGTGGGTGAAGTCCAAATTTATCCGCACAATACCGTTCAACCTCAAAGATATATGGCCATGGAAGTAGGGGTGTACATAGGTCGGGTTGGTTCGGATTTTACAATTACCAAACCAAACCACTTGTATCGGGTTATTAAATCTAAAGACCAAATCAAACCAAAAAACTCGGGTTTTTCACTCTCGGTTTTTCTCGGGTTTTTTCGGATTTTCGGGTTTTTCCCGGTAAAATCTCCGTAGAACAAAACATATAAATTGTGCTCAAAATATTTCTTTAATCCTAGTAATATACAACTATCCAAAGTATTTTTCAAGAAAATAATACAAAATATGAAAAGTATCATGGCATTATCTAAAATATTCAACAATAAAGATAATAAAATTATGTAACATAAATATTGCTAACTAAAAAGTTAAAATAAAAATAAACATAATTTAAAAGTAATAAGTCATGATAAAATAAGTATACTAATTAATAAGGGAGTGTCAATCACATGACTAAACGCTAATAAAGAAAAAATAAAAATATGTTATGCATTTTTATCTAAATTATTGCAAAATAAAATATAAATATTCAATACATTCTCGTTCATAGTATTGAATTGAATATTTTTTGTTAGCATTAATATTGATTTGATATTGGTTTAGGTCTTTTGTTTGCATTATTTAGTTTACTAATGTTAATAGCTATAAAACTTATTGGAACATTCAAAAGTTCTAAGTCCAATCTTAAAAGATAAAATTATGAATTTTTTTAAGAAATATTTATAAATTACATCACAATAAGTATATTTATATGTTAAATATATCTAATATTTATATATATGTAATGTCTGGTTGGTTTGGTTTCGGTTTGACTTTCTTTAGTTAAAACCAAACCAAATCAATTATGGTCGGGTTTTTTTTCCCACACCAAACCAAATCAAACCAAACCATAGTCGGGTTTTTTTTCTCGGTTTGACTCGGATTATCGGGTTGGTGCGGTTTGTCGGTTTCATTTGTACACCCCTACATGGAAGCAGTGATGAATCCGGAAATTTACTAAATGGTGTTCAAACATGAAAGTGAAAGAAGTGAAAAAAAATTCTCTGAGAAAGAATGTTCAATGTATGTTATATAATTCTAAAATTTAATATTTCGTCTATATACACAGTGTAGTTTTCCGATGAATGATGATCAATTGACCACCCTTTACAACATGTAGCTTGGTCATGCATGGAAGAGTTGAAAACAACTCCATAAGGTGTTGTTTGGTTCAAAACCAGGCTATCCTCGGATTATAAACAGGATTGTTTATCCTTTATAGCAGATAAAACAGACAATAATATCATGTTTGTAGTATAAAAGTTATCCTTATTTTAGCTAATAACCTCAATCAACGTAGGATATATTTAAGAACAAATTTTATATCGTGATAACACACTTAATTCTTCTAACCAAATGGCCACTAAGAATAAAAAATGTCACGGATAAGTTATATATACTTTGACGTTATAAGAATATTTATATAATAATTAGGTTGTATATATGGTAGTTACTGACAAATCTCTTATATTAAATAGTAATTAAAAAAATAATTAACCTACAATCACGGATTAAAATTCACTAACTTATACTGTACTCAAAGCACAAATTGTCTTAGTAAAATGTCATTCACTTTTTTATCCTTTAAAAAAAGAAAGAATTACGGCCCTTGTATATGTTATATTGGACAAAATAGTAATTTTAGTTATTTTTCTAATATATGTGAATAGTCATTTAATTATTTTTCTAATAATTAGGGATAACTATTTAATAATTTGCCTAATATTTAGGAATTTGATATGGAAAATTATACAATTATTTTATTCGAGTTCTTTCGGTTTCCTTCCGAGTATAGGAGTCCTTCGCTATCAAATCCATTTAAACTTAGGAGAATTTTATAAGTTAACGCGTATTATCTTTTTGTTATAAATTTTTTATTTAAGAGTCCTTGTTGTCCTTTTCTTATTCCACTTTCACGTGTACGAGTTTTTTTTTTTTTGGGGGGGTTAGAAACTTTAAGCTTAATTAGTATTGTAGTTTCTTTTTCTTTTTCAGAACTCTTTTTCTTCGTATAATTATGTAATTTGATTATACAAAATGAGCTACAATAATTTATACAATATTTTTCACTAGTTAAAAAAAATAAAATAATTTGTATTTTACTCTTGAGAAAATTGTTATTTTCAATAATTTGCCAACTCTGTTTGAGTCTTCTAAAATGAACTTGTGAATAACTTTTTAAAGAAAAATTAAAAAAAAAACTCTTAATTTTCAAGGATTATATGTGATTGTTGAAATTGAAGAAAGAGCATGATAACTTATGGGTTTAAAGTGACTGAATTATAAAACTAAAATAAATTTTTAATTGAATAATATTGACAGGTGATTGAGAACTTCTATGAGATTCATCATTTTAGGAAATATTCACTTTTATTTTAACTCAAACATGATATTTTAATACATTGTTTATATAATATTTCAAAAAATTCTTTTTTATTGAGATAGTGTACATGCACAAAATGTATATAAGACTAGTAGAGTTAAAAATTGAGATTTTTACATGGAAAATCAAGTTCAAAACCTTTTTATATATATAACATGATTATTGGTTTATTTCAAAAGTAGCAGATTTATTTACATTTATAACATATTTAAAATTTAAATATGACTTTCACAATAAATACTAAAGCATAAATTAAGGATCAGCTACCTAATTTACTAAAAAGCTAGTAACAAAAAAAAAAAGAGTTATAAACCCTTTCTCTTGCAATTCTCTCTTTCTATTTTTCAAACCCCTGCCCCAACCGTCCAGTTTCATCACTATTTTCATCCCTTTTCCAGAAGGAGATTCAACAGACATATGTATTATAAGATTTATTGTTTAAAAGTTGTTTTCCATTTGCCAAATAATGCACTCATTTTAAAGGCTTGTTGACATTTTTCGTATGAGAAGTTTCTCAAAATTGTAAATAACATACCTAATTTTATGATTATACAATTTTTATTAATTATATATGATTTTTATTATATAATTATTATATGTATCTCCAAATTAATATACAACATGTATAAATGGTGTATGATTATAATATATCACATTATACAAAAAATATACCATGCATAATGCCTAACAAAGAAAGTACCATGTATAATAGCTACAATTAATTTACAAAAAATATGTGTAAAATTTGAATACAGTTATACCAGCATTAAGAAATATATCAATATGTAAGACCTATAAAATTACTGAAACAAATTACATGAAATTTCAAATGCCATTATTAAGAAAGTTTCAAACAAAGCTACTTATCATACAAAATATAAAATATACTTATCAAATGTAGTATAACGGATGGAGATATCCGTTTAAGAAATGGAGCTACATTTATGAGCAAAAAAAATCAGAAGACAATATTCACATCTCGGCCAGTTGGATTCCTATCACCAATTACTATTTAATATGGTATGTAAATATTTAGGTGCTGCCAAGTGGCGTTAAAGTTGTTAAAGGATAAAATACACAGCTGATCACTTTTTCAAAATTATTTAAGAAAATAATACTACTCTTTGTTTATTCCATTAATGGCAAATAGAGATTAAGCACGTAATTAATGAGCAGCCAAATGCACAAATATGGAGTATTTGTCTTTTCACACTATCTCTCTCCTATTTTAAATTAAGGATTCAATTATATTCTCGTATTTTTCATTATATTTCTTAACTGTTACACTCGTTTAATCATTATGAAATTATTACTACATATCCAATTATTCATTATACATATATTTGATATAAATTTTTATTGAAGTATAATATACATGTGGTTTAGCTCAATTATATTATATTTTTATTGAAGTATAATATTATATATTCCTGGTATAATTCAATTTTAGAGGTATACTAATGTATTAATATGCATAGTATAACCTAATATATGTTATGATGGTATTAAGGTAATATATTTAGCATATATGTGGCATAATTTTTTTTAGAAATGCCAACATAATAATATACATTTTATGATCTTTTAAAGAATATACCATTTTAATGAGAAATACTATGTATATCAATACAAGTAATATACAGGTATCATTAGTTATTAGTTAATTGAAAACGAAATAATAATAATAATAATAATAATAATAATAATAATAATAATAATAATAATAATAATAATAATAATAATAATAATATATAATTACGTGGTTATAATGTACATATGCCTCAAATATATATTATATTTTCTTGAAACATATGTATTTTATTTTTATAAATATAAAGATGTATACTTTACCTAGAGTTTATGTTGTATAAAAAGTTACATGTACTTTTTTTCTAGTAAATAGATCCGTGTATCGAAAGTAGAAAATCTGTTATGGAATGAATTAAGCAAAAAAATAGGAAAACATATTTCCATTTAAATATGTTAGGGAATGATTTCAAGAGAAATATAGAAAAAAAATGTACAGAGTTCCAGGAACGTTTTTATTAAAGAAATAAATGTATTGGATGTGTGATTACACATACATGATTTAATGATATCTGCTAGAAATATAATTATTTAGCTGTCATGTATGTAAAATAGCTATTGCTGCTATGTTTCTGAAATTTTATCTTAAATTTTACCTATTTATATTTTTGGCTCAATGTTAAATGGTATATAGTGCTACGATTTTGTTATTTTTTTAAATATTTCCCAATTATTGTTTTTCCTCTTAAAAATTATAAAGTATGTAATTAAATCCACAGAAGTTTAGTTAATCCATATAGGTGTTGAGAGTATAGCCCAATTAGCGACATGTCCAGGATCTTGGATATATATAATATATTGTGGCCTGTAGAACCTGCATGGCTGTTTAGTACGTACCTAATGAGAGCGAAGTGCACAAATAGCCTCTTTAAGTGGCTATTTAGAGATTAATTAGCATTTATTTTATCATTAAATTTTGAATTGAAAATTTTAATTTCAGAATAATTCAGGATATTTGCATCCCAAAAAATTGAGCTCAAGAACAGAAATTTAGGATGCATCTAAATAGCAGCCCTTTAGAGTGGCTACTTGGTGTCATTTCTACACTTTTAACTAGCATTTCCGGGTTATTTTTAAAAATAGCCAGATTTACAACTGGTAGTTCAAAAATAGCTCAATTTCAAAAGTAATCGAAATTTAGCCACTTTTAATGTAAAGATAAATCTGAGCGAAAACACTATTCAAAACTCGAAAAATACTCCAGTATATTATGCTAGAGTTCCAGCATAACTATACTTGAACTCCAGCATATTATACTGGAGTTCCAGGATAGTATGCTGGAACTCCAACATAATATGATGGATTCCAGCATAAATATACTAGAACTCCAGCATAATATACCGGAGTTCCAGCAAGTATAATGGTTCGGTATAATATACTGGAGTTTGGAGCTGGACCGAACTCCAGTATATTATGCTGGACCGGTCTCTATTGCAGCAAAATGAAGGAAATTTTCATTGACTTGATAAATGCTGGCTATTTTGATTGATAAGTCTGAAAACTGGCTATACCGTAAATGTTGGCAGCATTTCCTAAAGAGTCCATTAAAAGTTCCGGCTTGATTTCTGATACCACAAAAAACCATTTTTTTATTCCTAACCTCTTTAATCTATTTAAATGTTTTTTGAATACCTTGAGAATTGTTTAGGAAAACTACCCAAACCTTTAGTTCATAAATAATTTCAACTAAAATTAGCTCAAATTAAAATATTTACCGGAAATAGCCAAATGTCATTTTGCTACAGGAATCTATTTTGCGAAAATACAAAAAGGCATTTCAACCTTTTTGAGACACTAGATTTGTGCAACATTGTAATATTTTAATTTCTTTAATTTAAAATTCAGAAAATCAAGTATGTCAATTCGCGCGATTTGAAAATCACTACTGAACTATGTATCTCTCATGTATCTTTTGTGTATCATTTGTGTGTAGAATATGTATATCGTGTATATCCCCTATATATCTATATATACAAGTATGTGAGATACATGTTTTCTTCATATGTAGTAGAAAAACTTTTAAACTCGATTTCAACTACGAACTTTGTCTTAAAACTTGTCCAAATCACTTCCAATTTTCCTCAAATTTTGTATATTGATTCACTATATAGATTGAAAACACAATTCTAAGGCATCTTTAGTGGCTATAGTAGTTGCCGCAAAATAAAAGTTGCTAAAGTAATGCGGCAATAATATAGGTCTTTATCAGTGTTTGACATAAATGACGCTACAGACTTTAGCAAATTTGGATCCAATGACATTTAATCAATTGTTGGTAAATGATTTTGCAGCAATATTTATTACCGCTAAAAGGAAAAGTGTTGCCACTCAAAAAATCAAAACCTCTTTTGGCGTAGGGAATGTAATCAGGGGCGGAGGCAGGGGGGCGCAAGGGTGTTCACCCGAACACCCTTTGCCGAAAAATTACACTGTGTATATAAGGAAAAATCTATTTTTTATATCTATATATTAAGTTTTGAACACCCTTGACACAAATCAAATGCTGGCTCAGTGGTCAAGGATGTTAAAAATTAGTATAGGATCACGGGTTTGATTCCCATGAGTTGCATTTCAAATTTTTTGAACACCCTTACTATAAATCCTCCCTCCGCCACTGCATGTAATATTCTGATTAAGGTGAAAGCATCTCAGCTATCTCCTACACCTATAGCCTAAAGATCAAACATTGATATCTATTGAGAGGAAAAAGAAAAAGAAAACAAACTTGCCTACTTCAAATCAAACATTGATATCCATTAACATGGAGGGGCAAACCAATAAAGAAGAATAAAATTGCGATCGTAAATTCAAATACTGATATACAAGTAATGGAGGAGAAAACCAACAAAACTAAAACAAACTTGTAAATTTGATGAAATCAAACACTAATATTTTTGGCTCTCAAAATGGTGAGTAGAGAAAGAATACATAAGATAAAGAAGATATGAGTAGACAGAAATATCCATAATCGGAAGAAGAAAGACTGCTGCTCCCAGAACCACCACCTACACCGCGAGCTCGGCCACCGCCGCCACGGCGCTGCGCTGTCACGAGGTTCAAGAAGAGGCACACGACCATGAGTAAAACAAGAACTTTCACCATTTTAGATGTAAACGGTTGCCTCATCTTCAAAACTATGTGACATAATATAGGTCGTGTAATGATAGTGTTTAATATATAGGGTGTGTTTGGTATGAAGGAAAATGTTTTCCCGGAAAATGAGTGATTTTATCACTTATTTTCTCTTGTTTGGTTGGTAAGTGGAAAATATTTTCCGGAAAATATTTTCTATGTTTGGTTAGAGAGTAAAAAATAGTTTTTTTAGAAAAATATTTTTTTTGCAACTCTCCTACCCCTCCGCCTCCCACCTCCCTTCTTTTGATAAGGAAAACATTTTCCTCCAATTGGAGGAAAATGAATTGATAAGAAAAATGTTTTCCAAAACATTTAAGCCAACCAAACATGAGAAAATTGAAAAATATTTTCCAGAAAATATTTTCCTTCCCCATAGTTTGTGTTAGTCAATGAAGTCATATAGATAATATATTTAACATGTAGATGGTGGTCGTGCTAACATGTTTTTTCTTATGACAGTCTGAAAACAGTATATTAATGTATATTCTATTGTGTCTTTCTCTGAGGTAACTTTTTTCTTTAATAAAATAAGATTAGAAGTCTACTACATTGATACAACGGAGCAACTACTTGTGTGAGTTGAGCTGAATTCAATTACAGCTCAACCTCCATTAATGGAGGTCACAACGAATGAATTGAAGCTGTAGCAGAGAAGATGAAAATAAGAGGAAATGGTGAGAGAAGAAGTCTATATATTTTTTGTACAAAAGAAAATCTCATACATCATACATATATATGTATATCTTTCACTAACTTAATCCCTCAGCTAATTAGTGCTAACCACCTTAACCACTCTAACTAACTAGTGACAGCTAGATGACTACCTTCACTAACTTGTCCAGCTGTAATTCCTTCAGATTCTTTCACACTCCCCCTCAAGCTGGAGGGTGTAGAATGTCAAGCACTCCAAGCTTGCTCAACAAATACTCATGTTGTATTCTCTCAAGTCCTTTGGTAAGTAAATCTGTCTGCTGCTCCTTTGTCCATACATGATATGTTTTAATCTTCCTATCTTTGATCTTATCTCTTATAAAGTGACATTCAATCTCTATATGCTTAGTTCTTTCATGAAATATGGGATTGGCTGCAATCTGTAGAGCTGCTCAATTGGAATGTCAAGTTCTGCAAACAACCAAAGCAACTACACTATCTTTGCAATAGCTGTAGCAAGACTTTTATATTCTGCTTCTGTTGAGCTTCTTGACACTGTCTTCTGTTTCTTAGATTTCCATTAGACCAATGAATCCCCATATTTCACAAGGAAAATAGTTACTGACCTTCTAGTATTAGGACATGCAGCCCAGTCTGCATCACAGTAACAAGTTAAATTGTTTTCACCTTTACTGCTTAGCAGAATCCCAATTCCTGGAATTAGTGTGAGGTATTTCACAACTCTTAATGATGCGTCCTAGTGAGACCGCTTGGGTGACTGTATAAACTGACTGAGTGTTTGGACAACAAACACTGTTTTGTGATTGTCAGATATATTAATCTTCCAATCAACCTCTGATAGCCTATGATATCTTTCATCAACTCATCTCTAGACACTCCAACATATTTATCAAACTCAGATCAAGTAAAATTTTGATTCATGTCTATTGGAGTGCCCACTGGTTTAGCAGCCCCTAACCCCACATTTCAAATCAACTTTAGGGCATACTTACTTTGATTTAATAAGATCCCTTTGTTGGATCTCATGACTTCAATTCCCAAGAAGTATTTTAACTCTCTCAAATCTTTCACCTTAAACTTTTTATTCAGAACATCTTTAGTTTCCTGGATAAATTGCTTATTATTTCCTGTAATGAGCAAATCATCCACATATACAAGCACAACCACCAAATCTGCTCCCCTCCTCTTGGTAAACAGTGAGTAGTCATATAGACTTTGCTTATATCATGCCTTAATGAGTGCTTCTGTAAGTTTGATATTCCACTGTCTTGAAGTTTGCTTCATTCCATATAATGATTTCACTAGCTTGAATACTTTAGTCTCCCCCTGTCTCTTAAAACCTTGAGGCATCTTCATGTATACTTCCTCATATAAGTCCTCTTGCAGGAATGTATTATATACATTCATTTGATACATGTTCCACCTTTTTGATGTTGCTACAACAATAACTAACCTTACAGTTACCATTTTGGCAACTGGTGAAAAAGTCTCATGGTAATCTTACCCTTCTTTTTGGCTATAACCTTTTGCTACTAGCCTGGCCTTGAACATTTCCACATCTTTATTAGCTTTGTATTTGATTGTATACACCCATTTTGACCCAATTGTGTTCTTTCCCTTGGGCAAGTCTACTATCTCCTATGTTCTGTTGTCCTTCAATGCTTTGATTTCTTGCTTCATTGCCTCAACCTATATCTTGTCTACGGATGCTTCTGTTAAGTTCTGTGGTTCTATGAGTGCTGAGACCTTTGCTACAAAACTTCTGCATACCTGTGAGAGTTCATTATAACATAAGTAGTCTTAAATAGGATATAAGGCTACATTATGTGCCTTTTTCTTGGTAACATAGTCTTGTAGCCATATGGGTTCTTTGTCAGTCCTACCAGATCTTCTTGGTTCTTGATTTCTGAATCCATTTTCTGCAAGTTCATCATGTGGATCCTTATGAGGTTGAGATGTTTGGGGTTGTTCAAAGGTTTCTGTAGCATCTTCAGATACTACAGCATCAATAGTGTTATCACCAGCATCAACAGCTTCGTGATAATGAACTTCATGGATTGCAGTGGTTGTATCCAGCCAAGGTTCTAGTACATTATCTGTCACATGTATTTGCAATGCTTCAGATGTATGGTTTCCAGCATCATGCCCCTGTAGTGGTTCATGCTCATGCTCAACATATACACCCCCTCTACCAGGAGCATTAATTAATAGGATACAATGAGGAGGAGTCAGCAAATGGAAAGATGTTCTCTTTGAAAACTACATCCCTGCAAACTAAAAAAATGATTAGTGGTAAAGTCCAAGGGCTTGTAGCCATTTTGTGTATCTGAATACCTCATGTGTACAACATATTTGGATCTTGCTGAGAACTTGTTGTCATGTAGCATAGTTGTAGCATAGCATAGGCATCCAAAGACTCTGAAATACTCAAGAGAAGGCTTCTGGTGGTGTAGAAGTTCATATGTTGATATGACTTGTAAAATGACGGAAGGGAGCCTATTTATGATGTAAACAACAGTAACTATACATTCTCCCCACTAGTTGGTTGATATAGTTGCCTAAAATATAGGGACTCATTCTGTTGGAGAGTGTATGCACGACTACTTTGGTGTACAATTCCATAATGTTCAAATAAATCCATACACTGCTTGCTAAAGAACTCTCCTCCATTATCAGTTCTAATAGTTTTAACAGCTACATCGAATTGTGTTCTTAGCATAGAGAGAAATTTTTATAACATAACTATTATATAACTTTTTAATTGTAGTAAATGTACCCAGGTATACTTGGAACAATCATCCACAACTGTTAAAAAATAGTGTTTCCTATCATGTGTGGGAAATTTGTATGGTCCCCAAACATCCATGTATAAAAGTTGTAAGGACTACTACTTCTTGAAAAACTTCTAGGAAAAACTAACCTGCTTTGCTTAGCCAATGGACATACAGAACCGTCCTTATTATCATCTAGATCTTTAAGTTGTAAGAAAGATGTGTTTTTCATTGTACTAACAGAGGTGTAACCTAGTCTTTTGTGCCATAGAATGCCATCTACTACTAGTTTCTGAACTTCTGCCACTGATGCTCACCTCAAGCCTTTAGTAATGTGTTCATCCTTCACCATATACAGACCTCCCTTTTCCTTACCAATTCCCCTCACCCTGGCACTCTAAAGGTCCTGAAACACACAGAAGTCAAAGTAAAGGTGGACAGAGCATCTGAGTTCCTTTGTGAGTTTTGACACAGACAACAAATTAAACTTGAAATCAGGAACATATAATACATTCTTAATCTTCATATCATGAAGAAATGTTGCACTAACAATATGAGATATATTTGTCTTCTCACCAGCAGGCAAATGAACTTAATCATTACCAACTTTCAATTTAGTCTTAGAATGTAATATGTCTAGGGAAGCTATTATGTGATGAGTTTCACTTGAATCAACTATCCATTCTCCACAAGGATTTTCAGTCATTAACGCAGTAGCAATACCTGCCATGTTGACTTGTGGAACTGTGGTATCCTTGTTAAGCATATCCAGAATCTGTTTGTATTGACTCTTGGTGAAGAAATGACCTCCTGCAGAATCATCATCGTGTGCCTTTCCACCAGATACATGTGGATGTTCCTCATGCTCAGCATTACCAGTTGCATAATTGGCTACATCCGTCCTCTTAGCATTGAAATATGTAGGATATCTTATACACTTGTAGCAGTTTTCCTTCGAATGACCATTCATCTTACAATAGTCACACTTTATGAATGGCTTTTTTCCTTTATACCTTGTCCTTGTCCAGCCTGCATAGCAATGGGATCTCTTTTGACTCCCAAGGCTGGGTTAAGAGCACAATAGCATTGCATGTCTCCCATTCCTTGCTCAATTCATTCTTAAATGTCTCCTTCTTACACTTACCAGTCACAAAACCTAGTTTTCGCTTAGCTTGAAAAGCTATTTGCATCGTCCTTCTCCACAATCCATAGTTTTTAGATCCGGTGAGTTGAATTGTAATCAAAACCGAGCTTGTCGTATCAGAAGGATGCCGAAATAAAGGATGGGTGTGATTAATTTTGTCCTCCACCATATCTAGGCTTCAAGCGAGAATTCAAACCACATAAACACTGAAATATTCAGCTAAGAAACAACCATTATCGATCGCTCTGATACCATGTGAGTTTAGCTGAATTCAATCACTGCTCAACCTCCATTAATAGAGGTCACAACGAATGAATTGAAGCTGTAGCAGAGAAGATGAAAATTATAGGAAATGGTGAGAGAAAAACTCTCTGTATATTTTTTGTACAAAAGAAAATCAGATACATCATACATATACATATACTTATATATATATATATATACACACACACTTAATCCCTCAGCTAATTAGTGCTAACCACCTTAACCACTCTAACTATCTAGTGACATGTGGATGACTGCCTCCACTAACTTATCTAGCTGTCATTCATTTAGATTCTTTCACAACTTGCACCCTAAAATAGTTTCCAACATTAACGAATAGATCATGCCTTCATTCTTAATCGGATAAGGTTTTAAATTTGAGTTCTGAAAATGAGAATTATTTTATATAGAACATTTCTTCCCCATGAAACATCAATACTCAAGCCCTAGTTCTTCCCCCTTTTTGTAAACTTTTCATGAATTTCTAGGTTGATTCTACAATTAAATCATGTTTTTAGATCATAGGACTCACCTCCAATCCATCCGAGTCGAAACCCTATTCAATTCCCATCCAAAAGCTTTCAAGGATGCTCAACAATAGTGAAAATTAACTTAGCCTCGCGGAAAAACATGATTTAAAAACATTTCTGCCCAGACCTTCCACTTCTGCAGTTAAATTACCGCTTCTGCGCTTCCGTTTCTGTAGCAATAGTGTCGCTCCTATGGAAATCACTAAAGGGACCAACCGCTTCTGCGATCCATTTCCGCATCTGCAGCTTCCGCTTCAACGGACCCAGCCCCACTTCTATGGAAATTACCTACGGTCCAAATTTTGCTTCTTCGGCCTCTCATTTGCACATGCGACATTGCTTCTGCTGTCCAAATCTGCAGAAGTGGAAATATCAGAAGCAGCAATGTTTTTCCCGTTTCACAAGTCCAAACTTTCCGTTAACTGTCTGAAATCACCCTGAGGCCGCCAAACCTCATCCAAAAGTGCCAACACTTCCTATAACATCATCCAAACTTGTTCCAATCATTAAAACACCTCAAACAAGATCAAAACCATCAATTTACATCGAATTCAAGCCTAAGTTCCTCTAAAACTTCCGAAATATGCATTCGATCAAAAACCCAACCAAATCACCCCCGAATGGCCTAAAATTTACACACATGTCTCAAATCACTTAAAGAAGCTATAGAAATTGTCGAAATTCCATTCCGACCCTTGGATCAAAATCTCACCTACCAACCGGAAATCGCCAAAATACTAACTTTGCCAATTCAAGCCTAATTCTACACCAGACTTCCAAAATTATTTTTGATCACAGTTCTAAGTCATAAATCAACCCCGGAAGCTAACCAAATCACTAGAAATCACATCCGAACCCTCTAACTCATCAGTCAATATTCGGTTGACTTTTCCTAACCAAACCTTTCTTAAAGAGTCTAAGTGTCTCATTTCCTTCCAAAACCTCTCCGAACCAACTCGATCATGTAAGATACGGGTAACAGAGCATAAAGAAGCTGAAATGGGGAAACGAAGAGGTAACTCATGAGGTGAAGGGTCAGGTCGTCACATCAAATGATCACCGAAATATGCCTGCACAATCAGTGCAGAAGTGTAGTATGAGTACGTAAATTTTATGCGTACCCAGTAAGTATCTAGCCTAACTCCGGGAAGTAGTTACGAGAGGTCGACATCAATACTTACTAGTGTCCAATATATTATTATAATAAGTTATAAATGGATATGAATCATAATGGTAATAAAAAGGTAAAAATTGTAACAAATGTAATCCTCCAGCATAATGATAATATGAATTACTCAAATATCTTATACTATCTCGAACATATTAGAAATATCAAGTCTTACCTCAAACAGATAAGAAATATCATATAAATTCCAAGTCTCACTCAAAAGGAAAATCTCATAAATACTTGAACTTCTGGCGATATTACGCACGAATTATACCGAGGTCGTACGGCCTGATCCATAATAGTTGTGTTCATACACTACTGAGATCGTATGACCCCGATCCATGAATATGGTCATTCGACCTGATCCATAAGGCTATTTTTTAGCACGACTGTGACGTTCAGCCCGATCCCTAGGAAGAGAAGAAACTTACGAATTATGGGCCATGTATTTGCAACACAAGGACTAAAACATGAAGTAAATATGACTTTTACCAACAATCAAATATTCCGCCAAACAACTCTAGGTAATGAGGTTCCACCTAACATGATCTCTTATCAAATTCGAATAAGAATTTTAATAATTAAACTAGCAAGTTGAGTTCAAATAATATAATTATTGCATGATAAAGTCGTAAGTCTACCCAAACATAAATATGATCGTTCATTATGTACGGACTCTCGTCACCTCATATACGTAGCATCCACAATTCCTAGCAAATGATAATTTAACACTTATAGAGCAGTTTTCCCCTCACAAGGTTAGCCAAGAGATTGACCTCACTCTGAAACCTGATAACCGACTCTATGCATCTCTAACACCTCAAACCGATGTCGAACGATCCAAAACTAATCAAACAATATGCAAACCGATCAAAACATATTCCACTACTCATAATTTAACACTATATAACAATTCACAACTCTGCTCAAAATGTAAACAAAGTTAACCTCCGAGACCACATGCCACGATTTTGAAACTTTTAAAGATAATCATTACTCTTAGCACCAAGAAATCAAAGATATAATTTATTTTCAATCTCATATCCAATTTCGTGGCCAAAATTCAAAAATACCAATTCTAGGTTTTCTTCCAAAATCTCACAATTTCTACAAAATTTCATGTTTAAATCCATATATTTAGCTCACAATGTATAGAAATTACATATCTCATAATAGATGATGAAAATGGATCCTCCAAATAGCCCAAAAATCTCCTAAGAAAGAGTGCAATGAGTGAAATGAGCAAAAATCCTAATTTGCTAATTTATAATCTGCTTAGGCGACCATTCATCTTGATCACGACAGATCCATCGCGATCGCGGGAGCCAAAACTACCACTGCCCAGATTCCTTAATAACGATCGTGAACATACCTACGCGATCATGAAGCATCACCATCCAGATAAAAACGAATGTGAGCACGTCTATGAAAACGTGAAGGCAAATTTCCAGTCTCATCAAATTCCTCTTACACGGTCGCAATACCACTTCGCGTTCATGCAAAACATCCCTTCCTACTCAGCCACCTTACTAACCTTTCGCATTCGTGATTTTTTCCATGTGAATGCGACAAACAACAAGATAAGGTATTGTGATCGCGACTGCGAGCCTTCCACCGTGATCGCATAGAACACCCTGACACCAGAATCCATCAATTACAAGACAAGGTAAAATTGTCTAAAACCATTTTGTATCACACCGAATGCCCCTAGGACCCCGTCCAATTATACCAACCATTTTTAATACCTTATCCAAACTATCCAAAGGCTCTAAGTGCCACGAATAGTATTAAAATCATGAATCGACGATAAAAATCCTTTTTTTAACTTTCAAATATTCAAACTTTATCGAATGCGTTCGAATCACAAATCACAATACGAACCAACTTCAAGGCTCGGAATCCCAAACATACATCGATAACACCAAAATCCACTTCAAATCAAATGTAAGAAATTCTAAAATCTTCTAAATGCCAATTTTCCATAATAAGTGTCGAAATGCTTGTGGTCCACCAGAAACTCAATCCGAACATACGCCCTCATCTAAAATCATCAAATATTTCAATAACTCATAGAGTATCTCTGCTCGAGAAGAACCAGTGCCTTATTCTGAATTGATTAGTGACATTTTGTTTCTAATACACATTATATAAACCTGATTTCCCTGATTCAGGTCCAACATGCTCGTCCCACCCAATACAAGCTGCTCGGACTATAAGCCACCTCAAACACCATCTAAAGTCTCATACAATGTCATCAGTTCGCTAACAAGTCAGAACTTGAATATGACCAATAAGGAGAAGCAAACCCAAGTACAGAACTAACCAGCCCGTGCAACGAATATAATAACCAAATGAATGATATCAACCTATCTTAGAGATGAGAGGCAAAACACACAAAAATGAGTACAAGGAACAATACCCAATATCTCACTATTACTGCATGCAACCCGATCCACGCATGATACCGTTACAGCGTGCAACCTGATCCAAATATCATACCCATGGCGGCGTGCCACCCGACCCACACATCACAATCAATATGGAAATACACATCGAGCCAAATGCTCATACCCACTAAATGCCCGTATATCGACCACAAGCACGCTAAGTGCATAACCACAGCCCTGGGAAGACAGAACGCATCATGCGCTATAAAATGCCAAGCACAACTAAGGTGCAATTAACGACCTGTATATCGAGAGCATCTCACTCATGTAACACCGAAAGTTTCACAAGATTACAACACACGTGTGAATAATCAAGTCGCCTCACAATAAACATGGCATAGAAGAGTAGCACCTTAAATAGAGGAAGGAAGGAATATCATCCACCACGCCCGAAGACCCATCTATAAGCAATGGTATGCCGAATAAGCATATCTCACCTGGTATAACATATACATGTACATTAGGCCTACCAACAGACCTCAAGATGATTCTAATCATCCCAAAATGGGTTAATAACCTTCCAAATATCCACAATGACCCTATTCATGACACATACGATCTACCTTCAAACCAAGTAAAAACTTCCACAGTCCACAACCAAAGAAGTACAACATCTCTCACACATAAACCCTCCCATTAGCGATATTACAAGAATCTCCATACATGATTTCAATCTTTTCCCCTTAATGATCGACACACCACACTTATACAATTATTCCGTGGGAGATACTCCCACAACCTTCCGAACCAAATAGCAAAATATGAACATATATAGCTACCTATTGCATTATTTATATAGAGCCAAACTAGAATCCACAAATCAACACACAATGCCCATTCCACAAAACACCCTTCTCAAGAGACACTAATTAGGGACAACATACTCTAGACATATGAAATTTCTCCCCCGCTCTTACGAGCTCGTGACATTCCTATCAAAATTGGACTGCAACCTTAATCCTCATATTCCAATTCCATACCGTTCACTGCACCTATCATGCTGTTACGTGAGAGTACAAGAATTTCATCATAACTCATGAACCACCATTAAAATAAACACTCCATAGTCTGGAAACCTTTCACTGAACTTATTTTAGAAGAAGAATCGCAACACACAACCAACATCCCATAACCATTAAAAAGACAACACTCAAGTTGTGATCGTGACTGTCATAATCCTTCGGGACTCATTTGCACATAAGCAAGCAAATCATCCAAATTAAATACCAATGATTGTTCGATCACTTGAAGTGAATAAGGGCCCGTTCCGACCTCCCGGAGAGGATGAGAAACTTCTTGGTCATAAGACACCCTATCTCAGTGCAATTGGTGCACCTATCTATCTTGCTAATGCTACAGGGCCTAACATAGTATTTTCTATTAATTTGCTAGCAAGATATAGCTCTTCTCCCATACGGAGACATTGGAATGGGATTAAGCATATATTGAAATATTGGAAGGGAGATCTTGATATAAGTTTGTTTTATGCTAACAATGGTAGTGCAGATTTTGCTGGTTATGCAGATGCAGGCTATTTATCTGATCCCCATAAAGCTCGATCTCAAACCAGGTACGTGTTTACTGTGGAGTTACTATCATATCATGGCACCCTACAAAGCAATTTATTATTGCTACTTCTTCAAATCATGCTAAGATAATAGCTATTCATGAAGAAGTAGGGAATGAGTATGGTTGAGATCAGTAACTCATTTCATTCGAGAAAATATGGTTTGAAATGTCAAGAAAGATCCACAATTTTTTACAAAAAAAATGTTGCATGCATAGCCCAATTTAAGGGATGATTTATAAAAGGGGATAGAACGAAGCACATTTCACCAAAATTTTTACATACATGATCTTCAAAAAAATAGTGACATTGATGTGCAACAAATACATGTAAGTGACAATCCAACAGATATGTTCACTAAATCCGTGCCAACTTCAACTTTTGAGAAGATGGTATGCAAGATTGGAATGCGAAGACTTAAAATATTTGAAACAATATTTTCATCAGAGGGAGTGAAATGCGCATTGTACTCTTTTTTCCTTACTGAGGTTTTTCCCATGGGGTTTTCTTTAAGGTTTTTAATGATGTAGCTAGAAATGCGTATTACTAAATATATGTACTCTTTTTTCTTCGCTAGGATTTTTTTCAATGGATATTTCCTTGTAAGGTTTTAACGATGCACATTATCTTTTACTGAACATTCAAGGGGGAGTGTTATGGAAGTATTATATTGTGGATGTCCATTTATTACTCCGTTGTAAATAATATTTCTGAAGAATATTATGCATTTAGTACTCTGCTAAAGTTTGTCTACAAGCAGCTGATGCAGGCAGGTTGCAAGCAACTCAATGAAATGATTTGCAATAATTTCTTATTAAACAGGCAGGTTGCAAGCAGCTCATGCAGATAGCTTACAAACAGCTCAAAAAAAGCTTTGCAGGTGCTTCCTAAAAAGCCTTGCTGCTGCTTCCTGAAAAGCGTCGTGGTTACTTCATTTCTTCTATAAGTAAAGGAATTTTCAATTCATAATGTACATCAATTTGAAACTGAATAATGTATCTTCGATTTATTTACTTTACTGTCTTTATTTTATAACACAAACTAATTTTTACTATTTCAAATACTGAATTTTAGTGTTATAAAAATGAAAAGGAAAATGAGGCATGGAGCAGCAGGAAGAAATCTAGAAAGAACACAAGTAGCTACAATTATATATAAAGAATGAGGTCATCAGAAAAGGAAACGGACAAAATATGGTTGCAATTTGAAGAAACAAAATGTGTAAAGGGAGGAGAACCTCCAACCATCACCTCGATCTCTACACCTTTTAGCCAGCTTCAATTTTATCTTCATGAATAATAAATAAAAAGATAAGACCTAAATTAATTGGAAAGTTAATGGATTTCTTTTTCTTATCTCTTTTATTGGCATCAATTTTAAGGTGTATATATCATTCTTTACTACTATAAATTGAGTTCCTTTCCTCAACCATTTCATTCGCAATTCTTCCTAGCAATTGTATCAACACTTGTGTACGCAATATAAAGTTCTAACCATGGCTGCATCTTACGCAGTTCCTTCAATGGTAAGATACACCACTAAGCAAAATTCTGTTCCTCCTAACATTTTTGATCTATTTTACTATTCTTTTTTTGCTTTATTTCCTAGCCTATTTTGTTTGGATTTAATACTAATGGTATAAAGAATTTTTATACTATCAATACATTTTAATCTGTTATCATTGGTAACATACCTTATTATTTAAGTTATTAATTTCACTTTTTATGAACTATGACATGTCATCAAAGGCGGATGCAGCCTTTGTAAAATGAATTCAAATATAATATTTTTGACGCGAAATATAAATACAGATGTGACAAAAATCACTCACTAAATTTTCATCAAATATCATTTTTAAACTAGTAATTCATGAAGTTTAAATTCTTGATTTATAGTATATAGTTATCTTTTGGGTAATATGGTCGTTTAAGTATTCTTTTATGTTGTCACCGTATAGAAGTTAAACATTGTTTATTTAATTTTGCATGTATAGATGATGGAAGAAGAAGGGAGGTTTGAAGCAGAAGTAGCAGAGGTGCAAGCATGGTGGAACATAGAGAGGTTCAAGCAAACCAAGAGACCATATTCAGCTAGGGATGTGGTGGCACTGAGGGGAAATTTGAGGCAAAACTATGCATCAAATGAGTTAGCCAAAAAGCTGTGGATGACACTCAAAACTCACCAAGCAAATGGCACAGCATCAAGAACATTTGGTGCACTTGACCCTGTTCAAGTCACCATGATGGCTAAACATTTGGACTCTATTTATGTTTCTGGTTGGCAATGTTCCTCCACACACACCTCCACCAATGAACCAGGTATGGTCAAAGGCAGAGACTAGCTTTAAATTATATGGATTCTGAATTTGCTATCGTACACATAGTTCGTCTTAGCTACTGAATTTATAAATAAATATTTGTATATATTTAATAAATATTTATTAAATATAAATATAAAATTTAAATAAAAGATAATGGGTTTGTCTGAACCCATACCTAATAATCAGTCCACTCCTGAGTATGGTATACGCAGTCACGCAGCAACAACAACAACAAAAAATCGTAATTCCACAAGTGCAATATAGGGAGAGTAATGTATATGCAGTCACGCAAACCTTTCCCCTATGTTATAAAGGTAGATGCTATTTTCGATAGAACGAGTGAGTAGTGCAAAAAATTGTTGTATATAATAGGAATAAATTCTAGGCAAGGCATTAATTTCCAAGAAATTTTCTTTTGAATAGTAATTTATAGGCCCAAGTAGTTAATAGAATTCTATCCCAGAATACAATGTCTAACTAAATCAAAATTTTCACCTTTGATTTTTTCTTGCATAAGAAGTAATCAACCCAGTGGAAAATATAAAAGGAACAAAACAGTAAGAGCTTTTACAAAGAAGAAGGAAGACAAGGTGACATGTGAAGGATAGCAAATATGACATACATATGTGTATTTTAATATATTTGCTTTTTAAGTTTAAATCTAGTAACTATAGAATCAATTTCTAGTTTTAAAAATTGTAATAGTCATCTTTATTCTCATATTTTAGAATTATTACCTCTATCCAGGTCCAGATCTTGCTGATTATCCATATGACACTGTCCCTAACAAAGTTGAACACCTTTTCATGGCTCAACAATACCATGATAGAAAACAAAGGGAGGCTAGAATGAGCATGAGCAGAGAGGAGAGAGCTCGAACTCCGTTTATCGATTACTTGAAGCCAATCATTGCTGATGGAGATACTGGATTTGGTGGCGCCACCGCTACAGTGAAGCTTTGCAAGCTTTTCGTGGAGCGCGGCGCTGCTGGGGTGCACATTGAGGACCAGTCATCTGTGACTAAGAAATGTGGTCATATGGCTGGCAAGGTTCTTGTTGCAGTTAGTGAACATATTAACAGGTAAATATGTTAAATGTACGGGTTTGATCAACCTTGGGCAGGTAAAATCAGTCAAATCAACGTGTTGGTCATCATTGGACCGATTCAAAATGAATTGGGTCAAGATTGATCAAGTAATAGGTCATGGCCTCAAATATGACCCAATCTTTCTTCCTTTTTCATTTGCTTTTTGATAATAAAAAGTGGAAACCAATGTATTTTTCTTAAATTATTACCCTTTAACTTCTTTCAAATTTACATTATGCATAATTTGTGTATTATATGTGTATAACTACATTCAATCAATATATAAACTGTGTATACGACTAGAAAAAGTAAACGAACAATGTGACAGGCTATTTGTGTAAAAATTCCTTACTAAAAAATGGGCTAATTTTGCTACCTCTATTAACAGGCTAGTGGCAGCAAGGCTGCAGTTTGATATTATGGGAGTGGAAACAGTTCTTGTGGCAAGAACTGATGCAGTAGCAGCAAATTTGATCCAAACCAATGTTGATACAAGGGATCACCAGTTCATTTTAGGAGCAACAAATCCAAATCTCAAAGGCAAAAGTTTGGCCACAATTTTATCTGAAGCAATGGCTGCAGGCAAAACAGGACCAGAACTTCAAGCCATTGAGGATAATTGGACAGCAATGGCACAACTTAAGACATTTTCTGAATGTGTTGTCGATGCAATCAATAACATGAACATTTCGAGGTCCGAAAAGGAAAGAAAATTAAATGAATGGATGCATTATTCAAGCTATGAAAAATGTCTTTCGCTAGAACAAGGCAAGGAAATTGCAGAAAGATTAGGCCTTTCTAATCTTTTCTTTGACTGGGATTTGCCAAGAACTAGAGAAGGGTTTTATAGGTTTAAAGGGTCTGTAGAGGCTGCTATCGTTCGAGGCTGGGCTTTCGCGAACCACGCTGACATTATCTGGATGGAAACTGGTAGTCCTGATTTGGTTGAGTGCACAAAATTTGCTGGAGGAGTTAAGTCAGTGCGGCCTGAAATAATGTTGGCTTATAATTTGTCACCTTCATTTAATTGGGATGCATCAGGAATGAATGATTTTCAAATGATGGATTTTATTCCGAAAATCGCCAAGTTAGGTTACTGTTGGCAATTTATTACATTGGCTGGTTTTCATGCTGATGCTTTAATTGTTGATACATTTGCTAAGGATTTTGCTAAGAGAGGAATGTTAGCATATGTTGAGAAAATACAAAGAGAGGAGAGGAAACATGGAGTTGATACATTGGCACATCAGAAATGGTCTGGTGCTAATTATTATGATAGAGTTCTTAGGACTGTACAAGGAGGCATTACATCTACTGCTGCTATGGGCAAAGGTAACATCTTCCCCTAAGCTCAAATTCTTACTATACAAATATATTGTTATGAGTTTAAACCGAGGGTCTACCGGAAACACCCTCTTTGATTTCTTAAAAGTAAGGCTAAGGTATGCGTACATACTATTCTTCACATACCCCATTTGTAAAATTACACTAAGTTTGTGGTTGTTGTCGTTGTTGTTGTAGTTTAACTATTTTGAATTTCTACATTATCACATTTCACTTAAAAGATAATTATATATATCCAGCAAAACTGAATTAGTAACCTGGATAATAAGGCAGGTCAGGTGCTACAACACGTTAAAGTGCATTGGTAGCTATGTTGTCCAGACTCTCCGAAAAGGTTGTCTGGTGCGTATCGGATTTTCCAAAAGTGGTGTATTATTGGAGGATCTGACACGAGTACAACATCATTTTGGAGAATCCGTGCAACGTAAATTGGTAGTGTAAAAATTCTTTATATTGGGAGTGAATATAAGTTAAAGTAGTCGTTTGTTATTTGTATATGTACAATTTTACTAGAGATGATTAATAACAGAGAGAATTTTTTGTCTAATTTTGCAAATGCAGGAGTGACTGAGGAACAATTTGAGGAAAAATGGACAAGGGAAGGAGCAACAAACTTGGGTAATGGAAATATGGTGATTGCAAAGGCAAGAATGTAGAAGAAAAATGTCTCTTTTGCAAGTAGAATAACATATTTCAGCTTTCAATAATTCTGCTGGGATTCAAATCAATCTGGGCAAATTTTTGGGCCCTTAAAACTACTCGATATTTATCATTTAATTCTGTTTGGACTTCAATTTAGTTTACAACTTTGTATCTCCATTTGGACTTCAATTTGAATTATTAAGATGTTGTTCTTGATTTCAGTTTCTAGCTGCTGATTGGATTTTACCTACAAGAAAAACTGTGTGAATGATGACTGAAGAAGTATCTTAACTAATATATCTCAGCAAAAATTTAATGATTTTTTAGCCATATAATTACAGGATAGAACGACTCTTAACTGCATGAATGATCACTTTTTCAAAGAGAAGCACAATAACAGTGGCAACAATCAATAGCAACATAATGAAAATCATCATGCATTTTCTTGATTTCTTTTGAATATTAATCATTGAAATTTAAGATTTCACTACACTATTAGCGAGTTTTGACCTATAATAGCATGTTAATTATCACTGTTTTTAGATTATCAACTAATGTTTATTAAGATATTCACTTATGATTACTTAATAAGTGACCTGATTGTGTTAAAATTTATACGTGCATAGAACTTAAGCTCTAACGTATTACTACCGCAAAAAGGTTGTATGACTTGTCAATTTTATTTCCAACTTTTCTTTAATTTACTTCCGTGATGAATAAGGAAAATCTTCAAAAATTCAATTTAAAATTTTAATTTCAAGCTACTCAAAATTTGTTAAGAAGATGGGATTATTATCCATAGACAAAACATAAAGGAAATAAAAAAAAATATAGATGATAATAAATGAAAACAAAAGCCAAATTATTAAAAGATCAAATGAGAAATGAGATTATGACTTAATGAGAAATGAGGATATTGTATTGAATAATTGGTCTTGCACAAGCCTTTTAGAACATGGAATTTTTCATAAAGCACCATCTTTTGGTTGAATTAGCCATTTATAGATATCCTTTGCTATATTACATGTTATAGATACATTTTATGTTTTTATACAATGTATTTCATGTATTTAAGTTATTGTATTCATTAATACAACCAAAAAAATAGGCGTAAATTCTGGAATTCCATCTAAGTTTGACATATATTTAGCTGTATTCAAGTGACATTAACATTTAATACAGTAACGTATCTGCGCTTAAAACGGAAGGAAATAAAATCACATCATATTCTCTTAATTTAACTAATTTAATTCAACGAACTAAAAAGATTCCTCGTTAATCTGTATTTGAAAGATACATAATAAGATTATAGCTGAATAAAGAGAAATACATATGAATAATACAGTTGAATACAACAAAATACACATTAATTCATCTAAATAAGAATAAAATAGTTGAATATAACTAACTACAACTGAATACAATTATATAAAACACTTGAATATAACTAACTACTGCTAAATAAAATAGCTAAATACAATTGATTAAATGTGAATACAAGTGAATACATTCGAATACACAAATACAAATCGGCGATTTGGGCGATCTAGAGAGAGAAACATATATATATTTTCAACTCTATAATCCAAGCGAAATGGCAACAATAAATGGATATAAAATCACGGACAAAGCCAAAATCTCCAAGGAAAATCGGAACCCGAATCACGAATGTAACCTGTATTGGAACTCCATGTTTTCTGTTTGAGAATTAAAAATGCAGAACCATTTTCGTTTTATCTTCTCACTTCTTTTTCGTCCTTTTCTTTTGATTTTGTCAGATCCTCTCACTTCTGCTTCTTTCTTTCTTTTGTCGTGTGTTTTTTGCTTTTCTAAGTTTTCCCTTCTTTTTACTTTTTTGTTTTTTTGCTTTTTCCTTTTCTCCGATTTCCTTCTTCTTTTATCTCTATATATGACGTTGTTGATGTAATTGATGATTCTGATAGTTAAAGGATTGAAAATTGAGAATTTGGGTGGGAGAAAAGTTAAGAAACTAGAGTTTGTGGGAAAAGAGAGTCTGGTTGTATGCAAACAGAAAGAGATTGTATTGGAATTTGCAGATACGCGGTAATTATGTGAGAGAAAATACAAAAAGGGAGAGAGAGAAATAATATTTAGCATATATGATGTCTTAATTATAAGATGCAACAATATTTAAATTTTTTGCTATAAATGATAAAAGGTATTTATAGGATATAATATTTTAAAATGATATTTATTTAAAATCAATAGGGTACTAAGATTTTATATAGGATGTAAAAATTCCTTTAGAAAGTAATGGTCCATGCTTATGGTGTTTTCTTTGTTTTTCAAAGGCTAAATTCATAAATTAACCCCTGAACTATTGACCAAATCTCCTTGACACACTTTATGCGGACGAAAATTATTTTACACACTAAATATTTTTAAAGTGAAGCTAATACACACCACAATTATTTTGACCACTTTTTTAAATAAGGTACATATCACGCACCAATAAGATTGCAACACGTGTAATTATTTTCTTAAAATTAAAAAATGCTTAAAGTTCAATTCTACCCCATAATTACCAAAAAATGCAATTTCTTCATCTTCATCGTCTCTACCTTCGCCATCAACACCACCAAGATCTTCAAAAGCACTACCTTATCCTACCAATTCACCTCTGTACCAAATACAAGTTGGTCTCCACTAGTCAAAACTGTAACTAAGACCCATTGAAGCACCACAAAAAGCTATGAACAAAACTTATAAAAATATAAGGAAAGTAACTCAGAGATTCACACAACTCGTAGGGGGTATAATAGGACTATATGATAGAGTAATAAAGGAACACACAACCCCAATTTTTGTAAAAATAGAAACATTATCAGAAAGATATCAAAATCGCAATTCAAAATTCAAAAATTTCAGCTAATTGCCAAAATCACAAACAAAATCAACAAAATTATTCTTCAACTTCTGCCACCCTTGATTACGATTTCATATTAACTAATAAAATCATTGCTAACATCTGATTTAAGTAGAATTGAGTGAGGAGTAGGTGGTAACAATGGAATCACTGTTGTGGTTGTGGAGTAGCTATTGGGAAAAACAAAAAGGAAGGGGATTTGAGTAGAAGACTAGGGGAGGTAAAAGAAAAGAAAATTAAAGAAGAGTAAGACATGGGGGTTATGGCGGGGGCCGACTGCAAACGACAGTTCCGGTGAGGGACATGATGGCAGGGGTTTTTACTCTTTTCTTTTTATAATTAATTAAAAAATTAAAAAAAATAGAATAACACCTTGACACGGCAGCTTTCATAAGGAATTGGATAGAATATACTTAGATTTTACGTGCTCAATCATTTTTGTTAAACACGCGCAGGCCATTTGGCTAAGTGGTATATCTTAGACACATTTTTAAAATATTAAACGTGTAGAATAATTTTTGTTGCAAAAAGTGTGTAATAAGAATTTGGTCCATAGATGATAGATTTGCGGGTAAAGTATGTATTTTTCCTTTTTCAACCTTTGTTCCTTTCAAAATACTGCTTTTCCCAAATATCTCCATAATATAGTTTTAATCATAATAATTTCTACTAATATTTTACGCCTTCCAACAAATGCCCCTATAGCTCAGTGGTAGAGCGTCAGTCTTGTAAACTGAAGGTCTGTAGTTCGATCCTGCATGGGGGCACTTATTTTATATTTATTTTCCTTTTTCCTTTTTGTTGTTTGAAATGAGACATACAAAAGTAATACTCCTATCCTTGTTTGTCTATAGTTAGTCGCATTAATTTATTTTGCCAAGATAATTAAATAAACAAATCACTAGTATGACGATAATAAATGATCAGATCTATGATCATTGATCACACATTAACTGTACCAGGTCATGCAATTCCAATCCAAGCTTCTGTTAATATCAGGAATTTAAATTGTTCTAAAAAAAACAATTATTTGGAATAGAAAAGAAAACGGCAATCGATAATATATTTTAGAAACCTTCTTTTTTGTTGTTTTCCTTTTGATGGGTGTTTAGCTAGAAAAAAAAAATTGTCTAAATGAACCGGTATTTTCTTTTTATTTTTTAATAGGAAATCTTAATTGAAACATGTATGCGCCGTGTCTAAGTATTTTGGGTATTACGCTTTTATTAATAGTAATAAATCATTTAACAGAATAGAAAGGATTAAAAGTCCTTATTTCACGGGTTTAAATAAGTTTGGATAATCGATACATTATTAAAGGTTTATGCTGGTTTTCCTGCTATTGACTGGTCACAAACTAAAAAAGAATATTCTGCCCATTAAGGCATTGATATTTCTTAATATGACCAACGAATTGATATTATTAACCTACCGTGAAATGATACGTTATCATTTGATATTCTTACTTAGTTTAGCTTAGGGGTGGGCATATATCGGGTAAACCGATAACCCAGACCGTTAATTTTTTATTGGGTTATCGGTATTGAGTTATTGGGTTAACGGTTCGATAACGGGGTAAAAAAAAATTTATTGGGTTATCGGTTCGGTCTCGGTTTGCATTTTTGTTATTGCGTAAAAACCGATAACCCAATAAGAATGAAGTAATTTACTAATCTACTCTTAAGTATATACTAGGTTTTATTTTACTAATTCCCTTCCCTCTTCAGTTCACTCAGTCTTTGTCTCTCTCGTTGTATTTCTGCTGCAGCCCCCAACTCCAAACAGTCAATCGCATCGTGTAACGCCAGACGCCTGAGCCTCAACTCTCAAGCTCACCACCAGTTCTCCGCCAGACGCCACGCCAGTGCCTGAGCCTCGCCAGTTCTCCGCCAGTCACATCGACTCACTCCCTCACGCGTCAATCGCATCGTGTAAGTTTTGGCTCAAGATTTTTTGTTTGCTTCTTGTTAATTGTTCTGTTTGCTCAAGATTTTTGCCTCTGTTTGCTTCTGATATTTGCCTCTATTTGCTTCTGATTTATGTTTTCTGTTTGCTAACCGCTAGTCTTGGTGTCTTCTCTACTCATGTGAAATTTATGGTTAGAGGAGTAGCAATTTTTTGATATAGTTTGAGTAATTAAGCACTTTTAATTTTAGTTTATCTTATCGGTTAAACCGATAACCGAACCGATAAGGATCAATAACCGATAAGCCGATAGCCGATAACTAATATCTTATCGGTTTGGTTATCGGGTTATGATATTTGTAAACCGATAACCGATAGGCAAAACCGATAATTCCCAAAACCGAATCGAACCGATCGATGCCCACCCCTAGTTTAGCTCAAGTTTCACGTCACTTTTTAAAAAAAAATAAAATTCATTCGGTCCAATATTACCATTGAGACCCCTTTATTATTTTATATTATTTATACTATATTTTTTCCAACTATCAAATATAAATAGTTTATAACTGTGAAAAAAGGACCAAGATAAAACTATGCCACATCATACCAAACATCAAACACCAATAGAGTCAAATTAACAAGAGAAAAAGGAAGGGAAAAAAAACAATATCTTGACTGGTGCATTTGAAAACCATGGGTACTAGGAGAATATTCTTGCCTTGCAACATAAGGAATTTTGTTTAATAAACAAATCCTGTGATATTTTATATTCATCATAATTATTCCAATAATTGAAATTAGGACGATTCCTTAATTTCCTTCAACCTCTTTTAATAAACTTAGGAAATGGACATCCAAAAGACAGGAGATTCAACAAGATTTTATGCTCCTTCAAAAGTCTAATTATTCTAAAGTTTGTTTGAATTTTTATTATATTATAGAAAGATACGAAAACTATGAGAATATACAAATCACAAGACGCTTTTGGTTAATGAATGATCTTTGTTAACTTTATTCTGTACCAAAAAATATTCTGAAGAGTTTTCGTTGAATGAAGTATATTTCCTAAGATTGTTCACGGGCATACATAGCAAAAATTGGGAAAAAGTTGATCATGAAAAAGGGATCTTTAATTTAAGTCAATTTGCTTTAAACTGTTTATTAGCTATATCCAGTGTATGTTGTGCTTGAAAAATGACAAGTTCAACACGATTACGGGTCAGTACTTTTTTTTTTTTTTGGTAAATAGCTCATCGATTTCATTCCAAAAAAACATATTACAGAACAGGTAGATGCAGATCATCTGCTCATCAGTATAAATCTTCTATCTATAGATTCAGTATCTTCATTACTAAATCGAAGTAACTAATTGAACTCACGGCTAATCAAAATACATCAAAACTAATTATACATCAAGAACTAAGATATGCTTAAGGGTACCTATTGAGTGTTGTAAGAGCTCCATGCCAGTGTTGTATTTCCTGCCCTCTAATGTGTATATGAATTATGATTTCTCTACATACACTGTTCACATTCACCGCACCACCCTGGAATCGAACTTTGTTCCTTTCTCTCCATATGGTATAAACAATCATGCCAAATACACAGGTGACAATTTCCCAGTGAGCGTTCTTTTTTGTAGCATAGTGACTTATCCATTCCACCTCACTTTGCCAATTTTGAATAGGTCTGACATGTCCTAACCATATCAACAGTCTGGACCACACTTCGTTTGTCACAAAGCATTCAAAGAATAAATGGTCAAAAATTTCATCAACTAGCTTACAGAATGCACATTGTTTAGTTATTTGAACACCAAACTTCAGTAGTCTATCATCTGTAGGTAATCTTCTTTGTAGTACTAACCATAAAAGGAATTTAAACCTGGGATGCATTCTTGGTTGCAACACTATACCTTTCTATGGAACCTTAGTTAGTTAGGGGAATTGTAGCCGATATAGCTTCCTAATGCTGAAGGAATTGCCACTTTGTAATTGATTCAGCCTACTCAAAAGGTTGTCTTGAGTACCCTGAGTATCCCCTATGAGATTCCTTGACTCCACAATTTTTCTGATTACCCAAGCTGCATTCTTGGGTATTGGCATATGTTCAAGTATGTGGTGTTTTATGTAGAAGGTATGGATCCATTTGATCCATAAGCAATCTTTCTTTTTTGCCACAACCCAAAGGTGTTTTGCTACAACAGCTTTGTTCCATACCACCAAATTCAAACCACCTGCTCCTTGTGGTAAACAAACTTTGTCCCAAAAAACCAATGCCTTTCTGGATATTGTTGATGAAACACTCCACAAAAATGATCTGTATATAGCTTTCACCATCTCCATCACCTTCTTTGGTAGTAAGAAGGTCTGTGCCCAGTACGACTGTATACCAAATATAGCAGACTTCATCAGTTGTACACGCCCTGCATAGGATAAGAGTCTTGCTGTTTAACAATTGAATCTTTGAGTAATCTTCTCTACTAGAGGCCAACATTGTATAACTGAAAGTTTCCTTGACGCCAAAGGTACTCCCAAGTATTTGAATGGGAGTGTACCTTCAGGGAACCATAATTCTTGTAGTATATCCTGCTTTTGGTTTGCTGAGACACCTGCTAAATAAGCTGCACTCTTCTCTGCATTTTTGTAGACCCGATGCTTCAGAAAATTTTTGGAAAGTTTGTCTTAGCAATCTGATGGATTGTAAGTCAGCCCTGCAAAACATGAGAAGGTCGTCAGCAAAACAAACATGTACCACTCCAAGCCTTTGGCATCTGGGATGAAATTTGAATTTTTTATTCTTCATCATTTGGCCAAACTCCCTTTGTAGGTATTCCATTGCCAAAATAAAAAGATAAGGTGGCATTGGGTCACCCTGTCTTATTCCCCTTCTTCCTTTGAATGGATTTGCCAGACCTCCATTTATGTTCAATGAATAGGTTACTGAGGATGTACATTCCATGATCCAACCTGTGAACTTATAAGGGAACCCCAAGTCCAGCAACACTCTTTCCAGAAATGTCCACTCTAAAATGTCATAAGCTTTCCTCAAATCTACCTTCAATACACACCTTAAACAACTCATGGTCAGTATTTTTCATTTACATGTCATTAGTGGGTAACACAAATCTTAATTATCCCATTGAAATTCCTTGTTCTTTTTTTGTGACAATGCGTGATAGTGAAATTTTTATGAAATCATTCTTGTTTAATAGTATTATTATCAATCTTTTGATACATACCTTTCTCTGAAAATTGGAGTCAATTACTCAAATAGCCACTCAACTATCTCAAATTATCTTCTAAGTTATTTTACTTTTGTTTGTAACAACAAAGTCACTAAACTATACCTATTACGCTCAGTAGGTCACTCAACTAGATTTTCCAAATTTTGGATTGCCAAATACCTACCCTTTAAATTATAAATATTTATCTACTTTTATATTTTTAAACTTCTTAATTTATATTATGAACTTACATATAGAATAAAAATATATTATTTATAAATTAAAAAATAAAAGTATTTTAGCATTTATAATTGTGGAATAACAAAATAATGAGCATAGTAAAAGAATTAATTAGAATAAGTTATTCATAACAATAATTTCAGTACAAACAAAAAAGTTTCAAAAATTAATTTACACAACTCAGAATGAAATAAAATAAAGGTTATAAAATATATATTCCATGCACCTAATATAAAAATAATTATTTAAATATAGTATTTTTATAATATACATTAAATATTCTTGAATTATATTATATTATTTGTATTCCATTCACGACTTAACATAGCATATTTTACTCTGTACAGATAGTCCACCTGCTTTTAGGTGATATAACTTTGTGCTGTCGGAAAGTTGGAAGAAAAACATACTATAAATATAATTGAGTTTAATTTTCAAAAATATATAATGTATATTATAAAAATACCTTTATTTAAATAATTATTTTTATATTACATGCGTAGAATATATATTTTACAACCTTTATTTTCTTTCATTCTGAATTGTGTAAATAAATTTTAAATTTTTGTTGTTAATACTAAAATTGCTATTACTAACAAATTATTCTAATTTTTTTTTACAATGCTCATTATTTTGTTAGTCCAAGCATTATATATGCTTAAGTATTTTTTCTAATTTATAAATAATATTTTTTATTCTATAGGTAGGATCATAATATAAATTAAAAAGGGGAAATTACATTATTAAAAAATTTTAAAAAAAATAAAAAACATAAATATTTATAATTTAGATGGTAAATAGGTATATTGCAATCCAAAATTTAATAAATCTAGTTGAGTGACCTTCTGAGTGCCATAGACATAGTTTAGAGACTTTGTTGTTACAAACGAAAGTAAAGTGACTTTAAAAGATAATTTGGGATACTTAAGTGACCATTTGAGAAATGGACTCCTAAAAATTATTTTCCACTCAATAATCAAATATCGAAAAATATTTTTCAAAAAAAATATGTATAGAGAGAACATATTTCAGAATTACAGTTTGAGTGACTAATCATTCATGAAATTTTACCAACTACCCCATTCGTTCACGTTTAGTTGTTCACTTTGGACTTTTTACGCTCCTTAAAAAACAATAGATGAAATATTTATTTTATAATTTTACCCATAATAATGATAGTATTTTCAAAAATCTTGAAAAATGATATGGGGGAATAAGTAGCTAATGATAAGGATAAATTCGATTTTTTTTTTCTTGACTTAATTAATATAGTGAACAAGTAATCAAAAATGAAAATATATTTTTAGTATAGTGAACAAGTAAAAGTGAACAGACGGAGTAATAATACAAAGCAGACATGTTACCAGCACCCCATGTTCTAAATACCATGGTTGTTAACCATTTGATTGATTAATTAATAGTGATTTTTACACCAACTTAAAGCTGGTGACCTTATGAGATAAACATCTGCTTAATGGCTTTAGTGCCACTAACTTTCTATCAACTTTGAGAAAAATTATATGGTGGATGTGATCCCACAACTATCAATGTCTAGTTTTAATCACTGTTTTCCATCTGCTAGCTATAGATTATCTACCTTCATTTCAAATAATGATGCTTGAAACTGACTTCAAATCTGACATTAGGGGCTTATCAAGAAGACTAAATGGAATATTAATTAACTAACAACTTTAATCATGTGCTTAATCTTAATCTTACATTTTCTATGTGTACATACTACATAGTCACTTAACGTTCCATCATAGTTAGATGGTTTTGACCAATTTATCTGGCCTAAGTACTCATTTTCCACGTTAATTACTATTTACTATCTTTGGTCATTATCATTGATGACTTTACAAACATAGTTATGCAATATATTTCAGATTTTATAACATCATACAATTAAAATGGTCTTAAACATCACCAAATTAAATTCCTAGTTGAAAGATAATATAATTTATTAGCTCTCCAAAAGTAGGTTGAAACATTATAATAACACAGTTTGTTAACATCAGCTCGAACATAAATAGTACTACAAGTCAATAAGTTCCTAATTAACAACTTGATCTTTTATTATTTTCTCTTCTGCCAAAATATAAGCTATTCTCAGTAATTTCTGAACCATTTTCAACTCGCCTCAGGACTTCTAGCCCCGTTTGGCCATGCAAAATCTTTACTTTCTTTTTTTTTTTAAAAAAGATCACTTTTTTGCCCATAAAATTTTGTCAGTTTTTAGAGATCTTTTGAAACACAATTTTTGAAAAAAACAAAAAGGGTTTCGACCACAATTTCAAGTTTTTTCAAAACATTAATTTTCTTCACTGACAAAACATCATTTTTTTTAAGTAGCAGTTATGTCGAGATACAACTTCCACTACCAAATTAAAAATTTCAACTCAATTTCAAAAACTCTTATTCAAAAAAAATTATTAAGGATCAACTAACACAATCACAAAGGAACCCAAGTAAGGCTTGAACACCCGATTTATCAAATTCTTGAAAGTTGCTGGAGTGTTAGCCGAAGAAAAATATTTTATTATAAATTTTTGAATGCTTTACAATTCTCACAAATCTCCACACACAATAAAGTAAGCAATTAATACCCCTATTTATAATAGTATGAAACTTATTTCAACTAGAAATAAGAAAGCCTATTCATATATTTATTCTAACTACAATTCCTATTTATACATGAATTCGATAAATTAAATACGAAGTAATTAAGGTATCCAATTACAACTTTGAATTAGTTTTTCAATATTCTCCTGTAATTCAAAGTTGTATACGTCTCACTTGTTTGTTGTGTAGTTTTGTTGGATCACTTCTCTCCAACTTTCACTTTTGATGAAGCATGTGTCTCCATCCCTCAGTTTTATTGAACCATCTGTCTCCAACTGACGTTGATGCACTTTGTCACGAACACCCAATTTTGTTGAAGTACCTATCTCAAACTCATGTTGATGCACTTTGTCACCGACCCAATTTTGTTGAAGCACTTCTCTCCAACTCACGTTGATGCACTTTGTCACCAACCGTTGATACACTTTGTCACCAACACCCAATTGTGTTGAAGCACATATCTCCAACTCACGTTGCGTGACAACCCAACCCATCATCATATGAGTTACCACCATTTCCTCCATATTATATTGATCTATGTTTTAATATCAGTATTTGAGTTGATCGGGTAGAGTTGGATCGATTTTGGTTGGAAATAAGGCACTTAGCCTCTTAGAATGAAGCTTCCCTTGGAGAAGTCAACTGGAAGTTGACTATGTAGTTAGAGGGCTCGATGTGAATTCCGGTGGTTCGGTTAGCTTCGGGGGTTGATTTGTGACTTAGGAGTGCGATCAGAATTGAATTTGGAGGTCTGGTGTTGAATTAGGCTTGAATTGGCGAAGTTTGAATTTTAGCGAATTCCGGTTGATAGGTGAGATTTCTATCCGAGGGTCGAAATAGAATTCTGAGAGTTGTTGTAGCTTCGTTAGGTGATTTTGGATATTTGTACAAAATTTCTGGTCATTCGGACGTCGTTTAGTCGAGTTTTTTGTCGAATGCGTATTGCAGAAGTTTTGAAGAAACTTAGGCTTGAATTCGATGTGATTTAAGGATTTTAGCATTGTTTGATGTGTCTGGAGGATTGGAACAAGTTGGAATAAGATTTTAGGATGGGTTGGTGCCTTTTGTTGATGTCTCGGAGGCCTCAGTATGATTTCGAGTGGTTAAACGGGAATTTTGAAGCATGTTATAGGTCTGGTTTTCTGGCTTCTGGTATTTCCGCATCCGCGAAAAAGGACCTGCATAAGAGGTTCTGCTGATGCAGCTAATGGGTCGTAAAAGCGGTTCTGGGAGGCTTGGAACTCTTCCGCAAAAGTGAACAAAGGTCCGCACAAGCGGCAACCGCAGGTGCAGTTTAAGACCGCAGAAGCGGTCCCTGGAGATTTAAGTCAGACTGCATAAGAGGTCATTTGGACGCAAATGCGGTGACCGTAGGTGTGGTAAAATAACCGCAAAAGTGAAACCTGGCAGGAGTTTTAATGAACAGTATTTCACGATTTTTGAAAGAGAAGAAAATATTTTAGACTTCGACTTAGGCGGTTTCTTGGGCGATTTTGAAGAGAATTCGAATGGGTTTTATCAGGTATGAATTATTGGACTCGGATTATATTATTATGGTATAAAAAATGGATTAATCACTGAAATTCAAGAAATTAAAGGTTAAAAATGGAGGTTAGGGCTTAAAACATAAGAGAGTTTGAATTGATGATTTGAGGGGTCAAATGGACTTCGATTCTTGTGTGTTTTATATGTGCGGACAATGGCGAGATGAGGAATCCGATGATATGAATATCGTAATTTTTTTAGAAGTGGACCCGGGGTACAGGTTTTGCCAACTTTGTATTTTGGGTGTTTTTCGAGTTCGTTCAATTGGGTTATGTTCCATTAGCTTAATATAATGTATTCCTTTTGGTTTTTGGCCAGATTCGGCCTACGAGGAGGTTAATTCTAGAGGAAAAGGCTTGGCGGACTAGTTCTTTAGCCGGTTTGAGGTGAGTATTCATGTAAATGTTGCTCTGAGGGTTTGAAACCTCGGACTTCTACATCGTAACGCTATATGGAGGTGTGACACGTATTCCACGGTGAGTGCAGGGTCGTCTATTGTTGGAGATTGAGACTTGGTCCTTCCTGGATGTGATTGCTACTATATGGACGATTGAGACGCATACCTTGTCACTGTGAATTGGGTTTATTGCCGTGTTTGGTGCCTTGTGCCTACCTGTAGAATCCTTAAGGGATCTTATGTGTTTTACCTCACTTGTGTGCATATCACATACTCTCAGTCATGTTTTCACTATTGAAATAATAAAAGAATTGTATTTTTAATCATGAATATTAATGAAAAAGGATAAGAAGACTGAGATCCCGATAGTAAGTCACGCTTAATTGCCTATGCATTATTTAACTGAGATGGGTTGAGGACCCGACTGTGAGGAAGATTTTTTTATTATGGATCGGGCTACACACCGCAGCGATGATATATTGATATTGAGACCTTGAGCCTGTTGATGCCACGACATGACAGATATTGCGCTTGGGCTGTAGGAGCCCCTCCGGAGTCTGTACACACCCTAGTGAGCGTCGTCGACGTTAAATAAGTGGAGCGGGCTGCACGCCGTAGCGGGTACTAGAGTGTACTATTATATGTGTTGCATTCTTTCATGTATTATTTCTTAATCGTATTACTTGTTGTATACTATCCCCCATTGTTTTGGATATGAACTGCTAGATATAGAGTAGTTTATGCATTTTCTACGTTTTCTTATAGCAGACTCTAGTTATGTTTATTAATCACTAGGTCGGAGTACTCACTTTACTCCCTGCACCTTGCGTGTAGATCCAGGGAAGTCTCAGGCTGAGTAGATCCAGTGATCCAGAGTTCTCATTCGGGAGCATTTGAGGTAGCTGTAGGGTGTTCACAGCCAATGATTTCTCCCTTCTATCCCAATCCTTTTATTTTGGTATTCTCAGTTTCTGTGACAGACTTTTGTAGTGGGGTATTACTCTATATGTTAGAGGTTCATGATCGTGACACCGGGTCCTTGTTGGGATGTATTGGTATTTGGTTGGATTTTTCCTGCACTTTTATCAGTAGTTTAGACCTTTGATTTAAATGGATTTTACCTTCTTTGTTTAATAAATAGGGTTGTTGTTGGAAATGGTCGGGCTTGCCTATAGTGTGTTAGGCACCAGGGATTGTGACAAGCTGGTATCAGAGCCAGGTTACTTGGTCTCGCGAATCATGAGCCGGTTTAGTATATTATTGCGGATTGGTATGGAGACGTCTGTATTTATCCTTGAGAGGCTGCAGAACCTTTAGGACACCTTCAAATTCTTGAAATTCTTGTCGTGCGACTTTATTGATCCAAGAACTAAATTTCTGTATTCTATTCTCTTGTAGATGGCGAGAACCCATGCTATAGAACGTGGCGGACGACCACCATTGCCGTAGACGCAGCCGTGGTCGTGGTCGGGGCAGAGCAGCAGGGGTAGCACTAGTTGACCCACCAGTTGCACCCATTCAGGACCAGCCTCCAGCTGTAGAGACTCCAGGAGCACCTGCTCAGGCACCAGCTGTGCCTATTGTGATTCCGGGCCTTAAGGAGGCCCTAGCTCAGATTCTACCAGTTTGCACTGGCCTGGCTCAGGCAATCTCGGCCACTACTGCCGCAAATACTTCTCAGACCAGGGGTGGTCATCAAAGCCCCGCTGCTCGCACACCTGAGCAGATAGTGCAGGGTTTGTAGACACCAGAGGTGCTACCAGCTCAGAGGGTGCCCTGGTTCAGCTAGTTGCCCCGGTTCAGGGTGATGGGGTTCCAGCTATGCCAGACAATGAGCAGCGTCGTCTTGAGAGGTTTAGTAGGCTCTCACCTTCTACTCATAATGGTGTTCCGGGCGAGGATGCCCAGGGTTTTCTCGATAAGTTTCGATGTATGCTTCGGACAATAGGGATCATAGAGTCGAGCGGGGTATCATTTACTACCTTTCAGTTCTTAGGAGCAGTCTTTACTTGGTGGGAGGCATATGAGCAGCACGGGCCGATAGGTGCAGTGTCTTTGTCATAAAAGGAGTTCTCCGCTCTCTTCCTGGAGAAGTGAGTAAGAGGAGCTGTGGAGGCAGTTTGAGTGGCTTCGTTAGGGAGATATGACAGTGACACAGTGTGAGGTAAGGTTTTTAGAGTTGGCTCGTTATGCTCAATGGATGGTCCCGACTGATCGGGAGAGGATTAGACAATTTGTGGACGGACTCACTTATCCCATCTGTATTTTAATGACTCGAGAGAGGATCCTGAGCCATACCTTTAAGGATGCAGTGGATATTGATCGTGATATTAAGACGACTCTCCATCAGTAGAGAGATGAGAGGGAGGCTAAGAGGCCTCGCGAATTAGGTAGCTTATGTGGTGCTCCGTCTAGGGGTCAGGTTCAGCAGAGCAGAGGTCGTTCTTTCAGGCCTCATCAGTTAGCTCGTCCAGAGTATCGCAGGGCATCTTCAGGCCACGGTTATTAGGGTTTCCAGTAAGGCCAGTCTTCACTTACAGCTCTCGCAGCTCAGAGCTCATCATATGCTCATTCAGCTCAGGGTTCTTCTACGCAGAGCGCATCGGCTGGTCATTCCGGTGCGACGGGTTCCCTTCAGTCCCTTTCTCCAGCGCCAGGTAGTTGCTATGATTGTGATGATTTTGGACACATGAGGAGACAATGTCCTCGGCTTCATGGTGGTCGGTCTCAACAGAGGGATCAACCCTCCTCTTCTACTCCATCTACTTCAGCATCATCCCAGTCAGGTAGGGTTGGGGGTCAGGTAGCTAAGGGCCACCTTAGGGGTGGAAATCGACCTAGTGGTGGTCAGGCTCGATTCTATGCTCTTCCAGACATGAGGGACGCCATTGTATCTGATGCAGTTATTACAAGTACTAACTCAGTATGCCATAGGGATTCTTCTATTTTATTTGTGTCTTATATGTCTTCATATTTTGCCCATCATCTGGTTATGAATCGAGGGTGTCTTGCTTTACATGTGCACATATCTACCCCGGTGGGTGATACTATTATTGTGGATCATGTGTATCGGTCCTATCTTGTTAATATTGGGGGTCTGGAGACTCGAGTTGATTTGTTACTTTTGAGCATGGTAGACTTCGATGTTATTCTGGGCATGGACTGGTTATCTCTGCATCATACTATTTTGGACTGTCATGCAAAGACAATCATGTTGGCTATGCCAGGTGTTCCGAGAATTGAGTGGCGTTGTTTGACTGATTATGTACCCAGCAGGGTAATCTCTTTCTTAAAGGTCCATCGGATGTTTGGGAAGGGTTGTTTATCATATTTGGCATTTGTGAGAGATGTTGGAGCCGAGACTCCTAGTCTTGATTCGACTCCCGTTGTGAGGGATTTCCCTAATGTGTTTCCAGCAGACCTGTCGGGCATGCCGCCGGACAAGGACATTGATTTTGGTATTGATCTGGTGTCGGGGACTCAGCCCATCTCCATTCCTCCCTTTCATATGGCACCAGCTGAGTTAAAATAATGGAAGAAGCAGCTTCAAGAACTCCTAGATAAGGGGATCATTCACCCGAGTGTGTCACCGTGGGGTGCACCGGTCTTGTTTGCCAAGAAGAAAGACGGAACAATGAGGATATGCATTGATTACAGGCCGTTGAACAAGGTGACAGTAAAGAACAAGTACTTTCTACCGCTCATTGATGATTTGTTTGATCAGCTCCAGGGAGCTAGGGTATTCTCGAAGACTAATCTTCGTTCAGGCTATCACCAGCTGAAGATTAGGGATTCTGATATTATGAAGACAGCTTTCAGGACAAGATATATGCATTATGACTTTCTAGTTATGTCTATTGGGCTGACTAATGCCCCAACCGTGTTCATAAATTTGATGAACAGCGTGTTTCGGCTGTATCTGGATTCCTTTTTAATTGCCTTTATTGATGACATCCTGGTGTACTCGTGTAGCCAGGAGGAGCATGCTCAACATTTAAGAGTAGTATTACAAATATTGATGGAGGAGAAACTTTATGCAAAGTTCTCTAAGTGTGTGTTCTGGCTTGGGTCTGTGGCTTTTCTAAGACACGTGGTGTCTAGTGATGGTATTCAGGTTAATCCAAAGAAAATAGAGGCGGTGCAGAGTTGGCCTAATCGCCCTCAGCCTCGGAGATTCAAAGTTTCCTAGGTTTGGCAGGGTATTATCGCCAATTCGTCCAGGGTTTTTCATCTATTGCTTCGTCCTTGACCAAGTTGTTGCAGAAGGGTGCACCATTTGTATGGCCGGACAAGTGCAACGAGAGCTTTCAGAAGCTCATGACAGCTTTGACTACAACTCTAGTGTTAGTTTTGCCCTCAGCTTCAGGTTCTTACACCGTGTATTGTGATGCATCGACAGTTGGGATCGGATGCGTGTTGATGCAGGAGGGTAGAGTTATTGCATATGCTTCTCGTCAGATGAAACCTCATAAACTACCATGTGCATGATTTGGAGTTGGCTGCTATAATTCATGCTTTGAAGATTTTGAGGCACCTGTATCTTGTGAGATGTATACCAATCATCGCAATCTCAGCATTTATTCAAACAGAAGGATCTTAATTTGAGGCAGCGGAGATGGATTGAGTTGCTCAAGGATTATGACATTACCATTTTGTATCATTCGGGAAAGGCCAATATAGTGGCCGATGCTTTGAGTCGAAATGCGGTGAGTATGGATAGTTTGGCGTACATTCTAGTTGGGGAGAGGCCATTTGCAGTTGATGTTCAAGCTTTGGCAATCGGATGGTAAGGCTAGATATTTTGGGGCCTAGTCGGGTGTTGGCTTGTGTGGTATCTCGGTCTTCCTTGTATGACCGCATTAGAGAGCTCTAGTATAATGATCCACATTTGTTTGTCCTTAAGGACATAGTTCAGCATGATGATGCCAAAGATGTGACCATTGATAGTGACGGGGTGTTGAGGATGCAGGGCCGGATTTGCATGACCAATGTGGATGGGCTTCGGAAGTTGATATTGGAGGAGGACCACAGCTCGCGTTATTCTATTCATCAAGGTGCCACGAGAATGTATCAAGATCTGAGACAGAATTACTGGTAGAGGAGAATGAAGAAGTATATTGTGAGTCATGTAGCTCGGTGTCTCAACTATCATCAGGCCAAGTATGAGCATCAGAGACCTGGTGGTGTACTTTAGCTTATGGATATTCCCGATTGGAAATTGGAGAGGGTTACTATGGACTTTGTGAGTGCTCACCCTAGTGCAGCGAGGAAGTTTGATTCGATTTGGGTGATTATGGATCGGCTAACCAAGTCCGCGCATTTTATTCCAGTGTGTACTACCTATTTTTCGAAGCGGTTAGCAGAGATTTTCATTCGGGAGATCGTACGGTTGCATGGGGTCCTAGTTTTTATTATATCAGGCCGGGGTACTCAGTTCTGGAGGACTTTTCAGCTAGAGTTGGGTACACAGGTAGAGTTGTGCATAGCATTTCATCCTCAGATGGACGGGTAGTCCGGGCATACCATTTAGATATTGGAGAACATGTTGCGTGCCTGCGTTATTGACATTGAAGGTTCTTGAGCTGATTTCTTGCCTTTTGCAGAGTTTTCTTACAACAACAACTATCAATATATCATTCAGATGGTGCCATATGAGGCCTAATATGGGAGACGGTGTAGATCTCCGGTTGGTTGGTTTGAGCCCGGCGAGGCTAGGTTATTGGGGACAGAGTTTGTCCAGGGTGCCTTAGATAAGGTGAAAGTGATCCAGGAGAGACTTCGTATAGCTTGTGAGCACGTGATTTTTGCCTTACTTGAGAAGTACTCCCACAAAAATTCGAAAATAAAAATAGTTTCGTGTTGGGCATGATTTTTGTGATTTTGTGTTATTTTATCTTTTTGTGTGCACGTTTATTTATTTAAATTAAAAATACAAAAAATATATGCTAGGTTTTGCATTTTTAGTGTGTGATATCGAAGTCATGTGATTTACATTCTTAGGTGATATGTAATTATGTACGTTAATTGTAGTAAAAAATAGCGGTGTTATAGGGTAGTATATATACATATGTGTGTATATATATATATATGTATATATACATATATATATATATATATATATACACATACACATATAGTACATCATGAAGATCCGATCTGGGCCAAAACTTAGTCTAAAAACCAGGCCCAAACGAATTTCCTCTAATCCAGCCCAAATACCCGTCCAAGCTTCAGCCTGGGTAACGCTTGATCTGGACCGTTGGATTTTATTATCCAACGGCCCGGATTAATCCTTTAATTCCAATATACACTCAGACTATGACTTAACCAAACGACATCGTTTGGTTTAAGTGAGGGGATCCTGATCGTTGATCGTAAATGATCCAACGATCAGGATTCAATCTCATATCTCGTATATAAGGCTCATTCCATACCCCGCCCCCCCCAAGCCAGACCCCCCCGTCTCCCACCTTCAGAGACCAGGTCTCTTGACCCCCGCCCTCCTCCGCCGTACTCCGCCTGCCGGAAATCGCCTCACGGCGGTTCCGGTAGGCCAATGGCCACCAAACCAATGCCAAAATCTTCCCCTCACCTCCCCCATTACGGATCCGGCCTCCGCTAACCTCGAATCACTCCGGAGCTCCTCGAATCTTCATTTGAAGATTCGAGTCAAACTCGAACCAATGCCAAATCACCCTAAACTCACCCCAAACCCTCACATGGCCTCCCTCGTACCCCCGCCGGCTTTCGTTTGCCTCGAATCTAACCAGAAATGCAAAAGCCCCAAATCCGAGCCCAAGAACCCTAGTTTTTGAAGAAACCCAATTCGAGCCGGGTTAGCCGTAATTGAAGTCCAAGGGACTTTAGTCTAGGTGTTCTCAATCGAGAACATCTTGATTAAAGCCCGTTTGGCTTCAATAATTCCAAATCTTAGTTCGAAGCTTGGGTCGGCAGATTTCTTACGAGGTATTCATTCCTTCTTTGGTCGATTTAATTCGATTGTGTGAATATGTGTGTTTGTTTTATTCATTGTTTCAGTTCTCATCTATCATGCTTTTAATTTCTCATGTCAGTCGATCTGTTCTCCTTCTTTGAGGCCTTTTATTTGGCCAATTCCCTCTGTTTTTAATAGTTAAAATGAATCATAGGTTCAATGTGATTAAAGTCGTCAAGGGATTAGTTCGTAGTATTGATCCCTGAATCTGCCTGTATGCAATTCATTAGTGTAGGGGCTTGTTACTGTTCGATTCAGATTAAAGGGGGTTAATTGGTTGTAGTAATAGGTTAATTTTTAAATCACATACCCATACAAGGGCTAGTGGAACCTGCACAGCAGGGCATCCCACTGAGGTTCCTGCCACCAGCATTGTTTAATGCTTGAATCCATACATTGGACAGTAGATAGTGGGGTTCAGGGAATAGGGATGGGCAGAGGGGAGTTTCTGAGTCTTCTGGCTTTTAGGAGTTCTTCTAACTATAAGTATAAGGGGCTAACTGGAGAGCAGGGGGGACAGTGAACTAGAGTACCTGGAGAGCAAAAAACACAGACATTTAGAGAGCACACTGGAGAGTAATAGCTGAAGAGAAAAATAGGCAGCAGAGACATTTTTGATATACACATACAAAGTCACAGATAGAGAGAAAAAGGATAGAGAAGTCACTGTTTTCATTGATTTTTTGGCTACTGTTTCGTGTGCTTTGATTCAATAGCTGAGTGTTTTGGCCATTTGGTTGCTTGTTGTTCTTGTGTTGGTGGTGCTGTGCCATTGTTGTAGCTGGTTCAGTGGTTGAGGGCTGTGGTAGTTCCAGTGATTGTTGTTGGCCGTGTGTATTGTTATTGCTGTTTGTGTCTGGGTTGCTGCTGGTCCAGTGTTGTGGCTCCTGGGTGATTGTGGCTGCTGTTAGTCATTGTTGTTGTTGCTGTGTGGTGTTGCTGCTGGCTGAATCATTGGATATTGTTTGTTTGCTGTTGGTTTCAAGTTAACCACTGGTTCATTAATTGTGGTTGCTGTTAGTTTGTTTGATTGCTGCCACTGTTTGTTGTTGTTGGTTGGTATATTGAGTTGCTATTGGTTCACTGGTTGTTACTGGTTTACTGTTGCTGTTACTGTTCTTGTTGCTGTTGCTGCATTGCCACTGCTCACTCTTCCTTGTTCTTCCGCATTCCAGGTACACATCTCTGTTATTGTAATTCCTTGGTTCGAAAAGAATGAAGTTTGAAGCTTATGCATAAAGTCTATTGAATCATGTAGTTGTCCAAAGTCCTTGTATTTGATTACGTTCTGTTATTCTTTAATTAAGTTGGTATTGCTAGTTTTGTTATGGAAATGTAGCTAGACCAAAGATACACTATCATTAGATATGCGCGTAAGCCTGAATTAGTCTGTTGTATCTCTGTTCAATCTTCCCTACTCATGTGTGTAATCCCCAAACCTGTTAAACGTTAGATCTTATGTTAAAAGCAAGATTAACTAGGGAGTTATTACTCAATTGAATGACGTAATTAGATTAAAGGAGTCGGGGGTGCATTTCATGTGACCCGATCCCAGTTTCGGGCAAGAGCAAATAAAGCATGTCAGGAACCACAGGCGCATTTCATGTGGTGTGGTTCGTAGCAAGTTTTAAATAATTTGGAATCAACTCTTAAGTAAAAACACAGTGGAATGTAGTTCGCTTTAGATTGGAATCAAAGGTGTGCCTCGCCCAGTAGTTACACCAATCGCAAGGCCTTTATAAATGTACATATAAAATACTTAAATTTCGAGATGTGTCGTTTCTTAGCAAATATCATGTCCTCCGCGACAGTGTAAATAAGTAATCACTCCGGGCGCATGTTTTAGTCCTACCTTCTTAAAATACGGGTGTGCATTTCATGCGACCCAAATCCAAACCCCGAAATGTTGAATAAGAATATGCCGAGGATCCGGGTACATTTCATGTGACGTGATTCGAAAGCATATTTTTAAGCAATATTCTCTTTCGTAAATCGCAACCAATAATAAAAGCGGTAAAGGGATATTAACTTGCTCTAAGTACATGATTGTAAAAAGCAGATAGATAAGCCAAACACGACAGTTGAGCGACCGTGCTAGAACCACGGAATTCGGGAATGCCTAATACCTTCTCCCGGGTTAATAGAATTCATTATCCAGATTTCCGGTTCGCGGACCGTTAAATAGAGTCATTCTTTTCCTCGATTCGGGATTTAACCGGTGACTTGGGACACCATAAATCTCCCAAGTGGCGACTCTGAAATAATTAAAATAAATCCCATCTCGATTGTCCTTTAATTGGAAAAACTCTTTGCATCCTCGCGGGTGCGTAAAAAAGAGGTGTGACAGCTCTGGCGACTCTGCTGGGGATTATCTTTAGAATTCGAGCTCGGAATAACTGTTGTATTTGGCATATTTTATTATCCGATTCTTTTACATGTTGGCATCAATGTGCAAAATGTTGTTTTTACTGCTTTGATATTTTGTGAACTGTACATATAAATTGTGCCGGAACCAATCTCCTCTCCGAGTCTTCTAAATCATGAAGAAGGGTGCACTTCGTGTGACTTCTTTTCTCTATAGTGTCTAATTCCCATTTTAGAACGAGGTTTGGATAAGTTGCAAAACCGGTGAAGCTTCTGGTATTCCCGGGTTGCTGCCTCCTCCTCGGCTCGAGCTGTCCGCTCGGGTAAGCCAAGTCTAGAACAGATAAACCCAGGTTTTTAAACCTAGAATAACAAAGCTTCATGCCGGATCCCTAGTAGGAAACGTTTATTTGCATCATGTCGCATTTTGGCTTAGGGGACTCAACACAGGGGTTGGGTCCGTCTAGGACAGGTGACCTGAAATGAACAGACTATCCTGCTGCATCCTGTTTGTCTTGCGCATTTATCCGTTATAAACTTGCATGCTGACCGGCTTTAGAGAAAAAAAAAAAAAAAAAAAAAAAGAGAAAAAAAAATGTGTTTTGTTCTCAAGATAGAAATAGCTTATTTGTTTTCCTTTAGTAAAATGAATAAATAAATGATGTCGTTTGTTTCGTCAAAACCGAACTACGTGGGTTTGATTCTCATTGGATGTGAGATACGTAGGCAACCTCCATCAGGTCCAACTTCACCTTTTAAAAATGGCCGAAAAATCAAAACTAACTTTTGTACTAAATAAGTCGGTGACGCTGTTTTTAAAATAGCCGAATGTTCCCGAAAGGGACGCCGGAAGGCTAATTTCGTATAAACGGCCACCTTTGGGTCAATTTTGATTTCGATCAATTTACCCCACAGCCTCAAAAGCCTTCGTCCCCGAGACGTTGAAAGGCCGTGATTGAAAACCAATTTTTTATTTTTAGCAAAACAAAGTTGTTTTCTTATTTAAATCACCTTAATAAATGTGCAGGATGAGCACGAATCAGAATAAATCATTTTCAATCTTTAGTGAGGTCCCTCAGCAGCTCCGTATATGGTGGAACGATTTGGAAGACAGTAGCAAAAAGGTTGTAGGGAGAATTTTTGGGAGGTTTGGTTGATCTGTTGAATATCGAGCCAAGGGAGGACATCATCAAGGCACTGGTATCTTTCTGGGATCCGACCCGCAATGTGTTCCGTTTTGTTGACTTTGAATTGACGCCCACATTAGAGGAAATTGCGGGCTATGCAGGACTTAATGGGAAATTAAGAGGGCAATACCTGCTCTCACCAAGACCGGTATCTCCACATGGGTTTCTGGATTTGCTGAGCATTAGTCGGAAGGTGAAAAATGATGATCTGTTGAAAGGGTGTTGCGATCTCCAATTCTTATATCAACGGTACGGCGCTCCTCGGGGTTTTGAGGAGTCAAACCTTGGACTGACTCACGCAGGGAATAGAACCAAGTGGGAGGCCAGACGAATTCTAGCATTCATAACGACATTCTTGGGGATTGTGATTTGTCCGCGCGAAGATAAGAAAATAGAGATAAGTCCGGTAGGAATAGCCGATGTTGCAATCAAAAAGGCTACCAGCACGGTGGTCCCTTTGGTTTTGTCCGAAATCTATCGAGCCTTGACTGTATGCCGAGAAGGGGGCAATTTCTTCCAAGGATGCAATCTGTTACTCCAATTATGGATGCAAGAACACCTCCATCACCGAACACAATACATGAACCATGGGTTGACCGGAAAAACCTGTATCAGGGGTTTCGAAGAACGGATGATGGGTGCTGTATTCCCTGAAGGCGTCGAGGCATGGCTTGCACGACTGAGCTCAATAGAAGCCGATCAGATTGAATGGGCATTCGGGTGGTTACCCGATACTGAAGTAATATATATGGCAGCCGAGGAGTGTTATATCCTTCTGATGGGGATCCGCAGTGTCCAACCATATGTCCCTCACCGCGTATTACGTCAACTAGGAAGGTTTCAGGTTATTCCTACCGATCAAGACCTAAGGAAGTACGCCATTGAGTTGAGCCCGGGAGTTGTATTCCCCGAAGAGAAGATTAGAAGGCTGTGGCACGAATGTCGATTCCTTGAGCCCAAAACCATGGTCCGGGAACTAGCTAAGGGAGAGGTGGACCCAAAGTACAACGTGTGGTTCGGGAAAAGATTTCAGATTCGTCGGAAATGTTCTAAAAGAGCCCATGTCCAACAGTTCACGGAAGATTCACGAGAACAATGGGATTGGTTAGCAAAGGAGGAGGGATACAGGACGAAGATTGGCAGGATAGAACAGCAGGTCCGGGACCTTCAGTTCGAGAAGAACGTGCAAGCTGCCACCGACGAAGGAGATAAAAAGAAGTTGGTACAAGAAAATGACTTCTTGAGAGCTCAAATCCAGCAAATGAAAAGAGATGCTGACAGACAGTCGAGGAGTCGGGCCGACGAAAAACTAATAAGGGGTTTGAGAAGCCAAGTCACCGACATCCAAAGAGAATTGGACGAGTCGAAAGCCCAAATAACGAGGATCCGTGCTAGCTGGAAAAAGGAGACACGTCAACATGCACTTCAGCTAAAGCGGGTGGAAGAAGATTACACACTGAGATCATCACTAGCCCGAGGGAAGCAAATGTTGTCCTCAGGGAGCGGGTTTTCAAGCAAGCCCAAGATGCCAGAGCGGACCTCGACCGTTGCCACAATTTGATGGCCCGACTGCAAGGACAAGTGGATAGGCTCCTAGATCAAGTCACCAACAATGCTCGAAGATTGGGGACGAAGAACCAGCAAATAGAGCGGCTACTCGGAGAAAGGGACATGATCAAGGACAGAATTGGAGAAATCGGGCACTATGTCACCATGAAGTGCCTAGCTTGTGAACGAATGCCCCGCGCCGACCTTTTCGCTTCAATTATGGGTTATGTTCATCGGATCATGGAAGAGTTGAGGGGACTGTATAAGGACCTCACACCAAGGCCCGCGGCAAGGCCGAATGATGCCTCGCGGGCCCCCAAGGATTTTAGGGCATTAGATTTTTGATTGAAAATGTATTTTTGAAATGTTGAGTCAAGCTAGTTGGCATTTTTATCTTTACTTTTCCAAGTCAAGCATTTTCTTTTGTTTTGTTGATTGTTGTAAGACGTGTTTTGTAACTACACGGTTTTATTGGATATAAAAGTTACTGAATTTTGCCACAATCTTGTTGCCAGAACTACGCTCGGTCTGATTCACGCGGGGTCGTGATACGTAGGCAATCCACATAAGATTCGACCACCACTAAAAAAGAAAGGAATCCATAGGTTAAATAACAATAAAGGCTTGCAAAGATAGTCGAAAAAGAAAAAAAAAAAAAAAGAGAAGAAAAAGAAAGAAAAAGAAAAAGGGCCGGAATGACGCATGTTAAAGAGTACACGTAGAAAGGGTTATTTGGTTAGGTGCATTGCATCCAACGTGCTATAACATATCTGTCAAACTCGGTGAACTAAAAGGTTTGTTGCGTATTCCAGAAAGTTTAGCAGTTGGTTTGACAGAATATACTGGCCAGCCATCACTACCGTACTAGATCCAAAGGACCGATTACTGTAAGCATGTCTAGTTCTGGCAAGAGTCTCGAGGAAGAAAAATCCGAGCTACAAATCATGAAAGAAGAGGTAGACCGGTTAAAACAACAGATAACAGAGATGCACCTGGCCTGGGCCAGGGAACAGTCTTCACCAAACCGTCCCACTCTCGCCTCAGCTCCGGAACATCCGCCCATCGATCCTTCAACAAGCGCCCCGAGCTATCCATACTTTCAGGGGGAAAACCCATATGCCACCCACATTCCACCAGCCAAACCAAATCCTCCTCCGATCACCCCTGTTTTTGTGGCCCCTCCACCTGCTCCTCTGCAAAGGCCGGCCAGCGAGCCATATGTTCAGATCCACGACAACTCTTACTATCCTCCAGAGCCTACTTTCAGGGCTCCTGAACCACAATCACATACACCTCACTGGGATAATCCGGCAGAACCGGAAAAGCACTTCCAAAGTTCGGAACACGAGGAAGTTGTCAGAAAAGTTAAAAGCCCGGAGCAGTCCTTCAGGAACATGCACGGTTTGGGCAACCAGGTCAGCGTCGCCTATAAAGATCTATGTCCATTTCCGGACGTCCAGTTGCCGGCAGGGTTCAAAATGCCCAAATTCGACCTATACGAGGGGCATGGCGACCCAGTAGCCCACCTCCGAGGGTTCTGCAGTAAAATGAGAGGGGCCGGAGGACGGGACGAACTTCTGATAGCTTACTTCGGCCAGAGTCTGGGAGGATCTGCGCTGGAGTGGTACACTAGACAGGATCCCAATAGATGGTTTACGTGGGATGATTTGGCTCAAGCTTTTATCGGCCAGTTCCAGTACAATCTTGAGATAATCCCCGACCGCCTATCATTGCTAAAATTAGAGAAGAAGCCTGCTGAAAGCTTCAGGGAATTTGGTTTCCGATGGAGGGAACAGGCGGCCAGGGTAGATCCGCCGATGAGAGAGAGCGAGATGGTGGACTACTTCTTGCAGACATTAGAGCCCACCTACTTCGGACATCTGGTAACGTCCGTAGGCAAATCATTCACCGAGGTGATAAAAATGGGGGGTATGATCGAGGAAGGTTTGAAGGCCAACAAGATCATGAGTTACTCAGCACTGAAAGCCACCACTCAGGCTATCCAAAGTGGTACTGGAGGAGTACTGGGGAAAAAGAGGAGAGAGGAAGTTGCGGCCGTCGAGTCCGGGGCATGGTTCAGAAATAGAGGCCCCGCACCCCAATATAGCCCACCCCAACCTCACCACCAAAATTACCCCCACAACCCATATAGCCACCCGCAACATTACTATCCCGCACCTGATCCCCATTTTACTGTCCACCATGCACAGTCCTATTCTGCACCTCCCGTTCATGCACCGTGGCGTGCACCAAACCCCCAGAACAATCACCCACCCCCAAGAGCTTACAGAAACCCCTCGGGCGCGAATTTCCGTCCGAACCAGGCATTCAGGGGCGACAGGGCGCCGAGGCCAAAGACTTTCACTCCCTTAGAAGAGTCTTACACCAGTCTGTTCCACCGGTTAAAGCAGGTAGGGTTGCTGAATCCGGTTGAAGCTAAGCTGCCAAACCCTCTTCCGAAGAACTTGGACCATTCAGTAAATTGTGCCTACTGCTCGGGATGTCCGGGACATGATACAGAAAAGTGTTGGAGGCTGAAGACGGCCATCCAGGAGCTCATTGACACCCGCAGGATCGAGGTCCAGACTCCAACAGAGCCCAACATCAACCAAAACCCGCTTCCAACTCATAATGAGACCAATATGATCGAGTTGGTACGGGCGGAGGAAGGAAAGGAGAAAGCCTCTCAGACTGTAATGATGATTAAGTCTAGCGGGGCAGGAACGAGAAAAGGGCCAAGCTTTGATGAGTCGCCCAGTTGCAAGAAAGACATACCAGGAGAGTCGGAAGCAGGAAAGGAAAGTGTGAACGAAGTACCGGTGAAGCCGGCCAAGATAGTTGTACCAGGGGCAGCAATCAAGCCCATCTTGACAGTAGCAGGCGTTCGAATGGATCCTTTCATCATCCAGCCGGCAACACAGCTGCCAGTAACTGATAGCCGGGCCGTCCCATGGAATTATGCTCGGATTACAACGACCTACAGAGGAAAGGAGGTGAAAGAGGAAGTTTGTGAAGCCCAAGGGTTGACCCGCTCGGGGAGATGTTTTGCCCCTGCGGAATTGAGGAAGACCACTCCGGCAGTATTGAAAAAGCCGGTCACTGATGAAGAGGCGGAAGAATTCTTGAAAAAGATGAAGCTCCATGACTACTCTGTCTTAGAGCAGTTGAAGAAAACTCCGGCGCAAATATCATTGCTATCCTTGCTGATACATTCTGAAGAACATCGGCAAGCATTGATGAAAGTCCTGAATGAGGCACATGTACCGGATAAAATCTCGGTGAGCCATTTGGAGAAGATCACCAATAGGATCTTCGAAGCAAATCGGATCACCTTCACCGATGACGAGTTGCCTGAGGAAGGCACTGAGCACAACAGGGCTTTATATCTTACGGTGAAATGTGAAGAGGCGGTGGTTACCAAAGTCCTTGTCGATAATGGGTCCAGTGCTAATATTTGTCCTCTCTCTACACTGGGCAAATTAAAAGTAGACATCGGCAGGGTACGCAAGAACAGCGTATGTGTTCGAGGGTTTGACGGAGGAGGCAAAGCGTCGGTTGGTGACATAGTACTAATCTTGACAATTGGGCCAGTGGAGTTCACCATGGAATTCCAGGTGCTGGACATGGTGGTGTCATATAACCTCCTGATAGGGCGACCATGGATCCATGCCGCAAGAGCAGTTCCATCCAGCTTACACCAACTCGTTAAGTTCGAGTGGGATCAACAGGAGATCGTCGTCCATGGAGAGAACGATCCACAATCAAGCACCATCATTCCCTTTGTTGAAACAGAAGAAGATGTTGGGCCGTGGGTATATCAGGTCTGCGATGTGGTGTCCGCCCACCGAGTTCCGGAAGGGGAATGCATTCCCGGCGACCGAACAATTACTGCGGATGTCATGGTGGCGCATGAAATGTTGCGACATGGTTTCATACCCGGTAAAGGTCTAGGTGCATCTCCGCAAGGAATCATACAACCGGTATCGGTGGTCGAAAACTTGGGAACCTTCGGCTTGGGATTCCAGCCAGCCTCAGAGGACATCCGGCGAGCAAAGAGGAGTAAGCAGAAGACATGGGTGCTCCCAAAGCCTGTTCCACGCCTTTCCCAATCTTTTGTCAGGTCCGGAGCAAGAGGACATCTAGCGACAAAGATTCCCGGTCCTACGATCAGGCCAGATGAAGAGTTCTTCAGGAAGTTCGAGGACCTATTCACGGATGTATGTATGCTCGAGGACGGTGAAGGATCTAGTCATGCCGAGATACAATTTGTGGGACCAAAGGCAAAACTGAATAACTGGAAGGCTACTCCTCTCCCTGTCCGGAAGGAGTCTTTGTAGTTTGTCTTGGATTGTTTTTCTTTCGAAATTTTGTGTTGGGGGTTTGTCCCCGGAGTAAAATCCCGTTGTTTTTAGTTCATTTCTGATTTAAGTTTGCAGTTTGTTTTCCCTTTGTACAATTCCCATTAATGAAATTTGGTTCCTTCGTGTCTAATTTTGTTTATCTTTTTCCTTCTTTTTACTTTTCTGAACAGCCTTCTTGCAACCGATCTTAATGATATGGCGTGCTTAAAGATTAATCAACCCAGTCTAGAAAGTCAATCGGGTTTGGAAATAATAACGCATGAAATAAGAAGTGACGAGAGTGAGTCGAGTACGGCGATGATGAAGCCGTAGAAGAAATCGGTGAAGAATTAAGTCACTTCGAGGAAAAACCCAAACCGAATTTAAATGATACCGAGGCCGTTAATCTAGGGAATGCGGATGACGTCAAAGAAACCCGGATAAGTGTCCATATTGAACCCAATTTGAGAGAAGAATTGATCAAAACACTCATGGAGTTTAAAGACATTTTCGCATGGTCGTACGACGACATGCCCGGACTCAGCACTGATCTAGTGGTTCATAGATTACCCACTGATCCGGCATATCCTCCCGTCAAGCAAAAACTGCGGAAATTCAAGACGGAGATGAGTGTGAAGATTAAGGAGGAGGTAACCAAGCAGTTGCAGGCGAAAGTCATTCGTGTCACTCGATACCCCGAATGGTTGGCTAACGTAGTACCGGTGCCAAAGAAAGACGGAAAGATCAGGGTATGCGTGGACTATCGCAATCTCAACAAGGCAAGCCCTAAGGATAATTTCCCGCTTCCCAATATCCATATCCTGATTGATAATTGCGCCGGACGCGAAATTGGATCCTTTGTGGATTGTTATGCGGGATATCATCAGATTTTGATGGATGAAGAGGACGCAGAAAAGACGGCTTTTATCACACCGTGGGGGACTTATTGCTACCGAGTGATGCCGTTCGGTTTGAAGAATGCAGGAGCAACATATATGAGGGCGATGACTACGGTATTCCATGACATGATACACAAGGAAATTGAAGTGTACGTGGATGACGTGATCGTGAAATTCAGACGTCAAGAGGACCATGTCGCTGACCTCAGGAAGTTCTTTCAAAGACTCCGAAGGTACGACATCAAGCTTAACCCGGCCAAATGCGCATTCGGAGTTCCATCAGGAAAGCTGCTAGGATTCATCGTCAGCCGACGGGGCATTGAGTTGGACCCCTCCAAAATTAAGTCCATTCAGGAGTTACCCCCGCCGAAGAATAAAACAGAGGTAATGAGTCTGTTGGGAAGGTTGAATTACATCAGTAGGTTTATTGCCCAGCTTAGGGCAACTTGTGAACCCATATTCCGTCTATTGGAAAAAGACGCGGCGATAGAATGGACGGCAGAATGTCAGGAAGCGTTTGACCGGATCAAAGGGTATCTGTCAAATCCACCCGTACTAGTTCCGCCTGAGCCAGGTAGACCCCTGATTCTTTATCTGACGGTCTTGGAGAATTCGTTTGGCTGCGTACTGGGGCAGCATGATCTTACTGGCAGGAAGGAACGGGCCATTTACTACCTCAGTAAGAAGTTTACAGTCCACGAGGTCAAGTACACTCATCTAGAAAAGACATGTTGCGCCCTGACTTGGGTAGCCCAAAAGCTGAAACACTACTTGTCTTCTTACACCACGTACCTCATTTCGCGGTTGGATCCATTGAAGTATATTTTCCAGAAACCCATGCCTACAGGGAGGTTAGCAAAGTGGCAAATATTACTTACGGAATTCGACATCATATACGTGACAAGGACGGCTATGAAAGCTCAAGCCCTGGCCGATCACTTAGCTGAAAATCCCGTTGATGACGAATACGAACCTTTGAGGACGTATTTTCCAGATGAGGAAGGTGTTGCAAATTGAGGGGTTAGAACTAACCAAGGATCCAGGGTGGAAGCTCTTCTTCGACGGAGCGGCGAACGCAAAAGGAGTCGGAGTAGGGCTGTGCTCATATCTGAAACAGGACATCATTATCCTGTTACTGCTCAACTGCGTTTTCACTGTACCAATAACATGGCCGAGTACGAGGCATGTATCTTGGGGTTGCGATTAGCGGTGGACATGGATGTACGGGACGTCTTGGTCTTGGGGGACTCGGACCTTCTAGTACATCAGATTCAGGGAGAATGGGAAACCAGAGATTTAAAGCTTATCCCATATCGTCAGTGTTTGCATGATTTGACCAAACGCTTTCGATCGGTAGAATTCAAGCACATCCCAAGGATGCATAATGAGGTTGCCGACGCGTTGGCTACTTTAGCGTCAATGCTACATCACCCGGACAAGGTTCGTGTCGATCCGTTACATATCCATGTCCGGAATCAACATGCTTATTGTAATGTGATAGAGGAAGAGGTGGATGGTGAGCCATGGTTTCATGATGTCAAGGAATACCTCGGGTTAGGAGTATACCCAGAGCAAGCAACTGGAGATCAAAAGCGAGCTATTCGGCGGTTGGCGAACGGATTTTTCCTTAGTGGAGGGGTGCTGTACAAAAGAACCCCAGACTTGGGATTATTGAGATGTATAGATGCAAGTCAAGCCACAACAGTTATGACGGATATACACTCGGGAGTTTGCGGACCACACATGAGCGGATACGTATTGGCAAAGAAGATTCTTCGAGCAGGATATTATTGGCTCACTATGGAGCGGGATTGTATAAGTTTCGTGCGAAGATGCCATCGGTGTCAGATACACGGAGATTTGATTCATTCTCCGCCGACCGAATTGCATACAATGTCCGCACCATGGCCGTTTGTCGCATGGGGTATGGATGTTATTGGACCTATTGAGCCTGCAGCTTCCAACGGTCACAGGTTCATTCTGGTAACGATTGATTATTTTACCAAGTGGGTAGAGGCCAAAACATTCAAATCAGTGACCAAGAAGGCAGTGGTGGACTTCATACACTCCCACATCATTTGTAGGTTCGAAATTCCGAAGATGATCATTACAGATAACGGTGCAAATCTTAACAGTGGATTGATGAAAGAGGTATGTCAACAATTCAAGATTACACACCGAAATTCCACACCGTATCGCCCAAAAGCAAACGGTGCGGTCGAGGCAGCAAACAAGAACATAAAGAAGATATTGAGGAAGATGATAGAAGGGTCTAGGCAGTGGCATGAAAAGTTACCATTTGCGATGTTGGGTTATCGCACTACCGTCCGGACTTCGGTAGGTGCAACTCCTTACTTGTTGGTATACGGGACCGAAGCAGTAATACCCGCAGAAGTTGAGATTCCGTCCCTCCGAATTGTCGCTGAAGCTGAGATTGATGACGACGAGTGGGTCAAAACCCGATTAGAGCAATTGAACTTGATCGATGAAAAGAGATTGACAGCAGTATGTCACGGCCAATTGTATCAAAAGAGAATGGCGAAAGCATATAACAAGAAGGTACGTCCCAGGAGATTTGAGGTGGGACAGCATGTGCTGAAGAGAGTTCTACCACATCAGGCCGAGGCGAAAGGCAAGTTCGCTCCAAATTGGCAGGGACCTTTTGTGGTGACTAGAGTATTATCCAACGGCGCTCTATGTTTGACCGATGTCGAGGGAAGATGCACCGATATGGCTATCAATTCTGATGCAGTTAAGAGATATTATGTGTAATTCTTTGATGCATTTGTCAATGTTTGGTTTCGTTTGTGTGTATTTGGCATTTTTCGGACAATGAAATGACAGAGGCAATTTTTCTGCTACCCAAACACTTTAACCTTTGTTTCCCCATTTTAGCCTTAATTATTCTTTCATATACCCTCTTTCGGAATCATCAAGGAAGATGTGTAACAGAATAGAAAAGAAACAAAGAAGTAATACAAGAAAAAGTGAACTACGTTCGACCTAATTCCTCAAGAAGGATACGTAGGCGCCACACGGCTCGGTCATAATAAAATAAAAATCAAAAATCCCCCAAGCAACAAAACTGGGGCAGAAGTCATTGTTTCGTTGGAAAGATAGTGTGGATTCCGAAAGTTGTAATAAGCTAACCGTTGAGGCTAAACCCCTTTCTTCAGCCTCACGCGCAGAAACCATATCAAGAACCAGAAAGACCTCTCGATCAGTATTTGAGAAGTGCCAAGTCATGTGAATGAAAGCCAAGAGTGACGTCCCGACCCTCGATTGAATTCAGGATGCACAAGCCGAAAGGGGATAACGCTCTAGAGAGAAGCTCCGGGGTGATACCCCGCCGCAGGGAAAGAAAGCATAAATGAGAGAGTCTTAACGGTGAAAACCCTCGCGGGCACCTTAAGGCGAAGGAAGTTGAGAGAAATAAAATGAGAGAGTCTTACGGTGAAAACCTTTACGGGCACCTTAAGGCGACGGGAGATAGAGAGAAATGAGAGAATCTCATTAGTGAAAACCCTTCGAAGGGCACTGTGAGGTGACAGGATGAGATGGGTACAAGATGTCGGCATGAGACAAGGTTGGGACACCCGTTTACCTCTAGCAGGACGCGGTATCGGAAAGTGATTGACATGAATAGACTGGGTAGTTTAATCTCAAAGGCGCGGCATAACCATTGGATCAGGCGCACATTCAGATAAGTTTTCCTATTTTTGAGTTCAGAAAAGTTTTTCTCTTCTTTTGTCATTTGCGGCCAGTATTCTTTTCTTTTCTTTCATTATCGAAAATTGATTTTTTTAAAAGCTTACTACCAAGTCTCCCAAAGCAGTATATTGAAAGTGAATAGGCATGGAACGAGGCAATAAGACAGAAGTCGTTACGATAGTAAGATTGGGATGACAGGCTGAGTGGAAAGTTCGCAAGAATTATGGAGTATGATGGACACATGTGGCATGTCCGAAAGATGATTTCACGCAACAGATCACCGGCTAAAAAGAGTCGGATCAAACCAAAGAGTGGAATAAGAGGAAAGATGAGAGGTCGTTCGTGGAAAAAGCATCGTCCCAAGCAAGCGTCGACGTCGTCCGCAAAGTTCGAGAGAGGCCAAGCAGCTGAAAGAGAATGGCCCCAACAAGAGTGGCACGACCACTCACGGCATTTTGAAACTAACAATTTTTCTTTGATTTCCATCAGGAAAAGAGGGTCCGATGGCAGAAAAGCATACCGTCCAGAAGTTTATCAAACTGGGGCAGAAAATTTTCTCCTGTTGCGAAAATTTTCTGGAAAGCAAGACTCAGAGGATAAGGGTAGAAAGCAATACGAGATTTCGGGGAGTACCGGCTCCGAGCAGAATAGTTTTGAGAAAGGCTAGACGACACGATGGGGTAATATTTAGGCTTGGTATCATCCCCAGCAGTTGTGGGGAAAATAAAACAATGGCTTCGAGATTCCCCTAGCAGTATTACATTCCATAATTTGCTCGAGGAGGCAAAAGCGTGAGTCCCACAGGAGGTATGGGAAGAAGGAAGAGCATGAGGGGTGAAGGAAACAAAGAATACTTCTTCAGCAGCATCATCCCCAGCAGGCGAGTAAACAGTTCCAAAATACCCCCCAGCAGCCAGAAGAAAAGTAATGCGACCCGGGGAAAGGCAATTCCAAGACAGGTTAATTCAGAAGAGAAGGTGGTCCGAGAGGCAACGCAGGAAGAAGAAAATGGTACAAGAGGCAAAGGAAGGTAATCAAGATAGGATGAAATCAGTGAGTAGTAGTTGAAGTCGGGGAGCCCGCCTGGAGAATGGAGTGGCGATTTAATTTTGAAGTTGTAGTTGAAGTCGGGGAGCCCGCCCGGAGAATGGAGTGGCGATTTAATTTTGAAGTAGTAGTTGAAGTCGGGAGCCCGCCCGGAGAATGGAGTGGCGATTTAATTTTGAAGTTGTAGTTGAAGTCGGGGAGCCCGCCCGAAGAATGGAGTGGCGATTTAATTTTGAAGTAGTAGTTGAAGTCGGGGAGCCCGCCCGGAGAATGGAGTGGCGATTTAATTTTGAAGTAGTAATTGAAGTCGGGGAGCCCGCCCGGAGAATGGAGTGGCGATTTAATTTTGAAGTAGTAGTTGAAGTCGGGAGCCCGCCCGGAGAATGGAGTGGCGATTTAATTTTGAAGTAGTAGTTGAAGTCAGGGTGCCCGCCTGGAGAATGGAGTGGCGATTTTATGTGGAAGTAGTAGTTGAAGTCAGGGAGCCCGCCTGGAGAATGGAGTGGCGATTTAATTTTGAAGTAATAGTTGAAGTCGGGGAGCCCGCCTGGAGAATGGAGTGGCGATTTAATTTTGAAGTAGTAGTTGAAGTCGGGGAGCCCGCCCGGAGAATGGAGTGGCGATTTAATTTTGAAGTAGTAGTTGAAGTCGGGGAGCCCGCCCGGAGAACGGAGTGGCGATTTAATTTTGAAGTAGTAGTTGAAGTCGGGGAGCCCGCCCGGAGAATGGAGTGGCGATTTTATGTGGAAGTAGTAGTTGAAGTCGGGGAGCCCGCCCGGAGAATGGAGTGGCGATTTAATTTTGAAGTAATAGTTGAAGTCGGGGAGCCCGCCCGGAGAATGGAGTGGCGATTTAATTTTGAAGTAGTAGTTGAAGTCGGGGAGCCCGCCCGGAGAATGGAGTGGCGATTTAATTTTGAAGTAGTAGTTGAAGTCGGGGAGCCCGCCCTGGAGAATGGAGTGGCGATCCGTTTTAATTTGGTAGAGGAAAGCGGTAGAATGTAACAGAAATCTTCGGCATGAATCCAAGTTCGTAAGAAGAGACGAAGCATCGGAAGGAACGCCAAGTCGGACAAGATGGCAAGGAGCGCGACAAGATCAAGTTAAAAAGGATAGATAAGAACTTGTAGTACTCTGTAACTTAGTCTAGCTTCTTGTTTTTGTTGCTTAGTGCGGTGTAACAAGGAAATCAGCTAAGCAGTGGTAACAGCAGTGACAGCGGCAACAGCAGTAACAAGCGAGATCGCAACAGCCATGGTAGTCCCAGCTACCGGAACTTCCCGAACTACATTGACCTGATTCCCTTTAGCCATGGATATGTAGGAGACCTTTGAAGCAAGGTTCGGTCAAAACTTTTCCAAAATGCTTCATACGGAGTACTCGAATGGGCAAAAATCGCTTATATCCGCTCACTTATCTTTGCACAAAAACTCTGCGTGTTTACGCGCAGTATAGCTTGTGAGCACGTGATTTTTGCCTTACTTGAGAAGTACTCCCACAAAAATTCGAAAATAAAAATAGTTTCGTGTTGGGCATGATTTTTGTGATTTTGTGTTATTTTATCTTTTTGTGTGCACGTTTATTTATTTAAATTAAAAATACAAAAAATATATGCTAGGTTTTGCATTTTTAGTGTGTGATATCGAAGTCATGTGATTTACATTCTTAGGTGATATGTAATTATGTACGTTAATTGTAGTAAAAAATAGCGGTGTTATAGGGTAGTATATATACATATGTGTGTATATATATATATATGTATATATACATATATATATATATATATATATATATATATATACACATACACATATAGTACATCATGAAGATCCGATCTGGGCCAAAACTTAGTCTAAAAACCAGGCCCAAACGAATTTCCTCTAATCCAGCCCAAATACCCGTCCAAGCTTCAGCCTGTGTAACGCTTGATCTGGACCGTTGGATTTTATTATCCAACGGCCCAGATTAATCCTTTAATTCCAATATACACTCAGACTATGACTTAACCAAACGACATCGTTTGGTTTAAGTGAGGGGATCCTGATCGTTGATCGTAAATGATCCAACGATCAGGATTCAATCTCATATCTCGTATATAAGGCTCATTCCATACCCCCCCCCAAGCCGGACCCCCCTCTCCCTGCATCTCCCTCAGAAGCTCTCAAAGACCCGGCGTAACGCCGCCCTCCTCCGCCGTGCCCCGCCTGCCGGAAATCGCCTCACGGCGGTTCCGGTAGGCCAATGGCCACCAAACCAATGCCAAAATCTTCCCATCACCTCCCCCATCACGAATCCGGCCTCCGCTAACCTCGAATCACTCCGGAGCTCCTCGAATCTTCATTTGAAGATTCGAGTCAAACTCGAACCAATGCCAAATCACCCCAAACTCACCCCAAACCCTCACATGGCCTCCCTCGTACCCCCGCCGGCTTTCGTTTGCCTCGAATCTAACCAGAAATGCAAAAGCCCCAAATCCGAGCCCAAGAACCCTAGTTTTTGAAGAAACCCAATTCGAGCCGGGTTAGCCGTAATTGAAGTCCAAGGGACTTTAGTCTAGGTGTTCTCAATCGAGAACATCTTGATTAAAGCCCGTTTGGCTTCAATAATTCCAAATCTTAGTTCGAAGCTTGGGTCGGCAGATTTCTTACGAGGTATTCATTCCTTCTTTGGTCGATTTAATTCGATTGTGTGAATATGTGTGTTTGTTTTATTCATTGTTTCAGTTCTCATCTATCATGCTTTTAATTTCTCATGTCAGTCGATCTGTTCTCCTTCTTTGAGGCCTTTTATTTGGCCAATTCCCTCTGTTTTTAATAGTTAAAATGAATCATAGGTTCAATGTGATTAAAGTCGTCAAGGAATTAGTTCGTAGTATTGATCCCTGAATCTGCCTGTATGCAATTCATTAGTGTAGGGGCTTGTTACTGTTCGATTCAGATTAAAGGGGGTTAATTGGTTGTAGTAATAGGTTAATTTTTAAATCACATACCCATACAAGGGCTAGTGGAACCTGCACAGCAGGGCATCCCACTGAGGTTCCTGCCACCAGCATTGTTTAATGCTTGAGTCCATACATTGGACAGTAGATAGTGGGGTTCAGGGAATAGGGATGGGCAGAGGGGAGTTTCTGAGTCTTCTGGCTTTTAGGAGTTCTTCTAACTATAAGTATAAGGGGCTAACTGGAGAGCAGGGGGGACAGTGAACTAGAGTACCTGGAGAGCAAAAAACACAGACATTTAGAGAGCACACTGGAGAGTAATAGCTGAAGAGAAAAATAGGAAGCAGAGACATTTTTGATATACACATACAAAGTCACAGATAGAGAGAAAAAGGATAGAGAAGTCACTGTTTTCATTGATTTTTTGGCTACTGTTTCGTGTGCTTTGATTCAATAGCTGAGTGTTTTGGCCATTTGGTTGCTTGTTGTTCTTGTGTTGGTGGTGCTGTGCCATTGTTGTAGCTGGTTCAGTGGTTGAGGGCTGTGGTAGTTCCAGTGATTGTTGTTGGCCGTGTGTATTGTTATTGCTGTTTGTGTCTGGGTTGCTGCTGGTCCAGTGTTGTGGCTCCTGGGTGATTGTGGCTGCTGTTAGTCATTGTTGTTGTTGCTGTGTGGTGTTGCTGCTGGCTGAATCATTGGATATTGTTTGTTTGCTGTTGGTTTCAAGTTAACCACTGGTTCATTAATTGTGGTTGCTGTTAGTTTGTTTGATTGCTGCCACTGTTTGTTGTTGTTGGTTGGTATATTGAGTTGCTATTGGTTCACTGGTTGTTACTGGTTTACTGTTGCTGTTACTGTTCTTGTTGCTATTGCTGCATTGCCACTGCTCACTCTTCCTTGTTCTTCCGCATTCCAGGTACACATCTCTGTTATTGTAATTCCTTGGTTCGAAAAGAATGAAGTTTGAAGCTTATGCATAAAGTCTATTGAATCATGTAGTTGTCCAAAGTCCTTGTATTTGATTACGTTCTGTTATTCTTTAATTAAGTTGGTATTGCTAGTTTTGTTATGGAAATGTAGCTAGACCAAAGATACACTATCATTAGATATGCGCGTAAGCCTGAATTAGTCTGTTGTATCTCTGTTCAATCTTCCCTACTCATGTGTGTAATCCCCAAACCTGTTAAACGTTAGATCTTATGTTAAAAGCAAGATTAACTAGGGAGTTATTACTCAATTGAATGACGTAATTAGATTAAAGGAGTCGGGGGTGCATTTCATGTGACCCGATCCCAGTTTCGGGCAAGAGCAAATAAAGCATGTCAGGAACCACAGGCGCATTTCATGTGGTGTGGTTCGTAGCAAGTTTTAAATAATTTGGAATCAACTCTTAAGTAAAAACACAGTGGAATGTAGTTCGCTTTAGATTGGAATCAAAGGTGTGCCTCGCCCAGTAGTTACACCAATCGCAAGGCCTTTATAAATGTACATATAAAATACTTAAATTTCGAGATGTGTCGTTTCTTAGCAAATATCATGTCCTCCGCGACAGTGTAAATAAGTAATCACTCCGGGCGCATGTTTTAGTCCTACCTTCTTAAAATACGGGTGTGCATTTCATGCGACCCAAATCCAAACCCCGAAATGTTGAATAAGAATATGCCGAGGATCCGGGTACATTTCATGTGACGTGATTCGAAAGCATATTTTTAAGCAATATTCTCTTTCGTAAATCGCAACCAATAATAAAAGCGGTAAAGGGATATTAACTTGCTCTAAGTACATGATTGTAAAAAGCAGATAGATAAGCCAAACACGACAGTTGAGCGACCGTGCTAGAACCACGGAATTCGGGAATGCCTAATACCTTCTCCCGGGTTAATAGAATTCCTTATCCGGATTTCTGGTTCGCGGACCGTTAAATAGAGTCATTCTTTTCCTCGATTCGGGATTTAACCGGTGACTTGGGACACCATAAATCTCCCAAGTGGCGACTCTGAAATAATTAAAATAAATCCCATCTCGATTGTCCTTTAATTGGAAAAACTCTTTGCATCCTTGCGGGTGCGTAAAAAAGAGGTGTGACATAGCTCAGAAGAGTTATGTGGACTGGAAGGTCTGAGATGTGTCTTATATGGTGGGTGAGAAGGTCTTGCTGAAGGTTTCGCCTATGAATGGCGTCATGTGGTTCGGGAAGAAAGGGAAGCTGAGTCCGAGGTTCATGGGCCCTTTTGAGATACTTAGGAGGATTGGGGAGGTGGCCTATATGCTTGCTTTGCCTCCCAGCCTGTCGGGAGTTCATCCAATATTTTATGTGTCTATGCTCTAGAAATATGTTGGGGACCCAGCTCATGTGTTGGACTTCAGTTCAATACAACTGGATGATGATTTGACCTATGATGTGGAGCCAGTGGCTATTTTGGGTCGTCAGGTTCGGAGGTTGAGGTCAAAGGATATAGCTTCGTTGAAGGTGCAGTGGAGAGTTTTGCCCGTGGATGAGGCTACTTGGGAGACCGAGCGGTAGGTGCGGAGCAGATATCCTCACTTTTTTGAGACTCCGAGTATGTTTCTTGACTCGCTCGAGGATGAGTGTTTATTTTAGTTAGGGAGGATGTGACTACCCGACCTGTCGTTACGTGAGTTACCACCCCATTTCTCCCATATTATGTTACTCTAAGTTTCAACATTAGTATTTGAGTTGATCGGGTAGAGTTGGATCGGTTTAAGTTGGAAATGAGGCACTTAGCCTCTTAGAAAGAAACTGCCTTGAAAAAGTCAACCGGAAGTTGACTATGTAGTTAGAGGGATCAGATGTTACTTCCGGTGGTTCGGTTAGCTTTGGGGGTTAATTTGTGACTTAGGAGTGCGATCGAACTTGAATTTCGAGGTCCGGTGTAGAATTAGGCTTGAATTTGCGAAGTTTGAATTTTGACGAATTCCGGTTGATAGGTGAAATTTATCCGAGGGTTAGAATGGAATTATGAGAGTTGTTGTAGCTTCTTTAGGTAATTTTGGATATGTGTGCAAAATTTCAGGTCATTCGGACGTTGTTTGGTCGGATTTTTTTATCAAATTGCGTATTGCGAAAGTTTTGAAGAAACTTAGACTTGAATTCGATGTAATTTAAGGGTTTTAGCGTTGTTTGATGTGTCTTGAGGATTGTAACAAGTTGGAATAAGGTTTTAGGATGTGTTGGTGCCTTTTGTTTAGGTCCAGGGGTCTTGGTGTGATTACGGGTAGTTAAACGGGAATTTTGAAGCGTGTTGCAGGTCTAGTTTTTCTGGCTTCTAGTATTTTTGCATCTACGAAAAAGGAGCCACAAAAGTGGTTCCGCAGATGCAACTAAGGGGTCCCAAAAGCGGTTTTGGGAGGCTTGTAACTCTTCCGCAAAAGCGAACAAAGGTCCGCACAAGCGGCCACCACATGTGCGGTTTAAGACAGCAGAAGCGATCCCTGGAGATTTAAGTTAGACCGCATAAGAGGTCATTTGGACGCAAATGCGGTGACCACAGTTGTGGTAAAATAACCGCATAAGCGAAACCTGGCAGGGGTTTTAGTGAACAGTGTTCCATGATTTTTGAAAGAAAAAATATTTTGGACTTTGACTTAGGCAGTTTCTCGGGTGATTTTGAAGAGAATTCGAAGGAGTTTCATCGGGTATGAATTATTGGACTCAAATTATGTTATTATGGTGTAAAAATATGGATTAATCACTGAATTTTAGAAATTAAAGATTAAAAATGGAGGTTAGGGCTTGAAACTTAAGAGAGTTTGAATTGATGATTTGAGGGGTCAAATGGACTCCGATTCTTGTGTATTTTATATGTACGGACTCTTGGTGAGACGAGGAATCCGATAATGTGAATTTCGTAATTTTCTTAGAAGTGGACCTGGGGATCCGATTTTTCCAACTTCGTGTTTTTTGGGTGTTTTTCGAGTTCTTTCAATTGGGTTATGTATCATTAGCTTAATATAATATATTCAGAGGAAAAGGCTTGGCAGACTATTTCTTTAGTCGGTTTGAGGTGAGTAATTGATGTAACTGTTGCTCTGAGGGTTTGAAACCCCGGACTTCCACATCGTAATGCTATATGGAGGCGTGATACGCATTCCACAGTGATTCTAGGGTCGCTTAATGTTTGGGATTGAGACTTGTCTATCCCGAATGTGATTTCTACTATATGGGCGATTGAGATGCATACCTTGTCACTGTGAATTGGGCTTATTGCCGTATTTTAGGCCTTGTGCCGACCTGTAGAATCCTTAGGGGGTCTTATGTGTTTTACCTCACTTGTGTGCATATCACATACTCCTAGTCATATTTTCTATTATTGAAATAATAAAAGAACTATATTTTTAATCATGAATATTAATAAAAAAGGATAAGGAGGATGAGATCCCGATAGTAAGTTACGCCCGATTGGCTATGCATTATTTGACTGAGATGGGTCGAGGACCCGACTGTGAGGATGATTTCCTTGTTATAGATCGGGCTACACGCCGCAACAATGATATATTGATATTGAGGCCGTGAGCCTGTTGATTCCACGACATGGCAGATATTGCGCTTAGGCTGTAGGAGCACCTCCGAAGTCTGTACATACCCCTAGTAAGCGCCATCGACGTTAAATAAGTGGAGCGGGCTGCACACCGCAGCAGGTACTAGAGTGTACCGTTATATGTGTTGCATTCTTTCATGCATTATTTCTTAACCGTATTACTTGTTGTATATTGTGCCTACTATTTTGAATATGAACTGCTAGATATAGAGTACTTTGTGCATTTTCTGCGTTTTCTTACTTTTAGACTTTAGTTATGTTTATTACTCACTGGGTCGGAGTACTCACTTTAATCACTACACCTTGCGTGCGGATCCAGGGCAATCTTAGGCTGAGTAGATCCAGTTGATCTAGAGTCCTTGTTGGGATGTATTGGTATTTAGTTGGATTTTTCCTGCACTGTTATCGGTATTTTAGACCTTTGACTTAAATAGCTTTTACCTTCTTCTGTTTAATAAATAGAGTTGTTGTTAGAAATAGTCGGGCTTGCCTAGTAGTGTGTTGGGTGCCATCACGACCGGATTGGGGTAGTGACACTCAATTTTTGTTGAAACATATAATCAACTTCCAACTTTTTAAAACCTCCCAAACTTTTAGAGAAAAATTTCTTTATTTTGTGCCATATTTGTTTGCACCTCTTCAAACTTATTTTTTTTTCTTGAATCTGTCATGAAACTTTTCATCGAATAACCTATTTTTGTCGACAACTTTTTATGATTTTGCTAAAATATTTTTTTGGCCAGACGGGCGGCACACATTGGCTAGCACCGCCCATCGGCAACGAAAGCTACTTGATTCTCTCTCATGATCTTAGAAGCTCTGATACCAATATAAAAAAAATATATTTTATTTAATCTCTCTGAATGCTCACTACAATTCTCACAAATTTCTATACACAATAAAATAAACTATTAATACCCATATTTATAATAATATGAAACCTATTTCTAGCTTGAAATAGAAAAGCATATTCCTATGTTTATTCTAACTACAACTCCAATTTAGACATAAATTAAATAAATCAAATCCTAACTAATTAACTTATTCTATTACAACTTTGAATAATTTTTCAATATTAGCCAATCCAAATGACATCAACAAAAACTTATAATGAATCCTAATTAGGGACATTCGAAGCCCTAATCTTTACCTAATAATAGGCAGATCTCGTATCGATATTGGAAAATACCTTGACACAATGGCTAGCAATTAATTTCCTACTTAACCAGCATCCTTTTGATATTATTATTTTTATATAAAAAAAAATGTTATCCATTAGCTAGTCTATAATAAGCAGATTTTGTTTGGTATTTTGAAGGAATATATAAGACATTATCGTTATAGTAGTTGCATTATTATTATACATTTATAATTAATATGTCGGCGTCATATGTAGTCATCCTATTATTATTCAATAGAAACAGAAGAAGAAGTAGGGAAAGGGAAGTCAGGAAATAATGAAAGAGAATGTGACAAAAAGTTTTAACTTTTAAGGAATTAATGGCGAGTTATATCACAATAAGTCACCTGTACTCAACTACTTAATGTGTATGCACATGGAGGGGTCATTAATTAATTATATAACCATATTTAAGCTGGAAAATGACATTAAAACCAAAAACATTCATTATTAAGCCTGTCATGCTAAACTTTTCTATTTCTACTAGAATTCTAAAGCATAAACTTTAAATTCTAATTCTACCTCTTCATCCCTGTTTATGTGGCTGCTATTACACTATTAGAAACAAATCTAATATTTGAGCAAATAATATTACTCAAAGTTAATAGAGAGAGATTTTTTGAAGTGGAGAGGTGTAACTGAAAAACGTGGTTCGGAGGATACTGATTCTTCATACTTATGGTTATGTGAATGTTCTTTTCCTTGCTGCTCTTGTGGTTCCTAAGAAAACAAATCATCAGAACATTATTGCAATAAATTTTTGGGCCCTTCTCACTCCTTTTTTTTTAACAGGTATAACAATAATGTTCGAGTCAGCTTATACGTACTTTGATTATGCTTTGAGGTATTTACAGCTAATTTTTATGACGAGAGGTATATGCCATATAACTTCATCAAAATTTGAGTATACAGAAAAAAAATCATCTAGCGTGTTTTTGTTGATTTTTTAAAGTTTGTACTTACATTATTGATCACAACCCCACACCCTAAGGCAAATGCTTACCTATGTTAGAAAGAGGGAGGTCACTGATACCCGAAAAGTTCGACAAAAATTTCATATATACATATACATATACTTAAAGTAAATAGTAATATATTAATAGCGATACCATATATATAAAACACTAGATGAGACATGGCCCGTGCTAGCACGGGCACAACATAATGTGAAGTACTTTAAGAAAAGTTTTAAAACTAAATTTTTGCCATCGGTAAAGGGAATAAATAGAATTTGCATTCTTTATCCTAGTACTATATTTACCAAAATACAACAGCAGGATGTTCTTACTTATATTTCCTTATACGACTCCGAGTATCACCAGTTCAGCACATATCAATTTATCCTATCATAAGCTGAGCAAATCAACCCTCTTAAGTTCAGAGGTTTATTAGCTGTACTGACCTACAATTTGCCACGGAACAAAAGGATAACACATTCTTTAACGTTGATTCTAATCAAACTTCGATAAAAAGGTTATTTTTTATTTAAAGAGAATGAGTTTCTACAACTACCTAACAAAAAATAAAGAGCAACAACCAAAAAAAAGAAAGCCAAATCAGATTAAACAAGCACTATTTAAAAGTTATTGTAATGATGTAATGCAAAAATATTTGTCAACCACCACGCATGTCACTGGCTCGCCAGAAAAAAATACACTATTTTTTGTCATCAAAGTGTCTAGAATATCATGTGAATCTGAGCTATATTGACTCTCAAATCATATCACAACCACAGAGCAAAGAGAAATGTCCATATCTCACGCATATTTCTAAATTAAATGCACACATTTGGGATATGTTCAGCTCATGAGTTACTTGAATCTTTAATTTTTTATTATTTGTATCAATAAATAAAGCAACGGCCAGCAATTATTGGCGACACTTAAGCTGTTCATGAATTTATAAAAAAAAATAGCATCATAACTTAAGAGACATGATCACTAGTAGTATGCACAAAGCAAAGAAACAAAATAAAAATTGACACGGTACATATCTCAACCATGGGACTCCTTTAAACTCTTTGATAAATACTTAGTATCTATCAAAATTAATAGATGAAAATAGTTTAGATGTCATAAAATATTGGAGAATTTAAACAACCAGCCATATAATCTCTTTCAAGATATAGTCCGCTAGAAATTGGTGCTTATATGAAGCTTTCAGTCAGAAGTAAATCAATTAACTTCTAATGGTTTATAGATTATCCAACTAATATCAATCACTATATGTATAATTCTATCTGCAAGAGCCTCACATGTTTGAAATGCACTCGGCCTAAGAGATATGTGATTTTCTTTCTCAAATTTTTGGTTTGTTCTTGGCATTACTTTTGCATCAATTTATATTTTTCATTTTTGATATGGTAACTCTTAACTTTAGTTAACCATATTTCAACTTAAAGGAGTTTACACAAGTTCTTCAACATGTTTTTCAATAACTTGACTTGACCAAATGAAAATCCTCCCGAAAGAGTAGCATATTATGTTAATTTCAAAGTGTACTTCATCGTACATTCCTCTTGTGAGTATCTTTTCTTCTTAACTTCCTTCATGCTTAACCTAGCAGTTGTAATAATACATCTTTGATGAATACTTAGATTTAGTGGCAGACTACTCCTAAAAAGAGGTGTGCTACTTTCACATAAAAGAATAATTTAATAATTGTCTTCAAGACTTATAATTTTTAGTGATCAAAGGAAATCATAACTATCTTCAAGATTTATACTTTATAGTAATCAAAGGAAATCATAACTCTAAGCATGAGTTCAACCCAAAATTACCTCAAATGCAAAAGTAAAAAGCTCTTATTTAGCATGTCTTCAGATGAAAGAGTTATGCAAAATACCAGAGTGTCACCCAAGAGAACAAAACTATCGAAGTCTAACTTCAGATAAAGATCCATCGAAATTCTTGACTAATAGTGTCTAATTCATCATAGTGCAATTAGATCATGTGCCACACACAGTATGTTAGCCACCAAAAAGCACAAGAAAAATAAAATAAGGTAGAATTTGATATTTAGATGTAGGATTAAACAGATATAGCCATAGCTTTCAGCAACATCTTATAGATGAATAACGACATATATGTATATCAAAAAACAAGAGACTCAGAGTAATTCTAGAATAATAAGTAACTCATGCAATACAAAGATATAGGTTCCATGACACCCTTACCTTTAAGATATCCATTAGCAATTGTAATGAAATCTCTACCTTCCTACAAAAATAGTTTCAGTAGCAACTATTACGTCGCTGAGCTACTTATATCCTTCTTCTAACATATGACTCGCTGTCAAAGATAGTGGAGCAGAATCCTTAAGCTGAATTCGCTTCTGAAAAATCCTATAGCATAATGGAAAAAAGGAATACATATAAAAGCCTCTTGTTCTAAGTTAGGAGAATGCTAATGGACATCCATCCATCTAACAAAGTATCTCTGAATATCATGATAAACATGACGAAATAATGATGGATCCATTTGAGAATGCAACAGACTGACCTAAAAAAAATCATAACACTTAGATAGTCTAATAAGTATAACCTCAGTATTTTATAGTTATTTGTGTTTCCTCTTTGGACATGCACTGGGCATGTCTTCATTTATATATTTTTGCCAAGAAATACCTTTATATTTATAAAATTATAAGAAGTGCAATAAATAATTATCACAACCACTAAAAGAAAATCAAAATCAGGAAAAAAACTAAAACTGCTGAAAAACGAAAAAATATCCCAATAGAAAAAGGTATGATGACCTGTAAATAATACCTGTAATAATGCAATAGTAGACTAATCATTAAGATTTTAAGACTACAATCAGCTAGACAGTTTTACCTGCAAACAAGTAAAGAGCAAGGCACAAAGAATGACTAAGTATCTCCCAAGCCAAATGGCTCTAAACACCGTAATTGTATTTTATGTACAAAAATTAGGAGACAATTGGAATTACTTCTTTCCCAAGCACAAGAACATAGAATCAACTATTGTTTACCGTTTTACTCTCAAAAACAACAATATACATAATAAGAAGCCACAATGAAGCCATTATTTACACAAAGCATTAAATAAGGAAACATGAGATCCGGTGAGATCTCTTAGCATTTCAGAGAGTTGTCTGTGATATCTAGAGAAATTAGGTCACTTGGTAGAACAAGAAATTGCCTAGTACTTGCAATCCTATATGCCTTTTGATCACCTATATGCCTTTTGACCATATTTTTCATCTTATAATTCTTGCTCGAGTAAGAAAACAAGCTATACAAATTAGATCACCATATCGAACACCAAACGAAGTGATAGCTAGAGCTTCACTTTTTCTTGTTCTTTTTAGTAATTCGTAGAATATCTATAATTCTAAGAATATTTTTCACTGGTGCAAGTATGGAGATATACAAACAAGCAATGCACCCAATTTACTGGGAGAATTCATCTCTTTATCTACATGCTTTTTGATGAATATGAAAAAGATTCAATTTTTGGCGAGATGCTATAAGTTATCCTTTTTACCGGTACAAGTGTGAAGGTGAACTTGACTCTTTAATATACTCCCTCTGTTTCAATTTATGTGAACCCATTTGACTGGGCACGGAGTTTAAGGAAAGAGAGAAGACTTTTGATCTGTGGTGTAAAATGAAGCACCTTTATTTTGTGTGGCTATAAACCAGTGCATAAAAGTAAATTGTTTCCAAATAAGGAAATGGGTCATTCTTTTTGGTACGGGCTAAAAAGGAAATAGGTTCACATAAATTGAAACGGAGGGAGTAGTAAATATGATTAGAAGACGGAGAAAATAAATATATACTCATCAAACTATCCAATGTCAACCCACGGATATAATAAAGTTTAATTTTTCACCAAATATCAAACAAAAATGAAGATGCAAAACTTGAAGACATGTAGGCAAAAATAAAATCAAAAGCAGGGCTAAAGTTGTAACACCTAGCTGAGAAGATAAAGAGAAACGAAAGAGTAGTCTTTGAAAATCCGAAGAAAAATAATAATAACATGACCAACCATGAATTTTAGCCATGAAATTAAGAAGTCAAAGAACAGAATAAGAAATTTGGGCAAATTTCGAAAGAAAAATAGACCCGATATACGCACCTGAATATTTTGAAAATGATAAAGGAATAAATTGAAAGAGATGAAAGGATGCTTCTAGACTTATGCGGAATACATGTTTGAATAAAATGCATCTGATATGAGTGAGCATGTGACACGTCAAAGTATTCTTATGATTCTCAGTAGTCATATTTACCATATTGCCCATGCATGGCAGATTAAAATTACAACTTTGCCATTGGTCGACCGTTCTTTTCTTTTCTATATAATAGAAATATTTGCTTTTTAATTTTTTGAAAATAGGTCAAATTAGTTCTTGTACTATATATTTGAAATCTTGCAACTTTATCTTTCATTAAACTTTTGGTCTAATGTTATTAGGGGGAAAGCAACTTATTTTTTCATTAACCTCTAATGGAGCTCAAACCTACGGTAATTTTAAATAATATATCAAGATTAAGGGAAATTTGAACCTTCTTGGATCAAAATTTTGGATACGTAGAGTCCACCCATTTCATGTTGGAGCTCTATTAAGTTAAAATATCATGATATAGCTAGTTTTTACACTGGTCAATGAAAAATAGCCAGTGTTTACCAAGTCAATAAAAAATAGCCACTATTTTGTTGTAATAGGGATCGGTTCAGTATAATATACGGGAGTTCTGGTGCATTTGTGTACGAACACCAGCATATTATGCTTGATCGATATACTATGCTAACTCCTGTAAAATTTGCGGGACACTGGAGCACCAGTGCTCCAAACTCTAGTATATTATACTGGACAATTATAGTTGCTAGAACTCCCATAAAATTTGCGGGAGTTCCAGCATAGTTATCCTAGAACTCCAGTAAAATTTGCGGGCGTATTTTTTCGGATTTTGAACAGTATTTTCGCTCAGATTTAAAGTGGCTAAATTTCAATGACTTTTGAAACTTGACTATTTTTCAACGACCATTAATAAATTTGACTATTTTTGAATTTCACCCCTCTTTTAACGAGAAGGGTAAATTCGAGACGATTTGTTTACACAAAACGTATGAATGGATTAAAATATAACAGGTGGCAAAAAGCAATTTCAGGCAACACATATGAATGAATTTAGACTTTTTCCACTTAAGAATTTTACTAAACTTTTTTGCAGAAAAATGGTACATAAGGTAGGTTAACAATTTCCATCTAGTAACATATTCTTTTTGATACGAAGCATATTGAACGAATGAGAATTTTCAAATTTGATATAGGATCCTTCAAAATAAAATAATATTCTTAGAAAAATACCTTTTTCAATTCGTTGACAATTACATTTCACTAACAACTAATGACTTTTGGTTATATGCCTGAATTAAAGTTGCCGCCGATCGAAAGTCTGAAGAGAATCAATTGTTTTACTTACCAAATTATTTTTTCTTATTTTTTCCTTTTTGACTTTTTTTTCTTTGCGGTATTATTCTTTGGACTTTGGAATATAAATGTGTTCGAATATGCTTCTGAAAGAATTTGTATTTGCTTTAAAAGAAAAACTCAACCTAAGCCAAAAATGTTCATATTATTCTATGTCAACCAACACAAAACCTATCAGGAAGTATGTGAAAATAATATTCGCCAATAAAAAGCAATTTATTTTAGGCAATATTCCTGTACTTACCTTATATATAAATGATATGATTATCTAAATATTTTTATACGGTAATGCACAAAAGAATTAATTAGTTCCTTACTTCAATAATATTGTTTAGGAGAAACAAATCTACTATTTCTTTTTCTTAATTACCTTCCTTTTTTGGAGGTGGATCATAGTAAAAATAGTACGGGCTAGTCAATTTTCGTACTAGTCATTCATAAATAGTCCGCATTTGCTAAGTCATTAAAAAATCGTCACTATTTTGCTGCAACAGAGACCGGTCCAGCATAATATAATGTAGATTCGAGCACATGTATATGAACTTTCACATATTATATTGGACGATATACTTTGCTGGAACTCCAATATATTATGCTGGAGTTCCAGCATAAGTATACTAGAACTCCAATATAATATGTTGGATTACCGATATACTTATGTTGGAACTCTAATATAATATACTGGAGTATTTTTTGAATTTTGAACAGTGTTTTCGTTTATATTTATCTTTACATCAAAAGTGGCAAAATTTCGATTGCTTTTTAAAGTGTGACTATTTTTGAATGACCACTCAGAAATATGACTATTTTTGAATTCCTCCGCCGATCATAAGGATATGATGATATGAAACCACTTCATTATCTCATAATGATCTTTTATATCCTTTAAAAGAAAAGTTAGATTTTTACATGGACAAGAGAAAAAAAAAATGTACAAACTTTTACATGGAGGGGGGAGAGAGGGTGTGGGGGGTGGGGGGTGGGGGTGGGTGTGAATCAGCCTTTGTAGTTGACAAACATGGATATAGGCACAAGACAAAGTCCTTTCTTCTTCAGGTCAGTATAGCCATTATTTTCAAATGAAATGCTGTGGCCTCTCTCTTCATTCTGTATTTCTTGGATTATTTGTCTTGAGCTTCCTTCATTTCCCTACAAAATTATTAAACACCCTAAATTAATTGTACTATCTGTTTTAGTTGTAGTTAAATTTAAAAGTAAAAACAAAAGGCAAAGAGAAAAATTGTAGCAATAAAATATATATTAATTACCAAAAAGTTTCCGCTATTGTTTTTTGTTCTTCTGTAATTGATGTCCATCTGCTTAAAACTACTTACCTGTTGAGGCCACAGAACACTTATCAGAACAAATTAAAACATAATGGTAGAGGTTGAATTCATAATATAATTAAATAATTAAAAGTATTTTCTCTATATTTTAGATGAGGCGCTCACATAATTAATATAGTATCAGAATATTACACAGAGGTATTAAACTCATTAAAAATTAACCATGCCAACACGGTGAGAGAGATGGATGGAGAGTATAAGTATTGAGTTTATATGAACTCAGCGTTTTCAATACATAATATAGAACTATATATGTCTAATATAAAATTAAAAAAAAAAGTAATCGATAGTACTAATAGCTTTTGAACTCGTAATATAAAAAATATAGTAATACGTTTAGTTACAAGAACCTAAAGATTGAAGCCATCAAATTAAAATCTAGAATTTACCTATAACATGAGGAGACGTGTCGAAAACATCCCTCCCCCAACCAGTACCCCTTTTATTATTCTCCAAAACCTATCTCCCTCCCCCTAACCAGCACCCCTCCCCCTCCCCCCTACATCAGCCTTATAGTATTTTGTTGTCGTCATCATTTTTACCACCCCTGCAAATACCCCCTCCATTTGTGATTTTATGAAAGATGAAATCATCTCAATAATTGAGCTTACTTTTCCTAAAGACATAGATGGTATTCTTCCTGGTGTAGTTATTAAAACACTACAAGGCTCTTAGAATTGAATAAACATTATAATATTTTTAATAGTGTACTTCGGTGACCGAAAAAATTTTCCGGCAACGGCTGTGGAGGTGTAGGTGGTAAGGGGAAGAGAAGGTGGTGTAAGAAAAAAAAAATAAAGATAAAGTCAATTGTTATTTTTCTATGTGGCACTAGTAATGACGTGGCATCCTGCGTGTAGGAGATTGTATTACACGCACAACAGTCTCTTATCATAAGTGTTTATTATACACGGTTTGAACGAGTATAAGTGTTCAATTGGCAAAATGGTATGTTTGGGGACCGGCATGACAAAGTGGCACATGTATAAGTGTCATTTAGGCAATTCTGTCTTTTAATATTATCGACTTATGATTAGCTTACTAAGAACCAAAAAACCGAACCAAACCAAACCGAACCAACAACAATCAAACCGATGGTTTGTATTTAATTTGGTTTGATTTAAATTTTAAAATTTTAAAAATCAATTAAATTGATTTGATTTTAGTTTTAATCAAAAATCAACCAAACCGAACCGTGAACACCCTTACTTTTCGGTTATAGTCCTTATGCTTTGGTTAAAATACACATATAGTTACACACCAAAAAAAAAGTAGCAGCAAATTTAGAGTGACATCTATCTTACGAGCCTATTAATTAATCCTAATTGTAATGTGAATCACATCCTAATTCAACAGGTAGACAGTAGATAAATTCCATCTTCACGTATTTCTCAAACGCAAATCTTGTCTTTACATAACTTAGCAACATTATCAAAGTTAAACAACTAAAAAATTCCATGCTAAACTTATGTTGCATACAATTTTATGGATCCTACATGCATTCAAATATTAAGATTTGATTTCATTGTTTGATATTAAAAAAAAGGAAAAAGGTAAAATCATATACGTACTAATACCTGATGATGATCTGCCCATTGTTCCAGCAAGAATAACCGGGTATTCTTTTAGTTGTTTCAAAAGTTTATTTCCATAAAGATTAATAAAATCTTGCCATGTAAATAAGTAAAATACTTGCCATGTAAATAAAACCTCCCAAACGTTTATGTTGTAAAAAATGAAGGAAGTCCAGTGCTTAGGGAAACAAAGAACTCAATATTTTACTTTGCAATCATATAAATCAAGCAACCAAGTTACATCACATATACCTGAAGCTTAGGAGTTCAATATGAATCAGTGAACAATAATAAATATCTAGCTTAGCCAAGAAAAGGATGTCCACACACAATGGACAATGACAGAAAGTCAAATGCACTTTAACATTTATGCAATGTTTGGAAAATTACAACGGTTGAGAAGAATTGGTGTTTTGAACCGGTTAGCGTCCAAATCGAAAATCTTAAACTTATTTGCTGCTTTGCTGATTATTGAGAAAAGCTTTTGCAAACAAATTTAGCATTTAAAAATTTGAAGGAAGGAGAATATTTGTATTTTCAGATTTATCAATCATCGTTTCTTTCATTTTTGAAGGAAATTGTTACCCTAGGTTCCCGCCCAAACAGCTAGAAGCTTTTACCTCTCTTTCATTTGTGGAGGAATAACATCCAAAGTGAGCAAAAACATTTTAGTTACCAACAAAATGCCATGGAGAAAGTAAATTCAGTTATAAGGACTTGGATACCATTTGACACGTTGAATAGCCAAGGAGTCTTTCAGAAGCAAATCAGAGTAGCAACATCATATATATACCATATCATTTGGAAAAACACAAAACCTGTACATCTTGAATAATAATCTCCATTTTATCGTATTTAGCATTCAGCTTTACAAAAATACATTTAGAAGTGCTTGTAAGAACATCATACATATACCACTCTCTAACATTTCCTCAAAATAAGAATACAACTTATTTAAGTGACTCCATTTTTGTCTATCCCTTTGATTAACTTTGATTATGCAATTTATTAGGAAATAATTCATTTAACTCAATTTTCATGAGGATATTTCTGGCAGAATCAAATATGCAGTCTATCCAATTTATAAGCTGGAACAATCCTCTATTTAATTCATCACTTTGCGACCTATAACATCTTTGCCAATCACTATCACTATCCAATAAAATTAATTAAACTGTACAAAGATAAAAATATTTGGGTATATAGTACAGAGAGTTCTTAACGAATATTATTAACCAATGAATATTATGTTCCTAAATTGAGGGAAGGAGGGTTAGAAGCAAGTCACACTTGGGAGGGGGGGGTTAGAAGCAAGTTAGAGTTGGAAGCTTTTATTGATGCACATAAAGTATATTACAAAATTAATATAAAATCACGAGATGATTCAGGGTAATTCAACTCTATACCAATAGATTAAATACTTTACCTGATAATATATCAGAGAAAAAGCCAAATCAACATGCATTCTTTGCATATCCTGCAAAAAGAACTCCAAATAGAATACAATAGTTGTGAACTGCGAAGCATAAGGAAAAAAGGAAATAACTTCAAATTTCAGGCGTAGGCTCAACGAATAGGAGAGAAAACACCTATCCGAAGTATAAACATACTCTTTTAAATAGAGCATGTGTATATTTGGGCTACAATCAATCAGATTGAGGTTTTATAACAGAAAGTGGACTGCATATTTGTAACTAATAAAATTTAGTGGTTATCTTAACTATTTTTTCATAATTTAATTGTGAAGTGTATGCTTAACTTTGTAAGACCAACCTACATTCATAGAAAAATCTTCCAATTAATTCTCAATTTGAGTTATCCACAAGGTAAATTAAGATTATAATAAGAAAAATAGAAGTAAAATACCTCAGCAGAAATAATGGAGCAATTACTATGAATATGCTAAGCTCACAGTCAACCTTCCACGAATAAGGACACCAGTAGAATCTAGGCCCATAAAGGGATCTATCTACACAAAGGCTTTTGAATAATTTTATAGTAAACGCTATGGTACATTTGATATTGATAATGGTCGAATTAACATGTTTATATGATGGGAATTTTTTGCTCTCAATAGGGCTACATGGAACTGACCTTGTGAAGAACCTAGTTCATGTTTTGGAGAAATTATAATTTATTGATTTCAAGCTTCAAAGAAATAACCTTTCATCTATGTCTGAAAATTCATCTTAACATTACATGGTTATTTAGCATCTATTTCTGAATGATGTTCTCAAAATGTGTGGTGATTCTCATGTATGTCTAAAATATGTTCAAGGATATGAGTGTCCGGAATAAAGAGTTAGAGCCTAAAATGCATGGTGGTAACTTCTCTCACCTGATATAGTGCCCGGTTAGCGTCTTTTTGGCAAAATAAATATTATCCAGACAATTTGGCCATCACTTTCCTTACAAACCAAAAGAAAATTAAGATTTCAAAAGGATATGAGCAGTAAAATAGTGGGAAAGTATAACTCTCATTTGAATATAGAAAAAATAGTTAGATGTGCACAATGCCTTGAAAAAACATAGTGCTGAGTTAAAAGTTTTCAGGAATTACCTAAGGTAGTTAAAATATATTCTGAATTTACTCATAAAATATGCTACAGAGACTATTTTATTTGCATTCAAACTCATGATCCTCAAACAATCAAATCATAAATGGAATCAACATCAAAAGGAAAAAACCACACAATACAGGAACTCCAAAGTAAAGTTTAGTCATATTGCCTCAAACAATCAAGTTAATGCTTCCTAATCCAGCCAGAAATTACTAAAAGTAAATTTAGAGGTAAAGTATTTTTTATGTTTTGTATTACAATATTAAAGTTGCAGCTTTTATTCAAGAACAACTACTCAATACAAATACAAGTTATACAACACCAAAATCAGTCACTATCCATTATACACGAAACAGAATACAGAAGCATGCTCTTAGGTTCGAAGAGAATGTCAAATTTTACCTTAATGATTTGGAAATCGCAGAATCAGAAATCAACCTTTCAACTGATTCGGCATGCTTGTTATTCTACCTTTACAACTTCACCATTCTTATTTTGTCACCTCATCAAATTGCTGAGTTAGTGGCTATATTTTCTAGAAGTGTGATGAAGGAAGCAAAAGATTAATAGTGGGAAACATACCTCGGGTTTTAGCCTTTCATTTTACTACTAATTTAGCAGCAACATCAAAGAATTCAGCAAGTTTTACCATGATTTCCTCAATAAATTACCTGAAAGCTAAAAGAACTCACATGGAAACAAAAAACCCCAGCAACAAACCTCTCAATTATCATCGAAGCATTACCAATCCAATTAGCAAACTCATTTTTCTATTCTTCTAGTAGTATACAAAAAGAGAATTCTTATCATATTCAATGACTAAAGAACAAGAATTTTATATATTAAAATGTTGATCCCCCAAATAACATTCTTTACATAAGGCCTTAACCCAACCAACAGTAAGAGCGTCATTGGATTAACAAACTTCCCAGAAAAATCCCTTTGGAAGCTATTTTGCCTAACAAAAATCAGAAACACATATTATCCCCCTAAGTATCTAACTCCAAACATACATGTAAAAAAGAAGTAAAAATATTGACATGCATGTTCAAAATCGACCAAAAAAATTTAGAATAAGAGGAAGCTAACAAATATCCACCAAAATCTCATAACCAAGGAATGAGTACAATAAAGAAAGAACAACAAAAAGAAAGAAACAAGAAAAATTCACTGCCATACAGGTATTGAAGAGGCGAAAAATAAAGAGTAAATGGAAAAATCTTTAAATCAAACCAAAACCAGCTGAAACAGAGCCGTAGTTAAGCATGTAACATGCATAGTAGATTGCACATCTAGTAATCCGCTCATACAAGTTTAATTTCCAGAATCCTGTTTGTACATGTCAATTCAACATCATATAAGCATTGAGGCACAATAGCAACTTCAATAAACTCTCAAGGAAAAGAAAACACATATTCTAAGATTAAATTAAAAAAATTCTATCCTAAAACACCAAGAGAAAAGTGGTAAGATATAGAGCCTAAAATCATGATATCCCTTTAACAAACAGTTACTACTCTCGCTTTTTGCATTGAGTAAATGAAAAATCGGATCTCAAATTGGAACACCCACAGTAGATAAAAAAACTGATAAATTAGTTCTTGGGAAAAAAGGTAGGAGAAATTCATATATGAAATTGGAACATTTAAAGCAGATGAAAATAATTGATAAACTAATTCTTGGTAGAAGTTTTAATAAATAATAATGGCATCTACAAAAATATTTCAGCATGAAACCGGAAAGGAGATGAGTGTGAGATACGAAAGAGAGTGTGAGCAAAGAAGATGCCAGTAACTTACAGAAGAGTATAGGAGAAAAAATGGAAGAGCAAATGAGATGAAAGTGACGAAAAAGTCTAGGGTATTGATTGTTGGGGTTTTGATGGATGCAGAAAAGTAATTTTTCTAGAATAGTGTAGATACGTACTCATTAACAGATTATATTAATATTAATAGAAAAATAATATTTCTATGATAGGTGAGAAGTTGGTGAGAGGGTATAATGACAAATATACCCTTGGTCGACCAACTTCTCATTTCTATATAATAGAAAATATATATATATATATATATATATATATATATATATATATATATATATATATATATATATATATATATAAAATTAAATAATTACCTTAGGACTGTTGACAGGTGAACTAGCAGTGTCTTCCAAATCAGGATCAGAGATTTTCTTATTTCTTGGTTTCTTCAAATTCAATCTCTTAATATGAGAAGCAGCATCAGATAGCAAAGAAGGGTAATCATTCTCAGAATTATAAGAACTATTTTCCCTTTGGTTCAATAATGAAAAATCATCCAAATAAGTTGTCCATCCACTCTCTTCTTGATTTGTTGCAGCTTCAAAATTATTCATAGATGAAGAAGTCCTTGGACCTTCCATTTTCAAGTGCTTTTTGATGGAGTTTTTGGAAAGTGTCTTGTGAAATTGAGTTTGAATGGATATATTAGGTTAAATAGGATTGAGTTAAATAGAAAGGAAAAAAAAGGGGGGCGGGGGTGGGGGGGACCCATGACATGAAATCTTTGTGTGGGGCCAGGTGAAGGAAGTTTAATATAAGTATTTACTATATTTTAATTTAGAGAATTTTTCACAAAAGGCATTCATTAAGAACTAATTAGCAATAAATAGAAACCCTTTTTATATTACGTGATATAGATATGTTTTACGTTATTTTATGATGTATAGTGTATTAAACGAATTGTATTCAATAATACAACATGAAATGACGCAGCACAAACAGGGATTCTTGTAAATCATGATCTGTATTTAGGTGTATTTAGGTGTATTAAGCGGGAAAAAAGGTAACGTTTCAGCGCAAATCATGGGAAGGTGAATCTGTATTTAGGTGTATTAAGTTGTATTAAACGACGTCATTTCACAAAAAACGGGAGTTATACCATAAATTGGTGAGAAAAAAATATTTTGTACCATCTAATAAGGCTTAAATATAGGAAAGTATTAAATTTAAATTTTTTGCTACAAAATAAAAAAGGTTATTATATTATGTAAAATCTTAAAAAGGTATTTATATGTTATAAATAGAGTACTAACCTATTCTATAGGTGGTAAAATTTATATGCGGTGGAGTGTCTTGAAAATAAAAATATTTTGATTTTACGAGTTTAAACATATAATGTTATTTGTAGCTATAAAAATATATCATTAAAAGTAAACTAAAAAATTTGTAGTTAATTTTTTAATATAAAAAGTATTATTTATTTATAAATAAATTAATAAGAAAATAATACTACCCAAAATTAAACAAGGAAATAGTAGTTTGAATCCAATAGAAAAACAAAAAAGGACAAAGGAAAAGAAAAGTGGGAAAATGAAGTAACGTGTAGAAAGGGGAAAAGGAACATTTCAAGGAAGATAGAGATATTAGTTGACATTGTAGATTGAAGAGTACTATTTCTACTAATTAATAAAGGTAAGGCATTTTTCTTTCATCTCACACTTTGTCTCAATAGAAAAATGTTAAATGCTATAATTGTGACTCTTTGTTTATTATTTTATTGATTGGAAAGAAACATTAGATCTCTTTCGAAAAAGTTTATGAATTACTAGAAACTTTCTTCATTTGAGCAGTTTATAATTGGAAAGAACCTACAGGCCAACTATGTATTCTTTTAGTATGGCTAGGACTGAAGAAATTAACAAAAGTAATGTTATTGTTTTTCGTTCAATTAATTGAATAGACAACTATTCAAGTTAATGTTTTAATTATAAAATTGAATGGGCTTGACATAAAACTTTTTTTATAAGAGAATTAACCTAAATAGTAGCTTATTTTTTTTCGAGGACATGATCTTTGATAGGAAAGTCTGGAGGTCTAGTATCAGGATTGTAGGATAGGAGCTTCTAGATTTTTCATACTCCTTCCCCGGGGTTGGGTGAGGCGTGGTAGGGCTATCCATAGATGATTCGTGTATTGGTTTGTGTCCTCTTATGGTAGTCATTTCTGGTAGTTACTATTTTAATATTATTGCATGTCAGTTTATTTATGGTACTTATGACTCTTATGTTTAGATAATTATTTATGCGATTTTTGCTTGAGTAACTAATGTTGTTTGTGTTTTTATTTTTGTTTTCCTTCTATTCCGTGCGCCGAGGGTCGATTGGAAACAACCTCCCTTTCGGGTAGTGTAGACACGTAATTTTTGACCCTACCCCAAATTTAACCCATTTTAGCGTAGAATATTTAATTTAGGTCTCATATAGTTATTTCCACTAATTTTAACTCTTTTACATTATTTTTATCACAAAATTAAAAAAATACAAAAATAGTTTCATGCTATTACGTAATTTATTTAATTAGTTGAAACTAATTTGTTTTTAATTAAAGGTTTGGATTATTTACTTAAAAGATTGTTAAAAATTAAAGAATTACAAGTTCTGGGCCCGATTTTGCAATTGAAGAGGCCCAAAACGGGTAGCCCACCTCCCAGCCCATCTCCCATAACCCTTACCCATTCCTTCTTTTCCCAATAATAAAAAAAAAAACAAAAAAAAAGGCTAGCCTAAAAGAACCCCACCAGCCGCCTACCCCAGGGCCCACTGTTCATCATCTCCTTATTCTTCATAACCTTTAAGCACACAGAAAACCCTAGACTACCACACACCAGCCGCCAGACTGAAGAGGAGACAGCCGCTACCCCCATTCCCCCACTGTCCATCTTCTCCAAAGCCTGCCGCCGCCAGAAGCCTGTAGCCGCCGACCCCATTTCCTCTCTCACCCACAACCCTTTCTTCTTCAACCAAGAGAACAACAAAAACCCTAGGGACTTGAGGAAGAAGCCGGCGCCGACCCCCAGCGGCCAGCCGGGAACAGGAGATATAGGAGACGGCCGCCCAGCCTCCATCTCCAATCAAAAACAGCCGCCACCGCCAGAAAAACCAGCGCCCCTGTCAGCCGTAACACCACCAACAGTCCCAACGCCATAGCCGCCGGCGGGTGTTCCCTTCCCCGTCTCCATCGTCACTCCACGCTAAACCGCCATCGCCCACGTCACCATTCTCGCCGGCGAAAGAGCCAGAATTCGGCAACTACCAATACCACAATCAAAACATACATACACACACAAAAAAACAGAGAAGAATGTAACAGTAACAGAGAAATAGAGGAAAGCTTTAAAGTCCAAAGAGTGTCCTTCATTCTTATTTTTATTTTTGATTCAAGTCTTTGCTTCTACTTAAGATCTCAGAATATGTAAAAAGCAAAATATGATATCTTTGATTCTTCATTACAATTTTTGGATTTTGACTTGAAACATGGAGCTTGAATGAGTATTTAGAGGCCGAGTTCGATTTCGAGTCCTCCGGTGCCGTGCGGTCTGTTAGTTTGGTGGATTGGAATTCGTAGATACTTCGATTGAGATGCCGTCGGGTTGAAGTTTCCGTCTGACATTCGAGGTTTGCAGCGTAATTGCTTGCTGCTGCTATTTTCCATTCCTGTCCGAGTTTATATGTCGGAGTTTTCAGTTTCTCGCTGTAATCTGAAGAGAATTAGATACATTGAAAGGTTGTCCAAGCTGCACAATTCTGTTTGTTGTGATTTGCTAGAAATGTTCGTCAATTACAGAATTATTTAAGTTGAGATTCCGCTCGTGGATTCTGATCCGGTCAAGGTCTTGTTCAAGGTTAACGATATTTTGCGATTCAAAGCTTTGAAGGTCCGTCCTATCTTCTGTCTCTCTCTTGTCTGATTTGCCTATGATTAATGTTAATTTTTCCATGTTGAATTGTGGTTGAAACTTTAATTGTGATAATTTATGAACTTTTGTCTGGTTGAATGTTTGGGGGCGCCATGGGAGTTTGAACAGGATTAAGAGAACTGGATAGTAGATAACATGTTCTAATTCCATTTTGTTACTACTAGTTTCGTTTAACGATAGTAACATGCTTTAGGCCGACAACACTTGGGTAGGCAAGCTTTAGGACTTTGCTTTTGATTTTGAGGCGAGAGGTTGTTTCCTTAGTTATATTTATCCGGGGTATGCCTCGAGGGATTTGTATATAGTTTATCCGGGGTATGCCCCAAAGTATTTGTATTTGGAGGCCTTGACGAGCATGGTGGAAAAATACGTAATAGTTTAGGATTTTTCTTTTCATCTCCTTTTCATTTTCTTTTATTAGGTGGGGACGACCTCGAGCCTCTTGTATGTTTATTCTATTTTTGTGTGTCTAACCTCAATTTGAATGTTTTGAAAGCCAACCTTATCAAGTACGCAACCGTGATCGTCACGGGACTTGGGGAGTGTCTAACACCTTCTCCCCGAGTCAAATGAACCCCCTTACCCGAATCTCTGGTGCAGACTTAGTTTTCGAGTCTTAAGTGTTTTAAAGGAAAATTATTTTAAAAACGGTGGCCTGGCACACCGAAATCAATGTCAGGTGGCGACTCTGAGTTATTTCCTTTTAAATGCCATTTTTGTCACTTTCAAAATTGAAAACTCTTTTCAAACCTTTTTATTAAATTCTTTATTAATTTAAGAGGGTTTAGTGGGAAGGTTTGGTAAAAAAGGGGGTGTGACATCTCTAGCGACTCCGCTGGGGACGTTGCGAGTTCGAGCTAGTACTTGATTTTGTAGGCTTTTGGAATATTTGGTTGAGGTTTTTATGTTTTTTCATTATCTTTACTTGATTTTTATTATGTTTTGATATTTTGTTATTTGCTAGCTGATTATTTGTTTATAGTTTTTGCTTTATTTGTTTATGGCTTTATAACTGTCATCATATGCATTACCCGGTCAATTCTTTCTGCAACAAGTCTCGGAGCACGCGTTGCGTGCACGAACCCTTTGTTGAGTCACCCTTAATTTAGGAGGGGGGGCCGTCGGACGTATGGAGTGGGTGGAAAGCTTGAGCAGCCACCATCGACCATACGCTCCCCCGAATCGCCTTGTTAGTGAACCCAACCATAGGTCAGCCTTTAGGTCATTTTTGCATCATGTCATTTAGACCTCGCAGGGTTCGGTCCCAGGTATCGTGTCCCTTTGTAGGAAACTTGTCCAAATTTGGTCAAAATGGGCCCGTGGTCCAAAATGACATGTAATCATCCTTTGTGCTAAATGTCGCATCTTTGAGGGTAAAAAGGTTATTTGGCGGACCAAGTCGGGAAAGAAGGGTGAAAAAATGATGAAAATAGGGTCCGGATGCATTTTCCTTTCACAACTTTTCAAGAAAAATCCAAAAAAAAAGAAAAAGAAAATTCAAAAAGATTTTACACTTTTCCATTATTTTTCAAAATTCGAAAAAAAATTGAAAATGAAAAATCCAAAAAGATTTTACACTTTTTCATTATCTTCCAAAAATTCAAAAAAATTGAAAACAAAAAATCCGAAAAGATTTTACACTTTTCCATTATTTTCCAAAAATTCAAAAAAATTGAAAATAAAAAATCCAAAAAGATTTTACACTTTTTTATTATTTTCCAAAAAAATTGATAATGAAAAATCCAAAAAGATTTTACATTTTTCCATCCTTTTCCAAAAAGACAAAATATAGCTTTTTCTTTCAACTTAATTGCATTTTCCCGAACTACGCGAACCTGATTCTCGTCTCTTGGGGCGAGATACGTAGGCAACCCACATAGGGTCCGGTCTTCCTAGTGTCTTAGGTTCTTGGCTTTGCGGGGCCTTAGCCAAATCTTGCATGTCTAGCCACTTGTGGCCACGTCGGCCATTCTTGCAAAATGGGGTTATTTTCGCAAAACTGGTTCAATTACTCATATATTAGAATTTGAGTCTACAACTAAGAGTCATATTTCTTTAGGGTCCGCCCTTTTTCAGTTTGCATCTTTAGCCACTTTTGGTCATATTGGCCACTTTTGCAAAATGAGTTATTTCTTTAAATTAATTTTTGGGCCATGATCATTAAGAGTTAAATCCATATAAGCATTAGTATAGTAGTTTCATATAAGAGCAACATTTGTTAAGTTTGCATTAATAGCCACTCTTAACCATGTGGTTAATTTTCAAAAATAGCCCATTTTTTTCTTGCATGTGTCTTGAGTCACTAACTCTATTTAATCTTATTTTTCCTATTCAGGTATGGATATATTTGCTAGAGTTTGAGCATGAAAAATATCTCAGGACCATTCTAGTTAAAGACCATTGCATGCACGAGCTGCTTGAAGAAACTTTTTTTTAATTTTTTTTAGTCTATTTTATGATTGTCTTCTAATTTTTAGTCTTGTACAGTCGTATCAAGTCTGTTGGTCTAGTTAAGATTGTCGAGTCTTTTGTTATAGTACTTCCTGTTTTGTATTTGAAAAACCAAAAAATTTATAAATGAAAAATTCCAAAAAAGATTTTTGTTTCTTAGTTTATTTTATCCATTACTTTTCAAGAACTATGCTTGATCTGATTCATGAGGGCATGATACGTAGGCAACCTACATAGGGTTCGATCGAATCATTTTTCTGAAAAAAAAAAAAAAAAAAAAAAAAAAAGAGAGAATGAATTGTGGATGTGAGAAATGAGAGGAAAAAAAAGAGTGACAACTAAAGAGAAAAGGAAAGGAAGGAAAACGGGAAAGCCAAGAAGTGCTAGAAATGAAAGAAAAGAGAAGGTTGAAATGAATAAAGTGGGGATGATGCCAAATGACCTTCGTACCCTCAAGCCATTCTAGAACCGTTAACTGTGACTAGGGGGCATTGCACGCAATATGATATTTCTGTCTGATAAATGCTCTAACGCTAACATGTTGGCTTTGTTTTGCTTTTCTTTTTTGCTTTCATTGTTATCATAACAGAGGGTGGTTAGTTTGTGGTACTTTGGAAATTCAATCATACAACACAATGTTAAAAAGCAAGGAAACCATGGCTGGCAAAGACTTGGACGCAAGAGTTGTTGACCCGCCGAGGGAGTTTGTGGAGTCGGAGTCTGAATTGAAAGATGAGGTCCAAGGTTGAAACAACAGATGCAGAAATGTATCATGCCTGGATTAAGAAACATCCTCCACCTTCATTCCCTACCAACTATACAGAAAACCATGCCTCCATTCCATCACTATAACAAGCCCAAGTTCCCACTACCGTTGATCTTTCTCCTCAACATGCACCAGGCTTTACCCATTACCACAATTACCCTGGCACTTCCTCCCAAACTTTCCATGCTCTACCAGTCAATACGACCGCATTCCCAGCTCCAGATACCTAACATCGCACAAAATTCTTTACTTGCCCATTATGATGTAAGCTTTGTGGGAAAGATGCATGGCGACATAGAGTATGAGAATCCTTTTGGGAAGTTGCTGACTGAAGTTAATGATGTTGAAATTGGTGAAGGTCCCGGTAATTTTGATGTGCAATCTAGTGGCTAATATGCTGAGCTTGGTAATTGGAAAGACACTCCTTTCTTGGTTGGACATGGAGGAGTTTTGGTGGTTTATTTTACTGTCATTTCTGCTTGTCCAGGTTATTTCTAGGTTGTAATTTGGATATTATCTTGTGGCTCAAACTCTTCTTCTTCTCATTTTGTCTAGTTTGTTTAGTTGTAGTAACTCGTCTAATGCTATATAGGATTGTTCCAGGGTTGCAACCCATGTCTATTTTGCTTGTTTTCTTCAAACCCCTTTCACCATCTGTCTAATGGAATATCATGTTTTCTGTTAGTCTTGGTCAGTTTTTGTTTAGGTTACTTTTTCTCTCATAGTTCTCTTCGTCCTAACTCAAGTGACATGACATGCACACATATTTCTCAGCCTGATCTTGAAAGCTAGTCTGATCATGAGGCAATGGTACATTTTTGAACATGACAAAAGAGGCATTTGAGGAAATAATTAAAGATTCATGCATTCAGAGATAAACTAAAGCTTGAATTAAGTGAAACTGAGGCAGCAAATCTGGAAATCAAGAGTTTGATAAGAGCATACAACAAGGAAATATTTCTCAAGCGGTTTGAGGTAAATCAGTCAGTGCTGAAGTACATTCTTCCACGGCAAGGTAAGGATGAATCAAGTCTGTTTTGAACTGGCAAGGATCATTCATCAGGACAAAGGTATTGCCCATTGGCACTTTTTGTTTGTGTTGATATCATCAATATATACTATGTGTGATTTGTTTTCTTATCTTCAATTTCACGCTTGTACTTGGCATTCTCAAAGTTTGGTATGACGAAGGCTTTTTATTCTGCTACCCAAACACTTTTATCCTTTGCTACCCATTTTGAGCCCTAATTTTTTTTGTTTCATATCCCTCTTTTGGAATCAGAAATAGAGTTAGGACCTAGAAAATAAAAAGAAACAGAGAAAAAGAAAGAAAAAGAGAATGAAAAAAAAAGACAAAAAAAGAAAAAAAAAAAATAGAAAAAGAAATAGTAACAAAAAGTAGTCTTTTGAACTACGTTCGACCTGATTCTTGTCACCACAAGATACGTAGGCAGCCTTACGGTTCGGTCACACCAAATAAAATATTTCATAATCCCCGAAATCAATACTGGGCAGATTTTCTAAGAAATCCCATAAAAAAATTAAATAAATAAATTCCCCAAACTTCATGAAACCGGGGCAGAAATTTTAATTTTGCCAAAAGGCCTGATTCCAAAAGTTGTAATTTTGAACCCTTTCATCTTGAAAAAGAGAGAGAAAATCAACAAACAAAACAAAACAAAACAATGTTAGTAAATCCGGGATAATGGGATTTAATTTTAAGTTTTCAGGACCCTCTTAGATAATGGGATTTAATTTTAAGTTTTCAAGACCCTCCTGGATAATGGGATTTAATTTTAAGTTTTCAAGACCCTCCTGGATAATGGGATTTAATTTTAAGTTTTCAGGACCCTCCTGGATAATGGGATTTAATTTTAAGTTTTCAGGACCCTCCTGGATAATGGGATTTAATTTTAGAATTTTCAGGACCCTCCTGGATAATGGGATTTAAGTTTTAAGTTTTCAGGACCCTCCTGGATAATGGGATTTAGTTTTAAGTTTTCAGGACCCTCCTGGATAATGGGATTTAATTTTAAGTTTTCAGGACCCTCCTGGATAATGGGATTTAGTTTTAAGTTTTCAGGACCCTCCTGGATAATGGGATTTAATATTAAGTTTTCAGGACCCTCATGGATAATGGGATTTAATTTTAAGTTTTGAGGACCCTCCTGGATAATGGGATTTAATTTTAAGTTTTCAGGACCCTCCTGGATAATGGGATTTATTTTTAAGTTTTCGGGACCCTCCTGGATAATGGGATTTAATTTTAAGTTTTCGGGACCCTCCTGGATAATGGGATTTAATTTTAAGTTTTCGGGACCCTCCTGGATAATGGGATTTAATTTTAAGTTTTCAGGACCCTCCTGGATAATGGGATTTATTTTTAAGTTTTCGGGACCCTCCTGGATAATGGGATTTAATTTTAAGTTTTCGGGACCCTCCTGGATAATGGGATTTAATTTTAAGTTTTCAGGACCCTCCTGGATAATGGGATTTAATTTTAAGTTTTCGGGACCCTCCTGGATAATGGGATTTAATTTTAAGTTTTCAGGACCCTCCTGGATAATGGGATTTAGTTTTAAGTTTTCAGGACCCTCCTGGATAATGGGATTTAATTTTATGTTTTCAGGACCCTCCTGGATAATGGGATTTATTTTTAAGTTTTCGGGACCCTCCTGGATAATGGGATTTAATTTTAAGTTTTCGGGACCCTCCTGGATAATGGGATTTAATTTTAAGTTTTCAGGACCCTCCTGGATAATGGGATTTAATTTTAATTTTCAGGACCCTCCTGGATAATGGGATTTATTTTTAAGTTTTCGGGACCCTCCTGGATAATGGGATTTAATTTTAAGTTTTCGGGACCCTCCTGGATAATGGGATTTAATTTTAAGTTTTCAGGACCCTCCTGGGATAATGGGATTTAATTTTAAGTTTTCAGGACCCTCCTGGATAATGGGATTTAATTTTAGAATTTTCAGGACCCTCTTGGATAATGGGATTTAATTTTAAGTTTTCAGGACCCTCCTGGATAATGGAATTTAGTTTTAAGTTTTCAGGACCCTCCTGGATAATGGGATTTAATTTTAGAATTTTTAGGACCCTCCTGGATAATGGGATTTGGTTTTAGAATTTTCAGGACCCTCCTGGATAATGGGATTTAGTTTTAGAATTTTCAGGACCCTCCTGTATAATGGGATTTAGTTTTAGAATTTTCACGACCCTCCTGGATAATGGGATCTAACTTTCAAATTTTGAGAGCTCTGTAGGTAGTATGATCCAATTAACATTCACATCTATGCCCGAATCCCAAACTGGGGGCAGAAAAATTTTCTTTTGTTTTGTCTGTTTTGCTGTAATGTCAGGCGCTCACTTGGACAACAAGGGAAATCATTTCAGAAATCAGTTCATGCTTGAAATAGCAGAAGCGCGGCAAGAATGCGAGTCAATAATCCGAGGTGATCAACATAAGTAATTTCAATCCAGAATAGAAAAGAAAAACAAAAAAAAAGGGAAAAAGAAAAAGAAAAAAAGAGAAAATGGAGGTGAGTCCAAAATGCAGAGGCCGAGACAAGAGGTGGATCGCTAAAGATATGACTAAAGTTACAAGCAGTGCATGTCCAGTTTTGATTCGAAATGAAGAAGAAAAACGAGCTAACACCTGCATCTAGCGAGCGTCAAGGTTCAGATCTAAAGTCTACATGAAGAACCATTCAAGACTCAAGATCAAGCTTCAAAAGAGTTAGAGGTAGGAATCTTGTAACTCATAGTTAATAGGTTTAGTTTATCTTTTTCATTTTCTGATTTTGATGTAATAACAGGACCGCGGACTGGAACCTCGACGGCACTCGACTCGACTCTCCACCTCGGTACACTCCATCGTCTCATTCACTTCTGAACTACACTCCTCGGTACATTCCCTTTTCTTCTAGTTGGTCTTTAAATAAGGGTCAGGTCAAAAATCCTGTCTAGTCGTTCTTTGTCTGAAAATACTTTGTATTTTCAGTCAAAGAGGGGCAGCTGTAGACACGTAATTTTTGACCATCCCCGAAATTTCACCCGTTTTAGCGTAGAATAATTAATTTTGGTCTCATATAGTTATTTCCACTTATTTTTAACTCTTTTACATTATTTTTATCATAAAATTGAAAAATACAAAAAAAAATAATTTCATATTATATATATAATCTAGTTTAATTAATTAAATTAATTTTGCATTATGTAATATATTTATCTTATATTAAAAGTAATTTAATTAAGATTTGGGTATTTATTTTTAACCCAATGTTAAGGCCCAAAATATAGAAGCCCAACCCTTAACCCATGACCCCTTCTCTTATTCATAACATAAGACACACATTAGAAAAAAAACCCTAGACAGAACCCTGTAGCCGCCACCCACCCCACCTAACTGGACGCCAGCAACCTCCAGCCGCCGCCGACCTCATCAGACCTGCCGCCGCTGCTCACCTTCCAACGACCACAAGCATAGCATCGACCCCCACCTCTCTCTCTCTCGTTTCTGCCTACTCCATCACCGGCAAACTTACCGGAAACGAGACAGACAGAAAAAGAGAAGGGCAGCCGCCACTTCTGCTTCTTCTCTCCCCAGCAGCTAACAGACAGACCACACTGCCGCTACTCCGCCGCCCAGCCTCCATCTCCGATCAGCCGCAACTAGCAGACACAAAGAGACAGCCGCCTACCCCATCCAGGAGCTCTCTTCTTCTTTAGCAAAAACACTTCAGAAAAAAACAGTAGAGCCGCCGCCCACCCATAGCAAGTCCAAGGAGACCAGCGACCAACCTAGCACATAAAGAACCCGTACAGCCGCACCCTCCTGCTAAAAAACTATCCTTCTTCTTCTTCTTCTTAAAGAGGACAACAATACAGACACAAGAGACCAAAGAAGAGCCAGCCGCCATCCCAAACGACACCCTGCTTCTTGTTCGATCCCAACCATAAGCAACCTTCTCACGCTACAACAACCATGAAAACTGCTTGAATCCTCCGTAAAACGGTCTGGAAAGCCACCATTCAAACAGAAGACAAAAGGAAAAAGAACAAATCCAGAGAAAACAATTGTGATGAGATTCAGTTCAAAAATAGAACCATGAAACTCTGATATGAATCAGTCCCATATCTCGCGTCTTCAACGCTCAGAAACCAGTCGTTTAAGTCTGTCTTTGTGGTTCAGTTTGAGCTTTCAGTCAAGCTTTTAGGTTGTCGATGGTCGTTGTCTAGGGAGGCTCTGTTTCAGTTGTGCGTTGAGGTGCCGTTTGGTTGGTTTTTGATGCCGTTTCCGTCGAGTCTGATTCGAGTTCGTGCCGATCCGGGGTTCATCTATGGTCGATGCATTTTTGAGTTCAATGCTTCCTCACAGTTGAATTTCAGATTTATTGAAGGTTCATATCTCCCCTTCCTTTATTTTTCTCTCGCTTAATGTTCTCGTTAATCAGTCTTTGGTTTGTTTGGTTGATCATATGAGTTATGTTAACGGTTGTATTTTGTTTCGCTTTTGAAATGTCTTGGAAATATCTGCTTATGTCAATGGTTCATGTTTTTGGTTGCTGTTTAGTTTAAGCATGTTACAACAACAACAACAACAACTACCCAGTATGTTCCCACAAAGTGGGGTCTGGAGAGGGTAATACGTACACAGGCCTTACCCCTACCCGAAAGGGTAGAGAGGCTGTTTCCGGCCGACCCTCGACTCAGAAAAAGAGAGAGAAAATCAACAAACAAAACAAAACAAAACAATGTTAGTAAATCCGGGATAAATCAAATAAATAATTATCTAAACATAAAACCAAAAGTAGAATGACATGCAATAATACCAATCGGTTACTACCATAAGAGGCACAATACAATATATTAATTAACTATATAGATCGCTACCACACCCCACTCAGCCCCTAACAGAAGTACTAAGAATTCTAGAAGGCCCTACCCTACAACCCTAATACTAGACCTCCAAACTTTCCTATCAAGGGTCATGTCCCCGGAAATCCCCATTCTAGCCATATCCTGCCTAATCACCTCACCCCAATACCTCTTAGGCCTCCCTCTGCCTCGACTCGCGCCAACCACCGCCAGTCGCTCACAACTCCTCACCGGTGCATCAGGGCTTCTCCTCCGCACATGCCCAAACCACCTGAGTCTCGCTTCTCGCATCTTCTCATCCACCGGGGCCACCCCCACCTTCTCCCGAATAACTTCATTCTTAATCTTATCTAATCTGGTGAGCCCGCACATCCACCTGAGCATCCTCATCTCCGCAACTCTCATTCTCTGGACATGAGAGTTCTTCACGAGCCAGCACTCCACCCCATACAACATGGCAGGTCTAACCACCGCTCTATAAAACTTTCCCTTGAGTTTCTGTGGAACTTTCTTGTCACACAAGACTCCTGATGCGAGCCTCCACATCAACCACCCCGCTCCTATACGGTGAGTAACATCCCCGTCAATCTCTCCGTCCCCTTGAATCACTGATCCAAGATATCTGAAACTGTCCCTCTTGGCTATGACCTGAGGTCCCAGCTTCACGTCCCAGCCTACTTCGCTCGACTCGGCGCTAAACTTGCACTCTAGATATTCTGTCTGAGACCTGCTTAGTTTAAAACCCTTAGACTCGAGGGTCTGTCTCCAGACCTCCAACCTCGCATTAACACCGGCCCTCGTCTCGTCTATCAAGACTATGTCGTCAGCAAAGAGCATACACCATGGCACATCCCCTTGAATATGGCGAGTTAGAGCATCCATTACCAAGGCAAATAAGAGAGGGCTTAGCGCAGATCCTTGATGTAGCCCCATAACCACCGGAAAATGGTCCGAGTCGCCACCCACCGTCCTAACACTAGTCTTGGCTCCATCATACATGTCTTTGATCACTCTGATGTAGGCTTCCGGCACACTCTTCGCCTCCAAGCATCTCCACAGAACCTCTCTAGGGACCTTATCGTACGCCTTCTCCAAGTCGATAAACACCATATGCAGGTCCTTCCTCTTATCCCTGAACAGTTCCACCACCCTCCTCACAAGGTGGATAGCTTCTGTAGTAGAGCGACCCGGCATGAAACCAAACTGGTTCACAGATATAGATGACATCTCCCTCACCCTCGCCTCGATCACCCTCTCCCAGACCTTCATGGTGTGACTTATTAATTTGATACCCCTATAGTTGTTGCAACACCGGATATCCCCTTTGTTTTTGTACAAGGGAACCACTGTACTCCATCTCCACTCCTCCGGCATCCTCTTGGTCCTAAAGATCACATTGAACAACCTGGACAACCACTCCACTCCCGACCTACCCATGCATTTCCAAAACTCCACCGGGATTTCGTCTGGCCCAGTCGCTCGACCCCTACTCATCCTACGCAACGCCCTCAAAACCTCCTCCTCCTTAATGCGCCTGCAGTGCCCGAGGTCTCTAGGACACTCTGAATGCCCCAGCTCCCCTAGCTCTAAGACTCGATCCCCCTCTTCGTTAAGCAGGTCTCGAAAGTATTCCTGCCATCTCCGCTTGACTTGCGACTCCCCCGTCAGAACCCTACCATCCTCGTCCTTGATGCACCTAACTTGGTCTAGATCCCGCGCCTTCCTCTCCCTCACTTTAGCCAACCGGAATAACTTTCTGTCCCCGCCTTTCTCCCCCAATTCCTCGTACATGCGCCCAAACGCTGCATTTTTAGCTTCCGTGACCGCCGGTTTCGCTTCCTTCCTCGCCACCTTGTAGTTCTCCTTGTTCGCTCTCCTTTCTTCTTCGCTTGAGCTCCCTGACAACTTAGCAAACGCCGCCTTCTTCGCCTCCACTTTTCCTTGGACTACCTCATTCCACCACCAGTCACCTTGGTGCCTGCCTGAATAGCCCTTGGCTACCCCAAGCACATCTCGCGCGGCCTCCCTAACCAAGTTCGCCGTCACTGACCACATTGCGTCCGCTTCCCCAGAGCTACTCCAAGCTCCCCCATCAACTAGCTTCCTCTCCAGCTCCTGGGCTTTCTCCTTAGTCAAAGTTCCCCATCTAATCCGCGGTCGGCCCCGAGAACCCCTCTTCTTCCTCTTCACCCAGAGACCTACATCCATCACTAGGAGTCTATGAAGAGTTGAAAGGGACTCTCCCGGAATAACCTTGCAATCCTTGCACAACCCTCTATCGCTCCTTCCGAGGAGGAGGTAATCAATCTGAGTCCTCGCCGTGGAACTTTTGAAAGTAACCAAATGCTCCTCCCTCTTCTGAAATGACGAGTTCGCGATCAAAAGCTCCGAAGCCCTAGCGAAATCAAGCAGCGAAGTGCCCCTCCGTTCCTAACCCCAAAGCCAAAGCCGCCATGCACCTCACCGTAACCACCAGCCTCCGCCCCAATATGACCATTAAAGTCCCCTCCAATAACTAACTTCTCGGATTGGGGAATACTACTCACCAACTCATCCAAGCCCTCCCAAAAACGCCTTTTAACCTCCTCAGCTAGGCCTGCATGCGGCGCGTAAGCGCTAATGACATTGAGAACAGTACCGCCAATAACCAGTTTAATAGACATTAACCTATCATCCACTCGCCTAACCTCAACCACGGACTCCCTAAGATTCCTATCTACCAAGATACCTACTCCATTCTTACCCTTCTCAACCCCAGAGTACCACAACTTAAACTCATCTGCATCCCTCGCCTTCGTCCCTTTCCACCTAGTTTCCTGCACACATGCTATGTTGACCCTCCTCTTCTGGAGAATCTTTGCCATCTAGTTTAAGCATGTTGTGGATGGGTTTTTGATAGTAAAAAATGGATTTTGATTCCATGTTCCACCACTTCATTAGAAGGTAATTGTTTAAGGTTTCATAATACCATTTTGATGATAAATACTCAAATTGACATAATTAAGTAGATTGAGTAGAATTATAGTTGTTTCATATTGCGGCAGTTAGCTTCCAAAACGTGAAGAAATTGGGTTTAGATAACTTTGTTGCTCTTTTATTCTTACTCTCATGAATCTTATTGCTAGGAGCATGCTTTAGGCCGACCACACTTGGGTAGGCAAGCCTTAGGATTTTTTTTTAATATCGAGGCGAGAGGTCGCTCCCGTAGTTGAATTTATTCGAGGAATGCCTCGTGAGGTTTGTATATATTATTATCCGGGGTATGCCCCGAAGAAGTATGTAAATATTTTGGAGGCCTTTACGAGCATGGTGGAAAAGTACATAATAGCTTAGGATTTTTCTTTTCATTTTCTTTTATTAGGCGGGGACGACCTCGAACCTCTTGTGTGTTTATTCTATTTTTTGTGTGTGTTTTACCTCAATTTGAATGTTTTGAAAGCCAACTTGATCAAGTACGCAACCGTGACCTTCACGGGACTTGGGGAATGCCTAACACCTTCTCCCCGAGTCAAATGAACCCCCTTACCCGAATCTCTGGTGCAGACTTAGTTTTGAAGTCTAAAGTGTTTTAAAGGAAAATCATTTTAAAAAAACGGTGGCCTGGCACACCGAAATCAATGTCAGGTGGCGACTCTGAGTTAATCCTTTTGAAACACAATTTTTGTCACTTTCAAAATTGAAAAACCCTTTACAAGCTTTTTACAAAATTCTTTTATTTATTTAAGGAGGGTTTAGTGGAAAAATTTGTTTTGGTTTAAAAAAAGGGGTGTGACAGGTAGGGGTAAGGCCTGTCTAATTATCCTCCCCAGACCCCACTTTATGGGAATATATTGGGTTGTTGTTGTTATTGTTGTAGCTTACTCTAATCGTATAAAGTAAAAATAGACATTAAATGTATAATATGTGTATAATTAGTGATAATCTATGGATGCATGTAGGGGTGTTCATAAAAACCCAAAAAATCGAACCAAACCGAAAACCAAACCAAACCGACCAAAAACCCAATACTTTGTAGTTTGTTTGGTTTTGGTTTTGAATTTTAAAAACCGATCAAATTTGGTTTGGTTTTGATTTTAATCAGAAAAAAAAACGACTGACCATTACACCTATATATATATGGATATTGTTACAAAGTTTCAAAATAATTATGGTAAATGTTAATAGTTTGAATTTTTAATATAGTTCTTTACCTTACATTCTAGTTTGATTGATAGTTTTCTTTTGTTTAGTGTAAGAATCCATTTCGTGTTAAAAGTAACATATTTTTAATTGAGTCCTTAAATTATTCAATACTATTTGATTCAATTATCATCAATATATCTTGGTAAATAATAGATTTTCAAAAGGTAATTAATATGATAGTGTTACATTGAAAATGTAGTAGCGAGAATATGTGTTTGGTAGTGTATATCTTGCATTTAAGAAAAAACCGACAAATAACCGGGAAAAAACTGAAAAATCGACATAAACCAAATCGAGAAAAACCGACTTAATTGGTTTGGTTTGGTTCTAATATTTGAAAAACCGACTTACTTAATTTAATTTTTTAAAGGAAAAATCGATCCAAATCGAACCATGAACACCCATAGATGCATGTTAAGAAAAATAAACACAAAATTCAATCGACTATGTGGGTAAAGATCCGTTTTTAATTCAAAGTTGGTTCCATATTTGCCCACCAGCCGTATAACCCATTATCAGGCCAAATAATATGAAACTATGTCTCTGGAGACTCTCAAATATTTTATGTAAATATGTATATGTTTTTAGAAAATAGATATAAATTAGTTGTGGCCATTTTATGTACAAAGAAATTTTTGATTGATAGAAGTCGTACAAGGAGCTGGTCTTTAAATATTATCCTTATTATATAATGTATTTAGAAAAATATGAACACTGGCCTCTCACATATTTGTTACTTGTCAAGAAATAAATTCACGGGATTGGTAAATTTTATGTTATATTTATTTTATTTATATTATTACACACTATTCGATTAGCATAACTTTGTGATGTTGCACTTATTCACCAAATTCTACCATATTAGTATTATGTGTTATCTATACTTAACCTATTTGTTAAATTATTCACAAACTCTATCTAGATTGACATGATTTTGAACTTCTTTAATCGTTCATCAAACTCTGCTAGATTGGTGTGACTTTAGGTGATCTGCAATCGAATTATCTATTAAATTGCTCATCAAAATCGACCCAATTAGCATAATTTGTTTGTGTTATTCAAAGTGTTTTTCAGATTTGTAATTTTAATTTTTTATCAACTACCCCAAATATATTGTAAATGATATCAAATTTGAAACAAAACATCTAAATACCAACACGAACAATTCTCAATTATTAAAATAGCCAAATAGTACAAAATCAAGAAGACCTAATTGTTTTCTTCAATACTTTCTAAGGACCAACAATTGAGTTTTCGTATTTTAAAGTAAATCACTAAATTAATATTTAAAATAAAATTTAAGCATAAATTATTAATATTTAAATAATATTAACAATATTCATTATAAACTTTTATTTTCTAAACCCAAACAAGAATTTTCAGCTTTCAAAAGTGAAGAACTATGATATTTTATAAAGAAGAAATCTATATTTGCTGCTCCCTTAAATAAAAAACAGGAACTATCTTTATCTTTTGGAGACCAGTCCCTTTGGGAGATATTGAAGAATTAACAAATAGCCGCTCATTCTACCAATTAAACAAAAAATAGCAAGTGAATATGTAATATATATACATAATTTTGTATTAGATATGAATAATTATGCATAATAAATATATGATTTATATGTATGGCAAGAAAAAATACATAATTAATAGAGTTTTTTTACCTTCCTGGTCCTTTATTTAATATTATTTTTATTAATAGCATCACTTCTTCTTTATTCCATAAATGACAAACTTTTTTACAAATTTTGCATAGTTCAAAAATAATGTGATGAGGAATTAAGGGATACTATTAAATGAGGAATTTAATAGCTAACTTCTCTCTCGTAGGATTTTTCTTTTCTGGGGGAGGGGGTTGCTTTGGCCTTTTTAAATCTATGCAAAATCTTTTCCAAATCTCACACAAGATTTTATGCCATTGTTTTGTTATTTGATTTTTTTTCTCCCCTTCACTCTGCTTCTTCTCTTCATATATATTGAGAAGATTTGTATTTCATATAAATTTATATATATTGCTATATAAAATGCATTTATTACATATATTTCGTGGTATAAGTTATGTACATTTTTTATGAAATCTGAATATATTTTAAACATATCTGACATAAAATTATTTTCTGACTTCACCATGTCTATGCAAACATAATAAATATAATGTATATTTCAAAATAATATATATTTAATAACCAGTATATTGTTATTATTTTTATACCTAACATAAGTAAGTGTTAACTAAGTTGAAGAGAATGTACATACCATTTTTATACCATGCATAATTAGATAAATAGAATATACCACACATTTGAAGACAAAGTACAAAAATTTTTTATAACTAAACACAATCAAATAAATAGAATATACTATGTATTTTGAAGATAAAATACGTAAAAAATGTATACCTAAATACAATTAAATAAACAAAATATGCCATGTATGTAATTGTGTTTAGTCATAAAAATGGTATGTACTTCATCTTTAAAATACATGGTATATTTTTTATTTAATTTGTTTAGGTATAAAAAAGGTGTGTATTTTATACTTGATTAGGTATAATGCTTAGGTGTCGAGTTTGGGTGTAAAATGAAAGATATGGGTACACACACACACACACACACACATATATATATATATATATATATATATATATATATATATATATATATATATATATATATATATATATATATATATATATATATATATATTGTACTATTTATTAAGAGGTTGATTTGAAAAAAAAAATATGGGAGAAACTAAAAAAGATTTATTGGGGGGGGGGGGTGTTTGCACTTTGCAATGAATATAATGGCAAGAGTTAGGGAGATAAAGTGAAGTCCTTATTTTCCGGAGAGATTTTTGGGATAGGAAATTGGGATGTTGTTGAACATTAAATAGACGCCAACTTATTTTTAGGTTAAAATTATTTATGTAAATACTACAGTGCCATTATGGAAATATACTTAATGGTGCTAGGATTTTGTATATCTTCTTTTAAAACGTGATACTTATGAAAGTTACGCAAAGATCCTGCAGATATTAGGTACATTTTTCGCTGAAAAGCCCAAACATATTGAGCCAAACCTAACTAAAATAGAGCCTTTTTAACTCCATTATAATCCAAGACAACACGGGCCTCAAAAAGGCCCAGATAATTGTGATTGAAAGGAAAAACTCGAAACAGTATTTAATGAAGTTTAAAGGGTCTTTTTCTTCATTAATTCAAAAGTACTAATTCAGCCCAGCTTGTTTTGGATTAACATACTATATCAAGGGACAGAACTAATGTAAATTTTAATAGTAATAATAATAATAATCACACTATATTATAAGCATAAATATTTTTAGGTAGGGGTGTTCCAAATCGAACCGAAACCGAAACCGAAAATCAAATCGAAACTGAAGCTTAATGGCTTATTGGAATCGGGTTAACGGTTTAATGGATGCGGAACATATTAAATTTTTTTTATTAACGACTTATCGATTTTGGGGGCGAATTATTCAATTTTCTTAACAGATAATTCGTTAACGTGTTATATATATATATATATATATATATATATATATATATATATATATATATATATATATATATATTTATTTATTTATTTTTTTCTTAACGGGTTAATGAATATAAATTATTTTTATCCATATATATTAAATAATCAAAAACCCTATCCAGTACTCTATCTCAAACGCCTAAATAATCAGAAATCCTAACCCCTAAATTTCAACCAGCAGCCACCGGCAGTATTTCCATCACTCTATCTGGTCGACTTCTAGCACTCTATCTCGTCGACACGCCGTCTCACGGTCTCGTCGACTCGCTGTCTTCCTCTCGCAGTCTCACCGACTCCCTTTCGCCAAATCGCCTCTCCATCTCACTGTCTCACCTCTCCCTCTCGCCATAGCGAGAGCATCAGATGGTAAGTTTCTTTTCTTATTGATGTCTTTATAAGCACCCTACTTTTAGCAGAGAATTGTCCCTTGAGCAGAGTCCTTATGTATGATAGATAAGTGTTGGCACTGAAATTAGTAGTGGGGTGCAATTGTGGAGGGGAAGAACAACCCATTAGACAGTCATAGACAACATTTTTAGAACAAGCCGATATGTTTCAGATATAAAACTCACTGGCCTTAATAAGAACTCTAGTAATTGGTGCTTTATTAATGCACCTCCCGGTTCTGTTTTCTACGTCAGCATTGAACCTCATCTTCACGTTTGACACTTGGTTCCTTTATGAGTAATTAATAAAGCTAAATGTTGATATATATAAAATCAAAGAGGGCATGTAAAGGAGGTCTTTTCTCTATCTTCACGGGCAAGAGAGATCTGATTGTACCCTGAATACCCATCTAAGAGACAAAAGTGTGACCTCCCTGCCAACCTGTCGAGCATCTAGTCAATGAAGGGAAATAGAAAGTGGTCTTTTCAGGTGGCCAGATTCAATTTCCTTTAGTCCATGCAGATCCTCCTGCCGGTGACATTTCATCTTGAAATTAACTCATTGTTTTCATTCTTCACAACTGTCATGCCACCCTTTTTGGTACACATTGAACTGGCTAACCCAACTACTATCAGAGATTGGGAAAATAATTTCCGTATCTAACCACTTTATTACCTCCTTCTTCACCACTTCCTTCATGTTCGGATTCATCCTTCTCTGATGTTCCCTAGAAGGTTTGTGTCCCTCTTCCAGAAGAATCTTATGCATGCAATAGGCGGGGCTAATCTTCTTTATGTCTGCCATGGTCCGACCAATGTCAGTTTTGCACTCCTTGAGCACCTGTATAAGCTGTTGAGCCTGCACATCTAGCAAACCAGATGAGATAATAACAGGTAAAGTGGAGTTAGGGCCCAGAAATTCATACCTGAGGTGAGTTGGTAATGGCTTGAGTTCCAGCTTCGGTGGTTCCTCAATGGATGGTTTTGTTGGAGGGATCTCTCTATTTTCTAGGTGTAGAGGTTCGAACTCCAAAGTTCTATCCCAAAACCTCCTACCTTCTAGTGCTAACACCTATTCCGCCAGACTTTCCCCATTTACTTCCTATAAGTTCATTAGGCATGCTGTTAGTGGATCCTCAGCTGTCAATGCCACATCGTCTGTCTCCACTATCACATCTACTGCATCAGTAAGGAAGTAATTTGCGAACTTACTCGGGTGCCTCATAGATTTCTGCACATTGAATATGATTTCTTCATCATTTAGTCTCATCTTGAGCTCCCTAGTCTCACAATCGATCAATGCTCTCCCCATGGACAAGAATGGTCTTCCTAAGATTATAGGAATCTCCTCATCCACTTTGCAGTCTAAAATCACAAAATTAGCGGGAAACAAAAACTTCCCCACCTGAATGAGCACATCATCTAAGATCCCGAATGACCGTTTCACGGTCCTATCAACTAGTTGTAGCAACATTGAAGTGGGTCTAGATCTCCCAATGCCCAGCCTCTTATAAATCACCAAGGGCATGAGGTTGATACTAGCCCCCAAATCACACAATGCCTTAGTAAAAACAAAGTTCCCTATAGTATAAGGAATAGTAAAGCTACCTGGATCAGATAACTTTTTAGCTATGGGTCTGGATACCACTGCACTACACGTCTGAGTAAGTGTAAATGTGGCCAAGTCTTGAAAATCAAACTTTCGCGACATCAAGTATTTCATCATTTTAGCATACCCGGGCATCTCTTTCAAAGCTTCAATTAAAGGAATGTTTACTTGGATTTGCTTAAGCATTTGAAAGAACTTCTTGTATTGTTCCTCCTTTTGGTGCTTGGCCAACCTTTGAGGGAATGAGGCTGGAGGACTCTTCTTCACAATCACTTGGGATTTTTCCTTCTCTACTACTTGTTCGACAACCGGTTGTTCTACCTATTCAGTTGCATTGTCAATTTCTTGTTGCACATCAATATTTTCAGTTGCTGGCTGGACTGTAACTTCTTTCAGTCCGGTAGACTCATCCAGTTCAATGGGTACTGGAATGAGTGTCTCATCCTGCAAGTTACATCTAGTTCTCTTTTGTTCAGCATCACGATCTCTACCATTTCTAAGACTCACTTCCATCAGCTGCTTTGGGACTTGATCTTTTGGGTTGGTTTGAGTATCCACAGGTAATGTCCCTTGAGGACGATTATTCAATGTCATAACAATCTGGACTACTTGCACCTCGATATTTTTAATATTCGCATCGTGTGCATCTACTCTTTCATTGATCTTGGCGTTGGACCCAATAACCTGTTGCATCATAGCTTCTAGTCTTGCGAACCCATCTTCTTGTCTACCCCCATGCTGTTGTGGAGGTGGATGATACCCTTGCTGCTGATTATTGAAAGCATGCAGTCTAGGATATGGATCCATATTGTTGGGTGGCCTCATACTTCCCATATTTCATGCATTGTATTGTAGCTGAGGGGGCCTGTATTGATGTGGATCCTGCTGACCCCAATTCTGATTTCCCTATCGCTGACCTCCATAATTAGCCACATAATTTATGTCTTCATGCTGATGGTGATGTTCATGTTCTGCAGTCCATGGGTTACCTATGGGTTGGCTAATGCAAGATGTGCATAAACCCCCATTGGTAGTATCTACAATATGCACCTGCTGCTTAACTCCAGATTCTTCTACTTTTTTAATCAGGATGCTCATCTATGTCAATAGAGTGGCCATATTTTCTGCCATAGTGTTGGAAGGGTCCAGAGGCACAGAGTGTACCACTGGAGTGATAGGTGCATTTCTGGTTGTCCATCCTGAATTTTGAGCCATATTGTCTCGCAAATTCTGGCCTTCTCTCCAGGTCTTGCTCGGAAAAGCCCCACCTGCTGAGGCATCAACTATATTCTTCATTCTCTCAGAAAGCCCCATATAAAACCTTTGTCCCAACATCTGTTCTAGAACCCCATGGTGAGGACACATGACTAGCATTCCCTTAAATCTGCCCCAAGTCTCATGTAGTGTCTCCATTGGTTTTTGCTTGAAGCTTACAATCTCATCAATTTGTTGAGCTATTTTGTTAGGCGGGTGAAGCTTGTTGTGGAATAGTTTGACTAACTCATCCCATGTTGCTATAGAGTTGATAGGGAGTGAGTTGAGCCATACCTGTGCAGCTCCTCTAACTGAGAAATGAAACAACAATAGCCTGATTGATTCCGGTGTCACATTGGATTATCTTTGAATTTTACATATCGAGAGGAAATTCTTCAAATGCTGCTGAGGGTCTTCAACTTGTGTCCTAGAAAAGAGTCCCTTGTTTTGCAATAAGTGTAGCATATTATTTGTGATCTGGAACGATTCAGCTTGAATTGCGGGCACAACAATGGCAGTAGCCAAGTAATTAGCAGTTGATTGTGCCTAATCATAAAGTGCACCCTCAGGCACCTCATGTGCCTCTTCCCTAGCATTTAACCCAGCTTGTTGGTTAGGATTATTCACGTCTCCCATGTCAATGTCTAATTTCAATGTTTGCTGAGATTGTTGATGTTGTTTGTTTGCACGGTTTAGTGCTCGAAATGTTTGCTCTAGGTTTGAGAGTCCTTCAAGTAATTCTCCAGTCCTTGTAGATTTTCTAGGCATGCACCTGAGCAACCAATTCAACAATCGTCAAGATTTTCAATCAAGAGTGGACAGAGAGAAATCTGACTATAATAAGAATCTTGTAACTCTGTCAATGATAATTGATAATTCCGTTAACTCCTCGGTAACGGTGCCAAAATTTGAGCACGACCAACTATGCTTTCTAAAAATGACAATGCGGTCGCGACAAATATAACCCAAGTATTTCACACGGGGTCGAATCCTCAGAGAATTAACCTACCAACTACAATCTTCAAAACCCAATAATCTTCCAAATCAGCTTCCCAAATATTCAAATATCCTTTTGAGTATTTCTTAATAACTACTTTTGCAAAAAACTAAATAATTGGAAAAATAACTAAATATGTTGTAAACAAGAATGAGAAAGACTAAGGGGATGATTTCCCCTATTGATGGAATCCCTTCTGTTTATGCTCATACAAATTTATCAGTATCTCTCTATCAATCGTGAATAATATTTCTACCGTAAATCTCTTCCTAGTAATCACAGTAATTTACTATTGCACTCTTCCGAGTGACCCTAACTTGCTTTAATTATCACAATTCACTTAAGATTACACCCAAGGTTTCGTTATTCCTAATCCTACCTTTAGACCCGCAATTATAGATTCCTCTAATAATCTAAGAATGGTGTTGTTCAACAATAACCTAAATATACATTCTTTTCCAAGTTTTGCACACTAAATAGGCACATCTAATTGAGGATCCTATCAATTAACTACAAGAAGAACTAAGTTGAACAAATAGAGATTAACTAACAATTTCTATTCACATAAATCAGAAGTTCATCAACCAATAGGTTCCATCACAATCTTAGATAGGAATTTAGCTACTCATAACTATGAAAGCAAAAGATAGAATTGATTTTATAATGAAAATTCAAAAGAAAAGTAAGAGATATGTTTAAAGAATTCTCTCACACTAGTTTCCTTGCAAAAGTACTCAATAATACAAAACTTGCCTCCTTTGGGCGAATCCTAAGATTTTATAGAGGGTTTAGGTTATAAAAATCCCGTTTTACACTTTAGTCCCCTAACTTTCCCGCCTGTCACCGCGATTCTACCGCGATCGCAGTCGAACCACGGTGAAACACCCTCTCTGAATCTTTATTTTTTCAGCAGTCTTCCACCACACCGGTTTCACCGCGGTCGCGGTAGAACCGCGGTGAAACGTATTCTATGAATCTCAAGGGCTGTCATGCGTGGACTTAGGTGATTTTTGCATAATTGACCTTTTTCATCTCCTTTTGACTCCAAAATTGCTCTTTAGCCTTCTTCAATCATTTTGTACCTACAACACTTGAAAAACACTAATAAGAGCATTTTATCATCATATATATTATCAAAACAATGTTAAAGTGTGATTATTTAGGGTATAAATATAGTAAAATTCACCTATTATCAGCCACCGGGCCCAACATGTAACTAACTAACTAACTAACTACTCTACTCAGTATCTAAGTTAATACATGGATTAACTACAATTAGCACAAATGATAATTAATTCTAACTATACAGTAGTTCACACTCCCCCTTAAGCTGGAGGGTGCAAAATATTGAGCACTCCAAGCTTGTCTAGTAAAAATATATACTGTGAATGTCCAAGGCTTTTGGTAAGAAGATCAGTTGGATGATCTTTAGTCCCCACATACTGCCTGCAACGAACTCCTTGTTTAATTTTGTCTCGTACAAAATGACAATCGATTTCAATATGTTTGGTACGTTCATGAAAGATGGGATTGGCTGTAATCTGAAGAGCAGCTTTGTCATCACAATATACTTCTACAGGCTGTTTGATGGGCACTTTAGGTTCAGCAAATAGTCCCAATAACCAGATTACTTCTACTGTCACAGTTGCCAGGCTTTAGTACTCTACTTCTGTAGAGCTTTTTGACACTGTATATTGCTTCTTGGATTACCATGAGATAAGTTAATTCACAAATTTGACTAAGTATCCAGTAAAAGACCTCCTTGTATTTGGACAACTCGCCCAGTTTGTATCACAAAAACATGTTAAACAATCTGCTTCAGTACTGTATTTCCATGCCTGGCTCATGCTTCAAATATTTCACTACTCCCATAGCATCATCCTAATGAGACCTCTTGGTCTCCTACATAAATTGACTGAGTGTTTGAATTGCAAACATAATATATGGTCGTGTGACAGTAAATTAAATCAGTCGACCAATCAGTCTTTGATATTCACTTGCATCTGCTAGAACTTCATCTCCCGCAGTCTAGTATGTCTGTCAAACTCAGCAGAGGTGAATTTTTTTTAGATCTATTGGACTGGAAATTGGCTTACCACCACTTAATCCCATATCAAAAATGAGTTGAAGATAGTACTTTCTTTGATTCAACAATATACCTTCCTTGGACCTCATAACTTTAATTCCCAAAAAATATTTGAGTTCACCAAGATCCTTCACCTTAAACTTCTGGTGAAGAACTGCGCTGGTCTCATTAATGAACTCCCCACAGTTTTCAGTAATCAATAGGTCATCCATATATATCAAACACTGCTACAAAATCATCTCTTTTCATTTTTTGTGAACAGTGAATAATCATGTAAACTTTGAACATACCCTGCAGATGTTAGTGCTTCACTGAGCTTAATGTTCCATTGGCGAAAAGCTTGTTTAAGCCCACATAATGACTTCAATAACTTGCAGATTTTTGTCTCCCCCTGTCTCCTAAAGCCTTGAGGGAGTTCCATATATACTTTCATATACATCCCCTTGTAAGAATGAACTGTATACATCCATTTGTGATATAGACCATCCTTTAAAAACAGCCAAAGCAATGACTGATCTCACAGTTACCATCTTGGCAACAAGTGAGAATGTTTCATTGTAGTCTAGCCCTTATCGTTGGCTACTAAACTGGCCTTAAATCTTTCTATCTCACCATTTGATTTATACTTGAACTTGTATACACACTTGGAGCCAATGGCCTTCATGCCTTTTGGAATATCAACAACATCCCAGGTTTGATTGCCCTCCAGAGATTTAATTTCATCCTACATAGCTTCAACCTATCTCTTGTCCTTACATGCTTCACTGAAGGTCTTTGGTTCTGTCAACTCTGAGTTTGTTGTCACGAAACTGCTACATTTCTCAGTTAACTTGCTATAAGATAGATAGTTAGACAGTGGATAGGAGGAATTTCCTTTTGTTGTGGTCACATAGTCCTGTAACCATATAGGTTCCTTTATGGTTCTTTTGAACTTTCTTGCCTCACTAGTCCCTGCTGAATGATTGTTGGAGGAACTTCAATTTCCTCTACCACCAGATGTTGTTATGGGATTATATTACTATTTGTTGCCTCTACCTCTGTATCTGCATCTTTGGTTTCATCTGCTTCTAGTGAGTGCTCACTTCCTCCTTGTTGCATGTCTGCATGTGTTTCTAATAGGATATGGTCATCATTATCAACTTCATGTTCTACAACATAGATCCCTGTGGTGTCATCAATACTACCTTCTTCAACAGGCTCCTCCAAATTACTCTATGCAACTATTTATGGTCGTTGAAGTATATTCCCATGGGAACCTTGTAAAGGTTCTGATTTACATAGAGTACCATCAATAGTTATTTGTCCCTTTGCATTTTGAAAAGGAAACATACTTTCCTTGAATATGACATCTTTGCAGACAAAAAACTTGTTAGTATTTAAATCCATTAGTTTGTACCCCTTTTGTGTCTCTGCATAACCAAGGAATATAGATGTTATTGCCCTTGGTGAAAACTTGTTTTTTTTAACCAAGTTAGTTACATAGCAGAGACATCCAAACACTCTAAGATGAGTCAGTGAAGGTGTCCTATTATGAAGAAGTTCATATAGAGCCTTACCATTCAGTAGATCAGTGGACGGTCTATTTATCACATACACTGCTATTTTAATGTATTCACCCCAGAATCTTGTAGGAGTGTTTGCTTGAAAGTTCAATGCTCTAGCTGTATCCAAAATATGTCTATGTTTCCTCTCCACTATTCCATTTTGTTGTTGAGAGTAAACATAACTACTTTGATGAACTATACCATATGCATCAAACAATTTATTCACGTGTCTGTTAAAGAATTATGTACCATTATCTATTCTAACTACCTTCACCTTAGACTGAAATTGAGTGTGTAGCATGGCAAGAAATTCTTTAATACTACAACAATATCACTTTTCAGGTGAATCAAATCCACCCAGGTATAACTTGTATTATCATCCACTATTTTTAGGGAAAAAATGCTTTTTATCATTTGTGGGAAACTTATATAGTCCCCAAACATCCATATACAAAAGAGATAAGGGATTTTCACTTCTATTCGTACTTCTGGGGGATATCAGTCTAGTTTGTTTTGCTAATGGGCATACAGGGCAATCATTATTCACTATTACTCCTACAGAATTATTACGAAACAAATCTAACTTCTTCATAATACTAACTGAAGCATAGCCTAGCCTTTTGTGCCACAAAACTCCATCTTCTACATTGTTTTGTGTAGTTGCAGCTGATGCAAACTTCTTTACTTCCTTGACAAATCTTTCCAAATCCCCTTTGAAATTTTTCTTCAAAATGTATAGACCACCTCTTTCTCTCTCTCTACCAATCCCCCTCACCTTACCATTGTAGAGATCCTGAAATAGACAGAAATCAGGGAAAAAATTCACTGAGCAACACAACTGCCTAGTTAGTTTGGATACTGAGATCAGATTAAAATTAAACTCAGGTACAAATAGGACATCTTCCAGCTTCAGCTGATCTTTTATGATGGCATCTCCAATATGTGTTATACTAGACTTTTCACCTGTGGGCAAATGTACTTGATCATTATTACATTTATATACTTTGTTCTTACTGTCTAATATGTCTAGTCACTAGCTATGTGATGTGTAACTCCAAAATCAATCACCTATTCTTTACAAGAGGTTGTAATACCTACCATGTTATCTTGATGCTCTGGGGTTTCCGTGTTTAACATGTTCAAAATCTTTCTGTATTGATCTTCAGTGAAATATGATCCCACTTTTAATCCATCATAGTTACTTCCTTCTTCATCCTGACCTACCTGCTTTCCATTCTCCTGACCACCAGTTGTCATGTTTGCTGCATGTCACACCTCCTTTTTTACGCTTACTCGCGTAAAAAACGTAAATGTAATGTGCCGCTATTTACTACTACACCTCGGGAAGAGATATAATAATAGTCAGGTGTCACGACCCTAGTTCACCAATCGTGAACATGTCGTGACGGCACCCAGTCCCCACGACTAGGTAAGCCTAACACTTTGCGGAATGTACAAGTTTATGAACTTTAAACAAGAAATAGCGGAAAATGATATAAATAGGAATGTAATCCATGCCGCTTGTCACATACACTCGTCAACACACTGCATAAAAATACCACCAAGACCCGGAATCCCACGGGTAACACAGACTAAAAGAAATACAACTGTGGCTCTATGTGTAAAGAGTATCTAAAACAACGAAATGAAGGAAAAACATCTACTAGAACTATCAGAATAGAAGGAGGGCCTCCGGATCCGCGGACGTAGCAGATCATACCTCGAGGTCTCCAAGTGTGCTGCTGATATCACCTAGTATGGGCCTGTCCTGATGTACCTGGATCTGCACAACAAAAGTGTGCAGAAGAGTAGCATGAGTACACCACGGCGGTACTCAGTAAGTGCCAAGCCTAACCTCGATGGAGTAGTGACGAGGAAGGTCAGGGCCCTACTGAGAGAACAATAATATAATGATGATAACAATAATAAGCAGTTTAAATAATTATGAATCTGAATGACGACAGTAAAGTGATTTCTGCAACCGTCTACAATGTAAGCTAGTAGCAAGTAAATAACTAAAAAAAAACTCAATCAGCAAGTCCAGGACCTGTGGGAATCGAACCCACAGTCCCATTGACAGTACCTCCGGGTCTCCGGGAATCGAACCCGCAGCCCATATCTCAATAAATAATCAATAACTCAGGATCTCCGGGAATCGAACCCGTAGTCCCTACCAATAACTCAGGATCTCGGGAATCGAACCCGTAGTCCCTACCAATAACTCAGGATCTCGGGAATCGAACCCGTAGTCCCTACCAATAACTCAGGATCTCGGGAATCGAACCCGTAGTCCCTACCAATATCACGCCGGGTCTCCGGGAATCGAACCCACAGCCCTGGGTCTCCGGGAATCGAACCCGCAGTCCACAAACAATATCACTCCGGGTCTCTGGGAATCGAACCCACAGCCCTGGGATCTCCGGGAATTGAACCCGCAGTCCACAAACACATCAAATAAAGAAAACTCACAGAGAGAATATAATATGTTAAATTACAACTTCATCAAAATTAGTGCCAACAATTTATCAAGAGTTCAAGTAAATCAACTAGGCAATTAAACATGTTGAATCCTAGCTAATCATGCCTTTCCTAAGTAATACCGGGTAATGGTAACGCTTTTATCAGCTAAGAGCAGGAATATCACTAATCAGACAATTCAAGTAAAGTGTGTGTTACAACAACCAGCGCATGTACACGCCCGTCACCTCGCGTACAAGGCATTTAAACTATCACATAATATCCTAGGGGTGAAAGTTCCCCCACACGAGGTTAGACAAGCCACTTACCTCAATTCCGGTACAAAACCGCTAAGTAATAACCCTCTTGCCACGAATGTCGGCCTCCACAAGTGTAGTATCTGATAAAATCAATAGAATCACGTCAAAATAGGCCAATTGGGCATTACCCAATCAAAATAACTCAAAATTCACCAAAACCCACAAGTCGCCAAAACCCGACTTCGGTACGCTTATCGAAAAATCACGAAAATTATATATTCGGGTTCCTTATCTCAATACGAGTCCGTGCATATAAAATTTATCGAAATCGGACTCCGTTTGCCCGTTCAAATCAAAGATTTTCTAACATTTAGGCCTAGGGCTCAAACCCACCTTTAATCTTCCAATTTCAGTGAAATAATCATGGATTTCATGATAAACCAACAAATTAAGGTCAAGAAACTTACCCCGATGATTTCCCGATGATTTCCCAATGTTTCCCCTTCAAAAACCTCTCTTGGAGCTCAAAAATGGCGTTTTTGCGAATGAGGGTCGCGGCTGAAATGTTTCTGGACTTAAGTCACTGCCAGACATTTTTACTCTATGCGATCGCATGATCCCTGTTGCGATCGCATAGAACAAATTTTGACCCTCGCCAAACTACTCTATGCGATCGCATAGACTTCAATGCGATCGCAATTCTTACCGAAATATAACTATGCGATCGCATGCCCTGCTCCGCAATCGCATAGAACAAAAGCTGGACCTGGGACCCCTCTTCTCTATACACTATGCGATCGCATAGGACTGTACGCGATCGCATAGAACAACTTTCCAGAACTATGCGATCGCATATCCATTCCCGCGATCGCATAGAACAAATTCTTGGCCTCTCCAAAACCTTCTATGCGATCGCATTAGCCCATTGCGATCGCATAGAGCATTCGTCTGCAACACACACCAGCAGTTAACAGCATTTCCAAAATTGCAAGAAATAGCCCGATTGGACCCCCGGATTCATCCCGAGACCCCCGAGATCCCAACGAAAACCACCAACCTATTCCAAAACATGATACGAACTTATTCTAATCATCAAAACACGTCTAACAACATCAAAACCCATAATTCACATCGAATTCAAGCCTAAATTTCTTAAAACTTTCCGAATTGCACATTCGATTTAAAACCCGACCAAACGACGTCCGAATGACCTGAAAATTTGCGGACATATCCAAAATCACATAACGAAGCTACAGGAATTGTCGGAATTCCATTCCGACCCCCGGATCAAAATCTCACCTATCGTTCGGATTCACCAAAATTTCAACCTTCGGCATTTCAAGCCTAATTGAGCTACGGACCTCCAAAATACATTCCGAACGCGCTCCTAACCCCGAAATCACCTAACGGAGCTAATGGAACCATCGGATTTCCGTTCCGAGATCGTCTTAACATTGTTCCGGCTACGGACCGTTTTCTAGTTTCAAAGCTCTTATTTAGGGACTAAGTGTCCCAAAATGCTCAAATTTTTGGAACCGACTCTCCCGGCAACCCACAATAGCAGAAATGAACTTAGGGGAACAGTTAAATTAGGGATTGGGGCGTAATTTTCTAAAACGACCGGTCGGGTCGTTACATCTTCCCACACTTAAAGGACGGTCGGAACGGGATCAATTTATTTAATTATTCAGAGTCGCCACTTGGGAAAATAATGGTGTCCCAAGTCACCGGTTTAATCCCGAACCGAGGAAATTTATGACTCCGTTTAACAGTCCGCGAACCAGAAATCCGGATAAGGAATTCTGTTAACCCGGGAGAAGGTGTTTCCCGAGTTCCGTGGTTTTAGCACGGTCGCTCAACTGCAATTTCTGCTTTTATCCAATTTCTTTATATATTTTAATTATGTGCTTTTAATGTTCTGCTTTTAATTTTAGAAGAATTGCGACGTCACGAAAATACATTTTCGAGTCACACCGCAACCGGTACGCCTGTGACTTTAATGTATTTTAGTTTTTCCGAGAGTAAGATTTGGGTCACATAAATGCGTACCCGTGATTAGGAAGGTATTATTATTAACTAACACGCCTAAAGTAATTTCGCGTTTGTACTTTTCGAGGGCCGTGAAAAATTCAGCTAATGGCACACCTCGATCCTAATTTTAAAGGATGTTTAAACTAAACTTTTGAGGGCCATAAATTATGAAGCGCTTTCTCTAGGTTCATGCTCATGTCCTTTTAACTTACTAATTAAACCGTTTAATTACTAGTAGCTTATCCTTCTACCATTACCCCACGACTGACTCTTAATAACCACAACACTATGTTGAATGGAGAATCCAAACAAATAAGCACTGAATTCAACCAAAGAAGGAGAGAATTATGGAAAGCTATAGTCACAAAAATACCAACAAACTGGGACAGCAGGGATATTGGATCAACAAGACATTAAATTGCTAGATATGATAAGTGATAGTTTTACTTCTACATTATCCATAGAACTTAAAATTCTACAACCAAATAAGAATAAATAATCGGTGAAAGTATATCTCCTTCACACAGGTTTCACAAGAAGAAAGATAAGTAGTCATTCATATTGTGACAACACAAAACTCAAACGGAAATAACTCCCGCACACACCATTGTGTAGACCAAATATCCAGCAGATCTTCATTTAATATCAATATATACAAAGAAGGATCATTAAAATTTAACTAAGAACTAACCTCAAAATCCCAGTAGAGGAGATTGAAACCAACCCAAAAATAGAGAATCGGAACTGAAGCTAACGAACAGAAACCCCGACGAAACTCGAACTCGACGGCAACCTCGAATTTGTTCGAACAAGCTTCAAGTAGCAAAACTTCCTTTCTGATATTGAGTTAGTACAGAACCTCCGCCTAAAGTCATCTAGCAACAGTAAAACACGAACTGAACCAACGAACAGACCTCGACGGCGGCAGAAAGTTTGTCGCAAAAACTCGAACTAAACCAAAATGGCGAAGCTGAAACCTGGCTGATTTTGAGGTTGTTTTCAGCTATTTTTTAGTTGGGTTTTGGACTGAAACAATGGTACTTTGGAGGGTTCTTTTTTTGGAATATTGGTGAGAAAACGGGAGCATTTTAAGGGTTCTAAAAGGGTCGATACTACAACTACATTTTCATGACTCTTGGAGCTGAAGTACTACATTTTTAGCTAGGTGTTGCTGCCGTGTAAGAGCTTTTCCAATGGGGGGGGTCTGTGGTATTTTTGTTGGTTGTTCAGCTAGAGAAGACGAAGATGAACGATGGCTTAGGAGGCTTTTCGTCGCTGGGGTTAGGTCTGGTTGTGAAGAAGATGAGATGAGGGGTCCTGTTTTTTCTTTTTGAAGTCACGGCTGGGAGCTTCCTTTGTAGCCGAAAGAAGACCTTTAGGGGGGGGTTGTTAAGATGCCTGCAGAAGCTCCCATAATCAATATACTATGCCCATATCTTTGTGTCTATCTTCTCTTTAGATATATTACATGCCCATCTTTTGTCCATTGGAAATTCTAAAGATTCCCACGTGAGAGACCAAGAGTCATGTGTCTCCATGTGGGTTTCAAGGGTTATGGGTTTCGTCTCGTGCTCCGTCCGTGTCCCCCACGTGTGGTAGGCTCGGATTATTATGGGCTAGGTCCGAAAATTATAAAACCGGGTAGTTTGAACCCGAATATTATTCTTTGTCCGGAACCGAGAATGAGAACACGATTTTATTTGATTCATCCTATATAAGCAAAATAACTATAAAACTCACAATTAAAACAAAACCATTTTGTTATATTTTTTCCAAGATTAAAATAACTACAAAATGTTAATGAAACTATTTTTGTAATTTTCGTTTTTTAATAAAGATAAAAATATAAAGTGCTATTTTTGTATTTTTCAAGTTTTAAAATGACTATAAAACATTAATAAAACTATTTTTTTGGAATTTTCGTTTTTTTTAATAAAGATAAAAATATAAAGTACTATTTTTGTATTTTTCTAGTTTAAAATGACTACGAAACATTAATAAAACTATATTTTTGTTATTTTTTATTTTAAGGTAAAAATAAAGTAAAAGAGTCAAATTTAGCTAAAATAGCTATATTAAAACTAAACTAAATATTTTACGCTAAAAATATAAAAATCTCGGGTAGGGGCAAAATCACGCATCTACAGCTGCCCCTCTTTGACTGAAAACACAAAGAGGTTTTCAGACAAAGAACGATTAGACAAGTGTTTTGACCCGACCCTTATTTAGAGAGACTAAACTAAAAAGAAGAGGATGTGACCGAGCCCTTGTATCCGAGCTGCCTACATATCCTTGGCTATAAAGGAATCAGGCCACGTGTAGTTCAGAAGTCAGTAAGAATATGGAGTAATCGAGATGGAGAGCCAGTCGAGGTGCCGTTCCGTCGAGGTTTCATTCCGTCGAGGTTCCGGTCCGTGGTCCTGCTATTACATCAAAAATCAAAATATGAAAAAGACTAACTAAGCCTATCGGCTACTAGTTACAAAATTCATATCTATAAGTCTTCTGAAGCTTGATCTTGAGTATTGGTTGGTGCTTCATGCAGACTCTAAATTTGAACCTTGATACTTGCTAGTTGTAGGTACTAGTTCAATCTTCTTCAACTTTCTGGATCTGAACCAGGTATGCAGTGCTTGTGACCTCGGCCATGTCTCTAGCACACCACATCTTTCATCAACTTCTGCACTTGGATTAACTCCTTACCTTTTTTTTTCATTGTGACTATCTTCTGTTGATCATCTCGGACTGTTGACTCGCATTCCTGGTCGCAAGCTTCTTTTGTTGCTATCTTGCATTGCACTCTGAAGAGAATTCCCTTACTTATGATCTTCGAGCTATTCTCCTTCGAAGTCCGAATCTATCTTTTCTTATCCTTGTTGCCTTCCTTCTGATTCATGCTGGGGGTTTCCGTTACACTCTGTCACTTTTCGATTGTTCACTATCCTTATCAAATCTTGGAAACTGAGACGCCGTTCTGCTTTTCCGGTGGGCTTCTGACTTTATCGACAAACTCTAATCATAAATCGTCATTCCATTCTTCAGGCGGGCACCTGATTTCAACAACAACTTCAAAATAATAACTCGCCACTCCATTCTTCAGGCGGGCATCCCGACTTCAACTACAACTTCCAAAATATATCGCCACTCTTCTCTTCAGGCGGGCTCCTGACTTCAACATCTTTTGAAAATAAATCGCCATTCCTCTCTTCAGGCGGGCTCCTGACTTTAATATCTTAGCAAATTAAAACGCCATTCCTCTTTTCAGACGGGCTCCCGACTTCAACATCCTAGAAAATTAAAACGCCATTCCTCTCTTCAGGCGGGCTCCTGACTTCAACAACATCTTTTGAAAATAAATCGCCATTCCTTTCTTCAGGCGGGCTCCTGACTTCAACAACATCCTTTTAAAATAAATCGCCATTCCTCTCTTCAGGCGGGCTCCTGACTTCAACAACATCCTTTGAAAATAAAACGCCATTCCTCTCTTCAGGCGGGCTCCTGACTTCAATCATCAACTTTTGAAAATAAATCGCCATTCCTCTCTTCGGGCGGGCTCCCGACTTCAACAACATCTTTTGAAAATAAACGCCATTCCTCTCTTCAGGCGGGCTCCTGACTTCAACAACATCTTTTGAAAATAAATTGACATTCCTCTCTTCAGGCGGGCTCCTGACTTCAACTACAACTTCAGAACTAGATCGCCTTCCTTTGCTTCTTGTATCATTTTATTCTTGCTGCATCGAATCTTGAACCATCATTTCTCCTAAATTTCCCTGTTTCAGAATTGCTTTCTTCCTGGGTCGTGTTGCTTTCCCTCCTGACTGCTGGGGATATCATTAGAACTGTTTACTTGCCTGCTGAGGACAATGATGCTGGGAAAATTTTCCTTTGACTCGTGCGCTTGAATTTGCGCTGGGATCTCTTGTTGTAACCCTCTGCTTTATGGTGGGTTACTGGTTTCAAGGCCTGCAATGTAAAGACTGAAGATTTGCCTCTTGTTATACAGGTAGGCGCCTGCTTTTAGTAGCAATATTTGAATTGAAAATGCATTCTGGTAATAATTTATGAAATATGCAAAGGACAATGTAAAATAAAACAAACGTAAAATATCCTATTCGAGGGCGGATAGTCCTATCGTAATCTATTCGAGGGCGAATACTCCCATCGTATCCTATTCGAGGGCGGATACTCCCATCGTATTCTATTTGAGGGCGAATACTCCCATCGTATCCTATTTGAGGGCGGATACTCCCATCGTATTCTATTTGAGGGCGAATACTCCCATCGTATCCTATTCGAGGGCGAATACTCCCATCGTATTCTATTCGAGGGCGAATACTCCCATCGTATTCTATTCGAGGGCGAATACTCCCATCGTACTCTATTCGAGGGCGAATACTCCCATCGTATTCTATTCGAGGGCGAATACTCCCATCGTATCCTATTCGAGGGCGGATACTCCCATCGTATTCTATTTGAGGGCGAATACTCCTATCGTATCCTATTCGAGGGCGAATACTCCCATTGTATCCTATTCGAGGGCGAATACTCCCATGATATCAATGTATGAAAGTGAACAAACCTGAGACGTCCTGTTCGAAGGTGGACAAACCTGAAACATCCTATTTGAAGGTGGACAAACCTGACACGTCCTGTTCAAAGGTGAACAAACCTGAAACATCCTATTCGAAGGTGGACAACCTGACACGTCATCTTGAATTGCCTTCCTCATTTCTCCGAGAAACTTTTCAACAATGGCAGAAAATTTTATGCCCCAGTATTGGTGTTCTTCCTTGTGGCATGACTTTCTGCTATCAATAGCACTTTCTTTCCCTGTTTCAAATCAAAGAAAAATTTGTTAGTTCAAAACATTGTGAGCGGTTGTGCCGCTCCTGTGGGGTGGTTTTTCCTTTTCCCATTTTCCTCGCTCGGGATTCCCAAAACTTGTTGGGGAATGATTTCATTTGTTGGAGATGATATTCCTGCTGGGGATGGGTTTTTCCATTTATCCCTTCCCCGTTCCGTGTTTCTCAACTTGCTGGGGGTTATTTTATTGAAGATGGGCTTTCCTTTCTTCCTTTACCACTCTGTGTTGTCCGACCACCTCGGAACTTGCTGTAGATAGCATTGCTGGGGGATACTGATCTCCTCAAAATTGGTGTTTCATTCTTCTTGAAAGCTGTTGAGGATGACACTGGTTCGAAGACCATTTCTCTTAAGACTTTCCTTCTTCCCCAAGTGGGTATTGACTTCCAGAAAATTTTCAAACTGAAAAGAAAATTTTCTGCCCCAGTTTAATAATCTTCTTTGCACCATATTTCTCTGCCGTCAATGGCATTTCCTTGCCTTGCATAATAATTGGAAAGTTGGTGGCAAGTTTTGAAGTCATTTCTCACTATGTTTTGACTAGACAGACTTTGATGGGGGAATTTTTGACAAAAGGAGAAAGATAAAAAGAAACAACAAATAGAAGACCAGGAAGAACTGACTCTCTAACAAGAAACAACTATAAAAAACTTATCAAATGCGGATACCAACTCTACTGGTCATGACATGCACATATGGCCTATCCTTCGTCGTTAATTGCCTTTCACGATTTCTGCCTCGTGATTCCCATCTGATTATCACCTTTATTCGACTTGTAGTGCCCGACGGGTTTTCACTTTCAAGCCTCTCTCATTTTGATTTTCTCTCAGCTTTCGTCGCCTTATGGTGCCTGTGAAGGTTTTCACCGGTAAGACTCTCTCATTTGTATTACTTTTAGTTGGGGATTGGGGTGTCACTGCTAAGACTCTCTCGTGTTTCCTTTCTGCTGGGAATCAGAGTCTTTTCTGCTGAGAATCAGAGTGTTATATTCTGATGGGACTCTCTCACTTGCCTGACATGGCATCTTTTAAAGACTGATCGGAAGGTCTTTCTTTGGACCATAATGTGGGATTTGGATAGAGCTAGAAAGAAAGGGTATTGAAGGCTCAAAACAAAATCAATTTTGGGTTCAAAATTTTCAACCTTCGGACTTAAATTTATTTATAATCAACACAATTTTTTACTTTGGGATTTTTATTTCTTTATTTACACTATGACCGAGCGGTAAAGCGCCTACGTATCCTCTTTAAGGAATCAGGTCAAACGTAGTTCCCAATTCCTCTTTTTCAAGTTTTTTTTTTCATACATTTTTCTTTTTCTTTTCTTTATCTCTTTTTGTTATTTTCTTTTTCTTTACTTTTCTTTATCCCTTTCTTCTTTTGCCTTTCAAACTTGTGTTTCTAGTCTTTGCAACTAATTCCGAAGGAGGGGTATGGAAGAATTCAAATTAAGGCTCAAAGGGTTGACGATGGATAAAGTGTTTGGATAGCAGAACAAAATGCCTTCGTCATTCCAATCTTCAAAACATGCCAAGTTCAAACAACATATTCACGACATCTTCTGTTTGTGCTATGATTGATAACCGTATCGTCCATTCGCCTTTCATCTATCATTTTAAAGTATTGCTGGATGACACTTTCATTTCAGTATCACGAGCGAAACCCGTCTTAGCATGGCCAATTTTCCTTTAAGGGTTTCTTCATGTTTTACCTGCCCAGTCTCTCATGATTCGGGCTCCAAATAATCTCAAATCATTTTTATTTCTTTTTTTTTAAAATGACCTGATTATCTTTCAATTGCTTCATGATTTACCCTTAATATTAGGCCAAAATTATGTGCGATGCCATGTCATTAGAGTTGGCGTTCGAACAAATGCCAAATTTAAAGATAGAAAAACTAAACAAAAAGACGAACTGGGTAATAAAAGACCAAAAGTTTCACTAAACGGAGAAGTGGTTGAAATACAATCAAGCAAACCAAAATACAAAACTGAAACGAAACTTGCAACGACTAAGCAAGCTGCAATGACCAAAAATGGAAAGATAAGAGGGTTTCACTTCAAAACAAGATCCGGGTCACAACCCCGAAAACAACTCGGACAAAAGAAATGACAACAAAACAGATCGGGCTTCTTAATTTTCCCTTCCCTCGCGTATCAATTTGATCATATGGGTCTAAGGGTGAGCCGGCAATGGATTCTGATTAATGTTGGGTGCCTCCGGTGTCTGAACCTCAATCTTATTGGTGTCAATAAGATTTTGCACTGCATGTTTCAGTTTCCAACATTTCTCGGTATCATGTCCGAGAGCCCCTGAACAATACTCACAGCTTACTGAGCGATCCACATTTGGGGGTAGGGGATTTGGCAATCTTGTCTCAACGGGACTCAACAAACCTATCTGCTTCAATTTGTGGAACAGAGCAGTATAAGTTTCTCCCAACTCGGTGAATGTTCTTTGTGTCTTTTCCTTTCTGAAGGCATGATTCCCTCGGAAACCTGGTCCTGGAGGGTTATTGTAAGCCCTTGGTGGTGGATATGTGTTTCGGGGAGGGTGATTAGGGTGATTTGGGTAGTAGGGTTTGGCTTGGTAGTGAGGTGAAGGACCTTTCGATCTGGACCAAGTACCCTCCTCTACTGTTGCAACTTCTTCTTTTCTCTTCTTCCCGAATGCAACCCCTGTGCCATTCTGAATAGGTTGAGTTGTTGCTTTCAACGCGGCATAGCTCAAGATCTTATTGGACTTAAGTCCCTCTTCTATCATTCCGCCCATTTTGACCACCTCATTGAAAGATTTACCAACCGATGTCACCAGGTGACTAAAGTAGGTTGGCTCCAGTGTCTGCAAGAAATAATCCACCATCTCGTTCTCTCTCATCGGGGAATCTACCCTTGCTGCCTGTTCCCTCCAGCGGAACCCAAATTCTCTGAAGCTTTCAGCAGGTTTCTTCTCTAGCTTGAGCAATGATAAGCGATGAGGGATTATTTCAAGATTATATTGAAACTGGCCGATGAATGCTTGGGCCAGGTCATCCCATGTAAACCATCTGCTGGGATCCTGCCTGGTGTACCATTCTAATGCGGACTCTCCCAAACTCTGACCGAAGTAAGCTATCGAATTTCATCTCGCCCTCCGGCTCCTCGCATTTTGCTGCAGAAACCTCGGAGATGGGCTACTGGGTCACCATGCCCCTCGTATAGGTCAAACTTGGGCATTTTGAACCCGGCTGGCAACTGGACATCTGGGAATGGACACAGATCTTTGTAAGCGACACTGACTTGGTTGCCCAAACCATGCATATTCCTGAAGGATTGCTCCGGGCTCTTAACTTTCCGAATAACCTCCTCATGCTCCAAACTTTTGAATTGCTTTTCCGGTTCTGCCGGGTTATCCCAGTGAGGGGTGTGTGAATGCGGTTCAGAAGCCTTAAAGGTAGGCTCAGGATCATAACAATGATTGTCATGTATTCGAAAAAGCGGCTCACCGGACGACTTCTGTAAAGTAGCAGGTGGAGGTGCCACGAAAATAGGGGTGACCGGAGGAGGAGTATTTTGTCTAGCTGGTGGAACCTGGGATGTATAAGGGTTTTCCCCTTGATAATATGGATAGATTGGCGCACTTGTCGAGGGATCAATAGGCGGACGCTCTGGAGCTGGTGTAAGAGTAGGAAGGTTTGGTGGTGACTGTCCCCTAGCCCAGGCTAGGTGCATCTCTGTTATTTGCTATCTTAACCGGTCCACCTCATCTTTCATTATCTGTATCTCTGTTTTCTCTCCATCGAGACTTTTGCCGGAACTAGACATGCTTGCTAGAATTGGCCCTTTTGATCTAGTATGGTAATAGTGATTGGCCAGAATATTCTGTCAAGCCAACCGCTAATCTTTCTGGAAATGCAACAAACTTGTAAGCTCACAGAGTTTAACAGATATGTTATCGCACATTGGAGGTAATGCACCTAGTCAGTTAACCATATATGTATTCGCTACATGCATCATTCCAGCTTTTCCTTTTCCATTATCCTTGAAAACCTCTCTTGTTATTAACTTCCTTTTTTTTTCCTTTTTTTTTTATGTATATATACATATACAGTTGTGGTCGAATCTTATGGAGATTGCCTACGTATCATGACCCCGCATGAATCGACCGAGCGTAGTTCTTGCAAATTAATGCAAGAAATAAAGAGATGTTTATTTGATTATTACTTTTTTTTGAATAAAAATTGTACAAGCCGACTCCAACTACAAACTTGTGTAGGAGATTTCTACAAGAATAAGAATATTTTTGGTGTCACTTATGACTATTTCTACAAAATTGACCACATAATGGCTTATTTGACAAAATGGCTATTTTTGCAAAATTTATTTAAGAAAGATAGAACTTGAATTTATTATTTTTTTTCTGTGGCTCATGGGGCATCGTTCGGCATCACCATAGACCAACACAAAACTATTTTTTCATAAATTGGCCATGTAATGGCTTATTTAGATAAAGTGGCTCTTTTTGCAAAATTTTATGTAAGAAGATTCAAATTCAAAATTTTATCCTGGGGCCTATGGGGCATCGTTCAGCACCGACACCGGCCAACACAAGACTGAGAAAGTTCAAATGCAAAAATGTAGCTATTTCAGTAAAATTTCGGCCATGTAATGGCTTGTTTGATAAAGTGGTTATTTTTGTAAAGTTGGGTGATGACTCAAAACTTGATTTTTTGTGGATACAGCCTTTCGACATTTCCGCGAGGGAATATTTCAAGGCTGTGTCCAAAATTATTTTAAAAAAAATCCAAAGTGGCTATTCTTGCAAAAACAGCCTTCCGGCGTCTTTTTGAGGGACGTTCGACTTATTTTGAGCAAGAATAGCATCACCCGACTTATTTATAACAAAATCAAAATTTGACATTTTTTTTTTGCAAACGGGGTGTGAACCCGAACTTGATTTTGCGGCTATGGCCTTGCAACATTTCCACAAGGAATAGTTCAAGGTTGTGCCCGCAAATTATCAAAAATGATTCAAAGTGGCTATTTTTGCAAAAAATGGCCTTCCGGCGTCCTTTCAGAGCATTCGGCTATTTGCAAAAACGGCATTACTTTGATTTTATTGAAAACTAAAACTTCGACATTTTTTTTTAAATTTTTTGAAGGGGTGGTTGGACCCGATGAGGGTTGCCTACGTATCCCACCTAATGGGGAGAATCAAACCAGCGTAGTTCGGTCAGATTATTTTATGACCAATTATTTCAATAAAATTGCTCTTCCTATTTTTCAAATTTTCAAATTTTCGACAGCATTTCGTTAAAATTTTTGATATTTTTCTATTCCAAAATTCTATTTCTTTCTTTTTTTTTTGTTTTTAAAAGCCGGTCAGCATGCGAGTTCGAATAAATGCTTAAAACAAACATGGTATAGCAGGATGGTCTTTTCATTTCAGGTTGCCTGTCCTAGACGGACCCAACCCCCGTGTTGAGTCCCCTAAGTCAAATGCAACGTGATGCAAATAAGCGTTTCCTACTAGGGATCCGGCATGAAGTCATGTTATTCTAAGCTCGGAACCTCGGTATGTGATCTAGACTGTGTACCCAAGTGGACAACTCGGGCTGAGGAAGGAGCTCCTTTCCGGGAACCAAAAGGCCAACCGGCTTAGAAACTTTCCGAGCCTCTTTATTATTTTGGGGTATGACACTAACAGAATAGGGAGTCTCAACCAATGAGCACATCCCCATAGGTGAGAAGAGAAGGGTTTCGGCACAGTTTATATATACAGTTCAAGATAATATCAAAGCGGTAAACATATAGCAGTTTGTATATACAGTGCAGATAGTATCAAAGCGGTAAACATATAGCAGTTTATATATACAGTGCAACTAGTATCAAAGCGGTAGACATATAGCACATTAATTAAACATATAATAAAATCAAATATAGACAAAAACAACAATTTAACTGAGCTCGAATTCTTAAACCCTGAACCGAAGTTCTGGGTTAGATCTTCCCCAGCAGAGTCGCCAGAGCTGTCACACCTCCCTTTTTACGCTTACTCGCGTAAAAAACGTAAATGTAATGTGTCGTTGTTTACTACTACACCTCGGGAAGAGATATAATAATAGTCAGGGAAGGAGTTTTTCCACTTAAAGGACGGTCGGAACGGGATCAATTTATTTAATTATTCAGAGTCGCCACTTGGGAAAATAATGGTGTCCCAAGTCACCGGTTTAATCCCGAACCGAGGAAATTTATGACTCCGTTTAACAGTCCGCGAACCAGAAATCCGGATAAGGAATTTTGTTAACCCGGGAGAAGGTGTTAGGCATTCCCGAGTTCCGTGGTTTTAGCACGGTCGCTCAACTGCAATTTTTGCTTTTATCCGATTTCTTTATATATTTTAATTATGTGCTTTTAATGTTCCGCTTTTAATTTTAGAAGAATTGCGACGTCACGAAAATACATTTTCGAGTCACACCGCAACCGGTACGCCTGTGACTTTAATGTATTTTAGTTTCGCCGAGAGTAAGATTTGGGTCACATAAATGCGCACCCGTGATTAGGAAGGTATTATTATTAACTAACGCGCCTAAAGTAATTTCGCGTTTGTACTTTTCGAGGGCCGTGAAAAATTCAGCTAATGGCACACCTCGATCCTAATTTTAAAGGATGTTTAAACTAAACTTTTGAGGGCCATAAATTATGAAGCGCTTTCTCTAGGTTCATGCTCATGTCCTTTTAACTTACTAATTAAACTGTTTAATTACTAGTAGCTTATCCTTCTACCATTACCCCACAACACTCTGTTGAATGGAGAATCCAAACAAATAAGCACTGAATTCAACCAAAGAAGGAGAGAATTATGGAAAGCTAAAGTCACAAAAATACCAACAAACTGGGACAGCAGGGATATTGGATCAACAAGACATTAAATTGCTAGATATGATAAGTGATAGTTTTACTTCTACATTATCCATAGAACTTAAAATTCTACAACCAAATAAGAATAAATAATCGGTGAAAGTATATCTCCTTCACACAGGTTTCACAAGAAGACAGATAAGTAGTCATTCACATTGCGACAACACAAAACTCAAACGGAAACAACTCCCGCACACACCATTGTGTAGACCAAATATCCAGCAGATCTTCATTTAATATCAATATATACAAAGAAGGATCATTAAAATTTAACTAAGAACTAACCTCAAAATCCCAGTAGAGGAGATTGAAACCAACCCAAAAATAGAGAATCGGAACTGAAGCTAACGAGCTAACGAACAGAAACCCCGACGAAACTCGAACTCGACGGCAACCTCGAATTTGTTCGAACAAGCTTCAAGTAGCAAAAATTCCTTTCTGATATTGAGTTAGTACAGAACCTCCGCCTAAAGTCATCTAGCAACAGTAAAACACGAACTGAACCAACGAACAGACCTCGACGGCGGCAGAAAGTTTGTCGCAAAAACTCGAACTAAACCAAAATGGCGAAGCTGAAACCTGGCTGATTTTGAGGTTGTTTTCAGCTATTTTTCAGTTGGGTTTTGGACTGAAACAATGGTACTTTGGAGGGTTCTTTTTTTTGGAATATTCGTGAGAAAACGGGAGCATTTTAAGGGTTCTAAAAGGGTCGGTACTACAACTACATTTTCATGACTCTTGGAGCTGAAGTACTACATTTTTAGCTAGGTGTTGCTGCCGTGTAAGAGCTTTTCCAATGGGGGGGGGGGTCTGTGGTATTTTTGTTGGTTGTTCAGCTAGAGAAGACGAAGATGAACAATGGCTTAGGAGGCTTTTCGTCGCTGGGGTTAGGTCTGGTTGTGAAGACGATGAGATGAGGGGTCTTGTTTTTTCTTTTTGAGGTCACGGCTGGGAGCTTCCTTTGTAGCCGAAAGAAGACCTTTAGGGGGGGGGGGGGGTTGTTAAGATGCCTGCAGAAGCTCCCATAATGAATATACTATGCCTATATCTTTGTGTCTATCTTCTCTTTAGATATATTACATGCCCATCTTTTGTCCATTGGAAATTCTAAAGATTCCCACGTGAGAGACCAAGAGTCATGGGTCTCCACGTGGGTTTCAAGGGTTATGGGTTTCGTCTCGTGCTCCGTCCGTGTCCCCCACGTGTGGTGGGCTCGGATTATTATGGGCTAGGTCCGAAAATTATAAAACCGGGTAGTTTGAACCCGAATATTATTCTTTGTCCGGAACCGAGAATGAGAACACGATTTTATTTGATTCATCTTATATAAGCAAAATAACTATAAAACTCACAATTAAAACAAAACCATTTTTTTATATTTTTTCCAAGATTAAAATAACTACAAAATGTTAATGAAACTATTTTTGTAATTTTCGTTTTTTAATAAAGATAAAAATATAAAGTGCTATTTTTGTATTTTTCAAGTTTTAAAATGACTATAAAACATTAATAAAACTATTTTTTTGGAATTTTCGTTTTTTTTAATAAAGATAAAAATATAAAGTACTATTTTTGTATTTTTCAAGTTTAAAATGACTACGAAACATTAATAAAACTATATTTTTGTTATTTTTTATTTTAAGGTAAAAATAAAGTAAAAGAGTCAAATTTAGCTAAAATAGCTATATTAAAATTAAACTAAATATTTTACGCTAAAAATATAAAAAATCTCGGGTAGGGGCAAAATCACGCATCTACACCTGCATATGGTCGCTTGGATTTGAAATCAGTTGGATAGCCAACCAACTTGTAGCAGTTTTCGTTGGAATGTCCAGGCTTGTTGCAATAATCACATTTCAGAAATGGCTTCTTTCCCTTGTACTGTTCCCTGATGTTCTGCATATGTGCTTGTCCTCTACCTACTTGCATAGCAACTGGATCTCCTCTATTTGTCAAGATTGTATGAGTGCTAGCATTATGACTCTCATCTTCTATAATCAACGTGTAATCTCGATTTAGTGTTGGCTCCATAGTCTTCATTAAGATCTGACGCCTCGCTTGTTCATATGTCTCATTAAGGCCACTCAGAAACTACATCAACCTCTGTTGTTGCAAATATTCAACATATTCTTTCGAATTAGGTACGGGCACAATGGCATCATACTCAGCCCACAGTTCTTTCAAACTGGTGAAATATGCAGAAACTGATTCTGTTCCATGTGCAATAGTAGCAATTTCTCTATGTAGCTAAAAATTTCGCACACGATTCACCTTATCGAATCTCTCTCTCAGATCATCCCACACTTGGTGTGCATTAGATGCATAGACAATACCGCTAAGTAGATCCAGAGAAACAGTATTCATGATCCAGGAGAGCACTATTGCATTACTTGTTTCCCAGTCCTCATGTAATTCAGATTTAAACGAATCCTTTTTGCATGTCCCAAGCACAAAACCTAGCTTCCTTTTAGCTTGTAATGCAATTTTCATTGAACGACGCCACAACCCATAGTTCTTTGAACCTGTGAGCTTGACAGGAATCAGAATTAAGCTAGGAGTGTCTCAGGGATGAATAAATAACGGATGTGTATGGTCAGTTTCTTCAGCCGCCATTGACGATTGTCTGTTGCAGCTTCGCGACGAAGATGACTATGAGATCTCAACTGAATTGAACCAAATTTGTGGATTATAATTCTTCACTGCTCTGATACCATGTGAGCTTGATGAATCTGAGATGAAACTCCAGATTCACCAAGTAATTGAGATTGGATTTGAGATGAAGATGAACTCGAGAGAAAGGGGTTGGCAGTTGAGAGAAATGATTTTTCTTATTGTGTAAAAATGAATAGAGAAATACACTATATACGTGTATTAACTTAGCCAGTGGACCGCACATGTAACTAACTAACTACTCTGTTGACTATCTAAGCTAATACACAGATTAACTACAATTAGCACTAATGATAACTAATTCTAACTGTACAGTAGTTCACAAATTTCAATCAACTGAAACTAAACCGATAACCATCCGATAACCGTTCGATAATAGCTAAACCGATACTAATCTGCCTGATATCTTATCGGGTAGCTAATGGAATAATACATTTAAAAATCGATAACCGATAAACCAAACCGTTAAGAGTGAAATAGCCGCCCAATCCGTCCGATAAGCAGCCTAACTCTGCGTAAAAAAAAAAAAATCTTTCATTAGATGATGTTTTGTACTTAATGCTATGGTAAAAAAAAAAAAAAAGCATAACATTACTGATAGAAATAGTTCCAATAATGGGTATCGCCATAAGTTCAACCATTATTGTATATTACGGAGGACTAACGAACTATCATTTTTCTAATATTATCACAGTTTCTTTCTATTCTTTCCTTTTTCTATTCAATTTCCTCTCCTCCTTTAAATCCTTTATGACATAAAATTTCAGTTATAACTCTTTTATATTCTTTTTGTTACAACTTAATGCATTCGTAAATTTAATTATAGAATTTAAAATGATTCTTCACCACTAAATTTTAAATACCACTATATAAAGAGACACACCATATGCATTCACCATCTTGTTTTTCATTGTCACCAAATTCAAATATTGTTGGTGCAGATAAATGAAAATAGGTTAAATGCAATGATTGAATGAGAGTGTTTGAGGAAAACAAAGTCAAATTACCAGTTATATTCATTTATAAGTAGTTCATTGCAAAAATTGATCAATTAATAAAATATTACTAATATTAGCAAAATTAGCCAATTAGCTATTTGTAGCAAAAAAATATCAAAAAATTTTTGCTTTGTTTTGAGTGGGTATTATTAGAATAGATTGGGCACAAGGAGCTTGAATCTCAGCTTTGGGATGATTTGGTGAAGTTTTGAGGTGGTTTGAATTGAAAATTCAAATAAAAAGCTGAACATACAAAAAAGTGATATGTGTATCACATTGTGTATCACATATGTATCATATTTGTATCAATTGTGATACAAAACTAGGCCGAATCGCCTCCATTATTCCTCAAATTTTGTATATTGACTTATCTATATATTTTAATAATTTTCAACTATACCCATTGAAAAAGTTCTTTTTTTGTTTAGATTTTTTAAATATTGTATAGATTTTTGTATTTCATCTCCTTATTTAATACCCCCTCCATGAAATTTTCTTTCCGTCTTGTATCTAATATTGCTAATCACGCTTAAAAATATGGAAGGTGATTTTTGCATGTGATTCTTGAGAGAAATAACCCTATTATTTGGTTTTTTAATTTTTGGTGGTTAGTTTTGGTAAGTCTATAACTAATGGCTAGAGGTAGGTAAGTTGAGATTTATTTAGGACATTTTCCTAAGTTTCCCTTAAAAAATCCTATTTGTGAAAATGTTGATAAAATTATGAGAAGATTAATATTTTTTTCAATAAAAGGCATGAAGTGGGAAGTAACTGATATATAGAGTGTATGAGGGTAAATCAGATAAGTGATATGACACGGCCACGCGTACACGTGGCCGGCCCCGATGAAACAAATAAGCAGGCCGCCCCCTAATGAGGACGGCAGCATCCGCGGACGTCCTCGTTTACGGCCGCGTGACAAGAAGGACGCGGCCCCGCCTATGAGACATCAAATTGGCGGATCCATCAAAGAGGGCGTCCTCAGTCCCCGACCTATGCTTTAATTACGCTTATAATATCAGGGCGTCAATGTAATAGTTGGGCGAGAGGACCCTCTCACTATATAAGGGAGGGCCTCCCCCATTTGTAAGGGGATCTGATTTTGGATAATAAGACATCTCTCTCTCTATCTCTACATTGTTCTTCTCTCGATTACTGACATTACTACTGCTCATTTGTTATATATATATATGTATGTATATCTCTACATTGTTCTTCTCTCAATTACTGACATTACTACTGCTCATTTGTTCTGTCTTCTACATTTTATTTTTACCATCGCCATATACTAATCATTTATCCATATTGGTTTGACGATCGATCTTCGATTTATATTATCACTGATTCCGATTATCCCATCATTTATACTGATTGATTAGTTCAAATGTATTTAACATTTTTTGAGCAAACAATTTGATGCCGTCTATGGGAATTTCGAGAATCAAATTTATTGTATACATTCATGAAGATCCGATCAAACAAAAAACTTTTCAAAGATGGCTGAAAGTAACACACGACCCACGGTCATGGCTGAAGTTATCGCAAACCTCCTGGGTGCAATGAATGAGGCTGTGGAGAGCACAGCCATCAACGCTACTCCCTCTACCGCGCCTGAAGTTGAAACCTCCCCCACACCCCTGGGAAGGGATTCGTATCTGAAAGAGGCACCTCCAGCAGTCAGGAGGCTACTGGAGGAATGGCTAGCTAGCACACTGAGCAGCCTGGCGGAAAAGCCGCCGCAAGGCTGCGAAAATGCCGCTCCGGCCACCAGCAATACCACCGCAATAGACGAACAGGAAGAAACACGGACCAACAGCTGGCCCGTCGAGACCCAAGCGCATGATGACACGCTGGCTACCATCCTGAGGAAAATGAAGAAAATGGAGGGCGTAAACCAGGCCCTCCGCGACCAGATGAAAGAGCAACAGGACAGGGTTGAAAAGATTACCCGGGCGCCTAAATTACTACCCAAGCGGGACGTAGGAAGGTTCGTGGAACAACCTTACTCCGAGGAAGCAGCGCCCTACACCATCCCAAAAACCTTCAAGATGCCCCCATACCTAAGGGTGTACGACGGGACCACCGACCCCGAGGACCATCTCATCCACTACGTCACGGCAGTAAAAGGTAACGGCTTGTCCAAAGAACAGGTACCATCGGTGCTACTGAAGAAGTTTGGCGAAACGCTGACCGGAGGAGCGCTAACCTGGTACTAACAACTACCTGCCAAGGCGATCTCGACCTTCGAGGAAATCGAAGATAAATTTGTCACCGCGTATGCCGGTGCCAAGAAAGCACAAGCGAGGGTGAACGACATATTCTCCATCCGACAGACCACGGGCGAAGGCCTCAGGGACTTCCTCGCTAGATTTAACAGGATAAGAATGAACCTGCCAAATGTATCGGAAGGAATGGCGGTGGCAGCCTTGCAGAACGGGCTCAACAGGGATAGCTCCCGAGCCACCAAGAAATTGTTGAGCCGGCTCATGAAGTACCCTCCCACCACCTGGGACGAGATTTACAACGCCTACTGCATCAAGGTGCGGGCAGACGCAGGGATCTTAACGGGCCAACCCGGTAACTAGCTGCCGTACACCCGGACGCTAGGAGGGATCGATGATATGAGGGATGCCGGGAACTCCCCCCGCGCCCTAGCAGGGAACAACATCAACCCTACGCAAGATCTTCGCTTCCGCCCCTGCGATACACGGACGCGGTACAGCGTCACATCGCCCCGCTCAGAAACGACCGAGGTATGCCCCCTTTACTCTCATCACATAACTTTTATGTTTCACCCTCAGAAGTAGTGTATGCACTGGAGAAGCTCGGCACCAAGGTGCAGTGGCCCCAAAAGATGAAGTCGGACCCAGCCACGAGGAAATCCAATGTTCTGTGCGAGTTCCATTAGGAACGAGGACACCAGACTGAGGACTGCATCGGCCTATGGCAGGAAGTCGTCAGGATGCTCAACCAGGGGTACCTGAAGGAGCTACTCAGCGACAAAGGGAAAGCTAATTTCGGCCGTGGGCGGGAGCATTCTCGGGGACCCCCAAAGCCGCCTTCCCCGACGCGTACAGTAAACATGATCGTCGGGGAAGCGGATGATGCCCCCGTCAACCACGTCAAGCTCACCAACACACACAGATTGAAGAGAACTATCTCCTACGAACGGTATGATAACCTCGAAGGAAGTATCACCTTCGATAAGTCTGACGCCGACGGTTTGTTTTTTCCTCACTATGATGCTTTGGTTATTACCTTGCGTATCACTGATACCGATGTCAGGAGAGTCATGATCGATGACGGGAGCAGTGCCTGCATCATTCATCCAAGAGTCCTCGCTCAGATGGGACTCGAGGACATAATCACCCCTAGGTGCATAAATCTAACCGATTTTAACAATGCAGTAGAGCGCACATCAGGAGAGGTGACCATGCATGTCCTTGCGGGAGGTGTCACCCTGGAAACAACCTTTCATGTGATGAACTATGAGACGACCTACAATGTTATCATCGGGCGTCCGTGGATATACGCCATGTGAGCAGTCCCATCAAGCCTATACTAGGTGATCAAATTCCCTACCCCGTAGGGAATATTCAGCATCAAAGGGGAGCAGCGAACAGCGCAGGAATGCTATAAAATAACCCAGGATTGGGCTCACACAAAACAACTGAGCAAGGCAAGCGCGGAAGCATAGCAATCAACTCCGTCGAGGACTCAAGCAGATCTGATAGCCGACGCCATAAAAGACCCAGACATCGTAGAAGCTTGCAACGCTACGACCGAGGAGCTTGACCCAGTTCAGCTGGATCAGAGCGACCCTGAAAAGAAAGCCTACATCGGTCACGGGCTCACAAACCAAGGTAAGTACCATGAATTTCTGATTAAACATGCAGACACATTAGCTTTTTCCCATGCAGACATGCCAGGGATCTCACCGGATAACGCCACACACCGGCTCAACGTGGATCCATTGCACCCACCGGTAAAACAGGTCCGAAGAAATTTCAACACCGCCATTAACGAGGCAGTCCGTGTGGAGGTAGACAAACTACTGGCCAACGGTTCTATCATAGAATCAAAATACCCGCAATGGATTGCCAACGTGGTTATGGTTAAGAAGAAAAGCGGAAAGTAGAGGATGTGTGTGGACTTCACCGACCCAAACAAGGCCTGCCCCAAGGACTCCTTCCCCCTGCCCCACATCGACCAGTTGATCGACGCTACAGCAGGGCATGAACTCCTAAGCTTCTTGGACGCCTACTCCCGGTACAACCAAATTCTAATGGCAGAGGATGATCAGGAGAAAACCACCTTCATCACCCACCAGGGTACTTACTGCTACAGAGTGATGCCCTTCGGATTGAAAAACGCGTGTGCAACTTACCAAAGGTTGGTCACCAAAATTTTCAACAAGCAACTCGGCAAGACTATGGAGGTTTACATCGATGACATGCTGGTTAAATCAGCAAGAAAGGAGGACCATATCGATCACCTGCAAGAGGCCTTCGAGATCCTAAACTGCTACGGGATGAAGTTGAACCCCGAAAAATGCGCTTTTGGTGTAGCATCTAGGAAGTCCCTCGGTTTCCTCGTATCGCAAAGGGGGATCGAGGTCAACCCAGACCAAATCAAGGCGATCGCCTCAATACCAGAAGCGCTCACCAGCAAAAAATAGGTTCAGAAGTTGACAAGCCGAATAGCCGCCCTCTCCCGCATTATCTCCCGGTCATCGGACAGATGCCACAAGTTCTTCAATGTGCTGAGGAAGGATAACGGTTTCCACTGGAATAATAAATGCGTCAAGGCACTCCAAGAACTGAAAGCGTACCTAACATCCCCGCCGCTGCTGACAAAGGCGGAACCAAACGAGCCACTACTTATATATCTGACCGTCTCCGAGGTGGTAGTCAACGCATTGCTCGTCCGTGAGCAAAAAGGTACACAATCGTCCATCTATTACATCAACAAAACACTAGTGGACGCCGAAACTCGGTATCCACACTTTGAGAAGCTGGCGCTGGCTTTGGTCACGGCTTCCCGAAAGCTGAGACCTTACTTCCAATGCCACCCCATCCGGGTAGTGACCACCTTCCCCTAAGAAGTATCCTGCATAAACCTGAGCTGTCGGGCTGTCTCGCTAGTTGGGCCATAGAGCTCAGCGAGCACGACATCACTTATGTCCCCAGAACCGCCATAAAATCACAGGTCCTCGCCGACTTCATAGCCGACTTCAGCGCCGGCCTCTCGCCTGAGGCCGAGAAGGAGGCCTTGCAAACGACCCCTAACATGAACCCCTGGATACTCCATACCGATGGGGCCGCAAACGCCTCGGGATTGGGACTAGGACTCATCCTCGAGGTCCCCACGGGCGAGGTTATTCGCCAGTCCATACGATGCCCCGAGATGACTAACAACGAAGCAGAGTACGAAGCCGTTGTTGCAGGTTTGAAACTAGCCGCCAGTTACGGAGCCCGCCGACTGGTCTTACATTGCGACTCACAACTTGTGATAAATCAAGTCGCCGAAGCCTACCAGATCAAGGAGCAGAGGTTGCAGAAATATCAGGCCGAAGTCTGTAGACTGATGGCCCGATTCGACGAATGTCGCTTCGAGCAAGTACGCAGGGTGCATAATGCCGAAGCCAACGAATTGGCCAAACTAGCTGCAACAGCCACGAATCTAAGCAAAGAAAGCACCGTCAAACTCATACATTCCACCATCGATCGCAGTGAGGTATTCTCTCTACACCTAATATGGGACCGGCGAAACCAGTTCCTTTCATACTTGCAGGAAGGGCAACTACCGTACGACAAAAAAGAAGCTAGAAAGCTTCGCACGCAAGCCGCCAGATATTGCCTGATGAACAGCGACCTCTACAAACGAACCTTTGGGGGACCTCTGGCCAAATGCCTGGGGCCCAACCAGACGACTCCGGTACTAGAAGAAGTCCATGAGGGTCATTGTGGCGCCCATACAGGAAACAGGGCACTCGTGCGTTGCCTAATACGGGACCGGTTATTACTGGCCCACAATGAAAAAGATGCAGCGGACTACGTCCGACGATGCGAGAAGTGCCAAAAACTCGCCCCCATGATACACCAGCCGGGAGAACCTCTCTACTCAGTCACTTCTCCTTGGCCATTCATTATATGGGGAATGGATATAGTCGGACCACTGCCTCCCGGACGAGGAAAGGTACGCTATTTGTTAATTTTTACTAACTATTTTTCTAAGTGGGTAGAAGCAGGCGCCTACGCCCAAATCCGCGAACAAGAAGTCATAGCCTTCATCTGGAAGAACATCATCTGTCGCTTCGGCATTCCCAAGGAAATAACATGCGACAACGGACGACAGTTCATAGGACAAAACACAACCGACTTTTACGACAAATGGCACATCAAAAGAATACTCTCAATGCCATATCATCGAGCGGCCAGCGGCCACGCGGAATCATCCAACAAAACTATATTAAATATTCTGAAGAAGAAACTGGAGGACGCCAAGGGACTGTGGCCCGAACTGCTACCAAAAGTGTCGTGGGCACACAGAACCACTCCCAAGTCCTCCACGGGGGAAACCCCCTACTCATTGGTCTATGGGACCGACGCTGTCATACCAGTCGAAGTCGGCGAACCAAGTCTCAGATATTTGCAGATGAGCGGAAATAAGAACGACACAAGCCGACTACAAGACCTGGATGAGACCGAAGAAAGGAGAGAAATGGCCCACATCAGGCTGGTGGCGCAAAAACAGCAGATCGAGAGGTACTATAACCAGAGGACGAAAATCCGCCCACTCAAGGTGGGCGATTATGTACTAAAAGCCAAGACACTGGCATTGATACTCCACAACAACTGGAATATCTCACACCTCAAGCGCTTCCACTTCTAAGGGACACCCCCCGAGTCGTACTCTTTTTCCCTCCGTCGGGTTTTATCCCAATTGAGTTTTCCCGGAGAGGTTTTTAATGAGGCAACGAGGGAGATGTACGGAATCGCTTGTGTGATACGCTAAGCGCACCGGTCGGCAGGAATAACACATCACAGGGACTAGGGCTATGCCCATGATTGTATGAAAGGCTACGGCCATCTCCAATAAATGAAAGGCTATGGCCATGATTGTATGAAAGGCTACGGACATCTCCAATAAAGGCTACGGCCATGATTGTATGAAAGGCTACGACCATCTTCAATAAATGAAAGGCTACGGCCATGATTGTATAAAAGGCTACGGCCATCTCCAATAAATCAAAGGCTACGGCTGTGATTGTGTGAAAGGCTACAGCCATCTCCAATAAATGAAAGGCAACAACCATGAGTGTACGAAAGGCTACGGCCATGATTACACAAAAGGCTATGGCCCTCTCCAGATGAAATAATCGGCTAAGGCCCAAAAGCTTCCAAAGGAGAAGGCTACGGCCCTCTCCAGACGAAATAATCGGCTAAGGCCCAAAAGCGTCCAAAGGAGAAGGCTACGCCCCTCTCCAGACGAAATAATCGGCTAAGGCCCAAAAGCATCCAAAGAAGAAGGCTACGGCCCTCTCCAGACAAAATAAAAGGCTAAGGCCTAAGGATATCTAAAGGAGAAGGCCACGACCCCTCCAGATGAAGCAAAGTGGCCAAGGCCTAGAACGTTCAAAAAGGAAGGCTGCGGCCTCCTCCAGGAAAATCAAAAGCTTAAGGCGTCGACACTTGAGAGGTATCGACATGGCCTCACTAAATGAAGGACCGAAAGGACGGCCGCGTAAAACGTATAAGCCCGGCCTCGCCCCAATTCAGACTTAGGCTAAATTCCCTAGAAGCCAGAATATGGGCGCACCTCGTCCAAAAAGAATTCAGGCGGAAGGCCCGCCCCCGCCATACAAATCAAAGGCTACGGCCAATCCCGACAATGCAATAAAAAAGAAGGAAAGAAAAAGAAGAAAAAAGATGGCCGCAATTAATCAGAAAGAGACTTTTATTAATATATCACACATTTACAAGAAAATACAAAAGTTACAAACTACAAAATAAAACCTATTCAGCTATTAAGGTCGCCACAGTCTCCTACAGCCCCATTGGCATCGTCCTTGCCGTCATCCTGCCATATCATCTCAATCCAGGACCCGATGCCCAGCCAGTGCACATCAGCGAAGGAGCCTCCCGTCTGGGCCAGAGAGTCAGGGTCATAGCGGCAGGCTTCACGAGCCACCCTAACCAGCCGACGTTGCTCATCGACCTCCACCTCGCTAGCCCTGCCGGTGGCGTGAAGCTCCTCGAATACTGTCCGCCTCGCCTCGGCGCACACCAACATGTCCTGAGCCTCGCGAGGGCCATCCCCAACTAGGACAACTGCCGTCTGGGCCAAGGCCGCCTGAATCTCGACCGACAAAGTGTCGACCTTAGCACGAAGCTCGGTCGCCTCCATTACGGCCACACGGCCCATATCTACTTCCTCCCCCTGTTGCTGGAGGAGAATCTGTAGCTCGGAATTCTGTGCCACAGTGGCCAGCAGATCGGCGTCTGCCTTCTCAATCTGCTCCGTTTGTTTGTGCAGCTACTCTTCCAGCGACTTAATGGACTCTCGGAGAAGGCGGAACTCAGGGGCGTCCGAAAAGATGTCCGAAAGCGTCTTATGCTTCTCACGGGCCTCCTTATAATTCTCTGACACCTTTTGGAGGATAGCCAACTTCTCCCGATCCCTCCGACTCCGCTCCACCTCCAGGATAAGAGTCTGCAAAAAACAAGAAGGCGAAATGAAAGCCTCGAAACATAAGAAAACAAAAAGAAAAGGGAAAGTTACACTTCGAACCATACCTGCAAGGCGGCACCAACAATGCGACGGGATAGGACGCGGTCGCTCACTGACTTCAGCGACTCAGTCTCGGCATCGCCGCATAGTAAAGCAAAGTCCTTCACGGCCTGCCCACTTTCCTCCAATAGGTTATAGCCCGTCAGTAACAGAAGTCGACGCAACTGACCCTGTTCTGCGGCCGCCTCCAGCGCATCCGCCTCGGCTTCGCCCTGTAGCGGCACTTCTGCCTGCTCAGCAGCAACAACAGGGACGCCCTCGCTATCGGCAGACGGGGCGTCATCATCCCCCACATGAGCAATCACAACCGCGGCCCTCCTCGGACGAATGGCGTCGCCCAAAAGGACTGGCCTCAAATCCGGGCGACGGGCCTCAGTTCTCTTCCGCCCAGGGTCTACAACCACCCCTTTCCGGTAAGTAGTCGGCGCCTCTTGCGCTTAGCCGGCTCGTCTTGCGCAGAGGCCCCCTCCTCAGCAGAAGAGGGCGGGAGCTCTGTATTCGCTCCAGGCGCCGGGACAGTAGACGGCCCAGGGGCAGAACTAGAGGGGCCAGGAGCGGCCGACAACAGGGTCTCCCTAACAGCCCGCTCATAGTCCGGGTCGGCAACCTCGGCCGCTTCACCACCCGACGCGATGTCGTTCGCCGGCCTCTCCTCGGCCTGATCAGCCTCAAGAAGGCCCTGCCTAACGGAGGCCACAAGCTCCATTTCTGAAGAAGCAGGACTGACGACATGGCATCTCCGCCTCCGTGTCACGTTCCGAGCTACAGCAAAAGAAAGTACACGTATGTTAGCTACGGCTACCTTTGGCCATTTTAATGTTACGGTCACTAAATATGAATCGTAAGGAATCATGGAGGGAATACTAGGTTCGAGAAGTGTAGAAATTAGGAAGAAAAAGGTAAAAGATCTCTGATGAACTAAAATAAAGGATGATATTGAAACTGCCTCCTATTTATAACAAATTATCGCACGAAATTCGAAGAGTTTTGTACTGGAAAAGAGGCGGGAAACTGAAACGTCAAATCGCCCATTATGACTAAGCATCGAAAACCGCAGTAATAATGGCACACGCTGCCTGCAGACGACGGTTTGAGAGAACGTGCCACGTATGCACACCCGCATAGTACCCAGCATGGGTTGACTCTATCCGCCCATCGAAGAAACGCCCCGGGCATATCTCCAATAGGCGGAGAGACTATCTGTATGAGGGTAAATCAGATAAGTGATACGACACGGCCACGCGGACACTTGGCCGACCCCGATGAAACAAATAAGGAGGTCGCCACCTAATGAGGACGGCAGCATCCGCAGACGTCCTCGTTTACGGCCGCGTGACAAGAAGGACGCGGCCCGCCTATGAGACATCAAATTGGCGGATCCATCAAAGAGGGCGTCCCCAGTCCCCCGGCCTATACTTTAATTACGCTTATAATATCAGGGAGTCAATATAATAGTTGGGCGAGAGGACCCTCTCACTATATAAGGGAGGGCCTCCCCCATTTGTAAGGGGATCTGATTTTGGATAATAAGACATCTCTCTCTCTCTCTCTCTCTCTATATATATATATATATATATATATATATATATATATATATATATATATATATATATATACACACATTGTTCTTCTCTCGATTACTGACATTACTACTGCTTATTTCTTCTGTCTTCTACATTTTATTTTTACCATCTCCATATACTAATCATTTATCTACATTGGTTCGACGATCGATCTTCGATTTATATTATCACTGATTCCGATTATCCCATTATTTATACGGATTGATTAGTTCTAAGGTATTTAACATCTTTTGAGCAAACATAGAGGAATAGAAAATAGAAAATGAAAACAAAAAAAGTGAAGAAGGAAAAAAGAAAGTGAAAGTTACGAGACAAAGAAAAGAAACTTTTTGATATACGTGTGAAGCTTGTTTTTCTTCTTATGTCATCTCTCCCTATTTCATTTAAGTACTTTAAATTTAAAGGAAAACTGATGAGAGTGCTTTAGTTAAAATTTAATTTAAAGGAATTTTGTACAAAATTATAAGGAGATTAGAAACAACAATAGGCATAATGTGGAGAGTAACCGTAGAGTAATTGACGGAAATAAAAATAAAAACAAACAAAGTGAAGAAGAAAAAAACAATTACGAGAAGAAAGGAAAATTTTATATACAAATGTAGCAGAAATTAACTTGCAAAAAATGGTTGTAGTTCGTTCTATGTATGAAATAGGCCAAAACTGGAGATTTCAATTACTTGAAAGTTTTATCTTTAATTGCTTCTTTATTTATTTAATTTTAAAAATAAAACAAAATCGCAAAAATGAAAGAGTTATATACAAAATTAAACGTATATATATAGTTAATTTTTCAACAATTTTTATTATGCATAGAAAGCCTTTTCACATTTTATTTAATTTCTTTTACCTTGGCATTGATAATATAATAATTGTACTGTCTTTTCAGACTCTCTACAATTTGTATATGGTCTTTTAAAATTCTTTGAAGATTTCTTATATCAAATATTATTAATTTAGCAAATTTCCTTTTGTCGTGAAGATTACTGTTATTCTAATTTGGTCTACTTGCTCAGCATATGAAATAGACAGGCAAGTATAATTCTCTTTGATATTGGTTGAGTGTCTTCATCTTCCTTGAATTGTTTTTTTTGAGGATATATTCCAAGTTAAATTGTGGTGTTTCGTTATTTAGAGAACACAAAACTTGTCCCCTCTTATGCATGATTTTCAATTTTTTTTTTTTTTGGCTTCTTGCTTCTTACTTATTGGATAATTAGTTTTAATACTTTACACTCCCTCTATGAATTAGCTACACAACCATGGGGACCATAGTTAAGAAAACATTCTCAATGGAAATTCAATAAATTGGCTTGACCAGAAAGAAAATGTGAAAGGTTTGAAAAAAAAAAATCAAGCTTCTAAAACTACGAAAGGAAGATAATAAAATGATATGACAATTTTTGCATTTTTACCAAATAATCAAAACACTCTTGATTGGAAAACACGTGCAACGCACGTGTCAAAATAATAATAATAATAATAATAATAATAATAATAATAATAATAATAATAATAATAATAACGACGACGACAAAAATAACAACGGTTCTACAAAGTTAATTTAGTGATTAAGAAATCACAAAGAATCTGAATCCAATAGCAAAAGGCCTGTTGTCAAATTGAATAAGAATGGTTCTACAAAATCATTTTAATGATCAAGAAATCACCTGCACAAATGAATTAAATCCAAGAGCGAAAGTTCAGTTGTCTAGTTGAGTTCCCTTCTTCCACAATAAAAATAAAAAGTAAAAACCACAACAATACTAATGTTTCCTTATAATATATGTAACCAGCATGCAAAAGATAATTGAAAAACTCTTCTTTATTGTGTACTTAATTAATGAAATATAAGCATCAACATTTATCACATCTCTGAAAAGTGATGTAATATGTACCATGTTTCCTGAAGAAGTACTGAACCCCATAATCAATTCTACATTAATAACATTGTACAAAATGAGAAAATGTGACAGACCCAAAGGGTCGTTACCGGATTTATCTCTTCTTTCGCACTTTTGAGGTCTTGAAAATCTCACTTTTAATTGCTTCGATTTGCGTGTGCAGTCCAGGCGCGTAGTCGGAAAGATTATATATTAAATTTTGTAAAAATTTTTAAAATGTGGCTTTAAAATGATTAAAGTTGACTTCGATCAATATTTTTGGTAAACGGATCCCGACCCGTTATTTGACTCTCCCGAAGGGTCCATAAAAAATATGGGACTCGGGCATATGCCCGAAGTCGAAATCCGAGGTCTAGAACCCGAGAAAAAAAAATTTTGTGAAATTATTTTTCGGAAATTATTAAGGAAAATAGAAATAAGAATTTGATTAAAAGACCATGGTATTGGGCTTGTATTTTAGTTCCGACGCACGGAACAAGTCTTAAATATGTGTTAAGCGCTTTCTGTAAAGTTTGGTCGAAATCGGACGTCATTTGACGTGTTTCGAACCTAAATATCCAAAATTTGAAGTTTACGAAGTTAGAATGAAAAAATGATGATTTTGAGGTTTGAGTCATTGATTTTGATGTTATATTGATGATTTGATCGCTCGGTTAAGTTTGTATGAGGTTGTTGAGTTATTATATGTATTTGGTTAGCAGCCCCGAGGGCTCAGGAGTGATTCAGAGGTGGTTTTCCGGGTGTTTTGAACTTAGTTAAAATTGCAAAAAGTGTTCAGTTATGATATCTGGTACGTTGTTCTATGCGATCGCATAGCTTCTCCCGCGATCGCACAGTGCAAAATTTCAAGAGCCTAGTATTGTTCTACGCGATCGCAACAGCCCTTGTGCAATCGCAATGCCTGGCTTCCCATCCCTATGCAATCGCATTGCCCACCTCGCGATCGCAAAGAGCATTTTCCTTTCCCCAGTCATATTTTCTCTATGCGTTTGCATTCACCCATCGCGATCGCAATTACTACAGACCTTTATTCTATGCGATCGCAATGCCCATAGAGCAATTTTGCCCGGTTAATTCAAAAGCTCAAAGCAGACCCATTACGGGATTATTCCTATTTTTCATAAAACTAATCTTCTCTAAGCTCTAGGGGCGTTTGAAGCTCTTCTTCACCAAAGTCTTTGGGTAAGTAATTTCTCACCTAATTCCTTCACTCTTCTTCATTAATTATTAAAATCCTATACCTAAATCATAAAATCAAAGTAGAAATTAAGGGTTTTGCGTAAATTTAGAGTTTTGAGAATTTTGTGTGATTCAACCTCAATTTTGGGTCGAATCTTAAAACAAATTGCATATTTGAACTCGTAGGATTATGGGTGATTGAGTTTTGGTCCGAGCCTCGTGTGTGGACCATATTGAATTTTGATTTTTTTGGAAGAATGCTAGAAAATTCATATTTAGGCTATGGGATGTTGCCATTGAGTCTTTATTGATATTATTGAATTAATTATGCCTAGATATCATTATTTCGGAGTAGGATAGAGGAAAGGCGGCATTTGAGGATTGATTGCTAATCTTTGGACAGAGGTAAGTGTTTGATCTAACTTTGGCTAGAGGGAATATGATTAGAGTATAATTATTTACATATTGCTAAATGATCGAGTACGGGGTATAAGCATGGTGATGAGTATCTATACACCGGTGTCTAGCATGACCGCGAATCCTTGTTTGTACTTATTCTGATTTTTTTTGGACTCTTCCATGCTAATTGATGAATTCTACATAATGTGAAGAGTATGCGGATTAATTATGAATTGTGAATTCATTGGAGCGTTAGCTTGAACGATAAAAATACTATTGAGTAAGAAATGAAAGAAATGGAAAGAGATATGATTAATCCCTTGCCAAGGTGGTTTAAGTATATTGATTATCTTCCTTGCTGGGATTTGAAAGTTGTTGTTGTTGCTCCCTTGCTGGGATTTAGCTGTTTAATTGTGTTTTCCCTTGCCGGAATATTTCTTATTATTTATTTATTCACTCGCCCTGTTTGGTTGTGATTAGTGTTTGGGTGAGGAAGAGTGATAATGCACGAAGGGTCACTCCGTGCCATGTTTTAATTATTTTCGCACGAAGGGTCATTCCGTGCCATGTTTTGATTATATTTGCACGAATGGTCATTACGTGCCATATTTTGATTATTTATGCACGAAGGGATATTTCGTGCTCTGATTTGACTATAATTGCACGAAAGATCATCCTGTGCCATGAAATAAGAGTATGTGAGGGAAAACACGAAGGGTAATGCCGTACACTTTATTTGATTGCTTTTGGTGAGAATGAGAGTAAAATAATAAAGGTTGATGCCGTGAAACTGTTGATTTTCTTGATCTCATTAATTATTGCTATTGCCCTATTTCTTACTTAAGTTGTTGACTTCATATCCGCACTGTACTCCTCCATAGTATGCTCCCCCCCCCTAATTGTTTAATTCATGTATATATATATATATATATATATATATTGAACTGCACAGGTTGATTTGTTGGTCCTGTCTAGCCTCGTTACTACTTCACCGGGGTTAGGCCAGACACTTACCAGCATATGGGGTCGGTTGCTGATTCTACACTTCTGTGCTCTTTTGCATAGATCATGGTATCGGAGCAACTTTTTGACCACACCAAAACTATATTGATCGGGAGCTAACTTCAGTCCAGAGACTTACGAGGTAGCCTAACTGGCGTTCGCAGGCCGAAGTCCATTTTTATGTTTTCAGTTTGTTTTATTGTACCGAGATAGACATTTATGTATTTTCTATTCAGACATGTTTGTAGCACTCTTTAGTAGTTCGTGAGATAGCAACACCAGTCCTGGGTAGAGAAATATTTAACTTCCGCATTTTGGTTTTTTTTAGTTATATATGTTTTAAAGACTTTCGCTTTTATTTAAATGACTCGTTATTATTATTATTGTTGGGTTGTTATCCGAAAATATTTAAATGCTTGGGTTGCCTATCTCCGACAGTAGGCACGATCATAACTCCCGATGATGGGAACTCCGAATCGTGACAAGTTGGAATCAGAGCTTTAGGTTACATAGGTTTCGCTACTCACGGACAAACTTGGTAGAGTCTGAGGGATCGGTACAGAGACATCTATATTTATCCCCCAGAGGCTACAGAGTTAGGAAAAGTTTTACTTTTGTTCTTTCTTACCGTGCGATTCTATTTTCGAAATACACATTGTCTTTCTATTCTGTTCTTTCGCAGATGGCAAGAACACGTGTTTCTTCTTCTACTGCACAGTAGCCTGAGCCCCCAACAATATCTCCTGTGAGGGGAAGAGGCCGAGGCCATGCCAGAGGCGGAGGCAGGGGCGGAGCTCAGATAAACAATGCTTGACGCTTTCCTTGATGAAGGAGGAGATCTAAAAGATTTACTTGGGGCAATAAATATTGGAGATTTCCCCTCATTACCTTCATTCTCTGATTCGACGATCAAGGACGCTCAGGCGATGGAGACTTTCCACGGTGAATGGGTCCATGAATCAGAAGACCTTTTCTATGGTTATTTTGTTGAAGTGGAAGATGTTTCTGGTCAGGGAGACTTAGTCGTATTAAGGAAGAGCTCGAGTGAGGCTTCCTTGAACTTCAAATTGACCAATTAATTCTGAGCTCCCAGTGTCGATCCTGGACGTAAGTTGTCACTTATCATCCCGATCTCGAAGGATGCTCAGGTTCATTCCTCCCCCTTAGGGGTGGCTAGCTATCTCTGATACTTGATTATTGAGGAAGAATGAGCCAAGATGGATGAAGTAAAAGTTTCTTGCTTGCTTGTTTAGTGAGGCCCGGATTTCTCTAAATTGGGTAACTTTGAGGGGCATTCCATCATCTTCTTTTTAAAATTTTGAGTTGAAGATGGTACTAACATTTTCTTCCTTACTTGAGGCTTTGGTGTTACATCACGAGGCCTTCTTTCGAATCAGGGAGGAGGGTAAGGTTGAGGTTTAGGACCTCACTGAGAAATAAGATATTACAAGCTTCTCAGTAAGAAGTTTCAGGTAGACTTTGTGGCGGCTTGAGATGAGCATGCCTTTTTTTTTTGTCGGCCAACCTTTTCTTGTTTTTGTATTATGGTTTTGTTGGTCGATTCGGCTTGCCCATTTCCACTAGGGTGATAAAGTGTTGATTAGCTCCTTTTGATTTTGAGGCTTTCGAGAAATTTGGTCCATTTGCTGTCGATAAACTATTTTTTGTTGTCACAGGCAATTTCGGATGGTATCCCGAATCAAAATATGATATGGTCCCAAAAAAAGTCAATGACCTCTTTTCCTTGACCTTCCGATAGGCCTGTGCTTCATCCCACTTAGAGAAATAGTCAGTCATAAATAAAACAAATTGAGCCTTACCTGGTGACGATGGAAGAGGGTCGATGATGTCCATCCCCCACTTCTTGAACGACAATGGGGATATAACCGAATGCATCAGCTCCAGTGGTTGATGAATCATCAGAGCATGTCTTTGAAATTTATCACATTTTTGCACAAACTCCTTTTCATATATTCCATATAAATCCAATAATATCCGGCTTTGATTACCTTTTAAATCAGTGATTCGGTGCCTGAGTGAATCCCATATGTGCATTCGAGAATTTCCCTCAAAACAAACTCGGTATCACTTGGTCCGAGACATATTGCTATTGGACTGTCGAACATCCTTTTGAGTAAGGTTCCATCCTTAGACAAGCTAAATTGGGCTGCCTTCATTTGCAAGGACCTCGATTTCTTTGGATCTGAAGGAAGTATTCCATTCTTCAAATAATCTATGTACCTGTTTCTCCAATCCCAAGTCAAGCTTGTAGAATTAATCTCGGCATGGCCTTCTTCGACCACTGACCTTATAAGTTGTACGACAGCCCCCCGATTGAGTTCGTTGTCTTTGACTAACGAGCCTAGGCTTGTGAGGGCATCAGCTTCGTTGTATTAATCTTAGGGCACATGTTGTAGAGTCCATTATTTGAATCTGTGTAGAGAGCTACTTGTAGCTTGTCCAAGCATCTTTGCATTCATTCCTCCTGAACTTCAAAGGTCCCGTTAACCTTGTTCACAACGAGGAGGGAGTTGTATTTGGCTTTGATCACCTCTGCTCCCAAGCCTTTGGCCAATTCGAGACCTATAATCATGGCCTCATATTCGGCCTCGTTGTTAGTCAATTTTATATTTAGAATAGATTGTCTAACCACGTTACTTATGGGTGGTTTCAACATGATGCCGAGTCTGAACCCCTTTACGTTTGAAGCACCATATGTAAAGAGGGTCTAGATCCCCAAAGATGTAGCCGAGTTGACGAACAATTCTCTTTCAACCTCGGGTGCTAGGACCGGCGTGAAGTCAACCACAAAGTCTGCCAAGAATTGAGATATTAGATGTTCGTGGTCGATACTCAATATTGTACCATCTGACTTCCACGGCCCATTTGGCCAATTGCCAAGAAAGCTCGTGTTTATGCAAAATATTTCAAAGGGGATAAGTTGTTACAACACATATGGGATGACATTGAAAATATGATTTTAATTTCCTAGAGGCGCGGGCGATAACTTTTCTAAATGATGATACCTAGTTCCGGCCTCACCTAAAGTCTGACTAACATAATAGACACCAAATTTCATAACTTATTCTTCTCGGACTAGGACTCCACTCACTGCTATCTTCGAGACTGCGAAGTAGAAGTAAAGTTGTTGGTCCACTTTCGGGGTAGGGATTGATAAGTATCGCTTTAGTTCCTCCAAGGCCTGCTGGCATTTCGGGGTCCATGAAAAATTGCTATTCTTCTTAAGCAGTGAGAAGAATCGATGATTTTTCACTCAATTGGAGGAAATATGAGGCCAAATAGCAACCATAATCACAAGCCTCGAACCAATTGGAGGAGCAGGGAACGTACAACGATGATGACCATATGATACCTCAATCCTTCATTTTGATTCTGTCCACGAGCCTATTAGGATAAACGGACCAGGAAGGAGTCCCCAGTTGATCCTCCTCAACCCCTAATCTTCGACTGATATCGGTTATGTAAATCAGCCTAAGTGACAACTGGGTACTCGATCAGATTTTGCTTCAACTGCTGTGAAGCTATGGAACTCTGAGTGCTGAGACTTTGAGTGAAAGCTTGAACAACCTAGTCACTGGTGACCGGAGGCAAATCTATCCTCTCTGTTTGGAACAGAGATATGATTTACCTGAGCATCTCGTTATCTTTCTATCTTACCTTAAAAAGGTTCGACTTTCTTGTTGCAACTTTAATTGCATGACGTGAGCCTTTACAAAAGAATATGTAATCATAGCAAATGAATCAATAGAATTCGGCAGCAAGTTATGCTACCATATCATGGCACCCTTCGATAGAGTCTCCCCAAATTTCTTCATAAATACGGATTCAATTTCGTCATCTTCCAAGTCATTTCCTTTGATGGTGCACATGTACGAGGTGACGTGTATATTTGGATCATTCGTCCCATTATACTTAGGAATTTCAGGAATATATGGAACGTCTTGGGAATTGGCTTCAGCGCCACACTTGGGAGGAAATGTTTTTGTACAAATTTTTTAGAATCCAGTCCTTCCAATATCGGTGGTGCCCTCGTGATTTGATTGACCCTGAGAGTTATAAGTTTTTACTTTCTTATCATTTTCCTCGATCTTCTTTCCCCCTGTCTCGATTTGCTTTGTCAACTTTTCGAGCATTTTTAGGATAGCAGGATTTGTCTCTGATTCCTTCTCATTCGATTTTCTCGAAGTTGATACCCTGTGCACAACTTCTTGGGTTTCGGGATCGATGACCACACTTCCATTGATGTCTATATGTGAACTAACGTCGATTGGGTCTATAACTAGAGCTCCATCAAGGCCAGTAGGGGTGCAACATTTTCGGGTACAATGTTCTCATTCTTGCCGTGGTTGCTGAGATCATTGTCAGTGTGTTGAGGTGCTGAATGAGAGTTTGACATCTTTCAATCCTGTAATAAAAGATACTTCGAAGAACAAGCATAAATATTGTGTGTTATTTGGTACCAGGAAATCACTATTATTCTTCGCCCCACGGTGGGTGCCAAACTATTTACCCTAGAAATTGGATAACAATTAATCTTATAAGTGGTTTAAGGATATATGATTTCACTTGGCACAAACTGAGAAATATGAGAATTAATGTTAGAAGTTAATTGTAAAATAAAGCAAACCAATATAATGAATGGTTATAGCCTTCGAGCTAGATTGCCTTTGAACCAACAAAGTATGCTAAAAGTATGAACTGAACAACATAGTTTAAGAGAAAAAATATAATATATATATATATATATATATATATATATATATATATATATATATATATATATATATATATATATATATATATATATATATATATATATATATATTGCTTTGTTATGCGTAAATATGCCCTTTATAAAATGATTAGAACCCCTTTTATATAGTTGAGGAGCTCTACTTATGGTACAATACTAAATACAGAAGAAAATTTCATGATTGGCTAAATGTCTAGTCTTAGCCTAGTACGTGCCCGAATTTCCGCAACGATCCCTACCTGAGCACGAATATTTCGGCTTTCTATTATTCGGTTTAGCAGGCTTCCTTTGATTTTGCTCGATTTCTATTTCACTTCGGTCTCGATCACAGCTAGTCTGGATCTTGATCGATCATCGACTAATGAGCTTAGTAGTCCATCTCCGTGCCATGGTTTGATGCAATACGTGGTTGAGCCTTGTTCTATCACTCCGGTTTCGATTATCCATACAAAATTAGAAAAGCCCGATTCTGACCGCATACTTCCAAGACCTTTACGTCATGGTGATGCCACAATGACTTCATGCAATATACAATTTATATTTTAAATTTTCTCTAATTACAATTAATTATAATGAGTCAAATACCAGATTTAGTTACAAAGGCAGTAACTCTCAACTGACTTCTGCTGTCTTTTTCCTCACTAAGTTTTTAGTGAACTCATCTCTAAGACTCAAAGTACTGATTATTCAAGTGAAAAGGTAAAAAAAGCCAAAGACAAAATTTAATGCTAATTTGTTTACAAAGATGGTTGGCATTCAGATGGTTGAGATTATATATATTGCATGGAGAAACACAAATGTCAAGGTTGTGCCTGTGCATGTAATACACTTGTTTAATCTTTGACTAATGACTTGAAACTTTGTTAAATAATTAAGGCCAATTTGTTAACTCCACAAATAATGATTTTCAAAAAAAATTAAGCTTGCCAAAATAACCACTCAACAAATTTAGTAAAAATTATATGAGTGTAGCATTGCATCAAATTTGTCAAAAATTTGTTTACGTATTGCAACGAATTTGGTCAAACACAAGTGTGGCTTTGAAAACTAAAAAAAAGATATTAATTATCTCTTTCAGTATCTATTATTATTCCAATAAATAATCTATATAATCTTTTACTCATTGATTAATATTTGTTTTGACCAAAGATAAAGGATAATTTTATTTGTCAAATAACCTTAATGATTAGTGCTATTAAGTGATTTATTTTATGAGTATAAATATAGTTTTATAAGTATATCAAAAACCGTAAACGACTTTCCACTAAAGCTGGAGGGAGTTATAAGTTTTGGATATGGACCGCTGGACGTAGAATCATTTAGGCAAAAAATTGTAAAGGTAGTCATTAATAAAATGCAATTGTCTCTATTTCTTTTTTTCTTTCTAAAATACAAAAAATATATTATTAATTGACTTTCAGAGAAAGAAATGTTGTAACAAAACTTTTTTTCTCGTAAGTTACCTAGAGCATATCCCCATATGCAGTTCTTATACTAAAAACACATGGACGCGGGGGCCGAGCTGGTCTTTAGTTTACGATTTCGGCTGAACCTAGAGGTAATTGAAAAATAGCCAAAATTTCAAAAATAATCGAAATTTAGCTATTTTTCATAAAGATAAATCTAAATGAAACATTATCTAAAATTTCAAAAATATTTCAACATAATATACTGAGAGTTCATATATATGTGCTTCAGTCTCCAGTATATAATGCTTGAACTTTCTGGTGTTGGAGTTCCAGCATAATCATTGCAAGAAATTCAGTAAATACCAACAAAAAAATGATCGACTTTGGTCGGTTATGGGCAATTATCAACCAAAACCTGACCAAATACGCTTGGACGGTATTTTAATTGTCGTTTTAATATATCGACCAAAGTTGGTGGGAAATTATCGACCAACGTTGGTCGGTAAATTAAAATCACAAAAAAACTATGGCGAAAAAACAGACCAAAGTTGGTCGGTATTTTAATTATGTAATCAAATGATTCACCGTCTGAAAATCGAATCGGGGTGTGTACTATAGCGGGATACTATTCTACCACTAGACTATTGGTGCATTTTATTTTACAGTTATCTTTTTTATTTATTTATACTCTTTAATTGTATTTTCGCACGAAAATAACTGATCAAAACTGGTCGATTTTATTAAAAAATAAAATTACTAGCCAAAGTTGGTCGATTTTTTAAAATGACCAGCCGAATTTACAGACCAAGTTTGTCGATTTTTGAATATTAATTTTTATTTATTTAATTGCAAAATCGACCAAGATCAATCGGTTTCTTGAAAAATAAATTTTGCGGCACTCAAAAATAGTTTCCCGTATTTTTGCGCCCAAAAAACTGACCAAAGTTGGTCGATTTTGTAAAAAAAAAAAAAAAAAAAATATATATATATATATATATATATATATATATATATATATATATATATATATATATATATTTGAATAACTGATCAAATTTGGTCAATTTTTACGAATTTCTAGTAGAGAATATGAGTAGCGAAGCTAGAAAATTTTGTAAGGGTGTTCAGATTTGAAAGAAAAAAAATCCCCGACAAAAAAGTATTCAATACATTTTATTTGTCTAAAATTAATATTTTATTCATATATCTATATATATATTGTAAAGTTTCTTAATATCTCAACCTAAGGGTGGTCAACTGACCACCCTTAGCAAAAGGTGGCTTCGCCCCTGCATAATATACTCCAAGTTCATACACATATGCACTAATCTCCAGTATATTATGCTTGAACTTTCCGTACTGCAGCATAATAGTGGCTATTTTTAAATAACTATGCAAATGCTAATTATTTTTCGATTACCAGTTCGAAAACTGGTTAGCTCGTCTATTTTCACAGTAATTTTATTCTAAATCATGTATTTATCTTAATAATTTATTGAAAATACGAAAATTATTAGTTTAGAATCCAATAACTTAAATAGATTAAGATATCGAACTCATACGCATTAAATTATGACTGTGCCCCTACGTGGAAGACTTGATTGTTCAGCTAAACATGAATTGGCTTTAGTCAAAACAAATTTAGTTTTCACGATTCTTGTAATCTGAAACTTAATGAAAGTTGTAGTCAACAAATATATCTCTAAATTTTATTTCAAAAATACAAATTCTATGTTACCTCAAAAACTATTAAATTGGAGTCATGGCCTTTATTCAGAAGGCCTGCTTATTTCCATTTTCCATATTGATTTAAATTTTCACCGTGCTACATTTTTTTTCTGCAATTGTAATAAATGATATAATTCTCCTACTTGTATTGCATAAGAAATTGTAAGAATTTCCGTTAGATATTCAAATTTTTTTTCATACTTGTTAGGCCGTATTAAATTTTTTAATTAATTTTTATAAATCACTAAGTTCCAACTTAGGTAAATTATTATTTTGGTTTATTTCACTAATTTTGGCGCGATTAAGTGTTCAAATTACCAAAATCAAGTTACACGTGCATACTCAAAACTTTTTTGCCATTTCACCCGTTTTGAACGAAATGCACAGATTACTATAATTTTGTTACGTGTGCATTTTAGGTTCTTTCACACGATTTACATGTTAAAGATCTTTTCACACCATAGTGATAATTAGTGGTGAAAGTAAGATTTCAATCAAGAAAATTGAAAAAATAAAAAAATAAACACACAAAAAAGTTAAAAGGATATATATGAAGAAAAACGTAACACGCAAAAAAGTTAAGGAAATTCAATATCTAATAAAAAATTAATCGTGAAATTTTCGGGCAAATGAATTTTGGCTGAACCCCTTCTGCCCACCTAGTATCGCCTTGCTAAAAATCTCTAAGAATAGATATCAATAACTAGTATATTTTTAAAAAGACTCAATACTTTCAATAAGTTAATTATTTTCATAAACAATTTCAGTCTTTATTTCATAATTGACGACGAAATAACTTTAACCATTATAAGGTCCGATGTATAAATCTCTCCATCCTTATCAATATATATGATCTTAGGTCGAAGCCTTACGAATGAAAATATTCTTATAGGGAGCAGTTCTCCCTTAGTGGGTTCTAAGTAACACAAATTTGAATTAGACTGATCGATAAATTTTCGAAACCTGAAAGTTAAATCAAAAAAATGTTTTATGAAATAAGAGAGGAGAGCAGTAAATAGATAATTCCACTCTAATACGAATTCAAACTCTGAAACCTTTGTTAGCCATTATTCGATTCACATAATCTTCATACCCAATATTGTATATACACACACAATACACAAAAAGACATACATACACATAAATACACATATACCTACACACAAAAAGACATACATACACACATACATACACATATATAGTGGCGGAGCCAGAATCTTCGTGAAGGGTGTTCAAAAAAAAAAAATTGTAGCTACTGGGAATTAACTCTTGACTTTATGTAAATTTAACAACCTTGACCACTAAACTACACTTTTGGATAGTGTTAAGGGTGTTCAAACTTAATATATAGAGATAAAAAATAGATTTTACCTTATATATACAGTGTAATTTTTTGGCGAAGGGTGTTCTGGTGAACACCCTTGCGCCGGGCTAAATCCGCCCCTGCACATATACCTACACACAAAAAGACATATATACACACTGTCCCCACCCCCACCCCCCCACAAAATACCCCCGGGTGGGATGGGGGAAGGGGGGCGCATGCATGTTGCTTCTCTATTGCAATAATAACATCCTCAGACCTCCATTTAATGCAATATCACCATCTCTCTTGACATAGCATTTACTCCTTCTTCCTCATTTTTTCTCTCCATTTTCTCAATCTCCTTATCTCTACAACACGAGGGGATTTCTCCACGCTTTCTTCTTCGTCTTTTTCAATGGTCAACTTCATCTCTATATACTTCACTTCTTGACTTGTTCTACCTATAAAAACCCCCTCTCCTTTTCACTTTTTCTTCACCACATTTTCTTGATCACATTATAGTCTCCCCAACAAATTAACCCCTTCTTTCGTTAGATCTCAAATATTAAAGCAAGAACCTCCCTCACTAGAGTATGTACTCAAAGTCATTTATTTTTTCTTTTTAGATGCATTTAACTCATCTATTTACACACTCATATATACATACATATAGTCTATAGCTCCTACCAATTCTTATGTAGTAAGCTTCTCAATCTTTTACTAATTTTTTTTTTCATCTAGGTTTTTAAGGTTGGTTGATATCTAGACACACATACACAAAGAGGAGAGAAAGTAAAGATTTAGTTACATTTCTCAAGATTTTCGTTGGAGTCAATTATGAACTTTTAAAAAAAAAAGAATTGGGGGTGTGATGTTTTTATTTTCCTCCATAACTTAACCTCTATATAACACTTTGACACTCTTACTATAAATGCTGTTGTCATGTGAGATTTTCTAATAAAGATACCTATTAATTTCAATATTAATAAAAATGTAGTCAAATCTGCTTGCTTCTTCACCCCCCCCCCCTTCCCCCCCTTTCTTCCTCCCTTCATCAAATAGGCAGCTGGTTCGTTTGCCACAATTCACAAACATAGCTGAACTAAAAGTGATGAAAAACAAAAACCCTAGATTTTTTTTCATTGACTTATATAGAGTTTTGTTTTTAGGGTTTTTGCGTAGAGGAGCATGCCGTCCAGAATTTCTCGTCGGGCTAACAAGATGTCATCTTTGGTCGTAAATGATGGAACTGATATTGGATTTTCTTCTTCTGGGCTTCCACTTGGACAGGTCAATTCTAAACACTTTTTTTCCGCAGTTGAACTAATTATTTTTATCACGAAAAAAAAACTAATTTATTTTTCTATATCTGTGTCTCTTGGATGTTTTAAGAACGACTGAAATTAATGCGTATTTAAATTTCTGAGAATTTTATAGGTATGATGTCATCAAAGTGAATTCTTTACTCGTGTGTCTTAATTTATGTGACGGAGTTTCAATTTCGAGTGAAACGAATTTTAATTTTCTTTGATTACAGTTTTTTCATGTCTTTTAGCTATTTTTTAATTATTGTGATTTAAAGTTTTTTTTAAGTAGTTTCCAAATTTATACATTTTGTTTCAAAAAACATAAAAGTTAATGTCCGCCACATAACTAGGACAAAGGAAATATTATTTATGAACAAAAAGAAAATCTAATTTTGGCCCCTCTTTGAAGAGTTAAAAAAAAAGAAAGCCTTTTTCTTTTTACTTCTGTCTTTAACTCTCTGTTTTTCTTTTTGATTTACTTCTGAAAACAAAAACAGAAATAGACTCGAGATTCATTTTGTTCTCCTTTTAATTAATTACTAATATTCCTTAAATATTTATAATATGCCTTTTATTACCAGAAAAATCACTAATGTTCAGCAAAATACATAGTTTTGCAATTTCGAGAGAAATCCTTCTCGAAACTTGGAAACCGCGTCAAAGGAGTTCTTGGGGGGGGGGGGTGTTAATATTGGTCAACCAATAGTTTACTGTATTCCAGACATTTTCAACATTGTCTTTTATTTAATAACCAAACTAATTAAAAATAGACAATTTTACTCAAGAAAAGACTAATGTCCCTTTCTCTGTCTTCTGTCTATTTATAGTTTGTAGGGTTCTTGACTTCTTTCTTCTTTACTTTCTTAACACAAAATCGAAAGCATTATTATATGACCATTTTTCCATAATTTTATATACGATCAAGATTATAGCTTAAATATTAAATAATTTTTGTTACAGTCTAGTAGCATGATGGACAGTCAGCTTCATTCACTGGACATGTTATCAAACACATCAGAAAGTGAAATGCCAAGATTCAGTAGTGAAGATTTTGGTAGCAAATCTGGTAATGAAGGCAATTCTGGTGGTGATGAACAAGATGTCAATAATAAGAGCCTCAAGCGAAAGCGTTATCATCGCCATACTCAGCATCAGATCCAAGAATTGGAAGCGTAAGCCTGAATCCATCAAAACTAACAATAAAAATAAAATAAAATAAGAAGTTTAACTTATACCCACGGACAAAAGAAGAGCCTTGGTGTAACTGGTAAAGTTGCTGCCTATGATCAGGAGGTATCAAGTTCCACAGCTCGTGTAAAATATAGCATACAATAGATGCTTGTGATCTGGCCATTCCTCGGATCTCGTGTATAGCGGGAGCTTATTGCACCAAACTTCCTTTTTAACTTATATTCAGTGACTGACAGTATAATGAAATATAACTAAAAAAAAAAATCGCACTTGGGTCTTATATTTCTTTTTCTTTTGCTAATATATATTAATATTTATGCGATTTGATTTGGTTTTTGATGGTTTTCAGATATTTTAAGGATTGTCCTCACCCAGATGACAAGCAAAGGAAAGAGCTAAGTCGAGAATTAGGGTTAGAGCCTTTGCAAATCAAATTTTGGTTCCAAAATAAGCGTACTCAGATGAAGGTATAATGCGTTTAAATCATTGGCTCCACAATATATTCATTATATAGTAATAACTTCACAGTGAAAAGCAAATAAAGAAAGCATGCGAAACATTTTAAACAAATCATATATATTTTGCAATAATAACAATGAAGTCAGCGTTTTCCTTGTTATACTTTGATTTTGGACATGTAATTTCAAATACTCAAACACTCCTTATAGTCTATTTTTTTTAAAAGGTACATGCTTATAATTGAAATATTTTAACTTTAAACTTCACATTTTACTATTGATATATATATGATTTTATAACTACATAAATTGTCATGATATATTTAAAACCACAATCTAGTTAAGTACTAAAAGCTCTCCTTTTTTTTTTGTGCAACTTTAATTTGTATCTGATCAAACACCACTACATAAGTGAAACAGGAGTATACAATTTTGAAAATGTGTCAAACATTGCTAAGTGAGTCATTTTCTTACCTTTGCTATATATTTAATTAATAATATATTATGTATCCGAAGTCATGTCTTTACACTAACTTTAATTCTTCTTTGAAATCTTCATGTGATGTAGTTAGCAAATATATTCACACATAGAATTTTGGAGTCCTTAATTTTTGTAACTTTTATTTCATATGGATGCAAATTCTACCTTGACAGACTAAAAATGAGCGCAGTGAGAACTCACAGCTTCGAGCAGAAAATGAAAAGCTTAGGGCAGAAAATCTGCGGTTCAGAGAAGCTTTGGGCAATATCTCATGTCCTAGTTGTGGTGGCCAACCCCCTATTGGCGAAATGTCATATGATGAACATCATTTAAGATTGGAAAACACTCGACTCAGAGAAGAGGTAAACATTCAAGAACTATACATATTTTGTTGGATTCCTACCTGGTGTTTGTTTCGGAAAATTTCACATGTATTCCCTAACAAAGACGACCACATACACAAGGCTCGATCGAATTTGAGAGCTCTATTAAAAGCTAGGGATTGTTACACATGGCTCGAATTCGAGAGCTCTAGCCGGTATATATAGATCATACATTAATTATATACAATTATATATATTACACAGGAATTTTACATATAAGTTATACATTCATCGTCTACTTATAATTTAAGATATTAGGTGGACAGCTGTTTGGGTTAATTCTACTAACAAAAGTAACCATATTGTTTTAATGTATAGTCCTATTTACCAGTAAATTTATTTCTACTAGTTATCGATACTCACCTATACTCGACCTTAAGATGACATGATACTGTAAATAAATTTTAATATGTCAGTGTGTAAAATTTCCATGAGTTTTACTTCTATTATGTACACCGACAGTGTAAATATATTTATATACTGTCAGGTCATCCAAAAGATAACTATATATAACTGTGAATTAAAGATAAGATTAGTATCGTAAAAAATAATGTTTTTAATCTGCTACAATATGTTAGTGATGTAAAAATTCTTTTATATTATCAATATCCTTTGGCACTTGGAGGTCATTAATGTAATTTTACTTTTTTTCCCCTACCATCCCACCCTCCTTTTATAGATTGAACGCATTTCCAATATAGCATCAAAATATGTGGGGAAGCCATTTTCAAACCACAACAATGGTTACTCTCCTCCACTTGACGTCGGAGTTCCTACATTTTTCACGCCACAAAGCGTCAACGGAGACACGTATGGAGATGGCGAAGATGTTATAATAAGTACAATACTCGGACCGACTGATGCTGAGAAGCCATTTATCATAGAACTAGCTGTTGCAGCCATGGAAGAGTTTGTTCAAATGGCAAATATGCAAGAACCACTTTGGTTCCCTAGCATTGAAAATGGAACAAGTTTGTTAAACGAAGAAGAGTATTTTAGGATTTTTCCAAGAGGAATTGGACCTAAGCCTGATGGATTTAAGACTGAAGCTTCAAGGGAAACTGCTGTTGTTATAATGAACCATGTTAACCTTGTGGAAATTCTCATGGATGTGGTATGTTTTCTAATTCCTGTTTCACATTTCTATTTAAGTTATATATGCATTAACAGTTTACATAACCTTTTAGGTTATCAATACAATTTATAACTGGTTGTAGCAGGTTCCTACTTTATTTTTTCAGGTTATCGTATCAGGATTTATATGAAAAGTTACCTATGTTGTAGATCAATTTTAGTTGATCGCATAAAAACTTATATATTGTAAGTGCATAAAACTTAAACTCTTTATAAAGCTCTCTACCTGGGGAGCTAGAATTGAGTATAAATGATATTGAATTTGCAAATAAATATTAGTGTAAAAGAATAGGTTAATTAGCTTTACACATACACGATAATTTCTAGTCCTCGGACCTCTTGTAGAATTGCGTGTTGCTGTTTTATATAACATGCATTTTTAACTTTATTAACCAAATGGTCAACTACTAAGATTATGGTTGCCAATTTGGATTCAAAATAAGTTAGTTATGACAAGGTCACAAATGTAAAGATATATTGTTGCTCTATGTAGTTGTCTAACGGTCACTAATTAGACATAATGTTTTCGATAGTCTTGTTTTCCAATATTCAGACTCTACTTGTTCGATTTTACTGGATTTGTTGTTGTTGTTCTTGTTTTCCAGTATGTCGACATGGGAATAACGTATTAATATATAAATCTGTCTTGTGATCTCCATCTCCAGAATCATTGGTCAAGTATGTTTTCTGGTGTTGTCTCGAGGGCTTCAACTATTGATGTACTATCAACAGGAGTAGCAGGAAATTTTAATGGAGCATTGCAAGTGGTAATAAATGGCATTCTCCTTAATTTATCAATTATTCCAATAGACAATTACATCTAAATTATTCTCACTTTGTGTGCAACAGTCAGTGTATAAAAGTTAAACTCTTTGTGAATTTTCCAGATATTAGCAGAAATTCAAGTACCCTCTCCACAAGTACCAACCCGAGAATGCTACTTTGCGAGGTATTGCAAGCACAGAGTTGATGGTACATGGGCTGTTGTCGACGTTTCATTGGACCATTTACGCGCTATCCCATCTGCTAGGTGTCGGAGAAGGCCCTCAGGGTGCCTTATTCAAGAGATGCCAAATGGGTACTCCAAGGTAAAAATACTTATCAAGAATCATCCAACTACATTGCGAGACAAATACATTTAACTTATATATATAACAGTATAATGTAACAAGTTAGTACATGTTTTTACTTGTTAGGTGACTTAATCGTGTAAAATCTTTTATTAGAATATAGAACTTAAACTCATCCTGAATATGCTAACAGGTGACATGGGTTGAGCATATTGAAGTTGACGATAGTGCAGTCCACGATATTTACAAGCCATTAGTGAGTTCTGGCATTGCATTTGGTGCGAAGCGTTGGATTGCAACTCTAGATAGACAATGTGAACGTCTCGCAAGTGCTATGGCAACAAATTTTCCAGCAAATGACCTTAGTAACATGGGTAAATACATTAATAACTCGTTAAATGTCACAAGTTAGTAACATATATATTCTCCTCAATTAGTATTTCTTATGCAGTGTTGACAAATCAAGATAGCAGAAAGAGTATGTTGAAGTTAGCAGAGAGAATGGTGAATAGCTTTTGTTCTGGTGTGAGTGCTACAGCTGGTAACCAATGGACACTTCTTTCTGGAAGTGGCTCCGATGATAATGTTCGAGTAATGACTAGGAAAAGTGTAGATGATCCTGGGAGACCACCTGGTATTGTGTTAAGTGCTGCAACTTCATTTTGGCTGCCAATTTCTCCTAAAAGAGTGTTCGACTTCCTGCGCGACGAGAACACTAGGAGCGAGGTATCATAACATGGATGCCTCTTAAAATCTGCTTTTATATAGGAATTTTGACTTATATACACTGACTGTATAAAATTTTGGTTAGACTGACACTTACTCTCCTCTGCTTACAGTGGGACATTCTCTCAAATGGGGGTGTTGTTCAAGAAATGGCTCATATTGCTAATGGCAGGGAAACAGGCAATTGTGTCTCATTATTGAGAGTAAATGTAAGTCAACTATATAATCTTCACTTTTACTTTCTTTTCATAAATACTCATAAACTTTTTTTTGTTGAATTATATCACATCATCTAAAGTCTAAACTGCTAGATGATACACTTTTATTTAATTAATTATACACGCCACATCACGTGTGAATCTGATTCTTTTTTATGAGTCAAGCATGTGAAAACTCTTTTTTGGTAGTGTTGATACTTGAATCGGGATCTTTGCTTGCTCGACTGCCATGTTGAACTGTATACTACCTTCTCTAAAAATATAATTTTTTAGAGAAAACACATTTTCTATTACAACAACTCAGTGTAATCCCACATGTGAGTTTTGGAGAGGATAGTGTGTACGCATACTTTACCTCTACCCTAGGGTGGAGAGATTGTTTTCAATAGATCCTCGGCTCACGAAGAAAAAGTCACAATTTTGATTATTACTCATATTCTTAACAAGTTTAACCAAATTAGAGGGATGAATTAAGATACTAATCCAATCTTTCATTTGTATATTGTAGAGTTCAAACTCAAGCCAAAGCAATATGCTAATATTGCAAGAAAGCAGCACTGATCCAACAAACTCCTATGTTATCTATGCACCTGTTGATATTGCTGCAATGAACATAGTATTAGGTGGTGGAGATCCAGATTTTGTTGCCCTTTTACCTTCCGGATTCGCGATACTACCCGATGGCCCTCCAGGAAATGGTAGAGTTGGTTCTGGTGGATCTCTTCTAACTGTTGCATTTCAGATTTTGGTTGATTCAATTCCTACTGCAAAGCTTTCATTAGGATCAGTTGCTACTGTGAACAATCTCATTGCTTGCACTGTGGAAAGGATCAAGGGTGCTCTTTTAACCGAGAGTACACCTTCTTAAGCTGTAAGTATTTCTTTTGCTATCAAATATGAGCATAAAATATATATTTTCTATGCAACTTGCAAAAAATTTGAATTGAATGAGCTATTTAAAAGGAAGATTTCAAATGGGAAGAACCTATTTTATGGAGGATTTAATGATAAGAAACCATGTAGACTGGGGCTTTTTTCTAGTGGTAAGAATGCAGCACGTGTATATGGGGGTTCTAGCCCTACCACCTTAAGGGGCGAGTCCGTTATCCTTCTAATTTAAACCATGCGTCACTAGCTCTCGTAGATTTCTACATTATAAAATAGAAAGTTATTTTTGATACATTTTAATTACTTTATACACGGCGAGTATAGAGAACTTCATCACCTAAAAAATAGTTGCAGGTAATTATCCGCAATAGGTTGAATTAGTAAATTGGGAAACTAGTCATGCAACATGGTACCACAAATTTAAATTATGCTGATAGCTTAAAAATTTCTTATGTTATTAGTGTACATAAATTAATTTTTATTTACTAATTTTGGTTGCAGCTGTGTATGGAAAAGGAGAAATAGAGAGGACGGCATGAAATAAGTTATGCGGAAGTCAAGAGCGCACCTTCATCCTTTGGTTGTGTTGTTTGTACAAAATCAACCAAGGTGTCTAATTTAAAGCTTTTTCTACAAAGTTTAGATACGTTAATTAGAGGTTCGTGAACTGACTTCTGTGGCAATTTCAAAGAGAATTAGAAAATATAAAGATTATCTAAATTCTAGAATATATCAGTTGGTTTTTTTTTTTTTTTTTTTCCTTTTTTAATACAGGTCTTGATCCTGTGCAACTAGGGTTCACCTCCTGTGTGTCTAGTGTTTCTAGTCTTTGAACTTGAGAGCATTTGGCAGAATTTTATGTCTGCTTTTGCTTGACTATATCAAATATATTAGAATTGTGGTTTCACTTGCTTATTTTTTTGGAATCATTATACAAGTATTCGAATTCACTTTACTAATTACTTTTTCTTCCTTGCACATAGATTTTATATATATATATATATATATGACCGTCAGTTATTTTTTATTTAAGTGATTTGAATAGGCAGCTATTTAAGTGATTGAAAAATACTTGGCCATATACAGAGAGAACCCCTTAAAGTTATTACTAATTAAACCATTGCAATGTTTGTCCAAATGATTTTCGCTTGAAGTTAAGCTCATAAAATAACCTATTGTAGTTTTTTTTTCAAATCTTTCATGCCACCTTCTTCTCAAAAGTTAAGAGTAATTTTAAACGGGATAATTTCACGTAAGAACAATTGAACTTTTCTTTTTTTAATTTTATAGCCTATATTTTAATTTACAACCAACAAACCCAAAAATAATAGGCTAAAATTTAACATCCAACTTCAATAGGTTCTCAAAATTATCATTTAATTTTTAAAAAGGATTGCTCAAGCTTTTAAGTTAATTTTCGAATTAGTAATTGTGACTCAAATATTAGTTCACCAAACCAAATCCATTTGAGTGGTGAAAATTAGATTTTTTACAAGCTTAAATATGTGTGTTTAAATTTCGAATTTAATTTTGTAAGAAATTTGGAGTGGGTGTTATTTACACTTGTTAGAAATTGTATAAGGAGGTTGTATATAAAATTTGAAGTCGTTTAATGGAGATTTGGACTGGTTTTGAACAAGAATTGCAACTGAAAATCGTGGATGAAATTCGTCTACAGAGGTTTGTATAAATGTGTATAAAAGTGTATACGATGTATTTATACACTCATATACACTATTATACAAGATTATACATAATTATACAAAAAACTGACTTCGTTTTTTTCTTTGTATTTTTGCTGAAATTTAACTCAAATCTTGCTCAAATCTATTCCAAATCACAAATTTAAACTTTGAACTCCTTTCGATATTTTCAACCAATTGGAACAACACCCCATCCAAACAACTAAGAATTACAAGAAATTTTATTTTCTAAAGCAAAGCTTTGGGTGTCCTTTAATGGTGGACTTCTACTCTTTAATTTTTTTACTTTACAATCAGGTGATATAGGGGGAGAAACAGTAATGGCGGATGACCCCTTAAAGCATATGTAAAAAAAAAGTGAGAAGAAGAGAGTGAAAATAATAGTTGTAAGAACACAGATTTAACTCAATAGTTTGTAGAAGCAACGGTTGTAAGAACACATATTTTAAATTTGCAAAAGCTAGTGTTTTCAGAATATATACAATATAGATTAGATGGGGTAAAACTTAAAAACATGGACTATTTTTTGTTATGGTGTGAAGTCATGTGTATTTTCTTATAATTCTTTCATTTTAAATCATAATCATAAAATTATGAGGAAATTTGAATCATTTTTCCCATAAAATTTTTGGGCATATGGAGTCTGCCCATTTCATAGAGTTCTATTAATATCAAGAGCAAAAGTATGAATGAATTAAAAATATAATGAGATGAAATCGAGCAATCTCCAATATTATAAAGGTAAATTGACATTCCCTACATAAATAGTCGTACTACTAATATTTATATTGAAACCGGCGCGAAATTTTTTTCTAAATCGACCCGAGCCTCAAACCATTTCAAAAGGGACAGAAACTGAAATCAATTTACTTGAGACAGTAGAGAAGAAAAATGAGTGAGAGAGACGAGTACCTCGAAGAGAGAGTGTTGGAAAAAACTAATAATCCCGTTGAGGAATAATATTTACGGTAAATAATAATAATACAAGAGAGTAATAAAGACATCAAATTTTAAAGGATAAAATACAATATCCGAGCGGAGCAATAATATTTTCAGTAAAAATTATATGGGGTAGTCACTATTTAAAGTGGTATTTGCTTTTTATCTCGTATGTTTAATGTTAAGCAAAAGTAATTACTATTTTATTAAAATTAATATGAAGGGACGTTGTTACTTCCCAAACAAAAATACAGTGGTATCACAGGTTGGGTAGATACGCCATTTTCAAATTCTCTTTTTGGGCTATTCTCTCCACATAGCCTTCTTCCATTCCCAACCTTCATTTTCTTTCTTTTTCTTTATCATCTTCTTCCTGTATATTTTGCTTTGACTTTGCCATTGCAAAGCGATTCCTTTTTTACAATCTCAGAAAAGCTACGCCAGTATATGTAGTTAACGGAGAATGAAAGATTGAGTCAAAGGCAAATACAATGACGCCTCATAACACTGCAATAAAAATTCATTATATTTTTTTCTATTGATCTACTGATCTACTGCTACTACTACTATACTTATTGTGCCTTGAGATCCTATGGAGAGGGAATTAGGTATTAAGTCATGATCACCTTTTAAATTCTCCTTCTCTTTTGACTTTTACCTGCTGCGGTTTTTAAATTTGATAAATTTTTAGTCAAAACGGAAAAAACTGAATTTATCAGAAAAGGATAACATATTTAAAATATATGTATTTAAGTTCAAAAGTTAAGGACATTTGGTCATTAACTTTTGAACTTATAATTCAAAAGTTAAGGACATGCAGTCCTTAACTTACAGTTACAAATTCTAAAGTTAAGGACAAGCAGTTAAGTGTCCTTATAGTTACAAGTTCAAATATTAAGTACATGTAGTGCTTAACTTACAGTTACAAGTTTAAAAGTTAAGGACGATAAGTCCTTAACTTTGATTTCCAGTTTCAAAAGTTAAGGACAGACGGTCCTTAACTTACATTTACACGTTTAAAAGTTAATGACAGACAGTCCTTAACTTACAGTTACAAGTTCAAAAATTAAGGAAAATATGTCCTTAACTTTGACTTACAAGTTCAAAAATTAAGGACGCTTGGTCATTAAGTTTGAGTTTCAAGTTCAAAAGTTAAGCACATGTAGCCTTGAAGTCATGAACTTAGAGTTCCAAGTTCAAAAGTTAAGGACATATAGTCCTGAAGTCCTGAACTTTCCCCATATTTCCACAACTTATTAGTGTCAAGAGACTACTACAACTTTGAAAGGAATAACACTTATTCTTTTTAAATACCTCGCTACAATATTACCCACACTCATTATTTATCTCACAGACTATGATATGTGAATTACTCTCTCTACGCTCTATTACGCTCTCACTTATTTTGGTGTACTTGAAATGAAGTTGAACGCTTCTATTTATTTATAGGAGAAGTAACCGCAACTCTGACCAATCAAAATATTGATATCATGAATTTGCAAAATCCAACAGAAAACAAACTTTAGCAAATTGGTTTTGCAACTTCTTGTTGCCGCCCACAATTGCTTCTCAATTCATCCAATCATATATTCTTTTTCTTTTTTTATTTATTTTGTTTCTTTATTTATGTATCCACAAATCTCTCCCTTAATTTTGATTTTCTTTTTCATTTCAAGTGTTGATCTCAGTCTCTGGAAGTCATCAAACTTGAGAAGGTTTGTAAAGATATCTGCAGCTTGATCATGAGACTTTACATATTTCAGCTTGACTTTCTTCTTGACAGTGCATTCTCTAATAAAGTGATACCTTGTATCTATATGCTTGCTTCGATCATGATACACTGGATTCTTCACGAGTGCTTGTACGGATTTGTTGTCAATACAAATCTCTGTAGCTTCAATTTGTGGCAAATTGAGCTCCTTCAATAAAGTTCTTAGCCAAATTGCATGACACGTACAAGATGTTGCTGCTATATATTCAGCTTCACAAATCGAGATAGTAACAATTGAATGTTTCTTTGAACTCCAAGAAAAATACAATTACCCAAGAAAAATACAAAATCAGTTGTGCTCTTTTAGGTAGCGAAGACTTTTTCTAGCGACTTGAAAATGAGTGAAGGTAGGAGCTTCCATAAAACGACTTACTACTTCAACTGCAAAAAGTATATTTGGCCTGGTACAAGTCAAGTACCTCCAACTTCCAACAAGGCTTTTGAAAAATGTGGGATCCACCTTTTTTCCTTCATCAAACTTGGACAATTTTGTCCCACTCTCCATCGGTGTGTTCACGGGGTTGCAATTGAGCATGTTGAACTTCTTCAATATCTTTTTCATATAGCTTTCTTGAGAGATAAGAATTCCATCCTCCATCTGCTTCACTTCTAGGCCCAGGTAGTATGACATGAGCCCTACGTCTGTCATCTCGAACTCACAAGAGATATCTTTCTTAAAAGCTTCAATTAAACTTGGATTATTACCCGTGAAAATAAGATCACCAACATAAAGACAAACAAGTAAGATATCTCCATAAGTATGAACTTTAAGGTAAAGAGCATATTTGTGGAGACAATGAGTAAATCCATTATTTTGAAAATAACTTGACGATGCAACTATTCCATGCTCGTGAGGCTTGCTTAAATTCATATAAAGCTTTGTTTAACTTCAACACTTTATCTTCATGTTATTTTTCCATGAAGCCCAATAGCTGTTCAACATAGGCTTCTTCTTCAAGTTATCCATTCAAGAAGGCTGACTTTACATCTAATTTATGGATTTTTCACTTTATTTGCGCCGCCAAAGAGATCAGCAAACGAATCGCCTCTATGCGGACAATATGTGCATAGACTTATTCATAGTCAGTGCCTTGCCTTTGCTTGTAGCCTTTAGCAACAAGTCGTGCCTTGTATTTATCCACATCTCCATCAGCATTCTTCTTTATTTTGTATATCCATTTCATTCCAATTGCACGATGACCCTTGGAAAAAGTTATTAACTCCCAAGTGTTGTTCTTCTCTATTGACTCTATCTCCTCCTCCGTGGCTTGCCTCCACCTTTTTTTTGTAACAGCTTCATCAAAGTTCATTGGTTCACTGTTAACAAAGAGACAACATAAAAAATTAAAATTAGTAACTTCTTCTGTGTCCTCATAGAGATCTTGATCAATACTCCTTGTTCTTTGCGACTGTTCATTTGAAATTTCTTGAGAAGAGGGAGATGCAACATTGGTTGGAGAACGAGGTGGAGTGGTATCATGCACAGGTTCCACGGTCTCTGGTTCTTCTTCATCACCAAAATATGGAAGAAAATCATATGAAGTTTCTTCCCGAGCTTCCCAATCCCATGCCAATTCTTCATCAAATTCAACATCGCGACTTACCACCACCTTACTGTTGCCTGGGTTGTATAACTTGTAGCCTTTTGAACTCGTATCATAGCCAACAAACACATGCTTGACACTTTGATCGTAAAGCTTTTCTCTCCCTTGATATGGCACATGACCATAGGTTATATATCCTTGACCACGCCCAACTATACCTTCCAAAAAGGACAATGCGGTCGCAGTAAATATAACCCAAGTATTTCACACGGGGTCGGATCCTCAGAGAGTTAACCTACCAACTACAATCTTTAAAATCCAATAATCTTCCGAATCAGCTTCCAAAATATTCAAATATCCTTTTGAGTATTTCTTAATAACTACTTTTGCAAAGAACTAAAGACTGAAAACAATGCTAAAATGTTGTAAACAAGAATGAGAAAGACTAAGGTGATGATTTCCTCTGTTGATGGAATCCCTTGTGTTTATGCTCACACAAATTTATCAATATCTCTCTATCAATCGTGAACAATATTTCTACCGTAAATCTCTCCCGAGTAATCCCAGTAATTTACTATTGCACTCTTTTGAGTTACCCTAGCTTGCTATAATTATCACAATTCACTTTATATTACACCCAAGGTTTCGTTATTCCTAATCCCACCTTTAGACCTGCAATTATAGATTTCTCTAATAATCTAGGAATGGTGTTGTTCAACAATAACCTAAATATGCATTCTTTTCCAAGTTTTGCACACTAAATATGCACAACTAATTGAGGATCCTATCAATTAACTACAACAAGAACAAAGTTGAACAAATAGAGATTAACTAACAATTTATATTCACATAAATCAGAAGTTCATCAACCAATAGGTACCATCACAACCTTAGAGAGGAATTTAGCTACCCATAACTATGAAAGCAAAAGATAGAATAGATTTCAAAATGAAAATTCAAAAGAAAAGTAAGAGATATGTTTAGAGAATTCTCTCACACTAGTTTCTTGCAAAAGTACTCAATAATACAAAACCTGCCTCCTTTGGGCGAATCATAAGGTTTTATAGAGGATTTAGGTCATAAAAATCCCGTTTTGCACTTTAGTCCCACAATTTTTCCGCCTGTCACCACGGTTCTACTGCGGTCACGGTCGAACCGTGATGAAATCAACTCTCTGAATCTTCATTTTTTCAACAGGCTTCAACCACCGTGGTTTCACCGCGATCGCTGTGGAACCGCTCTAGAACACGTCCTCTGAATCTTCAGGGCTGTTCTGCAAGGTTTTAAATGATTTTTGCAAAATTGGCCTTTTTCATCTTCTTTTGACTCCAAAATTGCTCTTTAGTCTTCTTCAACCATTTTGTACCTACAACACATGAAAAACACTAACAGGAGCATTTTGTCACCATATATATTATCAAAACAACGTTAAAATGTGATTATTTAGAGTATGAATATAGTAAAATTCACCTATTATCAACACCCCACACTTAAACCTTTGCTCGTCCTCGAGCAATTTTAATCACACTTCTAGGCCTACATTCTTAATGTTTTTCCCCAAAGTACATCACACAAGCTATAATCCATGATTAAACCTAAGTAGTGCACAATCCTTACTTAAATGTAAACTCCCATGCCAAAACACATTATTGCTTACTCTAATTACTTTTACAGACTTGAAAACTTACCCTTTTCTTCCTGAGTTACATGCCCTCACAATACAAAAAAAAAACTGAGAGAGGTTCACACACATATGTAATTTACAACAAGGAACTATATATAGAAAGAATTCACGCACTCTCAGCAAAAGAGCATTTATATGCACACAGACATACCATAAGTTTGCCCCTAGTGTAATACTCTGCTAATCGAGCCATTCAATCAAAGATCAAGAGGCCTTTAAGGGTTGTAATGTAGGCTACGGGAGGGGTAGGATACTATTGGATATAGTGGCTAACCTCCATAAGCACTTCTTTTACCTCCAACTTCCTTTTTTTTTTTTGACTTACCATTATGCTCACCCTAACCATTCTTCCACCTTTTGATTTACTTGTAATCCCACTTTTCTTTTGGGTGCAACTGGCTTTATTCATTTATATTTTATCTTTTTTCTAAATAGAACATTCACTGTACAAATGCCAATTCACCAACTTTACCATTCATTCTTGATTTTCCTTTTTCACTACTCCCTCACCCCACACTTTTACTTTTGCATATTCATTATAATCCGAGTGCTTTTAGGAGGTAAGGTGCAACAATGTACAACATATATTTTGTGAACAATATAGGGCTATCAAAGAATAGGCTTAAGGCTAAAAGGGGTTAATTATGATATTATGTACAGGTGGATTCACAGTTTTTGTTATGGTATTGCACAAAGAAATGCCTCTATCATCTCTATAACTAAATAACTTCTATTTCGCTTTGCACACACACAGGGCATTTTCTAGGTATCATGTATAAACATATAATGCAGGTAAAAGCCTCACACACACTTAGCATGCAACTCTTTCCAAATTGGGTTCATCAACAAAGTCATACAAGTGTTCAAGAAACCCACATTGTGCAACTTAAGGCATATCTTAGAATCTACAATCAAGCTTAGATAATACACTCTCAAGTTTTTTTTAGTTTTGCAAGTGTACATACTCGGGGTTACATATTAACCTTCACCATTTAAACCTAAACTAGAAAAAAGAAAAAAAAATCTACCTAACCCGGTTCAATAGAAACCCTTGGAAAAGAACCGTGGTCAAAAGAAAAATCAAGGGGGAGATAATACACTACCTAAGAAAAAAAAAAAGAAATAAACCAAAAAATCCTACATGGACTACTACCCTCAAGAGTACTGTCCAAGTAGTCCGTCATCAAGAAGAGTCCTCTACTATTGTTTTTGGGTTTTTCATGGTTTTTAAATTTTTTTGTTTTGTTTTTTTATTCCGACTTCGACCCTCAAGAAACCCGTCGACAAGTATCCATCGTCAGGCCAAGCCAGCTACTATTATATACAACTAAATTATATTCTACATAATTATACAATTACAACATACAAGATAGAGTAAGTCTCCCACCCCACACTTAAAATAATGGCATGTTCCCATGTCATATAAATAAATTAAAGCATAGAAGGGTTAGAAGACGTTCCTGAGACTCAATCCGAGTCAGAGACTATGGTGGGATTGACAATTCATGCTCGACCCAATGCTCTGAACCAAGCCATAAAGCGGCTCTCAGACCTGGACTGTCGCTGAGACATCGCATCCATGCGAGTGTGCAAGCCGTCCACTAAAGTGCATAGATCCGCAACTTCTTCTTCCAAAGACCTAAGCATAGGTCTCGTGGACTGGGAACGTAAAATGCTAGCTCCAGAATGAGTGCGCCTAGATGGACCTACAGTGTGTGTGGACCTCCTGGACTGGACAACAGGGACTGGGTCATTATCATCATTATCAATATCAATTGGGTCGTTAACTCAGCCAACCCGAATACCTGAAGCTTTGAAAGGGGATATTTATGGCAGGTCGTCATCATTTGGTAAGGTGGGTGTATAGTGATTTAGGCAAAGAGTAGTGACCAGTGAAGGGAACTAGAATCCCTTTGATTTTAGAGGACCCTTAAGTATCATTTCATCACTAATTATTCGGGCAGCGTCAAACTCTTTTTGGGTGACAAAACACCAAGTCAACACTGCCCTGTTGAAATTCACATCTGTAGTGTTACTTGAGGGGAGGAAACAGTTGCAGACCATAGTGAACCAGCATTTGGCTAAGTGCGTGAAAGATGTGGAATTAAGTGTGATTTGGTTCTTTATCCAAAGAGGACGTCCACCTACGCACAAAGCCTCAATTATGGTGTCCCAAGGGACACCTGACCTATTGTGGTAATAGTCCACGTCACTACTATATGGGGGAAATCTCAAAGCCTGCCTGATACTGTGACAACCCAAAGGGTCATCACTTATTTTATTAATCATTTCGAGCTTCTGAGGTCTTGAAAACCTCATTTATAGTTGCCTCGATTTGCGTGCACAGTTCGGGCACGAAGCTGGAAAATTTTTATGTTGAAATATGTGAAATATGTGAAAAATTTGAGGAATTTTGATATTAATATTGATATGGTTGACTTTGGTCAACATTTTTTATAAACGGACCCGAAACCGTGATTTGACGGTCTTAGAAAATCCGTAGAAAAATATGGAACTTGGGCGTATGCCCGGAATTGAAATCCGAGGTCTAGAACCCCGATAAAAGAATTTTTCTGTTAAATTGTTTTCTGAAAATGTTTAAGGAAAATGAAACTGAAATTTGATTGAAAAGTGGTGATATCGGGCTCGTATTTTGGTTCCGACACCCGGTACAGGTCAAATATATTGGTTAAGCGCTTCCTGTAAATTTTGGTTGAAAACGGACGTCGTTTGACGTGTTTTGGCCTTAATTTGGAAATTTTGGAAATTATGTAATTTGAAAGAATTCTTGAGTTTTAAGGCTCAAATCATTGATTTTGATGTTATTTTGGCGATTTGATCGCGCGAGCAAGTTCGTATGATGTTTTTAAGTCAGTGTGCATAATTGGTTTGGAGCCCCGAGGGCTCGGGTGAACTTTGGATAGGCCACGAGATCAATTTTTCATGTTAGAAGTTGTTGTCAGCACCTGGTCTGCAGAGTTCGCAAATGCGAACAATAGTTCGCAAATGCGAACTCCCCAATAGTCTGCATGTGTTCGCAAATGCGAACAATAGTTCGCAAATGCGAACTACCCAATAGTCTGCATGTGTTCGCAAATGCGAACTACCCAATAGTCTGCCTGTGTTCGCAAATGCGAACAATAGTTCGCATTTGCGAACTTCCCCATATTTAGCCTGTGTTCGCAATTGCGAGCAATAGTTCGCAAATGCGAACACCCCTTTGTCTGCCAGTGATCGCAAATGCGAACAAATGTTCGCAAATGCGAACTTCCCGACCTTAGCTTATTTTTCAAACTCCAGAAATTGGTCGGGGTTCGCAATTGCGAACCCATGTTCGCAAATGCGAACACAGAGACCTGTAAATCACGATTTTCAGCTTCATTCTTCACATTTCACAACCCAAAAACACCCATTTGCGATTTTTCACGAATTCCCTCTTCTTCAAAACAATTGTAAGTTACTTTTTACTTAATTCTTTCAATTCCTAACAACATTAAACATGTGTTTCAATCGAAATCAAAGGTTTTCATGGTAGAATTTCTTGTTTTTGGTAGAATATAGGGTTTTTCATGAATTAGGAAATTGGACCTCGAATTGAGGTCCAATTTTGAAACAAATCATATACTTGAAATCGTGGGGGAATGGGTAACCGGATTTTGGTCCGAACCCCGTGTTCCGACCATGTGGGCCCCGGGTCGAATTTCACTATTCCGGGCAGAATGTTGTAAAAGTTGAAATTGGCTTTATGAATTAGTTTGTTGAGTAGTATTGATGATATCAAATCAATTGTGTATAGATACAATTGTATTGGAGCCGAATTTGAAAGGAAAAGGCATTGCCACAGATTGAATTGTTCGTAAAACATTTGAGGTAAGTGCTTATTCTATCCTAGTTTGAAGGAATAAGAATTTAGTTATGAATAAATTGTTGATTAAGAGTTATCGGTGTTATACCGGTAATGGAGATAAATTGTTGAAATTATTATCAATTATTGGTTTAAAACCGGTAATTATAAATATTGTTGATGCAGAGATTATTGGCTAAATGCCGGTAATATATATATTTATGAATTGGGATCGTGTGGCGCGCCGAGCACTTATATATATTTATAAATTGGGATCGTGTGGCGCGCCGACCACTTATATAATAAGAAATGGGATCGTGTGGCACGCCGACCACAAAGTGATTTAAATATTGGCATTGGCCATAGTTGCCGGTAGTCTATTGATATATATTTGGGAGCGGGTGGTACGCCTACCACAAGATGTAGTTACTGTGATTGTTGGGAGCGGGTGGTACGCCTACCACGAGATATGAAATGAGAAAGGAATTGAGACATGAAAGTAAGATTTATTCTGTTGATTAGATTATTCTGGATATCACGAGTTATTGACTGTTATTTCAGAGCAGAGTCTTTCTTTATAAATGTATATATATATATATATATATATATATATATATATATATATTGCAACTGTACAGGTTTATGTGGGTGACTGGCCTTAGCCTTGTCACTAGTTCGCTGGGATAGGCCAGGCACTTACCAGCACATGGGGTCGGTTGTGCTGATACTACACTCTGCGCTCTTTTTGCGCAGATACAGGTTACGGACAGTAGCAGCGGCAGTAGCGATTTATGGATTTTCCGACTACTGAGACTACGAGGTAGCCTTGCAGGCGTCCGCGGGACCCGTTGTCTCTTCTATCTATGCTTTTCATTCTGTTTATCTCATGTCTCTTCTATCTATGCTTTTCATTCTGTTATCTCATGTAATCGAGATAAACAACTTGTATTTTCTTTCAGACAATTATGTGTATTATTCCTAGAAGTTCGTGAGTATTGTGACACCAGTCTTGGGTAGTGTATCATGTTTGGGTTTTCTTTATCATATTTGACTAAGTCTTCCGCTAAGTTTGATTATTCCGCTGTAATTCATATGTTTTAATTTTAATGTCTTAATAATAAATCGGTAATTAATGGAGGTGTAATTAATATTTGGCTTGCCTAGCTTCCACTAGTAGGCGCCATCATGACCCCCGATGGTGGGAAATCTGGGTCGTGACAAGTTGGTATCAGAGCACTAGGTTGCACAGGTCTCACAACTCACGAACAACCTTAGTAGAGTCTGAAGGATCGGTACGGAGACGTCTGTATTTATCCTCCAGAGGCTACAGAGTTAGGAAAATATTCCCTTTATTCTTTCCAGTCGTGCGACTTGATCTTTCAAATGTTAATTGAATTTCTACTCTGTTCTTCCGCAGATGGTAAGAACACGTGCATCTTCATCTAGTGACCAGCAGCCCGAGGTCCCAGCAGCGGCAGCTCCCGCTAGGGGCAGAGGCCGAGGTCGAGGTCGTCCTAGAGGCCGAGGTAGGGGCAGAGCTCAGCCCCGAGCAGCAGCACGAGTGGCAGAACCTCAGGTTCATATCGAGGAGGAAGTTCCGGCCCCAGCAGCTCCAGTAGGCCCAGCTCAGGTCCCAGGAGGAGTTTTGTTTTCACCGGATCTTCAGGATGCTTTGGTCTGGATAGCAGGTTTTATGGACAATATCACCAGAGCAGGTTTATTACCAGTAGCACCAGCCACTTCTCAGGCTGGAGGAGGTAATCAGACTCCTGCTACGCGCACTCCGGAGCCAGTAATTCCCTAGGCTCAGGTTCCTGTGATTCAGCCAGTTGAAGCAGCTCAGCCCATTATTGTGACTCCATCTAATGATGGTACAGCCATGTCCGCTGACGCGTTATGGAGATTGGACAGGTTTACCAAGATGTTCACTACCACATTCAGTGGCACTCCTTCAGAGGATCCACAGGATTTCCTATACAGCTGCCACGAAGTTCTCCGTATTATGGGCATTGTGGAGACTAATGGTGTGGACTTTGCTACTTTTCGGTTATCTGGTTCCGCCAAGACTTGGTGGAGGGATTATTGTCTATCCAGGCTAGCGGGATCATCATCTTTGACTTGGGGGAAATATGCAGAATTATTCTTGGAAAAGTTCCTTCCAGCAACTCAGCGGGAGGTTATGCGCAGACAATTTGAGCGTCTTCATCAGGGTTCTATGTCTGTCACACCGTACGAGACTAGGTTCGTGGACCTGGCTCGTCATGCTATTATCATACTTCCCACAGATCGGGAAAGGGTGAGAAGGTTTATTGATGGCTTGAATCAGCCAATTCGACTACAGATGTCTTTGGGGGCAGGAACTGAAATCACTTTTCAGGAGGCAGCTAATGCAGCCCGCCGGATCGAGATGGCTCTGTCACGGGGAGCAAGACATGGATCAGATAAGAGATCTCGTAATTCGGGTAGATTCAGTGGTACCTCGTCTGGAGGTAGAGATTCTCATGATAGAGGCCATCCTCCTAGGCCTTATCAGTCAGCTCTTCAGGTTTCTCATGATGCTTCAGGTGATCGTAATTCTCAGCCACGCTACTCTGATCAGCAGCCTATCAGTGCACCACCACTTCGCTATTTTCAGCAGTCGAGGGCTTGTTTTACGTGCGGTGATCTTAGGCACATTGCAAAGTATTGCCCTCGAGCTTCTGACAGATCTCACCAGCAGGGTTCTCGTGCCATGATTCAGGCCCCAGTTCCCTCACAGCCTGCCCAGCCGGCTAGAGGTGGAGGTAGAGGACATAGAGGTGGAGGTAGAGGTCATAGAGGTGGAGCTCAGACCGATAGAGGTAGAGACCAGCCAACAGCTGATCGTCCTAGAGATACTGCTCGGGGTGGTGGGGCACAGCCCCGATGTTATGCACTTCCCGCCAGACCAGAGGCTGAGTCTTCTGATGCCGTCATTACAAGTATTATTTTTGTTTGTGATAGAAAGGCATCAGCATTATTTGACCCTGGGTCTACATATTTGTACGTGTCTTCCTATTTTTCACCATACTTGATTCAGCCTAGTGATCCACTGAGTGTTCCTGTTCATGTGTCTACACCAGTAGGCGATTCTATTGTGGTTGATCGAGTTCATCGGTCATGTATTATAGTAATTGAGGGTCTCGAGACCCGTGCTGATTTATTACTCCTAAATATGGTGGACATTGATATTATATTGGGCATGGACTGGCTATCTCCATATCATGCTATTTTAGATTGCCATGCCAAGATCGTGACTTTAGCTCTGCCGAATTTGCCTCGTATAGAGTGGAAAGGAATTTCAGGTCATACTAGTCGTAATGTTATTTCTTATGTTAAGGCTCGGCGTATGGTTGGAAAGGGATGCTTGGCTTATTTGGCCTATGTCCGTGATTCTAGTGCTGAGGTTCCTTCTATTGACTCTGTGCATGTGGTTCGCGAATTTCCTGAAGTATTTCCTTCAGACTTACCAAGTATGCCGCCCGATAGGGACATTGATTTTTGCATTGACTTCGCTCCAGGCACTCAGCCCATTTCCATTCCCCCATATCGTATGGCTCCGCCGGAGTTAAAAGAATTGAAGGAACAGTTGCAGGATTTACTTGAAAAGGGTTTCATTAGACCCAGTGTTTCGCCGTGGGGTGCACCGGTATTATTTGTAAAGAAGAAAGATGGTTCGATGAGAATGTGCATTGACTATCGACAGTTAAACAAGGTGACTATCAAAAATAAATATCCACTTCCGCGAATTGATGATTTATTTGACCAGCTTCAGGGTGCCAAGGTATTTTCAAAGATAGATTTGAGATCTGGCTATCATCAGCTGAAGATTAGGGCATCTGATGTCCCTAAGACAGCGTTCCGCACTCGGTATGGACATTATGAATTTATGGTCATGTCTTTTGGGTTGACAAATGCTCCAGCGCAGCTTTTATGGAATTAATGAATCGGGTGTTCCGGCCTTATTTAGACTTATTTGTAATAGTCTTCATAGATGACATATTAATATATTCCCGCAGTCAGGAGGAGAATGCGCATCATCTCAGAGTGGCCTTGCAGACTCTGAGAGATAGCCAGCTATATGCAAAATTTTCAAAGTATGAATTTTGGCTAAGTTCAGTTGCATTCCTAGGGCATATTGTGGCGGTAGCAGGTATTCAGGTTGATCCGAAGAAAATTGAGGCAGTCAAGAACTGGCCTAGACCGACATCAGCCACGGATATTCGGAGTTTCTTGGGGTTAGCGGGTTATTATCGCCGATTCGTAGAAGGATTTTCGTCTATTGCAACCCCACTGACCAGATTGACCCAGAAGGGTGTTCAATTTGAATGGTCCGATGAATGTGAGGCGAGCTTTCAAAAGCTCAAGACAACCTTGACCACAGCACCGGTATTGGTTTTACCCACAAGTACGGGACCTTATACTATTTATTGTGATGCTTCCCGTATTGGGCTTGGTGCAGTGTTAATGCAGGATGGCAAGGTTATTGCCTATGCTTTGAGGCAGTTGAAGATTCATGAGAAGAACTATCCAGTGCATGATCTAGAATTGGCGGCGATTATTCACGCATTGAGGATTTGGAGGCATTATTTGTATGGTGTAGCATGTGAAGTATACACCGATCATAAGAGTCTTCAGTATTTGTTTAAGCAGAAAGAGTTGAATTTGAGGCAGAGAAGGTGGCTAGAATTGCTAAAAGATTATGATATCACCATTTTATATCATTCGGGAAAAGCAAACGTGGTGGCCGACGCTTTGAGTAGGAAGTCAGCCAGTATGGGTAGCCTTGCTTATATTCCAAGTCAATCAGAGACCACTTGCTTTGGATGTTCAGTCATTGGCCAACCGATTTGTGAGGTTGGATATTTCTGAGCCTAGTCGAATACTAGCTTGCACGATTGCTCGCTCTTCATTATTGGAGCGTATCCGCGATCAACAATATAATGATTCTTATTTATGTGACCTTAGAGATACGGTTCAACGAGGAGGTGCTAAACAGGTCACCTTAGATGCTGATGGGATCCTAAGGATGCAAGGGCGCATTTGTGTGCCAAACGTTGATGGGCTTAGAGAATTGATTCTAGAAGAAGCTCACAGTTCGCGGTATTCCATTCATCCAGGCGCAGCGAAAATGTATCGAGATTTGCATCAACATTATTGGTGGCGCAGAATGAAAATATTGTGGCATATGTGGCACGGTGTCTTAATTGTCAGCAGGTTAAGTATGAACATCAGAGACCTGGCGGTTTATTTCAGAGAATTGAACTTCCCTGAATGGAAGTGGGAGCGAATCACGATGGATTTCGTTTCCGGACTTCCGAAGACTCGGAAGAAGTTTGATGCTGTTTGGGTGATTGTTGATAGGCTGACCAAGTCAGCTCATTTTGTTCCTATTGCCACTACCTATTCATCCGAGAGGTTAGCTGAGATTTATATCAGGGAGATCGTTCGCCTTCATGGCGTGCCAATCTCTATTATTTCAGATCGAGGTGCACAGTTTACCTCACATTTCCGGAAGGCGGTTCAACGAGAGTTAGGAACGCAAGTTCAGCTAAGTACAACCTTTCATCCCCAGACGGATGGTCAGTCCGAGAGGACTATTCAGATACTGGAAGATATGCTACGGGCATTGTTATTGATTTTGGAGGTTCGAGGGATCAATTCATGTCGTTGGCAGAGTTTGCTTATAATAATAGTTATCAATCGAGCATCGAGACGGCTCCTTATGAAGCATTTTATGGTAGGCGGTGTCGTTCTCCGGTTGGATGGTTTGAACCGGGAGAAGCTCGGTTATTGGGTACGGATTTAGTTCAGGAGGCCTTAGATAAGGTCAAGATTATTCAAGATAGGCTTCGCACAGCTCAGTCTAGACAAAAAAGCTATTCAGATTGCAAGGTTCGAGATATAACTTTCATGATTGGGGAGCGAGTATTGCTCCGAGTGTCGCCTATGAAGGGCGTAATGAGATTTGGAAAGAAGGGCAAACTTAGCCCTAGGTTTATTGGGCCATTCGAGATTCTTGATCGTGTGGGAGAAGTGGCATATAAACTTGCCTTGCCACCTAGCTTATCAGTTGTACATCGAGTGTTTCATGTGTCCATGCTTCGAAAATATCACGGCGATCCGTCGCACGTGTTAGATTTCAGCACTGTCCAATTGGACAAAGATCCGTCCTATGAGGAGGAGCCGGTAGCTATCCTAGATCGGCACGTTCGACAGTTGAGGTCGAAGAGTTATCCTTTTGTACGTGTTCAGTGGAGAGGTCAGCCTCCTGAGGCATCGACCTGGGAGTCCGAGTCTGATATGCGGAGCCGTTACCCACACTTGTTTCCTGACTCGGTACTTCTTTCTTTTGTCCGTTCGAGGACGAACGGTTGTTTTAGAGGTGGAGATTGTGACGACCCAAAGGGTCATCACTTATTTTATTAATAATTTCGAGCTTCTGAGGTCTTGAAAAGCTCATTTATAGTTGCCTCAATTTGCGTGCACAGTTCGGGCACGAAGCTGGAAAATATTTATGTTGAAATATATGAAATATGTGAAAACTTTGAGGAATTTTGATATTAATATTAATATGGTTGACTTTGGTCAACATTTTTTATAAACGGACCCGAAACCGTGATTTGACGGTCTCAGAAAATCCGTAGAAAAATATGGAACTTGGGCGTATGCCCGGAATTGAAATCCGACGTCTAGAACCCCGGTAAAAGAATTTTTCTGTTAAATTGTTTTCTGAAAATGTTTAAGGAAAATGAAACTGAAATTTGATTGAAAAGTGGTGATATCAGGCTCGTATTTTGGTTCCGACACCCGGTACATGTCAAATATATTGGTTAAGCGCTTCCTGTAAAGTTTGGTTGAAAACGGACGTCGTTTGACGTGTTTTGGTCTTAATTTGGAAATTTTGGAAATTATGAAATTTGAAAGAATTCTTGAGTTTTAAGGCTCAAATCATTGATTTTGATGTTATTTTGGCAATTTGATCGCGCGAGCAAGTTCGTATGATGTTTTTAAGTCAGTGTGCATAATTGGTTTGGAGCCCCGAGGGCTCAGGTGAACTTTGGATAGGCCACGAGAACAATTTTTCATGTTAGAAGTTGTTGTCAGCACCTGGTCTGCAGAGTTCGCAAATGCGAACAATAGTTCGCAAATGCAAACTCCCCAATAGTCTGCCTGTGTTCGCTAATGCGAACAATAGTTCGCAAATGCGAACTACCCAATAGTCTGCCTGTGTTCGCAAATGCGAACAATAGTTCGCAAATGCGAACTACCCAATAGTCTGCCTGTGTTCGCAAATGCGAACAATAGTTCGCATTTGCGAACTTCCCCATATTTAGCCTGTGTTCGCAATTGCGAGCAAGAGTTCGCAAATGCGAACTTCCCATTTTTGCCTTGGCTTCGCAAATGCGAACAAAAGTTTGCAAATGCGAACTTCCCTGCCTTAGCTTATGTTTCAAACTCCAGAAATTGGCCGGGGTTCGCAATTGCGAACCCATGTTCGCAAATGCGAACATAGAGACCTGTAAATCACGATTTCCAGCTTCATTCTTCATATTTCACAACCCAAAAACACCCATTTGCGATTCTTCACAAATTCCCTCTTCTTCAAAACAATTGTAAGTTACTTTTTTCTTAATTCTTTCAATTCCTAACAATATTAAACATGTTTTTCAATAGAAATCAAAGGTTTTCATGGTAGAATTTCTTGTTTTTGGTAGAATATAGGGTTTTTCATGAATTAGGAAATTGGACCTCGAATTGAGGTCCGATTTTGAAACAAATCATATACTTGAACTCGTAGGGGAATGGGTAACCGGATTTTGGTCCGAACCCCGAGTTCCGACCATGTGGGCCCGGGGTCGAATTTCACTATTTCGGGCTGAATGTTGTAAAAGTTGAAATTGGCTTTATGAATTAGTTTGTTAAGTAGTATTGATGATATCAAATCAATTGTGTATAGATACGATTGGATTGGAGCCGAATTTGAAAGGAAAATGCATTGCCACAGATTGAATTGTTCGTAAAACATTTGAGGTAAGTGTTTGTTCTATCCTAGTTTGAAGGAATAGGAATTTAGTTCTGAATAAATTGTTGATTAAGAGTTACTGGTGTTATACCGGTAATGGAGATAAATTGTTGAAATTATTATCAATTATTGGTTTAAAACCGGTAATTATAAATATTGTTGATGCAGAGATTATTGGCTAAATGCCGGTAATATATATATTTATGAATTGGGATCGTGTGGCGCGCCGACCACTTATATATATTTATGAATTGGGATCGTGTGGCGCGCCGACCACTTATATAATAAGAAATGGGATCTTGTGGCATGCCGACCACAAAGTGATTTAAATTTTGGCATTGGCCATAGTTGCCGGTAGCCTATTGATATATATTTGGGAGCGGGTGGTACGCCTACCACAAGATGTAGTTACTGTGATAGTTGGGAGCGGGTGGTACGCCTACCACGAGATATGAAATGAGAAAGGAATTGAGACATGAAAGTAAGATTTATTCTGTTGATTAGATTATTCTGGATATCACGAGTTATTGACTGTTATTTCAGAGCAGAGTCTTTCCTTATAAATGTCTTTGTATATATATATATATATATATATATATATATATTGCAACTGTACAGGTTTATGTGGGTGACTGGCCTTAGTCTCGTCACTATTTCGCTGGGATAGGCCAGGCACTTACCAGCACATGGGGTCGGTTGTGCTGATACTACACTCTGCGCTCTTTTTGCGCAGATACAGGGTTACGGACAGCAGCAGCGGCAGTAGCGATTTGTGGATTTTCCGACTACTGAGACTACGAGGTATCCTTGCAGGCGTTCGCAGGACTCGTTGTCTCTTCTATCTATGCTTTTCATTCTGTTATCTCATGTAACCGAGATAAACAGCTTATATTTTCTTTCAGACAATTGTGTGTATTATTCCTAGAAGTTCGTGAGTATTGTGACACTAGGGTTGGGTAGTGTATCATGTTTTGGGTTTTCTTTATCATATTTGACTAAGTCTTCACTACTACAAAAAGGGGCTTTAGCGGCACTACAAAATGTCTTTAGCGGCAATAACAATTGCCGCTATATCCTTTACCGGCCAATGTTATTTAGCCGGCAATACGGGGGTCGGCAAAGCCTTTTGCGACCATTCTCACAAAAGCTGGTAAAGGGTATAATTTATTGCCGCTAAAAATCGTTAGTTTTACCGACAATTATTTGTGGCAATAATTTTGGCCGGTAAACTAAATCCGTAGCAAACTAACTACCCTCTTTTAGCGTCCATTTTTATAGCCGACAATTTCAATTAAATTGCCACTAAAGGTGAGTAGTTTTAACGATAAATTTTTGTGGCAATTAGAATGGCTACTATATCCTTCCCGTAAATATCTTATTTTGACCTTTTAGATTCTATTTTATAGAAAGTAAATTCAATTAAATGTCTAAAAGAGTGTCTCTCGGTGGAAACAAAGGTAGGCAAATGCTAGAAAAAATAATGTGAATGATTCATAAAAAAATATATATATCATTGAATCTATACAATCCAAAGGAAGTACTAATCCAAACTAATAATGTCTCAACTTTTCCAATAAACTTGTATTGATTGAAGTGATATAATTAATCCTATCAAATAATATCTTTGATAGTTTCGGCAACGCTTCACTATATTGAAACCTTCCATATGCAAAAATTTTGAACAAATAACCTGAAAGAAATAGTAAAATAAACGTGTCAAAATATGAAATGTAATGTATAAAATATCATGAGTCTACACATCTAAATATATTGTAAATTCTCAAAAGAATGTAAAAAATAAAATCGCATGAGAACTAGGATACAAAATTTATCATGGTTGAAGATATTGAAGTGTATTTTCTAATAAGACAAATCGTTCTTAAGTTGAAGCTCCCTGCATCAATTTATAGCACTGAAATACAATCAAAATATTGTCTATGTAAGAACAAAGAATGACAAAAGGAAGATAAAAGAATTAGCTAATGTGGCAAATGAAATTTATAGTATCAGAATACAACTTAGAAGTAACATGATGGAAAAAAAATTAAGAGCTACTATCTAAGAGGAATTCAAGATGCTACCATTTTATATAAACAATACTTGTCTGCAATAAGTATACATGTTCTGTTGGTTATAGGCTTTTGAAGTGAACAGTGTGAGTATTGTTAATCTCATCTTTTTTATATAATTTGTACAGTTCCATGTTACAAGTATGGAAAATGAGTGCACTAACACGAGGAAGAAGATGATGAATTTGCAAATCAGCTTATAAGAAAATTATTTCAATATATGGATTCTGTGAAGGACAACTTTACTTAGAAGTTCAAGAGATTATACAGTAGCAAAGGAAGGTTACTGATGTTAGTCCCCCAGAAACTAGCAATATCATATTAAAAAGGTCATGTCATTCAGTTGGACATGGAAGGGGAGAGTTTTCAACTAAAAACATCCTTAAAACTATGACCCAAAGCTAAGATATATCCTTCTATTATTATAGTAGACAAAAAATATCTCTTAACTAATTTAATAATTGCAACAATTATATTTTCTGTCTAGAAAGTAACAACATAAACTTGTCAAAGATATTTGTTTCTATTCATTAATACTTCGAAAGGTTGTTTGTTGGTCAAGAAGTAAGCTACTAGTGGCAAAAAGAAGAAATAAAAAGTAGTACATGAAAATTGGAAGAGAAATATGAAACATTTAATAACTTTACTGATTTTACGAATAATAAACCTATAGAACTTGAAGGATTAAATGTAATGATCTATCTTCATGCGCTTCATACAAGTTAATATGTTGATTTCTACACATGTAGGCTCTACCTGGCTAGAGTTTGATGCAGTTAACTTGATGTAAGATATTACTCAAGAATTAACGAGTCGTAAAATTCTATAGTATGTATTTGCACATGAATACCTTTACATTTATCAAGATTAAAATATTTTTGAGCAGAAATGTACTTCTTGTGTAACATACAAGACCACCATGCTAATCCTATGCATCATTCCGCTCCATATAGTACACAAATATATAACCATCTGGAGTGTTTTTTTTTTTAATTTGCATGACAAAAATATACCTGCAATAAATATCAGTAACATGCTTAATTAATAGGAGTATAAAAAGGTCAATTTCAAATTAAGTACAACACTAAGATCCGATTTTTTACAATATAAAGAATACACCTAAAGATTGGATTAAAGTTTTAACAACCAAACATCAGATCGATAAAATAGGTATGAAGTAAAATGCCATTCATTTTACTAGTGAAGATACTCATTATCATAAGTATAGCGTACTTGGATGCTTGCGATCATGCACAAATCTTTAAACCGTTGAACAAGTGAATGCTCCATCAAGTGTAAGTAATCTCTAACATAAATTTTCCACATGTTTGTTTTCTTCTATAGGAAACTCAAGCATAGCAATTGTCTTTCTGAGTCGTGGGTTCTGATCATCTATTAGTAATTTAGGCTTACAATACTAACGATTATATAGTCTGTACCTAAAATAATGAGTCATTTTACAGTAACTGCATAGAAAGAAGATATGTAACTACAACACCATAACAACAATTGCAAATGTGTAACTTAAAGAACAAGAAATCATTAAAATAAAGAACATATAGTTCAAAGATCTAGTTAAACATAACAGAATCGAATACAATTAAACAAGACTATCCTAACTTCTAAATATACCTCCTGCCTACCATCATTTACATGAGATATTTGATTTTTAGATTTATGAAGAATAGAGAAAATGAGTCTAAGCAAATAACAATGTCAACTAATAAGAACTGTTAAAAGCCCTTTTATCGTAGTGTATTATGCAATGTGTATCCTATAATACTTTCTTGATTCAAATATTGTAATTAAAGCTGGTTAATCAAAACAAAAGAAAAAATGCTCAACAACATAAAATTGTCTACAAAATTCTATCTATTATCTCAATTGAAAGAGGACAAGAGAACATCTGTGTGCATTTACGCAAGTCAAGTGAAAATGGAATATAATAATTCAGTATGGTAGGAAAGGTACCGATTTACCAGCAAATGTCATCATAGCCACAATAGTAATTGCAAGAGGCACAAAGTTCTAAATACATCCATTGTCATAAATCTCTTCCATAATCCATCAGCTGCTGAAATATAAGTGTGGTTCTAGAGGACCTTAACAAAAAGATACAAAGATATCAGTTCTGGACATTGCTGAACCGGAAGATATTGTTCAAGTTGACTGTTTTGGTAACAAAGTCGAGAAGGATGTAGTCAAGGAGAAAACTCCCGAGGAGAGTGATTTGACTCATAGAAACTGGACAAATGAGTTCAAACAAGAACATGATTTGCATGTAGTTTATAAAATATTATTTGTATCTTTCTTATAAGTGAAATGACAAGTAGCTATGTATTTGTTGCTACAGATTAAGTTATAGTAGTAAAAATATATGTTGCAAGCTACAAAAAATAAACTAAATTTGAAATTACCCATATCCTTTTAAATGTTTAAGACCTCTCCATTTCAAATTGCGCTAATTTTTTCAAGAAAATGAGAAGCTGAATCTGAAGGTGTCTAACTATTTTAATAAAGAGAATTTACAGATAATGAAAAGGACATCTATAATCTCATTCAATAGGAGGGGAAGAACAAAAATTCTGGCATTACCCAATTACACCAATTCTCTCTTTATGATAGTATATTGGCCGATAATCTAAGTGAATAAGGTAGGGCAACTTCTATGAAACTAGTTAAGTAACCATAATCAAACAACCAAAAAATAACAATAAAGAAAAGAAGTGTCAGTTCTATATACGAAAGAAGAATGTCGGCAAGAAAAAAGTTAGTAACAACACTCTCTTGTATTATTAAGAATTGTGTTTCTTCTCTTACGACTGCTAAAGCAATACTTATCTTTTTATTCGTGAGAAATTTTTAATAAATTTTCAATTTAAATAACCTCATTTATTCAATTATGAGAGATCCACCTAGTATATTTTGAAACTGGTTACATATAGAATCTTGTGATGCCCTTTCCATAGCTAATTTCATTTTGATAGGCATTAAAAATTAGTTGCATTATATATGGTCGAACTTACTAAGAATAAATTATGACAACACTGTTGCGGTGACTCGCACAACCTAAATATAAACATGTTAGTTAATGCACTTAAAAGGATGAACTTAAACTTTGACCCAAATAATAATTCTTTTTGTTCAAAAAACTCATTTGCTCACGAGCAATTTAACACAAATAGTCTAGAATAGTTCATAGAATATTCTATGTAGGTCTACTTTAGTTTAACGAACTGATACATAATCTACAATGTAGCTTTATATTATAAATTTTTAGACAAATTGAATTGTCTTTTCTTTCTAGTAAGACCTACATAGATACATAGAAAATGTCATAGTAAATCACAATTTGCACTTAGCATTAAGCAATATGGTTATAGAAGTAGTGAAAACAAATAGAAGTATAACAATAACAAATAGAAAGTACTTCTGTCATTATCCATGAATTGAACTATAATCTTAAGACTAAGCAAGTAATCATAAATTCATACCTTACCCCCAATCGCAATATGCACGGCTAATTGAAAACAGCCCATATAAAGCAAAGCAACAAAACAAAAAACATAAGTGCACTTCTAAATCACCTCAAAACTAATTTTATAGGTCTATTGTAAATTCAAGTAGCTGAAGGCAAGAAAGAAGAAAAATACAGTAAATTGAGAGGCATTGTGCGATTCCATTGAACCAACAATTATAGAAAAATAGAGTTTTCAATTAAATTTTGCTAAAATTGAAGCAAGAAAGTCCATTTAGATTTAGAGATTTGAAATTCATCAATTTAATAGATAGATCACATGCTTTACATGTTATATCAATAATGAAAGTTCTTGAGTTATTAGGCTTACCACGATAGTCGCGAGATGATTGTACAAACCACACGGGAAGAATTATCGAAAGGACTGTAACTGCACAGATCCATCAATTTAAGAAGTTTTGAGAGAGAGAGAGAGAGAGAAACAGGGGTAGTGGATTGGGCTAAACTATTACGGCAACCTGAGATGGTGGGAGTGAAGGGATAGTTGGGTATGGTAAAAATTTGGGTTCATCTTAGATTTGGGTGTTTGCAATTCCTTTTAGTGGGTTAGCGCCCTTTTTTCAGAAAAAGAAATGGGAGGGAACATGAAATACTGGAAAAAAAAATTTGGTAACTTATAATTTTTGCTGGCCATTTCTTTGTAATTGCCAGTAATCATAAGGTTTTTCCTGACGAAACTATATATGCCGCTAATATTAGAGATACGGAATAAATTACTAGCAATTAATTTATGGCCACTAAATAGTTGCCGGTAAAACTCTATTTTGTAGTAGTGCTCCGCTAAGTTTGATTATTCCGCTGTAATTTATATGTTTTAATTTTAATGTCTTAATAATAAATCGGTAATTAATGGAGGTGTAATTAATATTTGGCTTGCCTAGCTTCCACTAGTAGGCGTCATCATGACCCCCGATGGTGGGAAATCTGGGTCGTGACAGATACTAGGCACCTTGGCATAAACATACTTACCTCGAACAAACACCTCTCTAGCTATATGAAAGGTGGTGTTGGCATAGAACTCATGCACCAGCATTTTGTTGATAGCTGGTGGGTCCTGGAACAATAACTCCATGTCTCTGTGCCGTATCTCCTCATACATGTCAGGCTTCTCTGCACAAGGGTCATCCGATCAATCGGAATTTCCTGCAGAAAGGCTTTTGTGGCCTTGGCATTGAAGTCATTCTCTGCCACTTCGGAAGCAAATCGGGACTCATCTTAGGTTGGTTGCCTAGATGGTCCGGCTGCTTGCCTCGATCGTTTAGGTGCCATAGTCCTGCACATAAGAAGCACACTATATAAAAAATATGTTCATCGCATTAGTTATTCGAATGGTTACTCAGACTTCACCACTCCCTGACTACAAACTTACTCCTTGAATGCCATCATACCATGACTCCTACACTCCCACATTTATTTTCAACTATTCCACCAATTCTAGGCTAATGCACCCCATACTTACTCTTTTCAATGTGAATTATATTTGCATAGCCACTATACACTTCATTCATCATGACAACACCACACCATACAATTATACACAATCTCCAAAATTACAACAACAACCCAACCAAACTTAGGCATAACATACCCCAAAATTACACAACACAATGTCAACCCATGGCTCTAATTTTATATTTACAATAGAGAAACATGTTTGTGGGTCTCCACACCACCAATTTAGCATCACAATTAAACAAACTAGGAGGCCCAACCAATTTTAGCACCAAGTATTACAAAAATCCATATACAACATTGGCAATAATAATAATAGGGCACAAATTCATGTTTTACAATAAGTCTAGATAGGTTTTAAGAGAACAAAGAGAATCATTTACTTGAAGAAAGGATGGTGAAGTTGTTAATGGAGAGGGGTGGAATTGAAAGTGAAATAGTTTGAAGAAGAAGGGAAGAGAGAGAATGGGGTTTGGAAGAGAGAAACTTGGAGAGAAAATATGGGGAGAGGGAAGGGGTGTCGGCAGGTTTGTGAAGAATGAAGGTGGGGGGTTATTTTTAGGTTAAGTTAGAAGGGGGGAGGGGAAACTAAATTTTTTTTTAAAAAAAACTGACTTACCTGGGACCGTCGCGGTCCACCGCGGTTTCACCGCGGCCACGATGAAACCGCGAGCGATAAGGTTCAGAGAGCTTATTCCACCGTGGTTTGACCGCGATCGCGGTCCAACCGTGATGGATCAACATCAGAGAGGGCATTTTACCGCAGTTGCGGTGGAATCGTAGTAGATGCATCCCTCTGAATCTAACGCCTAGCATCAGCTGTTTTTTTTATATAGTCTAAACTATCATATTTACAATTATAACTTCGTGGGTTGCCTCCCACGTAGCTCCTAATTTAACATCATGGCACGACTCATCTAGGCCATTTAAGGCTCGCCCGACCTTTGTGGATCATTAAAATATAGTTCAGGCTTCTATTTGGCCTCGTCCATGCCCACGCACAATTTTAATCGTTGTCCATTGACTCTGAAGGTGCGAGAGCCATCACTCTAACACCCTGCTTTAGAATTTAAAATTAAGACCTTAATTGTGTATAAGTCATGTTGTCTGTATGCATTATCTGAGGAGGTGTCTCTGAGCCTTCTACTCGTTTTTCTGTATTTCCCCCCTTTAAATGTAGTCCTACCTGTTTTTCATGTCGCCTTAGTATTTTTCCTTTAAACTCGAGGGTCTGCCAGAACCTCCTTCTTATAGGATAGGTGTCATAACCTACGGTACTAATAGGAAGGGATGGGTAACAGCATGCAATAAGAATCAGGACCAACCCTTGCTTTAATTACCTTTACGGGCGAGAAAGAGTAGACATGGATATGATGATTAATGCGTTAATGCCACGAGTAGCCCCTTTTTAAGGAGTGATTACCGGGCATTGCATGGATATGGTCCCTATTACAAACAAACCAAGAACCCCTCCACATTCATAAGCATGCTTAATTAGATTATAACTCTTTTCAAAACCTTTCTTTTATTAATCATTTTTCAAATGATTGTGTGTTTAAACTTAAATCCCCTGCTATGTAAGCCTTAATTACTTATCTACCTTTTAATTGCACAAATTCATAAAAATTGTCTGGCCGAGAACCACACTAGTGGATCTTGAGGGGTGCCTAACACCTTCATATTAGGATAACTATAAGCCCTTACCCTATCTCTGGTAATCAAAAATGTGATTGTATATGAACCTTATAGGTGCCCTAACGCACCTTTAAAATCATTAGGTGGCGACTCTTCAAAACGTAATACTTGATTCCTAAAAGGAAATGAGTCATTACACCTCCATGATTGTTGAAACCCGGACTCCTCTCTACAAAGGGAAAAAGATGAGGGGGGAGGGGCGCGACACCCCCCTCCTGAATAAGAATAAGATTGCCCCTAATGTTTAACAAAATAAAAACAAGGAAGGGAAAGAGTATTGAGAACTCCCTATGAGTTCTCCGTGTCCATAGTAGTATCATCTCCCTCATGCTCCTCCAACTAGATCTCATCATCCTATGCTCGGGAAGTAGCTAGCTTGGTGAACATCTGTCGCACCACCTCAGCAGTGTGGGCAGCGAGGTCTGGCTCCTCATACTGGCCAGCTAGTACCGTTGGTGCTGATGGTGTTGATGGTGTTGTCTCCATCGGCAAGTCAAATAGAAGGTCTCCAGCGGCTGCTATCTTGGTCACGTGTTGTCTCAACCTGTCAACTGATTTCTTCGAAGCCTGGGATTTTCTCATCTTCTTCACCTGGTTCCCAAGCTCCTCAATCATTGTTCCATGTTCCACCAAAGAGTCCATGATAGTCTTCTTTTTCTGTTCAATCTTCTTCAAAGTGACCTATACTGTCGGAAGAATCTAGGGTACTGGGCTAGAGATATGGGCTGCAACAACACTGGATAAGTCATATATCTTTGTAATAGTTGTCTACATGCAGTTATTGAGATTCGTTAGTGTCTAGGAGACTCGCAGGGTAGAGAGTGGATGAGCAGGCATAGACATTGTCTTCTGAGTAGAAGTGGATTGAACTGATACTGATGGCCCAGAAGATTGAGGTGGAGGCATGGTAGTTTTACCAGTAGAAGGGCTCGGCTGCAGCCGTACGCATGTTAGCTAAATCTGTAAATGCCACAGAAGGCTCATTAGACAGGCCCACAATAGTAGTCAGTTGATCCTTGTTCTGTGGGTTCCTCGGGTCCTTCAAAGAGTACCATGTGAAGGACTTCTTCACCCGAACCTTTGTATCGAAACCCTTGGACTCCACCCCCGCATCCATAAATACTCCATGATAGTGTTAGGATACTAATATGAGTTGTCACATTACCTAACAACCAGAGATATATTGGCCGACATGATGGCACCTATATTGATTGGGTACCTGGCCATGATGGAAGCAACCAGTTCTAGCTTGGATCAATTCAACTGCACACAAATTTCTGCCAATTTTAGCTTCAAAGTTGAAGGTGTTTTGCTGAATGGGAACCCCTACTGTGATCCATGGTAGTGGTGGTCCTGGTGCTACCAAAATCTCAACTAGCCAAGGGCGAGCTACATCGCCCAGTGAGAACTTCTCCAAATATTTCACAGGCTCCACATCATCAAGCCTTAATTATGTGTTCAGGGAGCTTTGATCAAATCTTACTTTTAGGTTCCTCACTTTAGTCACCTTAGTCCCCTTCTTGATATGCGCCACATTCGCATAGAATTTCAGGACAAAGTGCTCCTTGGCATCCACCACACCTTGAGTGAACCATGCCCACCCTTTTCTTTCCTAAAACTATCTTGCCACATTTGGGTCGTACATATCCAAGTCTTATAATATAAACTGACTCTCAAGTGTGAGCGATCTCTGAGGCCACCACTCTCAAAACCTTTTGAATGCAGTCAGGCTCACAAATCTGTCTTCCCAAACTTCCTTCTTCTTTGGCCTCTCAAGGCCGGAAACTCTAGCATCACCCTCTCGACCGTCATCTAGAATATCATCATGATCAACAACTGTAACTAGTGCTTCGGGGGCATGTGAAGAAGAGGGCTCTAAAACCTAACTGTTATATTTCGAAGTGCTTGCTGAGGTGGAAGGCTCATCTCGAAGATGAAATCTCCCTTGAAACTGTTGTGGCTGAGATTGATCAGGTTGCTCTTCCACAGATCTGCCTTTTGATGCTTCCCTAGACGGGACATATCAACTTGATTTAGAGGGCTCTATAGTCCTACCTCGTCTGGAGGTTTCCTTTTTGGATATAACATTTTTCACGGAGAATTATAGGGTACCCCTGCCTCGGCCTCGTGTGGGTTCACCCCTTCCCTTGGATAAATCACCTCGTCCCCGAGATCTAACCATTATCTGCAATACACAGCAACAGGAATCAATTATTTTTCAAATTCAGAGTGTCAGATTGTTGCAGATAAATAATATACAGGTTGAGAAGTGTGGTCCGCACATATTTAAGTGCGGCCGCAGATGGGTTTGTACGGGCCGCACAATTTGGAAGCGCGCTCGCAGTGGTAATTCTGTAGCCTGCATAACTTTTAGTGTGATCGCATAATTTTGAGTGCGACCACAATGAAAAATCAAAAATCATAATTCTAAGGACAGAGAATTGCTCGATATGTAGTTGCACACACTTTTCTACGGCCACAGGTCAATTTCTGCGAACCGCGCATTTTCAAGTGCGGTCCGCACAATCATTTCACACAAAATGCCCTAGCCTTCTGATCTGCGAACAGCACATTTACTTGTGCGGCCACACAATTCAAAATCAGTCGACAGTAAATTTAAGGTTTCTAATTCACGCACAATTTAGACATGGTAGTTGAATCTAGACATGATACATAGTTCACCCATCCCTCAAATAGCTATTAGAAAGTTACACACACAAATTAAAGCTCACATGATGATAAATTTGACTTTAGGTCTAAAAATAACTAAACTAATTATGAATGAAATTAAGAAAAAAAAAACTAGAGATGAATTGAACATACCAGTAATATTGTGAAGAGAATGAAGAATCAAAGATGATGAAATCAATGTTAGATGTGTGAATCGGTTGAGTGCAATATCTTTTTCCTTTGTGTTAATTCTCATAGTTCGTAAAGTTTCAACAGAAGTGAGGAGGCTACTATATATACTTAACGGGGTAGCCAAGGGTTCAAGAGATGAGTGCGGTCGCATAAATTCACGTGCAGTCCGCACTCCTTTACCTGTTACACATTTACCCTTTGTTGATCTGCGGTCCGTACATATTTTAGTGCGGCAGCAAATTTTGGTGTGGATCATATATTTCTTTTTGTGGTCGTACTTTGGCTAATTCTCTGACGGGCAAACTTCAGAGAAATGTATAAAAGTAAGCATAAGCATATTTGTAAGGGGAGACACAACTTTGAGACACACGAGTAACATCCGGGAACAAAGATATCTCAGTTTTCTTTGTCTTTTTTTTTTTTTTTTGTATTCTCAATTATTAAGAACTTGTGAATTTGTATTGATATTATTACGAGTGACTAAAACCCATAGTTCTAGGATTGTGATTTAGCCATGAATATTGTTGTTTGACATTGACTTAACCTTGATTACAATTTGCTAATATGTGATTGTTTCTTCATCTTGTTATTAATTGCTTAGTTATTTGGCCAACAGTTAGGTTCTATGTAGTATCTATGCTATGCTTGGAAAAGTTACGTCTAGATTAGAGAAGAATTAAAGAGGGCATGATCTTAACTCTAAGTGTGTGTTTAGGGGGTGGGGGGAGGGTAGATGTGCAATTAGGAAAGGATTATACCTAGCCACCATGCTTAATTGATATCACAATCTTAAATTGCACTTAATAGATTGATTCCATAGGAATATAGGCGAGTAGTAGTTCGGGAGAATACTACGAGAGCAATTATTTGAGTAATTAGCAACCATGAGTGAATTGTATGAAAGTGGGAGGTTAAGATTCTCCAGAAGAGGAGGGTCAACATAGCATGTGTGCAAGGAAACTAGGTGGAAAGGGACGAAGGCGAGGGATGCAGATGAGTTTAAGTTGTGGTACTCTGGGGTTGAGAGGGGTAAGAATGGAGTAGGTATCTTGGTAGATAAGAATCTTAGGGAGTCCGTGGTTGAGGTTAGGCGAGTGGACGATAGGTTAATGTCTATTAAACTGGTTATTGGCGGTAGTGTTCTCAATGTCATTAGCGCTTACGCGCCGCATGCAGGCCTAGCTGAGGAGGTTAAAAGGCGTTTTTGGGAGGGCTTGGATGAGTTGGTGAGTAGTATTCCCCAATCCGAGAAGTTAGTTATTGGAGGGGACTTTAATGGTCATATTGGGGCGGAGGCTGGTGGTTACGGTGAGGTGCATGGCGGCTTTGGCTTTGGGGTTAGGAACGGAGGGGGCACTTCGCTGCTTGATTTCGCTAGGGCTTCGGAGCTTTTGATCGCGAACTCGTCATTTCAGAAGAGGGAGGAGCATTTGGTTACTTTCAAAAGTTCCACGGCGAGGACTCGGATTGATTACCTCCTCCTCAGAAGGAGCGATAGAGGGTTGTGCAAGGATTGCAAGGTTATCCCGGGAGAGTCCCTTTCAACTCTTCATAGACTCCTAGTGATGGATGTAGGTCTCTGGGTGAAGAGGAAGAGGAGGGGTTCTCGGGGCCGACCGCGGATTAGATGGGGAACTTTGACTAAGGAGAAAGCCCAGGAGCTGGAGAGGAAGCTAGTTGATGGGGGAGCTTGGAGTAGCTCTGGGGAAGCGGACGCAATGTGGTCAGTGACGGCGAACTTGGTTAGGGAGGCTGCGCGAGATGTGCTTGGGGTAGCCAAGGGCTATTCAGGTAGGCACCAAGGTGACTGGTGGTGGAATGAGGTAGTCCAAGGAAAAGTGGAGGCGAAGAAGGCGGCGTTTGCTAAGTTGTCAGGGAGCTCAAGCGAAGAAGAAAGGAGAGCGAACAAGGAGAACTACAAGGTGGCGAGGAAGGAAGCGAAACTAGCGGTCACGGAAGCTAAAAATGCCGCGTTTGGGCGCATGTACGAGGAATTGGGGGAGAAAGGCGGGGACAGAAAGTTATTCCGGTTGGCTAAGGCGAGGGAGAGGAAGGCGCGGGATCTAGACCAAGTTAGGTGCATCAAGGACGAGGATGGTAGGGTTCTGACGGGGGAGTCGCAAGTCAAGCGGAGATGGCAGGAATACTTTGGAGACCTGCTTAACGAAGAGGGGGATCGAGTCTTAGAGCTAGGGGAGCTGGGGCATTCAGAGTGTCCTAGAGACCTCGGGCACCGCAGGCGCATTAAGGAGGAGGAGGTCTTGAGGGCGTTGCGTAGGATGAGTAGGGGTCGAGCGACTGGGCCAGACGAAATTCCGGTGGAGTTTTGGAAATGCATGGGTAGGTCGGGAGTGGAGTGGTTGTCCAGGTTGTTCAATGTGATCTTTAGGACCAAGAGGATGCCGGAGGAGTGGAGATGGAGTACAGTGGTTCCCTTGTACAAAAACAAAGGGGATATCCAGTGTTGCAACAACTATAGGGGTATCAAATTAATAAGTCACACCATGAAGGTCTGGGAGAGGGTGATCGAGGCGAGGGTGAGGGAGATGTCATCTATATCTGTGAACCAGCTTGGTTTCATGCCGGGTCGCTCTACTACAGAAGCTATCCACCTTGTGAGGAGGATGGTGGAACTGTTCAGGGATAAGAGGAAGGACCTGCATACGGTGTTTATCGACTTGGAGAAGGCGTACGATAAGGTCCCTAGAGAGGTTCTGTAGAGATGCTTGGAGGCGAAGAGCGTGCCAGAAGCCTACATCAGAGTGATCAAAGACATGTACGATGGAGCCAAGACTAGGGTTAGGACGGTGGGTGGCGACTCGGACCATTTTCCGGTGGTTATGGGGCTACATCAAGGATCCGCGCTAAGCCCTCTCTTATTCGCCTTGGTAATGGACGCTCTAACTCGCCATATTCGAGCGGGACGTGCCACGGTGTATGCTATTTGCTGATGACATAGTATCGATAGACGAGACGAGGGTCGCGTTAACGCGAGGTCGGAGGTCCGGAGACGGACCCCGAGTCCAGGGTTTTAAACCAAGCAGTGTCCAGACGTAATATCTGTAGCTGCAAGTTTAGCGCCGAATCGAGCGGCGTAGGGTCGGGACGCGAAGCTCGGGATCTCGTGTCACAGCCAAGAGGACACTTTCGGATATCTTGGATCGGTGATTCGAGCGGGACGGAGAGATTGACGGGGATGTCACTCACCGTATAGCGAGCGGGGTGGTTGAAGTGGAGGCTCGCATCGCGAGTCTCGCGTGACAAGAAAGCTCCACGTAAACTCGGCGGGAAGTTTTATAGTAGCGGTGGTTAGACCCGCCATGTTGTATGGGGTGGAGTGTCGGCTCGCGAAGAACTCTCATGTCCGCAGAACGAGAGTCGCGGAGACGAGGATGCTCGGCGTGGACGCGCGGGCTCACCGCATCGGATAAGATTAAGAACGAAGCTATTCGGAGAAGGCGGGGTGGCCCCAGTGGACGAGAAGATGCGAGAAGCGCGACTCGGGTGGTTTTGGGCATGCGCGGAGGAGAAGCCCCGACGCACCGGTGAGGAGAGTTGTGAGCGACCGGCGGTGGTTGGCGCGAGTCGAGGCGAGAGGGAGGCCCAAGAGGTATCGGGGTGAGGTGATTAGGCAGGGATATGGCTAGAACGGGGATTTCCGAGGACACGACCCTCGATAGGAAAGTTTGGAGGTCTAGTATTAGTGTTGTAGGGTAGGGCCTTCTAGAATTCTTAGTACTTCTGTTAGGGGCTGAGTGAGGTTTGGTAGCGATCTCTATAGTTAATTAATGTATTGTATCGTGCCTCTTATGGTAGTAACCGATTGGTATTATTGCATGTCATTCTACTTTTGATTTTATGTTTAGATAATTATTTATTTGATTTATCCCGGATTTACTAACATTGTTTTGTTTTGTTTTGTTTGTTGATTTTCTCTCTCTTTTTCTGAGCCGAGGGTCGGCCGGAAACAGCCTCTCTACCCTTTTGGGTAGGGGTAAGGCCTGTGTACGTATTACCCTCCCCAGACCCCACTTTGTGGGAACATACTGGGTAGTTGTTGTTGTTGTTGTTGTTGGGAGGTTAATTAGAACGCAATAGGATTGCTGAATCGATTGCACCCCTGGAATATTCGTATCTAATGAATACACAACAACTATGTTGGTCTTGATTAATTAGTTGCTTGTTAGAATTATTGCTTCATATAATCACAATTTTGAACTTTGATTGACAATAAAAACCTTGGTGAATTATTGAGTTTTCTAATGCTTAGATCTGAATCGACTGGGCACTTGTTACCTTCCGTTACAAATATACCAACTAACTATATCGACGAAGGATTAGATCAATAAAAGAAAATTATCTTTTTCCTTTTTTTTTTCCTTTGCTGACATTTGGGCTGTCTTTCATGATTTTCATCTTACTTTATTGTTCGTTAGATGGCACCCTTGGATATTGCTGGTTAACTAACTTGTCAAATAGAAAAACAAGCAATTACAACGCCATTGTACACTTGAAAAGGAAATGAGAAAAAGAAAATTGAAATTTCTCCAATGCATAAAAATGTCATATGAAGACAACCCGAATATTCACTGGTTGAAACAATTTCCAGTGACCGGTTGACTATGTGAATCATTTCTCTCTCTCATTTTTTTCTTTTGGATTCTCTTTATCTACAATTAATATAAAAACGCAAACTCTTTTTTTTTTCTTAATTACAGAATTGAAGAAAAAACCTAAAAATCAATAATTGGTTCTCCAATGGTAAGATTACGCTCCAATGTCCATGGCAAATTGAAGAGCTTTGCTGTAATGAACTTGAAAATCTTATTCACATTGATATTGTAGGTTGCACTTGAGAAAAATAGTGTTGCATTTATTGCCTTTGCATATGCTCTTGCCTGTTGAAAATGACATTAGAATACTGTGAATATCAAACTTGTCAAAGATATGTGATTACAAACTTTCTAATTTTAGAAAAATATGAGGACATTAACACATGATGAACAAATATCTCATAGAATCTTGAAGTCATGAACATGAGTTCACACTGAAAAAATATGCCTAAAAAAAAAAGGGACATAGTACACAAATGTCTCCGAGATTGTTGGAATCATGATATGTTCAAAATGAAAAACTACTAAGCTTTTTTGTTGATAAAACCTTGTGTGAGACCAAAACCTCTCCATATAGTTAAGGTTAAAATGTTTCATGATTAAGCAAAATCATGGTTTCAACTAATGCAAAATTTTCGACAAGAAGGGTTACTTAGATGATTAGCACCCTCACCTACAACCCCAGTCGTGGATTCGAGTTACCAAAGAAATAATAATTCTATTAAGTGAAGTCCTCTGTGGTGAGCTTAATACATAAATTGACATCCTACATCTACAATAGTATTGTTGAGTTATCCCACGTCGTACAAGATTTGAGATTTCTTTTCTCCTTTTATGGCCTTGTGCAATTCTTACCTCGTAAGCTAGTTTTCGAGGTTGAGTTAGGCCCAAAAGTATTTGTATTTCCTTGATTACTATGAAGCACTACCCTCCCCCCCAAAGCCCCTCTCTGTTTTTCTCTTTTCCCCTTCACTTGTTTTTCTCTTTTCCCCTTCACTTCCGAAATGTGAAAAATTCAAAATATCTCTCTTTTAAGCAAGTAAGGTTATTATAGTTTTTTTATTTCTCTTTTCTTTTTATTTATCATAACTATAGTCTTCTCAAGAAAGAATGAGAATTATACCTGACTAGCAATTGTCCACTGCAGATCCAATGGCAATTTCACAAAGTCATCAAACTTTGTCCCTATCATTACAGGAATTGCTGTCTGATTATATTGTCGTGCTTGTTGATACCAGCTAATGACACTGTAATTGAACCCGAAAACAATTTTAGATGACGAATAATCACAACTATGTCTCATTTCTAAACAAGTTAGGATCCACTATAAAATCAAATTTCAGACCATAAACTTAAAAATTTATGATCCTTAGCTTCTTATTCTTCTAAATTAATAAAATAAAATTTAAAAAAAAAAAAAAAGAATACCTATTGAGTGTACAGCGACTTGTGAGATCAAACATGAAACACATAGCAACTGAATCCTTGCAGGCCATTGGAATATTAGTTGGGGCAGAAACATCATCTGCATTATTAATAATCATTTCAGAAAAATTCCCACATTAAATATTTTGATTATATTCCCATCGTTTTAGATCTAAATTACTAATTTCTACCCCCTTTTGCTCTGTTTTAAAAGAAAATAAAAGAAGATCGAATGAATATTTACCTTTAACTTCCCAAATGCTATATGAGATTCTTGTCCCTCTCACACACAATGTTTTGTCCATCTGATTTAATCCTTTTGTTGAAAAGTCTTCATCCGTTGCTTTCTCCTTTCCTACATACTTTGTCTTTAATGGGAAAAAACATACAACAAAAGTCAAAATCAAGCTTGAAAAATGAAAACTTACAAATACATCAACTACAAATGGAGAGAATTCTAATTATTTGCTAATAAAATTGACAGACTCACATCCAAAAGTTAACTCATGAGCTGAAAATTATAAATAGAAGATAATATAAAATAACAACTCATTCCTTGGCCAGTGTGCAGAGGCGGATGTAGTGTATAACCTTCAACTTGAATCTATAATTTTTGACATGAAGTAAAAAATTATAGGTAAAAATTCATTTAAATTACAAAAGTAATAGATATGAACTCATAACTTTATAAATATAATGAGTTCTATGCAAAAAATCTTAATAGTTGAATTCATAAAATTTAAATTTTGAATCCGACTCTCACAATAAGATGATTTAACACCTCTATACACCCAAAACTAGGCATCTAGAGGTAATCAGCTCGACATGGGCAGAGCCCATATTTTGACATGGAGTAAAGATTTATACGGTAAAAATTACCAAAAGTTTAATAAATATTAAATTTGAAATCATAATTTTAAAAGTATAATGAGTACATCAATAAAAATTTAAAGATTGATCCATCAAATTTAAATTTCGGATCTGCCTCAGAAAATGAGGCCAACATTCAATAAACCAAGAATAGAAAGAGAAAGAACTAACCAAGAAACTTGTCTTTCCAATTTGGTTATCGCCCAAAAGGCTAATCTTCAAGGCAACAACATCCTCAGACGAATCCTTAGAATGATCACAACAACATGTGGATGCCAAACTCCCGGAAAATCCACTCTCCGAACTCGCGACGGCGGAAGACGGCGGAGAAGCCATATTCCTGGTGGTGGTAGTGGTCGGAAAAGATTGATTATGTGACAATTGTCTATAATTAATAGACTTACCTATCCAACAAGCAAGAATTTTATTCCAAAATGAACTAAAATATTTGTGTAGGATTGTGAATTTGCAAACGATTTTCCTTTTCATATTCAAATGAAGCATTCTTCTATAACAAAGGAGCAAACGTTTCGTCATTTTTTTTTGGCTTGTTTTGCTTTGAGTTTTAGGAGAGGGAATTATAGAGAAAAATGGCCTAAAGAGGGAGCTGCTAAATGCTAGTAGCTTCTTCTTTTGGCCTTAAAAGTAAAGGGAAGTCTCTTCTGGAATATTAATCATATTTTTTTTTTTAAAAATGTTTTGTGGGAATTACTTTCAATTTTTACCATTCAATTTTCTTTTTAATTCTTGTTTTAATATTATGTGTGGTTAACGGCTATTGAAATTGTAACTATGGCCGTGTTATGAGGGACGGTTGACCGTTTTAGTAGGTTTAAAAAATCAGAATTTTTGTTCAAATGTGGTTGTCATTTTTTTCCATTTTTTTTATAATTATTTTCAAACATGGTTGCCTATAGGTTGGTGAGAGATATATATATATATTTTTAATGTTTTGGTTCCTCTTATGAATCAGCAAAATGTTTGTTGAGCTTTAATTATTACTCCTACTGAAAGGGAAGATCCAAATTTATTTTCTGAGTTTTTGATTGCCATTTATTTTCAGTTTTTAATTGGAACCTTTGTCTTGGTGCTTTTATTTATTGATTTCTGAATAACTTTGGAAGCAAAAATAATAATTAAAAAAAAGACAATAATACTTTTTTCTTCGAGTTAAAATTCGAACTCTCACAGAAAATTATTGTTTAAGGTGGTTATTGTATCCATCAAAAAGTAAATGGGGTATATTTTGCCAAACATTAAAAGGTTAAGATGGTGAAATAATTACTCTTTAATAATTTTTTGTTAAAAGTTGTATTTAAAAAACAAGTATATTGCTTAACCACAAGAATTGTAATAAGTAAAAAATTAAATAGTTCACCAAATGAGCTTTTGTACTTTCTGTGTACACTTCTCAATTTTTTATATTCTAGATATGTGAGCATATTTTGAGTAATATTCTAAAGCATTTTTTGTCATTTTTATTTTTATTTTACAAGTGTCGAACAATACTAGATATCAATGATTTGACAGATAAGAAGAAATCATTTGTAATTATTTATATTGTTGCAGTCTGAACTTTGAAATTTCATGATTTTCATCCCACCTTATTGAATGTTAAAACACGTGTTTGAGTGATATTACTAAACAAATTGGGATAAAAAGGGTAATTATTTTTGTTTTCTTCTGAGGTTTTAGGAATTAATCCAAAACCATTTTCAACTTTTAATATATTTTCAATTGGCTTTTATCAGAATATTTGACAGTAAATTACATCCTTTGATACTCTTTCACATTAGCATTTATTATTCCCAATAATGTTGCACTAATCTATGTATTCTCCAGGGATTATTGTAGTAGTAATCAATTAAATAATCAGAACAAAGACAAATCATAAGTCAATCAGGTCAGGCTCATATTGATATATTCAAAATGCAAGAGACCCGACAGGTGTAAGAGGAAAGAGTCAATTTTCACGTGTAGCAAAGTTAGCCTATAATCATGCATCCATGTAAGGTGAGAGGAGCCCCACTCATGTTAGTCGTTATAAACACTACAGGTCGTCTATGGTAAACAGTTATTTGGGATTAGTTATTATAATTTTCTATAAAAATAAATAATTTCCGAATTATTTAATCAAATTTTGATTCCAAAGTATGTATCTCTTCTTTACTTTTAAGTGACAAGAGGGTGACAAAGGGTATACTTTCTTCTCTATATCGCGACCCTTTTGTGCATTGCCGAGAGGAGAAAATGCTCAAGGTTCTATATATTTTTTTTTTATTCAATTCATTCCTATCCTTTTTGTTTTCAGTCCCGGGTTTCATTTCCTCTCCAAGCCAATCGATCGCCTTCTTAGTTAACTGCGGGCTTATAGGGTGGTCCCCCTTTCTCGCGTAAAAGCGATCAGAATTCGAACACGCCGCGTTTTACTGGGAACACTTATAGATAGATATGTCATCTGCCCATAAAGAAAGTAGAGTCAGAAGAAGAGCTAAAAGCTTGGGTATTATAATTTTATCTCAATCAAATATGAAATAAATTTATTTTAAATTTAATCCTGAAATTAATTATCTCTTATCGCTCGTACGAAACGAACCCTAACTCCCTTCTTTTGTTGGTTTTTAGCTCGGTTCCGCTATACGCTCTGGGCACATTAATTTGAATTTGTGCAGAAAAATTTTACTTTGGGATAAATCACTTCATAACAAAGGCGATATTCATCCTTAGAACTTGAATCTTTTGGTTTTTAACTTGGTTCAGCTATCTGTTTTAGGGTTTAACAATGTATATTCATACTGAAAAATCTTATTCTAAAATAAATTACTATATTACAAAGGTGATTTCATTCTCGGGACTCACACCTCAACCGTTTATTAAGGATAAACATCTATGTACCATCCCACCATAATATTTGGTTGTTAAAAATTCCCTTCTTCTAGAAAGGAAACGATACAATTTGAAGTATAAAAATCAACTCATCTAATTTAAGTTTTGGAAATTTGGACTCTTAATTTTAAAATTATCTTGAATTTAAATTTGCATATTCATAAATGTTATAAAATTAAATCAAGGTTAAATAAATTTGTTTAAGGAATTGCAACTAGAAGTTCTAAGAACATTTTAAATATTATTTCTGTTACATTTTACATGACATTATTGTGATTTTAAATAGTCAAATAATTTTTTCTTTGACGAAATTTTATCATATTTTAAAATTTTCCAATTATAAGAATTTACAACTTCTAGTTTATTTAGTTTCTAACTATATACATTTTTTATAAAAGAAATTAAGATATCAGTGTCCGGGATTAAAAAAAAATTAAAAGTTTTAATCTTGTACTATGAACCTTTAATTCTTTAAAGAAAAGAGTAATAATGTCATTCTTCTTTAAAACAATATGAAAATATTTAAAAAGGAGACATAAAGTAGTGGACCCCACAAACATACGTGTTTATCAATTGAGAGCGTGTTTATGATTCTCTGTGGTGGCCCGCAAAACCTAATGAAGGAGACATTGAACTGATTTTATTTATTAAAATTATTGGAGGATATTCGTTTGGTTTGGGAATTGTTAGGCAATTTGACATTAGAAAACTTAAACCACAACAAATTGGCAGGCCATCTAATAATTCGCCATTTTAAAAAGTTATACATAGCATGTGAGGGTCACTGATTCGAAAATATATCTATACCTGCTCAACTTTCTCTTTATCTACCAAAAAAATAAAGTCTATATCCGATGTACGAAGTATTTTGTATTTATACATGGTTCATAGACCCTCTAGGAATATAATGTAAGTAATTTATTCCAATACAAATATTAATAACTGATTTTACGGTTCGAACCCGTAATTTATAAGTCACATGAAGAAAGTATTACCGTTACTATAAGGCTCCCCTTTCACATTGTAGCATACACACTAAGGTGGTCGATCAAGGATTGTGATGATCAGATGAATAGAATCTCTTCACTCTAATTAGAGCCTTGGGTACGAGCCCTAAACATAGAAAATATAATGATAGTAATATTTTCCTCTTTGATAAGTTTTACGCCCACAAATTTGAATTTATCGTGATTATAATACGAGTATCGAACATTGAGAGAAAAATCATATATATATATATATATATAGTAAGGTGGAATTTTAATTTTGCATGTAGCTAATAATGTCCCATGTGCGTGCACACATGTATATGCTTCATGGCGAGTAATATTATTGATTGAATAAATAAAGAAAGCTCGTTGCTTGTTCCTTATGTTTGTAGGTATCAAGCAACTACGTGGCATTGACTCGAAAATACTAGAAAACAGTTTTTATAAATGAAAAAATCATTCCTGAAAACTATATTTCAACAATATTCTAACAAAGAACGTTTTTTCTTTTTTCTTTTCTTGAGGTTTTAGGAAAAATCAATGAAGAAACTTTGATGAGTTTGGTTGAAAACCTGCTTTTGAAAAAATTTGAATTACTTTATTTTTACAAAAGCTGTTTTTAGTTTTCGTTTTTAAAGCAAATTTTAAAAGATGACAAAAGATGAAGCCTATTGTTTTTGCAGTTAAATAACAAACAAATTCGCGAATTCCATTAAATTCTTCATATAGGAAACTGTGTTGTACGTAGTGGTACTTGATGAGTACTATCTTTAATAATTTTGTCCTCCGAAATGTGCGTAACTCAACTTGTATTTAATTTCCTTTCTACTGTGTAGCGAATTTTGAATTTATGCTGAATTTAACATTACTCTATTAAACGTTTATAATATTACCAATATTGCTAATAATAGTTAAAACATTGCAATTAAACATTGCACTTGGTGTTGTATCCGAATCATATTAGCACTAAAAGATTTCTATATAAATTTTTACAGCAATTTTTTTTTTTGCATCAGTATCAGTGTATAACGGCTTATTTTATTAGATTTGTTATGAAAATTTACTTGTTAATAATTATTATAGATTAACTTAATGATGTTAATTACTAAGAAAAGAAAGGAATTATTTTTCAAAAAACTCGCCTTCACCCTGCTCTAAGTTCACGTTAGCTAAACGTGCGCCGAGTGTGGCTGCCATGGCTAGGGGGCGAGGTAGAGAAAGAGGAAGATCAAGGAAGGTTCCTAAGACACTGACCTCTAACATTAGAAGCTCAGTTAGTAACAAATTGAAGGCCGGACAGGACATGCAGACACCGAAACAACACGATAGAGTTGGAGAAGGAAAGGGTGAAATCGATCCATGTTATGGGTTATTACAGTCGTATATGTGTTATTACAACTGGTTCGGGTCTATTCTGGGTATGATTTTGGAAAGTGCAATGTGGTTCTACGGTTTATGGTCTAGATGGGATGTAAAATTTCAGTTGTGTTGTATTACCAGACCTATGTGAGATAGGGTGACGTGGGATCACCCCGAATATATGCTTGGAAAAGTTATTCAGTTGTTGGTTAGATTCTAGAACAACTCCGCCTACGCTCGAGGACGAGCGATTGTTTAAGTTGGGGAGGATGTGACGATCATACCTGTTATCTCATGTGTTTCCACCCCGTTTCCCCTATATTGTGTTGCTTTGTGTTCCAATATCTATATTCAAGTTGATCGGGTTGAATGGAATTGGTTTTAGATAGAAATGAGGCGTTTAGCCTCTTAGAAGGAAGCATGTTTTGGAAAAGTCAACCGGAAATTGACTATATAGTTAGAGGGCTCGGATGTGAATTCATGTGATTTGGTTTGCTTCGGGGGATTATTTGTGACTTAGGAGTGCGATCGGAATCGAATTTGGAGGCCCGGCGTAGAATTAGGCTAGAATTGGTGAATTTCGGTTGATAGGTGAGATTTTGATATGAGGGTCAGAATGAAATTCTGAGAGTTGTAGTAGCTTCATTAGGTGATTTTGGATATGTCTGCAAATTTTCATGCCATTCGGACGTTGTTTGGTCGGGTTTTTGATTGAATGTGTATTGCGCAACTTTTGAAGAAAACTAGGCTTGAATCGAATGTGATTTAATGGTTTTAGCGTTGTTTGACGTGTTTTGAGGATTGGAAAAGGTTTGAATAAGGTTTTAGGATGTGTTGGTTCTTTTGGTTGAGGCCCAGGGGCCTCAGGGTAATTTTGGATGGTTAAGCGGGAAGTTTTGTACTTTGAGAAAATGCAGAAAATTGCAGCAGTTGTGCAGGGATATTGGTCATCACGATCGCGAGCCTAGGGCCGCGATCGCATAGAAGGTTTTGGTTGGTGAGGTGTTTCCTCTTCGTGTTCGCATTAAAGAGTCCGCGATCGCGGAATATGAGTAGTTGATTCAACGCGTTCGCTTGGGAGAGGCCGCGTTCGAGTAATCGAACGCGTTCGGGGGATTATTTCTGACTTAGGAGTGCGATCGGAATCGAATTTAGAGGCCCGGCGTAGAATTAGGCTAGAATTGGCGAAGTTTGAATTTTGGCGAATTTCGGTTGATAGGTGAGATTTTGATATGAGGGTCGGAATAAAATTTCGAAAGTTGTAGTAGCTTCATTAGGTGATTTTGGATATGTCTGCAAATTTTCATGCCATTCGGACGTTGTTTGGTCGGGTTTTTGATTGAATGTGTATTGCGAAAGTTTTAAAGAAAACTAGGCTTGAATCGGATGTGATTTAATGGTTTTAGCGTTGTTTGACGTGTTTTGAGGATTGGAACAAGTTTGAATAAGGTTTTAGGATGTGTTGGTTCTTTTGGTTGAGGCCCCAGGAGCCTCGGGGTAACTTTTGATGGCTAAGCGGAAAGTTTTGTACTTTGAGAAAATGCAAAAAATTGCTGCAGTTGTGCAAGGATATTGGTCATCGCGATCGTGAGCCTAGGGCTGCGATCGCATAGAAGGTTTTGGTTGGTGAGGTGTTTCCTCTTCGCGTTCGCATTAAAGAGTCTGCGACCGAGGAAGATGAGTAGTTGATTCAACGCGTTCGCATGGGAGAGGCCGCGTTCGCGTAAGAGGTAGGAGCTGAAGCACCGCGATCGCGGTGCACTGGTCGCGTTTGCATAGTGCGACTTTGAGGCCTGAAGGAAATTGTTCGTTGCGATTGCGAGCCTTGGGCCACGATTGCATAGAAGAAAATAGTGCTGGCAGAAAGGGTTTATATAATAGTTCATCCGTGAACTTATGTCAATTTTTCTCCATTGTTGAGCGATTTTGGAACTTGGGAGAGCAAATGGAAGTTGGATTCAAGGAGGGTTGATTGAAGGCAAGATTTTTGAACTTAAAACACGATTATATTGTGAAATTGGTGTAGAAATTCATGGAAATTAAGCCAAAAATTTGAGGAACTAAGGCTTGAGTTTTAATATTTCAAATTGGGATTTGATAGGTCATTTGAGCTTGGATTTGGGAGTTCTTGGTATGTATGGACTCGGGGCGAGACGAGGAATCTGGTAACATAAGTTTCATAATTTTTGAGAAGCGGGCTCGGGGCTCGGGTTTTGCTAGTTTCGATATTTTGTTATATTTTGATTGTTTTAGATTGGGTATTGTTCTCATGGTATAGTATGATGTATTTGCTCTGATTTTGGTTAAATTCGACGTGCATTGAGGCCGATTCGAAGGGCAAAGGCGTCGCGAGCTAGAGATTTCACCAGTTCGAGTTGAGTAATACTTGTAAATGATATCCTGAGGGTTTGAAACCCCGGATTTGCACATCATAGTGCTGTATTGTGGTGCCTTGCACGCCAGGTATGAGCGTGGGGTAGAGAACCATTAGGGATTGTGACTTGGTTCGTTCCGTTTGTGAATTTTACTGTGTAATTGACTGAAACTTGCTAGATTCTATATTGAATTGGGCTGATTGCCACGTTTTGGGCTTTGCGCTAGTTATTTGAACCATGTAGGGGTTATTATCATTGTTTTCATGACACTAAAAAATTAAATGATTTGAGTCATGAGTTAAACATTGTTTTGAAATGTGCAGTCATAGTGCTAAAGTTTAAAGACTTAAATTGTATTTTCTGATATTTTGAGTTAAAAACTATTACTTGACATTGCCTGAGTGGCTCATTTGCATGTTCTGGAATGAGATATGGATCGGGCTGCACACCACATCAGTATATACATATACATGCATGGATCGGACTGCACGCCGCAGTAGTATATTATATGGATCAGACTGCACGTCGTAGTGATATATTATGTGGATCGGACTGCACGCCGCAGTATTATAGTGCATGAGCTGTAGGACCCCTCCGGAGTTTGTACACACCCCCAGTGAGTTGGAAGTACTCACTCTACTCCATGCACCTCGCGTACAGTTGCATGTATTGTTCACCCGGTAGGGGGTTGTTAGCGGATTGAAGGTATTACTGTTGTAGCTGAGCAAGGTGACCGCCAGCGTTCGCGTCAACAGGCTTCATCTTGAATTTCAGATTTCATTTTATACATATATATGACCCTGTAGTTATGTTCCTACTTCTTAGATGCTCGTGACTTGTGACACCCCGATCGGGTTGGGTTGGGTTGGGTTGGGTTGTAAATATCAGTTGCTATATCGTTAAGCTATTTATTCTTTTCATTTATGTTTAATAATTGTTAAAGAAATGAATTGGGTTAGTTGGTTGGCCTTGTCTTCACGAGAGGTGCCATCACGATCGGGTATGGGAATTGGATCGTGATAATGTTGGCTTGGATTTTCCCCTTGTGTGCTTTGCCCTCTAGCTCCGGTCTTCGATTTCCTGCCCATGTTTAACTTTTGCTGAGAGGAAGTTTCATTCTAGAGGGAGAAAGTTCTCCATACTTCGTGTTTTTTCAAAAGAAAAAGTGAAATATATTTTGAAAATTTATGTCCAAACACATTTTCATCTTCAAGCCAAATTTTATCCAAATCAAATTTTTCAAAATAAATTTAGGAATTTATAGCCAAATGCTAGTTTAATATAATTTTCTGGCGAAGAGAATTTGTTATTGCCACACCTTAGACTAAAATGGCTCTGCCACTGACTTTAACCTCGCCATAGGCAGGGCACTGGCATTATGCAACAGAAAACTAGATGTTGAGACCATGACGCGTTTAAGTACTTAAGGTTGGTGCTTGTATTAGATTGGTGATTGACTTTGTTTATGGCATGAAAAATATAATAAGTGTATTATAGTTATTGCATGTTTGTAATAGGTTGTTGATTGACTTTAAAGAGACTAATCATGGTATGAATATGATAATTTTATTCTTGTTATTTCGTGCTTGTAATAGCTGTTAGTTGACATTAATGAGACTAATTATTATAGCATGAAAATGTAACCATATTCTTCCTAGGTAATCTGACTCTAAAAGGCTTTTGTAAGGTTGTTTTAACACCATTATTCGCACCTTTGCTCACTGGTAGAGTGCACAAACGAAACCGATAAATTGTATCACATTGATAATTCGAGTTAAATAAAAAAAAAGTTTAATTATGGTTAGGTTTGATTTGCTGATGTTAAGGAAAAAATCTCACTATAATTAATTTAGTTTGGTTTTAACTAAAAAATGTCAAATCGAAACCTAACAAACACGACATATGTATGGACTTCTATATATATTTAATACATAAAAGTATTTATTGTACTGTAATTTATAAATATTATTAAACATTTTTATAGTTTTATGTTTTAATGTATTATTTCAAATTTGGACGGATAATTTTTTATGCTGCAACAAGTTTTATACTCCATGAACGTTAGTAACTCAAATAAAATCCGAACCAAGATCAAATCGATATTATTACTAACAGACATTCAACTCAATTGTACTAGAAGTGACCATGATGTTGGGTATCTATTTTTTTTGTTTTTCCATGGTTTAGTTAAAATGCATAACTTTTTTTGTTAGTGTTTAGTCAGGTAAATAATAATGATTATTAGTCGTATTTATATTAGCAACTTTGAAATTTTAGATTATCATCATTTTTGTTATGGCTTATTAATAATATTTTTTACACGACGTTATTATCTTTATTTAGTGAATATTTTAGTACAATGTCATGATTTATGTCGTATTTTATGTTATTTTCTTGAAAAATATTGAATATAGTTCTATCTTATTTGAATTAAAGAAATATTTGGAGCACAAATTCTATATGTTGTGCTATAAACACTTTGTTAAAAAAAAATCGAAAATCCAAAACTCGAGGAAAACCGATATTAAAAACACCGAACTTTATTGGTTTTGTGTGTCTTTAATTTTAATAACCCAACACAATTAATTTGGTTTGATAATTAAAAATTTTGAACTATCCGGGCCTATAACCCAACACCCCTACTCGCTAAGTTAGACCGATTGAGATACGCTTGACATCGAGCTTCTAATGTCCTTGTTGGCTTGAAAAAGATATCGAAAGAAAGTCTTAGACTTTAAAATGCATCATATATACATATATATATATATATATATATATATATATATATATATATATATATATATATATATATATATATATATATATATATATATATATATATATATATATATATATGGCTAGTGATGTAATTAGTTTCAATTGATTTGCCAAACTTGTTAAAAGTGCTTATTTCTCGGAGAAATTTAAATATAGTCAGATTTACAAGTGATCATTCAAAAATAGTCATAGTTTCAAAAGTATTCGAAATATAGCCACTTTTCATGTATGGATAATTCTGAACGAAATACAGTTCAAAATTCAGAAAAATACTCCAGTATATACTAAAACTTCAGTATAATATACTGGAGTTCCAGTATACTTTGCTTGAACCTCCAGTATATTATACTGGAGTTTGGAGTTCCAGTATACTTTGCTGGAACTCCAGTATATTATACTGGAGCCAACAAAGCATATCGGTCCAAGTTCATACATAAGCGCACCGAACTCCAGTATATTATGCTAGACCGATCTCTGATACAACAAAATAGTGGCTATTTTTTAATGACTTGACAAATGCTCACTATTTTTGAATGACCAGTCCGAAAAGTTACTAGCCCGTGCTATTTAACCTTATTGCTCCTCTTTAACCTGTAGCCGCTTTGTCCTTTTGTTTGCATCCGTACCCACTTTTTACAAAAATTCAGCTTCCCTTTATAACAAAAAATTCAGCTTCCCTAACAAAAATTCAGCTTCCGGGTTACTAAACAAAAACTTCAGCTCTAGAGCTGAAGTTTTTATTTTATAACTGGCAAAATTCAGCTTTAGAGCTGAAGTTTTTATTTTATAACATAGAAATTTCAGCTCTAGAGCTGAAGTTTTCCAGTTATAACACAATAATTTCAGCTGGAAACTACTTAAGTTTTTATTTTATAACTGAAAAACTTATGCTGGAAACTGCTTAAGTTTTTTTTTTATAACTGAAAAACTTAAGCTGGAAACTGCTTAAGTTTTTATTTATAACTGGAAAACATAAGGTGGAAAACTGCTCAAGTTTTTCGCTTACAAAGACAAAAACTTCAGCTGAAGTTTTTCAGTGCAAAATAAAAAAGGAATTTTTCAAGCACCATCTTTTTGGTCTAATTAGCCATTTATAGATACCCTTTGCTATATTACGTGTTCTAGATACCTTTTATGTTTTTATACAATGTATTTTATGTATTTAAGCTGTTGTATTCATTAATACAACCAAAAATATAGGCGTAAAATCTGAAATTCCAGCTAAGTTTGACATGTATTTAGCTGTATTCAAGCGACATATAGTAATGTATCTGCGCTAAAAATGGAAGAAAATAAAATTACATGATATTCTCCTAATTTAACTCAACGAACTAAAATGATCCCTCATTAATCTGTATTTGAGACATACATAATAAAGATTATAGCTAAATAAAGAGACATATGAATTAAACAAAATACATCTTAATTCATCTGAATAAAACACTTGAATACAACAAAAATACAGTTGAATAAACTCTTGAATGCAACAAAATACAACTAACTTATGCTGAATAAAATAGTTGAATATAACTGAATACAGTTGTATAAAACACTTGAATACAACTAACTACTGGTGAATAAAATAGTTAAATATAACTGATTTAACATGAATACAAGTGAATACAGCTGAAGAATATATTCGAATACAACTAAAAATGTTCGTGTACCCATCCGTAAGTGTTAACCTTTTGTCTCTTTCTTTTATCATTTTCCAACCAACACCAATCTCTTTTAGGATTTTCGGTCTTTTTTTTGTTCATATTGCTGCTGTTCTACAAATTCCCCTCTCACGATGTGTTATTGTTTGATGTTGTTCAGGTAAGAAACTAGGGTTTGTGGGAGAAGATAGTCTGGTCGTATGCAAACAGAGAGATATTGTATTGGGGTTTGCAGATACGCGATAATTATGGGAGAGAAAATACAAAAAGGGAGAGAGAAAAATAATATTTAGCATATATGGTGCCTTAATTGTAGGATGTAACTATATTTAGATTTTTTTGCTATGAAGAATAAAAGGTATTTATAGGATGTAATCTTTTTAAATGGTATTTATTATTGATAAATAAGGCACTAAGGTTTTCTATAGGGTGTAAAAATTTCAAATAAAAACTTCAGCCCCGTGCGCTAAAGTTATATAAAAAAGCGGGTACGCTTGAATTTTTTTTTAAATATGACACAAAAAACGGGTATAGATGCAAATGCCCCTATTTCTTCTATCTGACTTATTTGGGTCTCTCTTGGACCCTTGCCCCATTCACCAGTACTCATATTTATATTACGTATATGCTCATACATTGCTTGTTTATTAATGCATTAGTTAAATTTGAGTAGATACATTTCTTGATCAACAAAATTCTTTCATGTAGTTTATTTAAACCTATGGATCCGTTGGCTTGTATTTACTTTTGGATTCCTATAAAAGGACCCTAGTTTGGTTTTTTTGATAGGTTACAATTTTGGAATACATATGAATCGATAAAATTCAAAAATAATTTTGGGGGAAAAAAAAGAGCAAGGATTACAAGATGCCTTCATTCTCAAAAAATTATTGAAAAGTATCAGCTTAATTGCGTGGGAAATATTACACTTTGTCAAGTTCATGATTTTCTCCTGCCAATTGTACCTTTTCTATGTCAAGTTCATAATTTTCTTGATCATTTTCATTCAAAAATTGGTATTATTCTTGAATCATTAAGCTTTCTAAACCCCATTTGTGAGAGAACATTAACAACCCTTTGGTATGAATCTTCTCTTTGTCCAGTTTTTACTATTCCTCTAGAATTAATTCTTTCTTGTCATCCCACTTTTTCAACCTATACAGAGCTGACTCCACCTGCAACCACCAGGCGAATACAGAATTTATAGTCGGTGGATTCAGAATAACATACGCGCACACACAAAAACACGTACGTATAATTTATTTTGCTTATGTGCTTAAGGAACAAACCAAAAACAACAGGTTAAGTTGAACTCATCGAACATGCTAGATCCGCTTTAATTCACATTTACGCAATAAATTATTTGCGGTAAGACAGGAATTTATTGCATCACTGGTAGTAGAAGCAGAGATCCTTTTCAAGAATGGTGTGACATATTCAGAATATCGTCTTATGACTAACTTAAATCTTAACTTGGTTTATTAGTTATACCAATATTTTGCAGAAAAGATATATGATAGATCGCTAAAAAGACGACTTATCAACAAGAAATACTACAAGTGGGGTCTGAGAAGAGTATTGTGTCCGCAGATATTACCTCTACCCTAGGAAGGTAGAGAGGCTGTTTCCGAATGGTACATTAGAAAGAATGATGTCTATTTCTTCCAGGTTAACTACAAGCATTAGAAAAAGTAAAGAGATTTTATTTACCTCTTTATTCCAATCGGTTCGAGCAGTGATCCATATCAAGATGATTGTTTGCATCACTGTACCTCCCAGCATTCCTGACCATATACCCTGTACACACCAGAATAATATACCCATTTTTCCTTTAATACAAATAGAGATATTTGGTTTTGAGAATGTTAATGGAATATATTGTGATTACCTTAGCGCCAAGTTTGAAGTGAAAGCCGAGAAGAGCACCCAATGGAACTCCGACAATGTAATAGCAGCCCACATTTACATATGCAACAAAAGTTTGCCATCCACAGCCAACAGCCACACCTGAAATAGATCCGATCACAATTCGTATAGTGAATTTAAAGGGATCATATACGAACTTAACTGAAACCCAACAAACACAAGCTGATATGTCTAGGTAATCAAACAAGTTAGGAGATTCAAAGACTTGGCGGCGAAGATAAGATGCTAAATCCATACCTGACAAGACGGGTTGTATTCCATTGAGAATGAGGGAAATCGCGAGTAATGGACAAAGATCGGAGACAGCTGCAGCCACGACTTCACCACCAGTGAAGGCATAACTGATGAGATTACGCAATGCAAGAACGATGACTGCAGCAATCACTGAGAGAATGAAAGACCATGACGTAACCACAACAACAGAAAAAGCAGCTGATTTTGGATGTCTTGCTCCTAGTTCATTGCTCACTCTCACACTGTTCATCAGCATTTTACATTAACGGAAATCAAAAAGATACTTTATTTCAATCCATAATTATCCTAATAAGATATCAGAAGGAGAAATGAACAATGAGAAAAAGATAAGTTACAACGAAAACTGACCTTGCTGCTGCATTGAATCCAACTGATATCATGAATACCCAACCAGAAATTGTCATGCTTTAGTTATTCCCACCAAACACAAAGCAACGAACAAAATGGTTAGCTATTGAAAATTTATGACCTACCTTATTCACAATACTAGAAAGTATAAGAGCATAGATTCTACAGTTTACAAATAATTAGACTTACCTCCAAGTAATGAAAGAAGAATCTTTTAAAGTTTACATGTTCATAAGTAAGTTAATTCGATTTATAACAATCAAACAGCCTATAAAAGGGTCTATCGGAAACAACATTTTTGCCCTTTCGGGATAGGGGTAAGGTCAACGTACACACTACCATTCTCAGACTCCACTTGTGAGATTCACTAGGTCTGTTGTTGCTGTCGTAATAAGCTTTTCATGTAAGTTTTATTGACTTTTAAGAGAAAATTTTGACTATCTAGACACTGTTTCTGGAAATATAGATTATAGATTTAAAATTTTCAAAATATAAACAGGAAAATATGAAAAAATATTGGGATTAAAGAAAATAATACTCACTCCGTCTCAATTTTTGTGATGCACTTTCTTTATTAATCTATTCCAAAAAGAATGACAGATTTCTATATTTGGAAACAATTTAACTTTTAACTTTTCAATTTACAAATTTTAACCTTAATGAGACGTTTTTACAACCATCATACAAATGTTGTGAACTTACAAAGCTTTTAAAACCACAATTTCTACAAATCTTGTTTTTTCTTTAAATTCTATGTCAAGTCAAACAAACCTCACACAAATTAGAACGGAGAGAGTAATAATCTAGTAGTACAAATCAATACACAAATCTAGAAGTTAGCAATGTTTTCAAAACAAGTTATATATAACTTTTAATAACTAAAATATGTTATTACAAAATTATTTAAGGGGAAGTTACGTGATATACCCGTTTATAAAACTCACTTTTATGATATACCTAAGTTTGAAATTACATCAAATATTCCAAAAATATTACACGATATACCTCCACATATTCTAAAACATATCACGATATACTACTTTTGAATACAATCCAAACCTCAATTACTACATATTCTAATTTGGAATATAATATTCTAATTAAACATACCATAATATTTTAATTTGGAATATATTATTCAAACTAAAGATACCACAATATTCTAATTTTAAAAATTCTAACCTAGCTTACTCTAAAATTCTAATGAAGAGTACAGTATCCAAATATTCAAACTAAACATGCTACAGTATTCTAATTTGGGATACAATATCCAATTTAAATATATTCTAACAAAACATACTACAGTATTCTAATTTGGAATACAGTATCCAAACAAAATATACTACAACATTTTAATTTGGAATAAAATATCCAATGCAAATATACAATAATTTTTAATTTGGAATACAATATTCAAACTAAACATGCTACAGTATCCTTATTTGGAATACAATATCCAAATTAAATATATCACAATATTCTAATTTGGCATATACACTATTATATTTTAGAATACAGTAGGTATACATGGTAAAATAATTTTATAAAATAAGTATACAAAGTAAAATAAATATTTTAATTGTATACGGTGTTAATGATGTTTTCAATGGGTATACCAGGTAGATATCATAACTTTTTTTTCATTCATTCCCACTAATGTTTACCCAAGTGAATTAATACTTTGAAAGTGTTCAGTTACGTATCATATTAAATTGGATAGACCGAATATGGAAACTTTCCATTTTAAAGAATTGTCTCTGGCTTTTTTCTTGGCTCAAATGGGGAAAAGGTTGAAGTTTCTGCCAACTTGAGAAAGGGATAGTGACATAAGAACAGTAAAAGGTAAGATAAAAGTACAAGATAAAATTAGGAATAATTTGGACAAACATTAGTTCTTTTCATACAAATCCAGTGCTACTATGCATGGTTAACTACCAGAATTTTAGTAGGTTTTTGGACATAAAACTTTTGATTTTTGAAAGAAAAAAAATAGTATTTAGAATCAAGTAAAAAAAGGGTATTTGAGATTAATGTTTAAACATAATTTCACTTGAAAATATTACAATTTTGTGAGGAAAAATGAACTTACAACAACTTTCCAAACTTGAAACTCATATTCAAAAAAAAAAAAATCGAAAATTCAATCTAATATTTGTGAAGAGAGTAATATCTTGGGAAAATTGGGTCGACAAGAAAAGTCCTGAATGAAAAAATGAACTTTGATCAGGCTCGAGGGAAGAGCCGCATTCTAAGGGATATGATGTAGACAAATTATGTGACTTATAGGCCAAAGGCCACACGGAGACAACTTTACATTGCTCCGAGACTCCCTTCAGGGTTGGATTATAATTACTCAAATATCATAAGTATGAATTGATATCCAACTTATGGTTGATATCCTCTTTACTACTGTATACTAAAGATAGCTAAATATGAACCGATTGGTTGTAAATATAACCTATCTTGTGGTCTTACCAAATAGATAGAGCATTCAAAGACAATTCAGGATTTTCAAGCAATCCAGCAAGCAGAACCACAATTTGAAAGTACCATGTCTCCAAGCACAACATCACCGCGGACGCCGCTGATAACTTGAAAAACACCGGCAAGCCGGAAAACGCCTGCAAACTGAACCCTTTCCATGTCTGCTTACACCTCTCACTTTTCACAATATACACGAATTGGCCTATTACAATTATCCACCATGACAAACTCAGTATCAGAGACGCCCCAAGTAACCCAAGCCCAATCTTGTAAATCACAACCCAACTCATCACTAAATGCAACAGTAAAGTCGCAGCAGAAATGTATGCACTTGGCGCTACAATACTCTGAGCTTGAAGAAACTTCTGGATTGGGAAATTTAGCGCGTACGCAAAAATTTGGGGGATTAGACCGTAGACAAACAAGGCTGCTGCTGAAGCAATTCTTTCCGATTGGCCTAGAAATATTAGAATTGGCTTGCAGAAAATGTATACGAAAGCGAGTAAAATTCCTGTTAGAGTTAGGAGAACTGTTGATCTTTGAAGATAAACTCCTAACATATCATATTTCTTTGCTCCAAATGCTTGCCCACATAGTGTTTCAACTGCACTTCCCATACCCAACTGTCATTTCCAAACAAAAAAAAAACACATTAAAGAACTTATTTCACCAACAAATAATAGCAATTTCGCCTATAGATCACGGGTTTGAATCGTGTAATTAGCCTTGCATCAGGATAAGTTGTCTAGATCACACCTTTTTTGGGTGCGGCCCTTCAACAGACCATGCGTAAATGCCGGATGCTTCGTGCACTGAGCCGCCTTTTTAATAGTAATTTCACCCTTTTTAGCATAACTTCAATTAATCCAAAATTGGTTCAACATAACAAACATACGTCAAAAAACCTCTGTCACCTAGTATTGCTAATTTCTTCCTGTTTAAATTGACCAATTATTCTTAAATTGTTCAGAAAAAAAAATGAAGTTAAAGCACCTATTTCAACAAACAGTTTCAATTTCTTCCCTTTTCGGAATACCTCCAGTTTTCCCATTCGGGTAACTTTAAAATGTTTCCACTTATTCCTAAATTTTATAAGGCTTAACAGCATAATGCACAAAGTATCCCGTATTCAAACAGAACCCGGGTAAGAACCGCACCTCAAGAAATGTGATATAGACAGTCTATCCTGATGGAGAAACGGAGTCAAGATTTCAAGTTTATTGCGTTCGAGATTTTTGTCGTATTAAGCTACTGGATTTTAGATTAATAATTTAGAAATATTCAATGAATTTTTTAAAATAAATTATATGGTTCAAACCAAAACTATTGTATTCGGTCGAACCCGCTACCAGCACTATTGTTTCACCCCTGCATGCAAGGCAGATGCAAAGCAGAGGCGAATGTAGTGTAGTGTCTACGGGTTAAAAAACTGAACCCATAACTTTTGACGCGGAGTAAATATATATGTAAAAAATTTATTAAAATTGTAAAAATCATAGATATGAACTCATAACTTCAAAAATATAATAGGTTTGAACCCATAGAATTTAAATCATGGATCCGCCTCTTGCATCATAGCGGTAGCTTATTTCACGGCTCGAACCCGTAACCTATAGGTTATACAAAACCTATAGATTATACAAAGATAATTTTACCATAAACTTTAAAGGGTACTGCAAGAAATGTTGTGAACATACCATAAGACCATAAGCAAAAACTTGAACCCCAGTATTTCCAAGTGAAGCAGCAGCGAGCTCAAGATTACCCAAATGACCAGAAAATATTTGAGTTGACATAGACATAATATAATTAATCATATAAACCATAACAGCAGGAGCAGCAAGGTGAAAAAGTAACTTCATTTCAATCCATGAAGCTAAACGGAATTTATTCCAAAGTGGTATTTCAGTGTCCAATAATACAGTTTCAAGTTCATTACTTGATTCAAAATTGTGGGTTTCAGATAATTGGGGTGATAAATTAGATATTCCATTGTTTTCTATAAATGGCTGGTAAATGTTGCTTTTGGAAGAATCCATAGATTCTAGTGAGTGGCAAGTGGAAAGAGAAATTGAAAAGAATTTAAGAGAATTGAAATGCACTGTCTGTTTACTCTGTATATATATAGAGATATAAAAATAAAAATAAAAGTAACAAACAAACGTCAGTGCTTATGTGGATGAGAAATTGAGAATAGTACAAGCGGAAGCGGCCGCCACATGAAGTTTTCAATTTGGCTACATAAAGTCATAACATAATGGGATTGATATTAATTGAAGATTACTCCTAGGTTCAGTTTAATTTATTTTTTTATTTTGATTTAAATAAAGAATTCAATTTATTTTTACAAAATAAACCATATGTACATATTCCTAAAAAAATTCTTACCCCTCACATTATATATTTAAGTAGGGATAGTTTAATTATAGTACAACAAACAACAACTACCCAGTATGTTCCCACAAAGTGGGGTCTGGGGAGGGTAATACGTACACAGGCCTTACCCCTACCCGAAAGGGTAGAGAGGCTGTTTCCGGAAAAGTTTAATTATAGTACATATTTTTATATAGAATTTAATAATTTTTTAATATGCGTGCTAAAAGTAAATTGTACGTTCATTGTAATCGGGAGGAAGTAGTGTCCTAATTCTGCTAGTCAATTTTTTATGATTATCGATGTGAAGTTTTTGGATTTTATAATCTACTTTTTCAGTTTATATAATAGTATTTTCTTATTAATTCCTCCTAAAAATAAAATTTATTAAATTTATAAGCAATTTAACTTTAAAAAGAAACCTTCGATATCCAATTCCACGTTGAACTTCTTTAAGAGCGATTTCGGAGATACAAAAGTTAGAGCCCGTTTGGATTGACATGTTTTAAGTGTTCTTAAGTTAGAATAACTTTAAAGTTGGAGACCCACGTTCTACCGAACTGAACAAAGAGCGCTTTCTTATCATAGTAGATACGGCTGTAGTTATTTTATAGTGTTTGGATAAAGTAAAAAATATTTTTAAGCACCTGTTTTAAGCGAAAATGACAAAAACAAGCCAAAAATAAAAAGTTAGAGCATGTTTAGCTTAGCTGATTTAGAGTAACTGATAAGCATTAGGTGCTGAAAAGCTTTTAAGTGGTGAAGCTTATTTAAAAAATAAGCAGTTACGTGTTTGGATAGAAGTGCTCAAATTAATAATAAGCAGCAAAAGAACTCGGCATACGAAGAGTTTTGTTTTAAAAAGAAATATTTAGGGATAGAATAATAAATATTTTGGTCAAACCTAAAATGTTTATAAGCTGAAATTTGATAAGTTGGGGGAGACCAACTTATGACTTTTGGCTCATTTTTGGCGGCTTATAACCACTTTAATTTTGCCAAATGTATAGATAACCAAAAAGTATTTATAAGCCAGTTTGACCAGCTTATAAACTTAGCCAAACACCATCTTAGTCATTCGAATTCGCGATAGAACTCACGTTGGTTATACCGCCGGTTACTTTTCATTTTATTATTAATGATAAATTTTATGGTTACATAAATGTTATTGACATATGTAAAATTACAAGTTTTGTAATTTTTATAGTCATATAAATATTATGTTTTTAGGATCATTTCGAAAAACAGTTCTTTCTTTCTGAAACTATGTGCTCAATTAAACTATGTCATATAAATTAAAATGAAAGCGTAAAAATCAAATTTTCGAAGTGAAATAATTTTGTGAAGTTCACAAAATAAATGTTATTTACCAGAAGTGGTCTTACCTACTAATTGTATATGCATTTTAAGAATATTTTAATTAGGTCAATTCGAAATTTGTTTAGGACTAAGTTCAAGTGTATGTCTTTTTCATATTTTATGTCTTGTTATCCGTCGTATCACATAATACTATCTTCTTAGTTTTTGTTTTAGTTGTTTATTGTAAGTTACAAAATACTTATTTTTAATAATTTTAGAATATACTGATTTAATATTTTATTATGTAATTTGGTTATTTTTAATTTACTTAGATATTTTAATTATTTATTTATTAAAATCTTTTATTTTGAATGTTATTCCTACCTAGCCCATGATACCTGGGTATGGAGTCGGTTTTGTTAGGTAGCACTTTACCCCCCCTAATGTGGGACTTTTCTTTGCGAATCTGGATTAATCGGGCCTCTAATATGGGTACTGAATACTGGGTGAGAAATTCAAAAAAAAAAAAAAAAGTTATTCCTACCTAGTGTTTGGAACTAACCATTTGACCTACTATAGGTAAAATATTCCACATCACTCTCTCCACAAACACACACCAAAAAGAAAACAGATAGACATTGGAATCTCAAAAGTTGGTGGTTATTACCTGAATTGGATGGTTCGGACTCTTTAATTTGTTGCTACACTTTTTTAAGAAAGACCAGGGATATATTACTTAAATTTATTACTAAACTATTTGTAGAAATAAAGAACGTTACATTTTTAGGTATTTTATAGTATTGATTTTGACCTAATAGAATAAGTTCTATAGTGTACAATGCTTGCTCAAAAGTTGTTGAATACCTTTGAACTAATCAATCAATATAAATAAAGGGATAACCGGAATCAACGATAATATAAATTGAAGATTGATCGTCGAATTAGTGTGTGTAGATAGCTCTTACAAGAAGATAATAAAGTTTAATGCAGTATCTAGAATAAATGAGCAGTGGAAATGTTGATAATAGAGATAAGAGTGATATAGAGAAAGAGTTGTCTTATTAAAAATTGATCGATCCCTACAAATGGGGGGAGGCCCTTCCTTATATAGGAAAGAGGCCCCTCGCCCAACTATCACATTGACGCTCAGATAATACAAATATATTCAGAATATAAAACAGGGGAGGTTGGGGACGTCCACCTAGATAGGTCCGCTGGCTTGATGTTTTATGGGCGGGACTGTATCCTTCTCGGCGGCCATAAGTGAGGACGTCCCCGAATGTTGCCGTCCTCGTAGGGAGGCGTCCTCGTATAGCATTTCATCAGGACCGACCACGTGTATGTGCGAACTAGTCGTACTTTGTATCCGATTTGTCCTCATACATACAATTAATACATTGAAATAAAATTAAAGTGCCTAAGCTAGCGTCTGGACATAATTTCACTCAAACTTGGAAAAAAAATTAAGTTGTGCCCGGAAGTTGAAATTATATTTGTACATTTATTTTACATGAAAAATATTGAAGTTTTGATAGTAGAAAAAAAATTTCATCCAAAATCTGGCTCAAACAAATTTTTGGAACATGAAAAAGAAATTCAATTTTTTTCAAAACTGATCAATTACATGAAGAAACGATATTTTTATTTTTTTTATAAAAAATTAATCAAAATGTATGTCCAAACCAGAACTAAGTTGATGGTGTCATTAGAATTAAATAGGGGTGTTCAAACCGAACCGAAAAACCCCATCAAACCGAAAAACCAAATCAAATCGATTAAAAAATCCAACTAGGTTTGGTTTGACTTGGTCTGGTATTGAATAAAAAAATTCGAACCAAACCGACATATAAATATATAAATTTTATTTATATTTTTAAGACTTTGTAATGATTTTTCTTTAGAAAATATAGAAATTTTTGGGATCCTCTCATGTATTAACCTTGAAAGCGTAAATTAACGAAAATTTATTGTTAGACGGCTAAGCAAATAACTATCATGTGTTACTAAAAAAATTCTCCCATTAAAATATTTTAATGGATCATATGTTTGTCAATTATTTCCATATTTACTAAACATATATTCACTTATTAAAGCTTTAGCTAGCTCTAATTTTAATAATGTAAGATTAAAATAATATTCATGTAACAAAAAAATCCAAAAATTTGAAAAACCCGATAAAATCAAACCAATCCAAACAGATATAATTGGTTTGGTTTGATTTTGATAAAAATTGAACCAACCCGATCCATGTACGCCCCTAAAATTAAAGATGGTTAACAACTCTCTCAACAAGGACGAGAACATTTTCTTTCTCTCTTTCTTCTTCTTTCGAAAACATTACACACTTACGAATTATTAGGTTTGGTTGCCAGGTGGAATAGACAAGGTTGTCCTATGGGTTATAATATCTCATGCAAATAACTATTCGAGCTTTTATACGAGATAGTTAATCCCATCATTTTAATATAAAATTTACTCTATATATACCACCGGCTAGCTAATATCAATAATCAAATATGAAATAAATACCCTGAGAGTTTTATCATGATCACTTTTATCATTCATGGATCAGTTCAGTGGTTAAGGGCCAAAATCACTGTCACGAGTTCGAAAACTACGTTCCTATTTACTAATCAAAAAGATTACTAATTCTTTTTGGTTTTCTATTCGGTTGTTAATTGATATTTTTAGCGGGCTGCGCTCGATTAAAGTTGGATTAGTGTCAAAAATTTTATATTTGGGATAAGACATTTCCTAACAAATGTGATACTATACTCGGGACTCGAACATGATACCTCTAATTAAAGATAAAGATAACTTATCAGTCCAATACAAACCTTGTTGGTTCTCGAAAAAGATAATTGATGTGAACGTTTACCATTATATTAGAACGATAAATAAAGATAGTAGGTATCTCTCTTTCCGCCGGACAACAACACCACTTCCTCGGATTTACGCAGCTAAGGAACCATCTTAATCATAAATTAAGAGGATTTTAATGTTGCATACTTGCATTAATGCATAGTTGCATTATTATCTCACATTAATTTAGTAAAATAAAGTTGTTTACTGTTGAATTTTTAAATCACAATTATTTGTGTAAGGGGATTTGAGTTGTTCCTTTAAGAAATCTTTTTGTCACATATATACTTCGGAAGTTTTGTTGTCTTAGTTATGCATTACAATCAAAGGTGGAGTAATAAGGAGTTGAACCTTATGAATTTAGGATTATAATTTTTTTAAAATTATTGAGTTTTAAACTAATAATTTATAAAAACAAACATAAAATTTAAACAAAAGGTACATGAATAACCCAACCCGCATCCTATACTTTGGCTCCGGCCTTCAACACAATAATATAGTCACTGATGAGTACTCAATATAAATGATAATGGTCGTGCACTTTATAATTAAGTTCATTTGGCATTTAAGTGGATACTTATAGTAATGGATCGATCTTACTGTCATATTAAAAAGGTAAGAAAAATTATTTTATTTTCAAAAAAATGCATATAGCAGAAAAATCTATGTGGCAGGTGAGTGCACCTGATCACTCCCAACTATGTGTTCTAAAAGGATAATACGGTCGCTGCAAATATTATCCGGTTTACAAGTCCGGAGTCGAATCCCACAGAGAACTAAAGTTTAGCTACAGTTGTTCACTATCACCAAGAAGACAAGCTTGAACAATTCCTAACTTATAGATATTAAGATTCTTATGTTTAATTAATTAACCAATAAATTAAAATAGTAAATTAATAACTAACGATACTGATGATTAGAGACAAGATTAAGGAGGTCTAAAGTTATGATTTTCCCAATTGTCGGAATCCTTCCCGCTATGTCTTCTATAATTTCGCCTAAATATTCTCTCCTAATCATGAGCACTCTTATTACCGTAAATCTCTCCCGAGTAATTACGACAATTAACTAGACGCACTCTCCCGAGCTACGCTAGCTGGCTTTTAATACAGCTCACTTCAGATCGCACACAAGGCTTCGTTATCCCAAATCCCGCCTTTAAACCCTCGGTTATTGATCACTCATATACTTTGGGAGTGGTGTTGTTCAACAATTACCTAAATATATACTCTATCCCGAGTTATGCATACTAAATAAGCACAACTAATTGAGAGCTCTTCAATCAACCAGAATATAAACGTAGTTGAATAAATAGAGAAAAGTTATGGCTCAATTATATAAAAATATAACAAGAATTTATCCTACAAAAGGTTCTATCTAAACTCTAGATAACAAATTAGCTATTCATAATAGTATGTAAAACTACAATACTAAAAGTCATAACCAACAATGAAAAATAGGAAGAGGAAGGAAAAACTCGTAGAAGAATTCTCCGCCTTGGTCCCGATGTGTTCTTTCCTCCAAGAGTGTTGCCTAACCCTAAAGTAGTATCTCTTGCCTCCTTAGGTCTAATTTTTGTCCAAAATATGTCCCTTCCATGTTCTTGGCCGGCCTCCTTTATTTAATATAGGGTTTAGGACTTAAAATCCCATATTTTATACTTTAGTCCCTCAAATTTTCGCTTCATGCCGCGGTCCCACCACGGTCGCGGTCAAACCGCGGCCAAACATGCTCTCTGATTCTTCAGTTGTCCGTGAGTACACTCTGTCACGGTTCTGCTGCGATCCCACCGTAATCACGGTATTTCACCCTCTTTCGTTTGGAATTTGGAAAAACGTAAAATATGAAAGTTGTAGCCCTTTGAGTTAGCTTTCCTACTATATATTGTTCAGCCCAACTAGAGTTCTGGGCAAAAGGTTATATCTATTTTACTAGACAGTGAGCAATATACCTCCTCGAGTCTTCGTTCGTACTTAATTATCAAATTTGACCCACAAACATGATCCCAGCTTAATTCCTTGAACTTTTATTCAAATTTTAAAGCTCTAAATCACTTAAATGTACTCTATAATATCTATATAGCTCGTAACCATACCTACAAGGCATAAAGCATACAATTATTGCAAAATACTAGCGATTAAAGCTCAAACTCAATTAAAGTACAGTAAACTCGAGTGTAATAAGCGACTAAAATGCGTAATTATAGCCTATCATCAACACCCCACACTTAAGCCATTGCTCGTCCTCGAGTAATCAAACTACACTTTTTTTTATAGACACAACCTTTCTAACAATTCTCCTAACGCAGCACACCAAGAGTATTTAAAATATACTAAGCACAAAAGCGTAACATCTTCACCTCAAGATTTGACTCACAAGTGCCACGCATTATTTATAACTCACCTATTTACTCTAACCTAGAGGTCACTAACATTACCTTTCCTTCATGAATCACGTGCCCTCACAACACAAGAGAATAGTTCCACACAATAAAATTTAAGAACACTTAGGAACTCAAGATAGAAAGAATTCACTCACTCTCAGAAATAATATTCATATACCACAAAAGATGCACCATAAGCTTGCCTGTAGCGTACTACTCCACTAACCAAGATCATTCAATATAGGATCAATTAGGAATTTATTTGGTTGTAATGTCGGCTACGGGACGAGTACGATACATTTAGATATAATAATGACTACATCTCCCTAAGCACTTTAATACATACATTTTAACATTAACCCTATACTTATGTCAAACTAAAATTCCACCTTCACATCAATGTAAATTACCCCATTCTTCTTAAAGCACACTTACGTCAAGAGCCACCACTTATCAAGGAATATTTTTTTTCACAACAATCCAACTATATTTTTTTTAAATTCAAGTGGCACTTTCTTTTTTCAAAACAGTGCACCTTTCTCCTTATTCAATTAGTTTCACTCAAAAGCCAAACCAACCACCCCACACTTTAACTTTTACAAAGTTCATAAATAATTGAAATGCTCATGAGAGGTTACAATGGTTCAAATAGATGGTTAATTCAAACAAATGGATAAGGCTTATAATGTGGTTGCCAAGGAAATAAGATTACAGGTTAAAAGGGGTTAACTGCGATATATAACAATTAGGTGGGTAAAATATGTATATATGGCTCAACTAGAAATGCCTATATCACTTTCAAGACTGAACAAAACTACTATTTCGCTTTGCAAACACACGGGGCAAGTTCTAGGCATCAAATGCAATGCACAGAATAACATAAAATCTTGCTCACACATGGCACATAACTTACTCACGATTGGATTCATAGACACTCTAGTCAAAGCAGTTAAGCAAAGTTAAGATGATACAATTTAAGGTACTTCTACAAGAGTAAAAAATTGAGCATAAGCGATACAACCAAAGTATTCACTATTCTCAAGGCATAACCAAGTCAAGAGATATTTCTTCAATTCACAGCACAACACAATGGCTCCTACTCTAAAAAATAAACTAAATACACCCTGTTTAAATAAAACCATTGGAAAAGAACCGTGGCCCAAAGAAAAACCGAGGGGGAGTTACTACACTACCTAACAAAAAATCTTTTTGGTATTTTCTTTAGACTTACTTCTCTCAAGAAAACTATCTAGAAGATCCGTCATCAGGAAAAGTCCAATCTTTAAAAAAAAACATAGCTAAAGTAGCATGAAAAGTCACCTAGACAATATCCTCACCCCCACACTTAAAGTTATGCATTGTCCCCAATGCATATCCATACATACAAGAAGGTAAAAGAAACTCCCTAATAAGCCAAAGGTCAAAATACTAGCAGTTTATGGGGTACTAAGACTTCTCCCAGCTTGGTCCTTCGTGCGGGTACCTCACACTTAGTTCCAACCATTGCATTTATTGGTGCATCCTTTCAATACCTTTTCTTTCCATACTCCTAAAAAATAAAAAATTGACACTATAAAAATAATATAATTAAAAAATAAAAATAAATAAAAGAAAGCAATAAAGTTGGGTTGCCTCCCAACAAGCGCTTGATTTAACGTCGTAGCACGACGTGAATCACTTTCCGCCTCCACTTTGAACTTATGAATCGGACCCCAAGTTTTGATTATGCTCTACGATCATGCTCCTGGGTGGTGGAATAAATCTGGCTGGCCCAATAAAACAATATAGTATTCTGCACTTCTTGACCTATAGATGAGGTGTGTAATCTCGATTTTCTGGCAAGAAGAATTCCAGAATGTAAGCATGTTGTTCCTTATTCATCGACTCCTCAAATGGCTCGGACGACTCTATTTCCATGTCATCATCTAAACACAATGTGGAAAATATTTGGAGTGAGGACCAATGCCCTCAACTACATGAACATTGGGACAATCTACATTCTCAACACTTATGACAATAGAGTCAACAAAATATGTATCCTCAATATCCTTGGTTGACTCTAGTATCTCTTCTACAACATCGACATCCTCAAATTCTAGTGTGATTGATTGTTGGTGTTCTACTTTATAATCCTCCTCTAGCTCATCAATTTTTGTATCTAATTTACGCTCTTCTTGGATACTATTAACAATATTGGCTTGTTGAGCATTAAAAACTTCAACCATTGACTCATGTAAACTTTTGAGTTGTGAATAGATTCCTCCTGCCTTTCTATCCGCAGTAGTAATTTTGTCACAACCCGGATTTTTCCCCAACATCAGGATCGTGATGGCGCCTACTCGTGGTAGCTAGGCAAGCCACTGTATTCATACTATCCTGTTTTTAATACAATTTTAATTAAATAAATGCGGAATACTTTATCGAAATAGTATTAAGCAGTTCCAAGGTAAAACCATACTGAAAATCCTCTACCCAAGACGTGGAGTCACCAACTCACGAACTACTACTGAATACTACACATAAAAGTCTGAAAGAAATATAACATAATCTGTGTGTCTCGGAACAAAGAGACTATAGCTAAAACATAAGTAAAGAGAGAGACGACGGGCTTGCGGACGTCTGCAAGCTACCTCGGTCTCAAATGTGATTAACTCCCACGCAATCGATTTACTGCTGCTGCTCCTGATCGTAACCTGGACCTGTGCAAAAACGCACGAAGTGTAGTATCAGCACAACCGACCCCATGTGCTGGTAAGTGCCTGGCCTATCCCGGCGAAGTAGTGACAAGCATAGGACCAGACACCCACATAAACCTGTGTAATTCAATATATATGCATCTAGGACCAGACACCCACATAAACCTGTGCAGTTGCAATATATATATATGTACATAAACATTTATAAGGAAATACTCTACTCTGCAATAACAATCAATAACTCATAATATCCAGATTAATCTAATCCACGGAATTAAATCTTACTTTCGTGTCTCAATTCTTTATTTTTCTTTTCATATCTCGTGGTAGGCGTACCACCCGCTCCCAACTGTATCAATAAATTATATCTTGTGGTAGGCATACCACCCGATCTCATTGTATCAATAATTATATCTTGTGGTAGGCGTACCACCCGATCCCAATTCTTTAATATATATATTACCACAAATAACAAGAATTAACCAAGTAATAACACAATAAGGAATATCTCAAAGAACTCAACAATTAACAACAGTTAATAAGTTCACAAGGAAAACAAGGTATAATGGAAACACAAGTAATATCAAGTCAAGGAATGGCAAATAGTTGCACGGCATCACCCAAATAAAATATAATGGAAAAACAAGTAATATCAAGTCAAGGAATGGCAAATAGTTGCACGGCATCACCCAAATAAAATATAATGGAAAAACAAGTAATATCAAGTCAAGGAATGGCAAATAGTTACACGGCATCATCCAAATAAAATATAATGGAAAAACAAGTAATATCAAGTCAAGGAATGGCAAATAGTTGCACGGCATCACCCTTCGTGCTTTTACTCTCATCCTCACCAAATAAGCAAATAAAGTACACGGCATCACCCTTCGTGCTTTTACTCTCATCCTCACCAAATAAGCAAATAAAGTACACGGCATCACCCTTCGTGCTTTTACTCTCATCCTCACCAAATAAGCAAATAAAGTACACGGCATCACCCTTCATGCTTTTACTCTCATCCTCACCAAATAAGCAAATAAAGTGCACGGCATCACCCTTCGTGCTTTTACTCTCATCCTCACATCCATAGTACGGCATGATCCTTCGTACATCCTTTGTGCATAATCAATAAATAAACATGGCACGGCATTAACCTTCGTGCATAAATAAATAAACATGGCACGGCATTACCCTTCGTGCATTATCACTCTTCCTCACCCAAATAACAATCACAGTTAAGGGCAAAGAAAGAAACAGTAATTCATAAACCGTCCCATCAAGGGCAACCAATAATTATCTTCACAACAAGTCCCAATAAGGGAAAACAATAACATTTCATCTGTAATATATCTCAAAATAATCATTTTTCAACGACTCACGGTCATACTAGATGCCAGTGTATGGATGCTCATCACCACGGCCCATACACCGCACTCGATCACATAACACATAACACATAATCATATTCCCTCAAGCTAGGATAGAACAAACACTTACCTCGAATGCTTATGAACAATTCAATCCGTGGAAATGTCTCCTTCTTTCAAATTTGGCTCCAATCCAATCGTATAATCGTTTTGATGAAGAAGAAATCCGTGAAGAATCGCAAATGGGTGTTTTTGTTTTGTAAAAAGTGAAGAAATGACTGAAAATCGTGTTTTACAGGCCTCTGTGTTCGCATTTGCGAACATGGGTTCGCAATTGCGAATCCCGACCAATTTCTGGAGTTTGAAAAATAAGCTAAGGCTGGGAAGTTCTCATTTGCGAACATTTGTTCGCATTTGCGAACACTGGCAGACAAAGAGATGTTCGCATTTGCGAACTAATGTTCGCATTTGCGAACACATGCTGTATAAGGCAGTGTTCGCATTTGCGAACAATGGTTCGCATTTGCGAACAATGGTTCGCATTTGCGAACCAAGGCAGTATGGGGAACGTTCGCATTTGCGAACTTTTGTTCGCATTTGCGAACATAGGCAGGCACTGGGGACCTTCGCAAATGCGAACAATTGTTCGCATTTGCGAACAAGGCTGGGTCAAAGGGGGCTTCGCATTTGCGATAAAGGTTCGCATTTGCGAGCCTTGCCTTACATTGTCCCCTTCGCAATTGCGAAGCCAACAGCTGGGTGAAAAACCAGCAGTTCAAAAATTCAGAATTTCATCCAACGGCCTATCAAATCTTTACCCGAGCCCCCCCGGCTCCAAACCAAACATGTACATAACCTCAAAAACACATTATGAACTTGTTCGTGCGATCACATCGCCAATATCACTTCGTTTTAATCAAATCAAGCCTCAATTGCATGATTTTCATACCTTTAGTTTTCAAAACTTTCAAACTTGGGACTCAAGGTCCAAAACATCTCAAACGACATCCAAATGTCACCAAACTTTACATAAATCACATATATAATATTTAAGACTTGTACCGGGCGTCGGAACCAAAATACGAGCCCGATACCAAGGTCAATTAATTTATTTCCTTTAATAATTACATCAAAAACAATTTCACATAAAAATTCATAACTTGGGCTCTAGGCCTCGAATTCGACTCCGGACGCATGTCCAAGTCCCATATTTTCCTACGGACCTCTCGGGACCATCCAATCTCGGTCCGGATCCGTTTACCAAAAATGTTGACCGAAGTCAACCATATCAATATTAATATCATTTTTATCCAAATTTCTCATAGAATTCATATTTTCTATCACAAAATCTTTCCGGCTACATGCTCGGATCATGCACGTAAATCGAGGCAACATAGAATGAGGTTTTCAAGGCCTCGGAAGCTCGAAATGATTAATTAAATAAGTGATGACCCTTTGGGTCGTCACAATCTCCACCTCTAAAACAACCGTTCGTCCTCGAACGGACAAAGAAAGAAGTACCTGAGTCAGGAAACAAGTGTGGGTAGCGGCTCCGCATATCAGACTCGGACTCCCAGGTCGATGCCTCAGGAGGCTGACCTCTCCACGGAACACGCACAGAAGGATAACTCTTCGACCTCAACTGTCGAACCTGCCGGTCTAGAATAGTCACCGGCTCCTCCTCGTAAGATAGATCATTGTCCAATTGGACAGTACTGAAGTCTAACACATGTGTGGGATCGTCGTGGTATCTCCGAAGCATAGATACATGAAAAACTGGATGCACGGCTGATAAGCTAGGCGGCAAAGCTAGTCTGTAAGCCACCCCTCCCACTCGGTCTAGAATCTCAAATGGGCCAATATACCTAGGGCTGAGCTTGCCCTTCTTTCCAAATCTCATCACGACCTTCATAGGCGACACTCGGAGCAATACTCGCTCCCCAATCATGAAAGTTATCTCTCGAACCTTGCGATCCGCATAGCTCTTTTGTCTAGACTGAGCTGTGCGAAGCCTATCTTGAATAATCTTGACCTTATCTAAGGCCTCCTGAAATAAATCTGTACCGAATAACCGAGTTTCTCCCGGTTCAAACCATTCAACCGGAGAACGACACCGCCTACCATAAAACGCTTCATAAGGAGCCATCCGGATGCTCGATTGATAACTATTATCATAAGCAAACTCTGCCAAAGGCAGGAATTGATCCCATCAGCATCTAAGGTGACCTGATTAGCACCTCCTCGCCGAACCGTGTCTCTAAGGTCACATAAATAGGAATCATTATATTGTTGATCGCGGATATGCTCCAATAATGAAGAGAGAGCGATCGCACAAGCTAGTGCTCGACTAGGCTCAGAAATATCCAACCTCACAAATCGATTGGCCAAGGACTGAACATCCAAAGCAATTGGCCTCTCATTGACTGGAATATAAACAAGACTGCCCATACTGGCTGACTTCCTACTCAAAGCGTCAGCCACCACGTTTGCTTTTTCCCCGATGATATAAAAAGGTGACATCATAATCTTTCCGCAATACCAGCCACCTTCTCTGCCTCAAATTCAACTCTTTTGTTTAAACAAATACTGAAGACTCTTATGATCGGTGTATACTTCACATACTACACCATACAAATAATGCCTCCAGATCTTCAATGCGTGAATAATCGCCGCAAATTCTAGATCATGCACCGGGTAATTCTTTTCATGCATCTTCAACTGCCTCGAAGCATAGGCAATAACCTTGCCATCCTGCATTAACACTGCACCAAGCCCAATATGGGAAGCATCACAATAAACATAAGGCCCTGCACCCGTAGGTAGTATCAGCACTGGTGCTGTAGTCAAGGCTGTCTTGAGATTCTGAAAGCTCACCTCACACTCATCTGACTACTGGAACTGGGCACCCTTCTGGGCCAACCTAGTTATTGGGGCCGCAATAGAAGAAAACCTCTCTACAAATCGACGGTAGTAACCTGCCAATCCCAAGAAACTCCGGATCTCAGTCACTGAAGCTGGTCGAGGCCAATTCTGGACTGCCTCAATCTTCTTTGGTTCCACTTGAATACCTTCCACCGATACAATGTGACCCAGAAATGCTACCGAACTCAACCAGAACTCACATTTCGAAAATTTGGCATATAGCCGATTATCCTTCAGAGTCTGCAAAGTCACTCTGAGATATTGCGCATGCTCCTCATGACTGCAGGAGTATGTCAATATGTAAACAATGAAGACTACAACGAACAAGTCTAAATAAGGCACGAACACCTCATGCGTATGCACATATCCATAACTCTGAAGTCTGGCCATAAGAGTTGTTCTAAAATTACAACATCGTCAATTAACCCTGTTATCAAATACCTTATTCTACAAATCCCACTTTACTCAGAATGAGGTATGGAGACCTCGTGATATTTTTTTTGAATTAATGAGTCATATTTATACACACCTGGGTGCTCGTCTCAAAGGCTAAGTTCAACGGTTTCAAAATAGAAATGGCTAAATATGAATAGAAACTATACAAGAATTGTCAAATAGTCCTAACTGGCATGACTCTTATTTACGAATGCAATACGAAAATATTAATTTCATAAAAGAAGAATTTTAAACACATAAACTCTTACTACCAGGACCCAGTCCTCATATGATATCCACCGTGCAGCTTGAAGCTCGGCTTAGAAATATTTCACATTATGCCAAAAATTGGAGGATCTCATCCTCAACTTTGAATCACAGTGCTTGCACATCATATCATCTGAAATTTTTCATTTCCTTTCTTTCTTCCTTTCAATAATTGTCCGTCAAAGATAATCACGACATAAAATAAGCCCTCATACTGATAGGGAGCACAATTAACGATTAAAATTAGTTATCCCGAAAATTATATCAAAACCCACTGTAATAAGTAATATAAAGTCACTCTTAGCCTCATGGATATTTTAGTGACTAACACCTAATAATAGGGATGTCTATCCTCATGTAATATCTCAACGTGAGTATTTCCCTAAGTAGATTTGATGATTACGATGCTCGCTCACGAATGGAGCATGTTAAAAAGGACTCGCCTAAACTTTCTTTCAAAAACCAAATTAAATTAAGGGAAAAATTATTCTGTCTATAACAATCTGAATTATACGTGTGATGACCACATTTGGTGTAGTGACCTCCCTCATATCATAAAAATTATATCAATGGTCGGGTCTCCACCTCTAGGATTTTCACCTCCACCTCTAACATCATAACCTCTACATCTGGCTGGCCAGGTAGGATAATTATTAACTGCAATGGAGCGTGTAGCCTGAGTGCTTTCCTAAAATTGTATTTCTCCAATATTCCACATTCACAGCAATTCCTTTAAGGATCATTTAACTTATTGCTCATGGCAATATATATTCGGACACAGTCATTGTGACCTGGTACAACCGTTCAGATCGCACATACCACATATTGCAGAGAATCTCGGGGTGACGTCTTCAGAACATTTTCTTAAAATAGAGTTTAGTAGATAGCGTTGCATTGGCCGGTTTGCCCTCTTCGTAGGCTTGTCACAAACATCGACGGCCAATTTCTTCTTTTGCTATGTTGGCTTAACACTGCTGAGCTACCCCATTTACTCATATACTCTTCGTCATTCTCTGGGGGCGATTCTTACCCCATGAAAAGAACCAACCTTAAATATGTATAAATTATTTGGAGGACCTTTCCATACCATATATATACATTCCAATAACTCACCATATTTGTCCTTCACAACTCCAACACATCGACCGGACGTCTAGGTCCGTTGAAACCCAACACGATTTATTAGGTGATCTCCTGATATAATTGCATCTTCCGTTGGGACCATAACTGGTGTGGTAAATACATTATCTTCCCACTACTTCTGTTTGCCCTCCATAGCACAGTTAAATGAATCCACTCGCATTCGTCTATTCCCACGTTCCGCAATTCCTCATAACAGCGGTCAAGCACGATCCCGTGAGTTCTCAAAAGATGCACCGCTGAAGGTGGTAGGGAAGAGTTTGGTGAAACCTATCCGACCTCCGTAAAACTTTTGAAGGCATAGTTGATCTATCACCAGCCTGTGCCATTGTTCGACTGAAGAAGCGGTACGTGACTTCGCCATTCGTGGGAAGACAAGAGTAGAAATTCAATTTAACATTTGAAGAATGAATTCGCACGATAAGAAAGAACAAATAAGAGACTTTTCCTAACTCAATAGACTTTGGAGGACAAGTACAGACGTCTCCGTACCTACCTCTCAAACTCCACTAAGCTTGTTCGTGAGTGGTGAGACCTATGTAACCTAGAGCTTTGATACCAACTTGTCACAACCCGGATTTTTCCCCAACATCAGGATCGTGATGGCGCCTACTCGTGGTAGCTAGGCAAGCCACTGTATTCATACTATCCTGTTTTTAATACAATTTTAATTAAATAAATGCGGAATACTTTATCGAAATAGTATTAAGCAGTTCCAAGGTAAAACCATACTGAAAATCCTCTACCCAAGACGTGGAGTCACCAACTCACGAACTACTACTGAATACTACACATAAAAGTCTGAAAGAAATATAACATAATCTGTGTGTCTCGGAACAAAGAGACTACAGCTAAAACATAAGTAAAGAGAGAGACGCCGGGCTTGCGGACGTCCGCAAGCTACCTCGGTCTCAAATGTGATTAACTTCCACGCAATCGATTTACTGCTGCTGCTCCTGATCGTAACCTGGACCTGTGCAAAAACACACAGAAGTGTAGCATCAGCACAACCGACCCCATGTTCTGGTAAGTGCCCGGCCTATCCCGGCGAAGTAGTGACAAGCCTAGGACCAGACACTCACATAAACCTGTGCAATTCAAATATATATATATATATATATATATATATATATATATATATATATATATATATATGTACATAAACATTTATAAGGAAATACTCTACTCTGCAATAACAATCAATAACTCATAATATCCAGATTAATCTAATCCACATAATTAAATCTTACTTTCGTGTCTCAATTCTTTATTTTTCTTTTCATATCTCGTGGTAGGCGTACCACCCGCTCCCAACTGTATCAATAAATTATATCTTGTGGTAGGCATACCACCCGATCTCATTGTATCAATAATTATATCTTGTGGTAGGCGTACCACCCGATCCCAATTCTTTAATATATATTACCACAAATAACAAGAATTAACCAAGTAATAACACAATAAGGAATATCTCAAAGAACTCAACAATTAACAACAGTTAATAAGTTCACAAGGAAAACAAGGTATAATGGAAACACAAGTAATATCAAGTCAAGGAATGGCAAATAGTTGCACGGCATCACCCAAATAAAATATAATGGAAAAACAAGTAATATCAAGTCAAGGAATGGCAAATAGTTGCACGGCATCACCCAAATAAAATATAATGGAAAAACAAGTAATATCAAGTCAAGGAATGGCAAATAGTTGGACGACATCACCCAAATAAAATATAATGGAAAAACAAGTAATATCAAGTCAAGGAATGGCAAATAGTTGCACGGCATCACCCTTCGTGCTTTTACTCTCATCCTCACCAAATAAGCAAATAAAGTACACGGCATCACCCTTCGTGCTTTTACTCTCATCCTCACCAAATAAGCAAATAAAGTACACGGCATCACCCTTCGTGCTTTTACTCTCATCCTCACCAAATAAGCAAATAAAGTACACGGCATCACCCTTCGTGCTTTTACTCTCATCCTCACCAAATAAGCAAATAAAGTACACGGCATCACCCTTCGTGCTTTTACTCTCATCCTCACCAAATAAGCAAATAAAGTGCACGGCATCACCCTTCGTGCTTTTACTCTCATCCTCACATCCATAGTACGGCACGATCCTTCGTACATGGTTCAATAACAGGGCACGGCATGATCCTTCGTGCATAATCAATAAATAAACATGGCACGGCATTAACCTTCGTGCATAAATAAATAAACATGGCACGGCATTACCCTTCGTGCATTATCACTCTTCCTCACCCAAATAACAATCACAGTTAAGGGCAAAGAAAGAAACATTAATTCATAAACCGTCCCATCAAGGGCAACCAATAATTATCTTCACAACAAGTCCCAACAAGGGAAAACAATAACATTTCATCTGTAATATATCTCAAAATAATCATTTTTCAACGACTCACGGTCATACTAGACGCCAGTGTATGGATGCTCGTCACCACGGCCCATACACCGCACTCGATCACATAACACATAACACATAATCCTATTCCCTCAAGCTAGGATAGAACAAACACTTACCTCAAATGCTTATGAACAATTCAATCCGTGGAAATGTCTCCTTCTTTCAAATTTGGCTCCAATCCAATCGTATAATCGTTTTGATGAAGAAAAAATCCGTGAAGAATCGCAAATGGGTGTTTTTGTTTGGTAAAAAGTGAAGAAATGACTGAAAATCGTGTTTTACAGGCCTCCGTGTTCGCATTTGCGAACATGGGTTCGCAATTGCGAACCCCGACCAATTCCGGAGTTTGAAAAATAAGCTAAGGGTCGGAAGTTCGCATTTGCGAACATTTGTTCGCATTTGCGAACACCGGCAGTACAAAGAGATGTTCGCATTTGCGAACTAATGTTCGCATTTGCGAACACATGTCGTATAAGGCGGTGTTCGCATTTGCGAACAATGGTTCGCGATTTGCGAACAATGGTTCGCATTTGCGAACCAAGGCAGATATGGGAATGTTCGCATTTGCGAACTTTTGTTCGCATTTGCGAACATAGGCAGCATTGGGGACCTTCGCAAATGCGAAACAATTGTTCGCATTTGCGAACAAGGCTGGGTCAAAGGGGCTTCGCATTTGCGATAAAGGTTCGCATTTGCGAGCCTTGCCTTACATCTGTCCCCTTCGCAATTGCGAGAAATTCTTCGCAATTGCGAAGCCAACAACTGGGTGAAAAACCAGCAGTTCAAAAATTCAGAATTTCATCCAACGGCCTATCAAATCTTTACCCGAGCCCCCGGCTCCAAACCAAACATGTACATAACCTCAAAAACACATTATGAACTTGTCCGTGCGATCACATCGCCAATATCACTTCGTTTTAATCAAATCAAGCCTCAATTGCATGATTTTCATACCTTTAGTTTTCAAAACTTTCAAACTTGGGACTCAAGGTCCAAAACATCTCAAACGACATCCAAATGTCACCAAACTTTACTGAAATCACATATATAATATTTAAGACTTGTACCGGGCGTCGGAACCAAAATACGAGCCCGATACCAAGGTCAATTAATTTATTTCCTTTAATAATTACATCAAAAACAATTTCACATAAAAATTCATAACTTGGGCTCTAGGCCTCGAATTCGACTCCGGACGCATGTCCAAGTCCCATATTTTCCTACGGACCTCTCGGGACCATCCAATCTCGAGTCCGGATCCGTTTACCAAAAATGTTGACCGAAGTCAACCATATCAATATTAATATCATTTTTATCCAAATTTCTCATAGAATTCATATTTTCTATCACAAAATCTTTCCGGCTACATGCTCGGATCGTGCACGTAAATCGAGGCAACATAGAATGAGGATTTCAAGGCCTCAAAAGCTCGAAATTATTAATTAAATAAGTGATGACCCTTTGGGTCGTCACAAATTTACTCTGTTGTTCCAAAATGCACTTTTGACATATCTTCAAGCTTCTTTTGGTAAGCTTCCCTAGGTTCTTTGTTCCTATTAACTTCACTAGAAAAAGAAGAACCATCAAAGCAAGGGTTGGGGGAAGGTAAGAAATATAAGCACAACCGTGAAAGTGACCATCTTGACCACCACACATATCACACACATGTCACACATAAGATTAAGTTGGTGCACGAAACTCGCTCTCAGGAATATTTTGATAATTTTGCCCTGGGTGATTTACTTCACAATATGCATAAGGAGGATTAAAAGTAGAATTACCAACAACAAAATTCTCATAATTCCATGATGTCATGTTTCTCAAATGAAAAAATAAAACTAAAATAAAAAATAATAATAAAAAATCAAATAATAAAATAAAAGTTCAAACTTGAAACCTAGCAATATGTATACCTACAACTACACCCTTAGTTCCCCGGAAACGGCGCTAATATTTGATCACGCCCAATTATACCTTCCAACAAGGACTTGGGTCGTTGCAAATATAATCCAGTTTACAATTCCGGAGTCGAATCCCACAGAGAACTAAGGTTTAGCTACAGTTGTTCACTATCACAAGAAGACAAGCTTGAACAATTCCTAACTTATAGATATTAAGATTCTTATGTTTAACTAATTAACTAACAAATTAAAATAGTAAATTAACAACTAACAATACTGAGGGTTAGAGACAAGATTAAGGAGGTCTAGAGTTATGATTTCTCTAATTGTCAGAATCCTTCCCACTATGTCTTCTATAATTACGTTTAAGTATTCTCTACCAATCATGAGCATTATTATTACCGTAAAACTCTCCCGAGTAATTATAATAATTTACTAGACGCACTCTCCCGAGCTACGCTAGCTGGCTTTTAATATAGCTCACTTCAGATCGCACCCAAAGCTTTGTTATACCTAATCCTGCCTTTAAACCCTCGGTTATTGATCCCTCATATACTTTGGGAGTGATGTTGTTCAACAATTACCTAAATATGCACTCTCTCTCGAGTTATTCATACTAAATATGTACAACTAATTGAGAGCTCTTCAATCAACCAGAATATAAATGTAGTTGAACAAATATAGAAAAGATATGGCTCAATTATACAAAAACATAATAAGAATTTATCCTACAAAATGTTTTATCAAAACTCTAGATAACAAATTAGCTATTCATAATAGTATGTAAAACTACAATACTAAAAGTCATAACCAACAATGAAAATAGGAAGATGAAGGAAAAACTCGTAGAAGAATTCTCCGCCTTTCTCCCAATGTGTTCTTTCCTCAAAGGGTGTTGTCTAACCCTAAAGTAGTGTGTCTTGCCTCCTTAGATTTAATTTTTGTCCAAAGTATGTCCCCTCCATGTTCTTGGTCGGCCTCCTTTGTTTAATATAGGGTTTAGTACTTAAAATCTCATATTTTGCACTTTAGTCCCTAAAATTTTTGCTTTTTGCCACGGTCCCACCGAGGTCGCAGTCAAACCCCAACCAAAAATATTCTCAGATTCTTCAATTGTCCGCGAGTACACTTTGCCGCGATTCTGTCGCGGTCCCACCGAAATCGCAGTATTGCACCCTCTTGCGTTTGGAATTTGGAAAAACATAAAATATGAAAGTTGTAGTCCTTTGAGTAGCTTTACAACCATATATTGTGTAACCCAAATGGAGTTTTGAGCAAAACGTTATGTCTATTTTACTAGACAGTATCAAACTTGACCCCCAAACATGATCTCGGCTTAATTCCTTGAACTTTTACTTAAACTTTAAAGCTCCAAATCACTTAATTGCATTCCATAACATCTATATTGCTTGGAACCACACCTACAAGGCATAAAATACACAATTAGTGCAATACACTAGCGATTAAAGCTCAAACTCAATTAAAGTGCAGTAAACTCGAGTGTAATAAGTGACTAAAATACGTAATTATAGCCTATCATTAGCACCCAAACTGTCTAAGGAGGTAATGACTCTCAAAATGCCAAGTTGAGGGAGGTAATTAAGACCGGGCATAGTTCGGAGAGGATACTAATAATCTGAGCCAAGTTTAGAGGTGATTTAAGGTATTATGCCATAAATAATATGATAATTTTACCATATCACCCCTAATTATTATTATTATTGAAAATCTAACTTGACTATTATAAATATCAATTATCATCCAATACAATTTTTAAAAATCAATTATCATACAATTTAATTTTTGTAAATGATTGTTATAACATTTAATTATGAATATTTTAACAAAGTTAAATCTCATATTTTATACTTTAGTCCCTGAAATTTTCGCTTCCTGCCGCGGTCCCACCTCGGTCGCGGTCAAACTGCTTCCAAATATGCTCTCTGATTCTTCAGTTGTCCGTGAGTACACTCTGCCACGGTTCTGCTGCGATCCCACCGTAATCACGGTATTTCACCCTCTTTCGTTGGAATTTGGAAAAACGTAAAACATGAAAGTTGTATCCCTTTGAGTTAGCTTTCCTACTATATATTGTTCAGCCCAAATAGAGTTCTAGGCAAAAAGGTTATATCTATTTTACTAGACAGTGAGCAATATACCTCCTCGAGTCTTCGTTCGTACTTAATTATCAAATTTAACCCACAAACATGATCCCAGCTTAACTCCTTGAACTTTTATTCAAAATTTAAAGCTCTAAATCACTTAAATGTACTCTATAATATCTATATAGCTCGTAACCATACCTACAAGGCATAAAACATACAATTATTGTAAAATACTAGCGATTAAAGCTCAAACTCAATTAAAGTACAGTAAACTCGAGTGTAATAAGCGACTAAAATACGTAATTATAGCCTATCATCAACACCCCACACTTAATCCATTGCTCGTCCTCGAGTAATCAAACTACACTTTTTTTATAGACACAACCTTTCTAACAATTCTCCTAACGCAGCACACCAAGAGTATTTAAAATATACTAAGCACAAAAGCATAACATCTTCACCTCAAAATTTGACTCACAAGTGTCACGCATTATTTACAACTCACCTACTTACTCTAACCTAGAGGTCACTAACATTACCTTTCCTTCATGAATCACGTGCCCTCACAACACAAGAGAATAGTTCCACACAATAAAATTTAAGAACACTTAGGAACTCAAGATAGAAAGAATTCACTCACTCTCAGAAATAATATTCATATACCACAAAAGATGCACCATAAGCTTTCCCGTAGCGTACTACTCCACTAATCGAGATCATTCAATATAGGATCAATTAGGACTTTATTTGGTTGTAATGTAAGCTACGGGGCGAGTACGATACATTCAGATATAAGAATGACTACATCTCCCTAAGCACTTTAATACATACATTTTAACATTAACCCTATACTTATGTCAAACTAAAATTCCACCTTCACATCAATGTAAATTACCCCATTCTTCTTAAAGCACACTTACGTCAAGAGCCACCACTTATCAAGGAATTTTTTTTTTCACAACAATCCAACTATATTTTTTTTTTAAATTCAAGTGGCACTTTCTTTTTTCAAAACAGTGCACCTTTCTTATTATTCAATTAGTTTCACTCAAAAGCCAAACCAACCACCCCACACTTTAACTTTTACAAAGTTCAAAAATAATTGAAATGCTCATGAGAGGTTACAATGGTTCAAATAGATGGTTAATTCAAATAAATGGATAAGGCTTATAATGTGGTTGCCAAGGAAATAGGATTATAGGTTAAAAGGGGTTAACTGCGATATATAACAATTGGGTGGGTAAAATATGTATATATGTCTCAATTAGAAATGCCTATATCACTTTCAAGACTGAACAAAACTACTATTTCGCTTTGCAAACACAAGGGGCAAGTTCTAGGCATCAAATGTAATGCACAGAATAACATAAAATCTTACATACACATGGCACATAACTTACTCACGATTGGATTCATAGACACTCTAGTCAAAGCAGTTAAGCAAAGTTAAGATGATACAATTTAAGGTACTTCTACAAGAGTAAAAAATTGAGCATAAGCGATACAACCAAAGTATTCACCCTTCTCAAGGCATAACCAAGTCAAGAGATATTTCTTCAATTCACAACACAACACAATGGCTCCTACTCTAAAAAATAAACTAACTACACCCTGTTCAAATAAAACCCTTGGTGGCCCAAACAAAAAATAAGGGGGAGTTACTACACTACCTAAAACAAAACAAAAAATCTTTTTGGTATTTTCTTTAGACTTACTTCTCTCAAGAAAACTATCTAGAAGATCCGTCATCAGGAAAAGTCCAATCTTTAAAAAGGCATAGCTAAAGTAGCATGAAAAGTCACCCATACAATATCCTCATCCCCACACTTAATGCATTGTCCCCAATGCATATTCATACATACAAGAAGGTAAAAGAAACTCCCTGATAAGCCAAAGGCCAAAATACTAGCAGTTCATGGGGTACTCACACTTCTCCCAGCTTGGTCCTTCGTGCGGGTACCTCACACTTAGTTCCAACCATTGCATTTATTGGTGCATCCTTTCAATACCTTTTCTTTCCATACTCCTAAAAAATAAAAAATTGACACTACAAAAATAATATAATTAAAAAACTAAATAAAAAAATAAAAGAAAGCAATAAAGTTGGGTTGCCTCCCAACAAGCGCTTGATTTAACGTCGCAGCACGACGTGAATCACTTTCCGCCTCCACTTTGAACTTATGAATCGGACCCCAAGTTTTGATTATGCTCTACGATCAAGCTCCTGGGGTGGTGGAACAAATCTGGCTGGCCCAATAAAACAATATAGTATTCTGTACTTCTTGACCTATAGATGAGGTGTGTAATCCCGATTTTCTGGCAAAAAGAATTCCAGAATGTAAGCATGTTGTTCCTCATTCATCGACTCCTCAAATGGCTCGGACGACTCTATTTCCATGTCATCATCTAAACATAATGTGGAAATACTTGGAGTGAGTACCAATGCCCTCAACTACATGAACATTGGGACAATCTACATTCTCAACACTTATGACAATAGAGTCAACAAAATATGTATCCTCAATATCCTTGGTTGACTCTAGTATCTCTTCTACAACATCGACATCCTCAAATTCTAGTGTGATTGATTGTTGGTGTTCTACTCTAGAATCCTTCTCTAGCTCATCAATTTTTGTTTCTAATTTACGCTCTTCTTGGATACTATTAACAATATTGGCTTGTTGAGCATTAAAAACTTCAACCATTGACTCATGTAAACTTTTGAGTTGTGAATAGTTTCCTCCTGCCTTTCTATCCGCAGTAGTAATTTACTCTGTTGTTCCATAATGCACTTTTGACATATCTTCAAGCTTCTTTAGGTAAGCTTCCCTAGGTTCTTTGTTCCTATTAACTTCACCAGAAAAAGAAGAACCATCAAAGCAAGGGGTTGGGGGAAGGTAAGAAATATAAGCACAACCGTGAAAGTGACCATCTTGACCACCACACATATCACACACATGCCACACATAAGATTAAGTTGGTGCATGAAACTCGCTCTCAGGAATATTTTGATAATTTTTCCCTGGGTGGTTTCCTTCACAATATGCATAAGGAGGATCAAAAGTAGAATTACCAACAACAAAATTCTCATAATTCCATTATGTCATGTTTCTCAAATGAAAAAGTAAAACTAAAATAAAAAATAATAATAATAATAAATCAATTAATAAAACAAAAGTTCAAACTTGAAACCTAGCAATATGTATACCTACAACTACACCGTTAGTTCCCCGGAAACGGCGCCAATATTTGATCACGCCCAATTATACCTTCCAACAAGGACTTGCGGTCGCTGCAAATATAATCCGGTTTACAATTCCGGAGTCGAATCCCACAGAGAACTAAGGTTTAGCTACAGTTGTTCGCTATAACAAGAAGACAATCTTGAACAATTCCTAACTTATAGATATTAAGATTCTTATGTTTAACTAACAAATTAAAATAGTAAATTAACAAATAACAATAATGAGGGTTAGAGACAAGATTAAGGAGGTCTAGAGTTATGATTTCCTAACTAATTAACTAACAAATTAAAATAGTAAATTAACAACTAACAATACTGAGGGTTAGAGACAAGATTAAGGAGGTCTAGAGTTATGATTTCCCCAATTGTCAGAATCCTTCCCGCTATGTCTTCTATAATTACGTCTAAGTATTCTCTAAGGAAAAACTCGTAGAAGAATTCTCCACCTTTCTCCCAATGTGTTCTTTCCTCCAAGGGTGTTGTCTAACCCTGAAGTAGTGTGTCTTGCCTCCTTAGATTTAATTTTTGTCCAAAGTATGTCCCCTCCATGTTCTTGGTCGGCCTCCTTTGTTTAATATAGGGTTTAGGACTTAAAATCCCATATTTTGCACTTTAGTCCCTAAAATTTTTGCTTTTTGCCACTGTCCCACCGAGGTCGCAGTCAAACCGCAACCAAAAATATTCTCTGATTCTTCAATTGTCCGCGAGTACGCTTTGCCGCGATTCTGCCGCGGTCCCACCGAAATCGCAGTATTGCACCCTCTTGCGTTTGGAATTTGGAAAAACATAAAATATGAAAGTTTTAGCCCTTTGAGTAGCTTTACAACCATATATTGTGTAGACCAAATGGAGTTTTGAGCAAAACGTTATGTCTATTTTACTAGACAGTGCACAATATACCTCCTCGAGTCTTCGTTCGTACTTAATTATCAAACTTGACCCCCAAACATGATCGCGGCTTAATTCCTTGAACTTTTACTTAAACTTTAAAGCTCCAAATCACTTAATTGCATTCCATAACATCTATATTGCTCGGAACCACACCTACAAGGCATAAAACACACAATTAGTGCAAAACACTAACGATTAAAGCTCAAACTCAATTAAAATGCAGTAAACTCGAGTGTAATAAGCGACTAAAATACATAATTATGGCCTATCATCAGCACCCAAACTGTCTAAGGAGGCAATGACTCTCAAAATGCCAAGTTGAGGGAGGTAATTAAGACCGGACATAGTTCGGAGAGGATACTAATAATCTGAGCCAAGTTTAGAGGTGATTTAAGGTATTATGCCATAAATAATATGATAATTTTACCATATCACCCCTAATTATTATTATTATTATCGAAAATCTAACTTGACTATTATAAATTCAAAATATTGAAAAATGATAAGGGTGAAATAAGTATAAACTAGTAAATTATCCATTAATTTTGCAAACTAGACAAGTAAAAATAGATATAAACTTGGATGCATGAATCTACTAGATGTCGTGCCTATTCTTATGCCTACCCTAAGACAATATTTAGGATATTATTGTTGAAAATGTGTGAACAAAGTCTCACGTGAAAAGAAAAAAAAAAGATTATTTATAAAGTATTTTATACTTTTAATGATGTGAATTTTTTTTTGAATAAATCGTACGAGGTTGAGCCAAAAGCGAATAATTTATTTATTTTTGCGGCAAAGGAAAATGATCTTTTAAAATCTGTAGAGTATTCTGATTAGTTACAGTTTCGGTGTAAGCAGGTCAAGTAAATGTCAATAGTAGTGGCTGCATTTATACTGGTGTCATCAGGGGGCCACAATTTAATGTAACTTGTTTTTATGACTACTGCGTACGATAAAATTAAATGTCTGTGACATCAATTTTTGGACATTCTGCTATATAACGCCATTATGGAATGGCCAGAAGATTGATGACAAACATTTGTCAATTAGTTTTAGAAAGGAGCCTGATTTTTGTGCAAATCTTATTCATAATCAATTTTGTCATAATTAACCAAAGTAAAGCTAAACCAGTATTGTATCAGATATTTATATTAAATTAAATCGAATTGTCATAATTAAGCGATATATAAGATAAAAATATGTACAAACATTTATTGATTATGGTCTAGTAATCATAGACAGATGGATTTTAATTATATAGGTTCAAGATTTGGACTTCAATCATTGAACCATCACCTTTTTTGAGTTATGAGGTCATAGCTCAATTTTTTTCAAAAAATTTATTGAGTTTTATACTAAAAATCAAGATCTAAAACAAAAGTTATGACTTAATTGAGTCCGTAACTAATATGTGGATTCACCCTTGCTAGTGATAACTATATTTGTAAAAATATATATTATTTATTTATTGAATTAACGTAAACATTCAATATAATTAATGAGTATTGCACCATTTTGAAAAGAATGCTTGGTATGGGCAAGATTTGATTCATATCTTGACCAAAAATCTAATATCTACCTCTTAATTTCTTATCCAATAATAAATTGGTCAAAGTTGTAAAATCGTAATGATAGCTAGCTACTACAATATGAACTTATTGGAACGGTTTTTTTTTCAACAGTTTTGAAATTGTTATAATAGATCATATTTTGGAATAGTTTTAACCGTTCCGATATAATCAAAAAGCTTTTGGCACACTTATGAAGAATAACCGTTCCAATAGTGTAGTAACTGTTACCATAGTTCACTGATGTATGATTAGTGTAGTAACTGTCACCATAGTTCACTGATGTATGATGCAAACACCCTTACTTCATTGCCCCACAAAAGGTCAGTGATTTATCATTTATCTTTTGATTCCGAAGTTTTAAAAAATTTCATGCTTTTGTACATGTCATGAAAATGTTATTAAGTTTCCTTTTATTTTTTGTGTGTATTATCGTGAAAGAACATAAATTCCGTACATCTTTTGTCCGTCTTTGGTATTGCTCGATTTCAAGTTCTTGTTGTCTATTCCCTTCGTTCGCTTACTTTCGCTTTAAATATCATGATGTTAGGTGAATATCGTGTTTCTCTGTTTAAACCTAATCATAGTAAAGATGCAAATTCTTGATATGTAGGGTGTGTTTGGTACGAAGGAAAATGTTTTCCATGGAAAATGTTTTCCTAGAAAATGTTTTCATGGAAAATGAGTGATTTTATCACTTATTTTCTCTTGTTTGGTTGGTAAGTGGAAAATATTTTCCGGAAAATATTTTCCATGTTTGGTTAGAAAGTAAAAAATAGTTTTTTTAGAAAAATATTTTTTTTGCAACTCTCCTACCCCTCCCCCTACCACCTCCCCCACCCCTCCCATTCCCGAAGTCGCTAAAAATTGACACAATATAAAGGAACTAATGTGATGCTTTACTTTTTAATGCAAAAATCGCGTATTTTCGAATCGGTAAATTTATAATTTCTAAACCCGTAAACTTCCGAACTCATAATTTTGGAACTTGTAAAATATTGAGTCTTTAATAAAATATATATTTTAATAAATAATAAAATTAAAAACTGAAAAATATATTTTAAAATTTTTTTCGGGGGGGGGGGGGGGGGGGGGGGGGGGGGGGGGGGGGCAGTAAATCGAAAAAAAATAAAAATTTAAATTACAAAAAAAAAGTAATTTTTTTTTGTGCGGGAGAGGGGTGTTGGGGGGTGGGGGAGGGGTTGGGGGTGGGGGTGGGGGTGCAGAAAAAAAAGAAAACAGAAATTTAAAATTATAGAAAAAAAAATTAAGGTAAAAGAAATTTTTTTTTGCGGGGTGGGGTGGAGGGGTAGTAAGGTGGATGGTAACGGAAAAACTGAAATTTTTCTAAAAAAAAAACTGTTTTTTGGAGAGGGGGTGGGGTGGGTTGGTGAGGGTGAGAATGGTTGAGAAGGAGCTTTGGAAAATGTTTTCACTTCTTTTGATAAGGAAAACATTTTCCTCCAATTGGAGGAAAATGAATTGATAAGGAAAATGTTTTCCAAAACATTTAAGCCAACCAAACATGGGAAAATTGGAAAACATTTTCCAGAAAATGTTTTCCTTCGTACCAAACACACCCGTAGTTTAAAATGAAAATAGTACTATAGAATTTTCTTGCTAATCTCACATAGAGATCATGTAAGTTGGTATAGTATTATGGCTTGAATAAGAATAAAATGCTCGACTAACTGCTCAAATGAACAAGTGTTGTTAAGATCTCTGTTGAACACACTATAGTCATTTTTACGCCATTCGACTTAGGTATTATTTGGTCAAATCCTTGCTTCCAAAATGTTTTAGTTTCATCTTCGTTTAGATACCATGGCAGTAGATATCTGTATTTTAGCAGTCCATTGATGCAAGTTTGTTTCTCTTTATTTGTTGCTTTGGTTGAATTTAATGCCTTAGTATTTTTTTTCTACTCTATATGTCAGAGGCATTACATGACTAGTTATATAAGTATTAAGTTTTAACATAGCATATTAGATGAGTTCTGTTGAGATTTTCCTATGTGTATCAAGTATCTTGTAAACTTTTATTGTTTTCAGCTAGTTAGGACGTGGAGGTTTATATTAAAAATCTTCATTTGTAAACTATGTAATAATATGACTTATTAATCATTGAGTTATATAGGATTTTGCATTATTTAATCATTTTAAAGTAATATGAAAATGAAAGAGTTTTTATTAATGTGTTTTGGGATTTTATAGCCTTTAAATCTTATTCAAATGGTCGAAATTGTGTATTAAATATTGTGTATAAAGATTTTCACCATGTAGATCATGTCTGTAGAATTCTAATGAAATATATGTGTTTATATATATATGTTAACCCGAATATCTTAACACCTCTTCTTTGGGATTTGTGTACTAAGAGTTAAAATGGAATGCTAATGTATCATGAGCGTAGTATAGATGGAATTAATATGACTTCCTATTAATATTTAATCAAAAAATATAATTTTGACTAAAGTTATAATTTAGAAGAACACGGGTTATTGATAAACACAAGAATATATAAAAGAAAGCAATTCGGATAGCCAGAATATAATCGAATAAAAAAAGTAAACCAAAGTATATTCAAATGTGTTTTTGTGTGTCTACAACTGTTCAGTACTCTCCCTTTTATAACTATTTTGGATGTATGTGTCTTGATTTTGTCATAATAAGGTTATCATGGAGAATAAATAACATTGAATGTTACGTTACATAATCATTACATTTAAGGCAGATTCTCTAACATTTTCAACATTTAATGCTTATCAAATACTGTATTTGGACCCTCATGTGCTATCAAATTCATTCCCTTGACTTTTCTTGATTATTAAACTTAAATGCCTTGAATATGTACAGGCACTAAATCCTTTGAATAATCGCCCGTGCCTCTTCATTTGCTTTTGCTCACTTCTATTACCACTCGTGTCTTTCGGCTAATTGTAACTCTTTGACTATTTGGCCAACTTATGTGTCATGACACATCATCTTCGTACTTTTAATATGTAAACTCAATTTTTTTCAATACAAATAGTCCCCCCACTTGCCATTTATTCATCAATTGAATATTTGGGAAGTGGATTTCATTAAAATGGAAATTTTTGTCACCGTTAATGCTGTGACAAAATTGACGCTTCAATTATCACTTCTATTAATGTGTTTCACACGTGTCACCCTCCAATTGGTTCTACAATTTTGCAGCACTTTTTTTAGGCTTTCTTTTTGGCTTCCCTGTTCACAAAGTGTCAGTTATCATTATTATAGTCCTTCCATAATTGTACTTTTTCCTTTTGACGGTTGCTCATCATTATAAATATAGCTTCCTTTTGTCTTTAACTCATAAAGCTTTACTAAATACTTTATTCCTCAAATCTATGTTTGTTTCTTCCTCGTATCATCCTTTTTCATTATGTCTTCGAACCCTAACCCTAGAAGGACTTCCGTTGTTGATACCTTCCCTAGTGCTCCCAATAGGGGTAGAAGGGGAGGTAGACACCGTAGTTCAAGAACTACTCGAGGCTCTTCTGTTTTATCTCCTAGTTCTTGTCCTTCTTCCAGAGCCAGAGGTTCCCTTTCTAAAAAATCTTCCTCTAGATATAAAGAACCTTCTGAACCATTGCGTGGGTCTTTAGTAAAAGAGATAGCTCCTACAGAATTATCTTTTTATCATGACAGAGAGTCCCTTAGGAATCAGGTTTCCACTTTAGATCGTTTTGATTCTTTTCCCACTCAGATTACAGAAATTTTAGCTCCTGTAGTTCGTAAATATTGTCATTGGAGCGATAAATTTGCTATTATTATTCCTAACCCAAATTAGATAATCACTTTCTACTTGATGGAGTTTTCTTTTGTTTATACATACCCTTTTGTCCGTTCAAGGACGAACGGTTGTTTTAGAGGTGGAGAATGTGATGACCCAAACGGCCATCATCGTATTTCTCCTTTTTTTCGCGCTTCCGAGGTCTTAGAAACCTCACTCTCAGTTTCCTAGATGTGCATGCACAGTCCGGGCGCGAAGCCGGAAAGTTTTTGTGTTAAGATATATGAATTCTATGGAAAATTTAAAGAATTTTGATATTATTATTGATATAGTTGACTTTGGTCAATATTTTTGGTAAACAGGCACGGACCGGTGATGTGACGGTCTCGGGAGGTCCTTAGAAAAATATGGGACTCAGGCATGTGCCCAGAGTCGAAATTCGAGGTCCAGAACCCCGGTAAAAGAATTTTTCCGTTAAATTATTTTCTGAAATTAATAAGGAAAAATGAAAATAAAAACGAGTTAGAAAATATAGGTATCGGGCTCGTATTTTGGTTCCGACACCCGGTACAGGTCTTAAATATTGGTTAAGTGCTTCCTGTGAAATTTGGTCGAAATTGAACGTCGTTTGATGTGTTTCAGACCTAAATAGCTAAAGTTAGAGATTTATGAACTTTGAAATGAAATCTTGAGTTTTGGGGATTGATTCTTTGTTTTTTATGTTATTTTAGAGATTTGATCGCTCGAGCAAGTTCGTATGATGTTGTTAAGTTAGTGTGTACATTTGGTTAGAAGCCCCGAGGTCTCGGGAGTGATTTCGGGGGTGGTTCGGGGTGTTTTGCACTTGATAAAAATCTGGTATTTTATTGTTGTTGGTATCTAGTATGATGTTCTATGCGATCGCATAGGTCCTTCCGCGATCGCATAGTGTGAAAATTCAGGAGCCCAAAATGTGTTCTATGCAATTGCAGCGTTCCTTGTGCGATTGCATTGCCCAGCCTCCCTTATGCAATCGCATTGTCCCCCTCGCGATCGCATAGAGCTTTTCCCTGGCCCAGTCGCATCTCCACTATGCGTTCGCAGCTTGCCTTCCGCGATCGCATAGCATTTCCTCCTTACCTTATGCGATCGCATAGGGCATTTTGGTCCAGTGATTTTTCTTAAAAATAGAACAATTGCACGGGACTTCTTACAAAAATTGCATACGGGCTCTTCTCCTCCGCCCTCCATTTTCAAGTCCCAAACTCCCACTCCTCCATAACTCTTTGGGTAAATTTTCCTAACATCATTTCTTCATTATTTCTTCACCTAATCATAATTAATCATAGCCCTAAGTCATGAATTCAAGGTAGAAAAATTGGGGTTATGGGTAGAACTAGGGCTTGTGGGATTTTGGGTGACTCAACCTCAATTTGAGGTCGAATTGTGAAACAAATCATATATTCTAACTCGTGGGGTTATGAGTGATTGAAATTTGATCCGAGCCTCGAGTTTGGACCATGTGGGCCCGGTGTCAGATTTTGCTATTTTTGGAAGAATGATGGGAATTTCATTTCTAGGCTATGGGATTATGTTATTGAGCCCTAATTGATGTTATTGAATTAAATATGACTAGATACCATTGTTTCGGAGTCGGATTCTAGAGGAAAGGCAGTGCTAGAGGATTGATTGCTATTTTCGGACTAAGGTAAGTGTCTGATCTAATCTTGGCTTGAGGGAATAGGATTAGAGTATTATTGCTTGATATTTGATAAATGATCGAGTGCGGTGTATAGGCATGGTGACGAGTATCTATACACTGGCGTCTAGCATGACCGTGAATCTTCTTTGTACTTGCTTTGGGTATATTTTGAGAACTATTCCTAGCAATTGGTGAATTTGACATGATGAGTTGGTTGAGGAATTATTTATGAAAAGTGAAAATTCTTTGGAGCTTTGGCTCAAACGGTAGTGATCCTATGAAGTAAAAATTGTAAGGATTGTAAAGAAATGTGGTTGAATCCCTTGCCGGGACGTGTAGGTTATGATAGTTGTTGCTCCCTTATCTGGTTGAGCGTTATATGTATTCTCCATTATAGAGATTGTTTGGGCTGCTAGTGGTACCATTATTGGGTAGGTCGTTACATTGCCGAGTTTTCCCTAAAGGGGAACTCTTTGAGAGAGACTATATGAATCATTCATGATATTTATTGGGATCGTGTGGCACGCCGTCCACTTATATTATATCTATTGGGATCGTGTGGCACGCCGTCCACTTATATTATATGAAATGGGATCGTGTGGCACATCGTCCACTTATGATATATACTATGGGATCGTGTGGCGCGCCGACCACTTATGAAAGTAAATAATGTGAAATTGGTTTAATGTTGTCACAGATGACCTGTCCTCATTGTTCAGTAATTTTCCCGAGCATGTTTCCTTTTCGGTTGTATGTCTTTATATACATTCTTGTTGCTCTTTCTGTTGCTGTTGTATCTGTACATATATCTGCACATGTTGATTTGATAGACCTGTCTAGCCTCGTCACTACTTCGCTGGGGTTAGGCCAAGCACTTACCAGCATATGGTGTCGGTTGTGCTGATGCTACACTTCTGTGCTTTTTTGCACAGATCATGGTACCGGAGCAGCTTTTGGACTATAGTAGTAGCGTACTAAGCGGGAGCGGATTTCAGTCTAGGGACTTACAAGGTAGCCTAGCTGGCGTTCCCAGGCCGAAGTCCCTTTCTATATTTTCTATTTGTTTTCATTATACCGAGACAAACATTATGTATTTTCTATTCGGACTTATTTGTAGCACTCTTTAGTGGTTCATGAGGTAGCGACTCCAATCTTGGGTAGTGAAATATTAAACTTCCGGATTTTGGGTTTTCAGATATTTATGTTATAAATGACTTTCGCTTTTACTTAAAGTTTTATTATTGTTATTACTGTTGTGTTGTTATCCAAAAAGGTTTAAATGTTTGGCTTGCCTAGCTCCAACAGTAGGTGCCATCACGAGTCCCGATGGTGGAAAATCCGGGCCGTGACAGAAAATAAAGAACATATAATGTTTTTAAATTTTTCCTCTTTTGTTATAAAAGCAGCTTAAACCTCATTTTCTACATAAAATATCTATTTTAGAATCTTGATAAATCAAAATCAAATAGTATTATTTTGCTTATTTTCAAAAATGTGAAAAACTAATTGATTTGTTACAGAATTGGAATTAGCATAAAGTTTTTATACTCCATTTTATATCAACTGAAAGAGAGCTCATAGTTCTATTATAAAGATGGATTGCCCAAAATTTACAATTAATATTAAAATCTTAGTTATTTCCTTATACTCATTACTTGTCTTTTTTAAAATTCATTATCTTTTTATGTAATAACATTATTAATATGACATTTATGAAGAGATGTTAAGGAAAATATAACAACATAACATATTTAATTTTTAATACAATAAATTGTTTATATTACAAATACATATAACTAATCCAATTAAATTCATCATCTTTTGCAAGTACGAAGATATTGAATTTAACTATTTTGTCGATGTAAATTAATTTTTATTATTTAAATGTATATTGCATTTGTTTTAACTTCAATTAGTATTTTCAATAACTTTTTATCGTTTATACGTTTAAAAATGATTGACGCGATGTACATGTGCAACACATATACACCGGCACTAGTATATATATTACGCTATAAAGCCGCAAAATACAAGCTCTTTTTGATAACACTAGATGCCATTGGTCCCGCGCTAGCGCGGGCCCAATAATTTGTGTTACATTATTTCTAATCCAAAATCCAATTTGTATTATTTATTAGAGCAATGTTAAAAAAATATATTTTAAATTTATTACGATGACATTTACTCGAACATATATTGTTTGTCATTGTATAATATAGACCATACTGTTTGTTATCACACTTTAGGTGATTAAAAATACAAACATGTGGAAGCCATATTGTCTAAGTAAAACTTCTAACATTTGAAGAAAGCACTGAACTAAAGAATTCACAAAGTTCTTTAAAAATGCTTTATTATGCATTTAGTATAGCTGTTATATAAAGAGTTTTTCTAGGGTTAAACTTTTCAAAGTAATCATAATAAAAGGTTTACTAAATGAAGCTATATTTCTTTTTCTCTAAAAGATTTAGTTTCTTGAAAAAATAATATCTCACCTGATTTTGATGTAAGTTAACAACTATAACTCTTAATACACTAAATTCCAAGCGAAAATATCAATTATCATCCAATACAATTTTTAAAAATCAATTATCATACAATTTAATTTTTGTAAATGATTGTTATAACATTTAATTATGAATATTTTAACAAAGTTAAATACATCATCTAAGTTATATAACAAAATATATTCTTGTCCTTAACTTATTCGTTCAGCTTCTTGTTCATAAGTTGAAATTTAAGTACCATAAGGAGAAAAAATAATGAGTCTTTCAATCATTTAATATAAGCTAAAAATGTAGTTTATCGTTTACAACAACAAAAATATGTAAATAATAAAATATTTCTTTCTAATTTACCTTTTATGCAAAAAATAATATGGTTAACGTAAACATATCTATATTAATGTAAATATTGTGTTCATATTAAAAAAAAATTAATATTCTTGATGTGCACACAAACAGAAAAACATGTGTTCCCTTTTTATTTGAGTAGAAAAAAAAATACGTATTTTATTAGCATGAGTAAATAACGTTGAAAATAAGCTACATATATAATATGTTATAATCTTACCGTAAGAATCTACAATCTATATCTAGTAGAACTCAATTTGATTAATTCTAAAGTTAAACAATTTGGATTTTTCTTTCAAATAAAAGTATATAATTTTAAAATTTTAGTGAGTAGTCATTTTGTGTAATATCAAGTGGCTAAATTTGTCCTGAATATTTTCTTTAATTCTACTTAAATATGTACAATTTTTTTACCTAACATATTCCAACTTAGGTTTAACAAAACAAATTTATATAATGAAAATGGCACACTGGTATAGCCCGTTAACATTACAATTTAAAATTATATACTTTTAATTTTAAAAAATTCATTTTTTTTAACTGACCAAAAAAAATGTACATAAACTAAAAACAGAGGGAGTAAGTAATATTTTATCATTATTTGTCTACCAAAGTACTATATCATCATTTTCTAGGACAAGTGGCCGTCTAATAGCCAAAGTGAAAATTTATGAAACCCAGAATGGCAAGTGTCTTCATACCCTAAAACTAACAATACTATTATAGTGCCTACACAAGCTAAAACCAATCAAAATAATTGAATCACCTGTAATTACCAAAGAAGCCCTTGGTCGGCAAGCTAGCATGACGACCTCCACTTGCTTCCCAAGGCTCTTCTATATAGTAGTAGTAATATCCCTTCCTTCTTACACACATCCTGTATTCAGTTTACCACAGGATATATACATAATAAATACAGTCATCATAAATAGCTTGTGTTTTGCAGGATACATGATAAAACATAACACAGGCAGTTGCTATTTCTTGAAGATGGGATTAACTCCATCAGATGACTAATAAATAGACATTTTATTCCCAAAAACAGATGGCGTGCTGCTATTTGTTGCTAAAAGATTAGCTTGACAGTGTTTATCGAAGTAACAAAAATTAACCTTGCCCAACAACAGGGACATTAAAAGTTTCAAAATCCATTATTCCCCAGCTAAGTTTAGCCGTTGAGAAACTATTTTCTTTCTTCTTTATCCTCTTTCCACAACTAAGCAGCTGTTTGGTGAAGGTAGCTAAATAACCAATGCTGTCTTTCATTGCTGGATCAACTGTCGAATGACGTACGGGAGAATGCCTCCATGGTTGAAATAAGCCAATTCCACCTGTAAATGGAAATCAAAGCGCCAATACAAAGTTAAAGACCAATATATAGCAAAAGGAAGATCGAACAGGATATCTCTACTATAGAGGAACATTCTCCCGTAAAAGCTTCATTAAATTTGAATGTCTGAAATACACTCAGGAGCATATCGAGACCATCTCTCGATTCACATTCTCCATGTTCTTCGAGTATATATAGCAGATGTTAAGATACTCAAGCTATTAGTAATTCTTACAAGGATGATATACATTATCATCTTTCTAGATCGTGATGAAACTTTCTTCTTCTATATTTTTATGTATGTTTTTACTTGCATCTCATTATGTCATTTGACTGCTGAGCAGCAATTGCAGATGCAAAAGTTAATTTCAACATCAGTACCAAGCATGCACCCTAAATATCTGCATGTAAAGATTCTTACTAGTCTAATTCTGACATTCTTTTTTGTTGTGTCCTGTTAAAAGACATGTATGATTTTAGGTGCACAAGAGAAATTCAAAACCCTCCCAAAAATTTAACTTCAACACACAAGAGTCAAAGACCAAATTACTTGTGTTAAAAAAATAGCACTATGATTTTAAGTGTACAAGACATTCACAATACAACAACAACAACAACCACCCAATATATTCCCACAAAGTGAGGTCTGGGGAGGGTAATATGTAGATAGACCTTACCTCTACCCGAAAGGGCAGAGAGGTTGTTTCCAATCGACCCTCGGCGCAGGGAAGAGAAAGGCAAACAAAAACAAAAACACAAACAGCATTAGTTACTCCAGCATAAATCGCGTAAATAATTATCTAAACATAAGAGTCATAAGTACCATAAATAAACTGGCATGCAATAATATTAAAACAGTAACTACCAGAAATGACTACCATAAGAGAACACAAACCAATACATGAATCCTCTATGGATAACCCTACCACGCCTCACCCAACCTCGGAAAAGGAGTACGAAAAATCTGGAAGCCCCTATCCTACAACCCTGAAACTAGACCTCCAGACTTTCCTATCAAGGGTCATGTCCTCGGAAATCCGCATCGGAGCTTCTCCACCGCACATGCATGAACCACCTCAGCCTCGCCTCTCGCATCTTCTCATCCACTGGGGCCACCCCCACCTTCTCCCGAATAACTTCATTTCTTATCTTATCTAACCCGGTGAGCCCGCACATCCACCTAAGCATCCTTATCTCCGCAACCTTCATCCTCTGAAGGTGAGATTTCTTCACCGGCCAACACTCCGTCCCATACAGCATGGCATCTAACCACATCTCTATAAAACTTCCTCTTGAGTTTCTGTGGCACTTTCTTATCACACAAGACTCCTGATACAAACCTCTACTTCGACCACCCCGCCCCTATACGGTGAGCGATATCCCCGTCTATCTCTCCGTCCCCCTGAATCACCGATCCAAGGTATCTGAAACTATCCCTCTTGCTATGGCCTGAGATCCAATCTTCACGTTCCCTCCCACTTTACTCGGAGACATTCACAATACTTGTGTAAATTTAACTTTGGAATAAACAAGACCAAAGTACTAGACAGTCATCCCCACTTTGAATAAGGGGAAGGTAAAAGGAGAGAGGAACTCATCTTTTACTTTTTCACATAAATATTAATGAAGGTTGTTTGGTACGGTTGGCATGAGAAATAAAGAAACCGGAGAAAGAACTATGGCAATGCATGAGACATGTCTTTTGCCTACATTATTTCATATACACTTGACACTTGATCAATGTGGACACTTGATCGGTGTGGGAAACTTATATGTACAGTACTACACCTTCTAACTATTTACACTTGGACTATCTGACAATTGGTATTGAATTTTTCCATTAAATATTCATTGGGTAGGAGAAGTTTTTGGATAACCTCTACCAAAAGTAAGGGTAAAACCTTATCAGTCCAGTTATTATTTCCCTGCCTCCGAAACTTTCCCCTCTCACCCCAACCAAATGTAATATAGCCCAGACTTAACCCACAGTGAATACCAGGAAAGCTAAGGATGGCAAACGGTGCGGGGCGGGGAGGTTGCGGGGCACACCCGCGCACACCCGCGAAGACTCCAACCCGCCCCGCAAAACAAATTTTTCTAATTTTAACCGCCCCGCGAAAAACTGCACCGCCCTGCTCCGCGAAAAACCGCCCCGCGAAAAACTGCACCGCCCTGCTCCGCGAAAAACCGCCCCGCCCCGCCCCGCCCCGCCCCGCCCCGCATATATATTTTTTTAATTTTTTAATCCGATCTAGTAAACCAAATAAACTGTTAGATACTTATGTGTAAATAGTCCTAGTCCTATATATAGTTGGAGTAGATAATGTCCTAATCCCATATGTAGTAGGAGTATAATATGTCCTAATCCTATATGTAGTAGGAGTAGAATATGTATTATATATAGGGCTCGTTGTATCATTGTAAAAATATCAATAATAATATTTTCTCCCGTGCTTTCTCACATGGTATCAGAGCTTCAGTGAGAAAATTATCGTTGTGCGTCATTCCAGCGACATCCGAGAAGAAAGATCTCATCGCAGTGCAATTTTCCGGCATCTTCGTCTTGTTCCCAGGGTTCATCACTGCTACAGTGGTACTGTGAATATACCAGTACCACCATCAGATCTGAAACCAAACCCCGAAAACTCCAGTCGCATATGAACAGAAAAATCAGTCACCGTGCGTCTTTCCGGTTGATGACTCAAGATTTATTTGCGTTCATCGATAAATGTTCGTGAACATTGCAATTTCAGTTTTGTTGCTCAGGGGGAGCTTAGTGGCCTTGAATGTCGAATGATCAATTTACAGATATTTTCACCAATTCCCTCACTGGTCCTCGTATTAGTTACATATGTAACAAGCTCGGTGAATATGATTTGTATGCACCGGTTTGAGGGGGAATGTTAGATACTTATGTGTAAATAGTCCTGGTCCTATATATAGTTGGAGTAGATAATGTCTTAATCCCATATGTAGTAGGAGTATAATATGTCCTAATCCTATATGTAGTAGGTTGGAAATTGTGGAAGTCATTTAACACCTATAAAATGAACTCATATAACTTCAATAGACTAGTCATTAATTAACATAGACAAACTCAGAGCTGTGAATGGTTTCGAGATTTTACTTATTGCTGTTGACAATAGATATAACTTAAATCCTTTTTATTTTTCCTGTATATAATTACTCCTAACAATGAAAGAGTTTGTGACAGTATTCAAGTACAACCCACAATTCCACAATGTGATGCAAGTGACACATGCTGAGTAGTAAACAGATATACCATCTACAAATGATCCTACGACAAATGCAATATATATATCTATATTATGGTATATATAACAATGTGTTAATATTAAGAATCTTGCAATGCATCTTATTACTGTAATCGTGTACTTTGATGAGTTAACCAACGGTATAAATCATTTGTAGATGTTGTAATCACGGAATAACAATGTGTAGTATACCATAATATTGGAACTCTCAGTGAGTACCAATTCTTCACCTATTGCAACACACACAACAGGGAATGACTCCATTGCCATTACAACTCATGGCAACCCGCGACCCGCACCGCCCCGCGTTAATTTTTTTAAAAAAAATTATGCCCCGCCCCGCAAACAATGTAACCCGCCCCGCCATTCGCTGAAAAACCGCATCGCCCCGCCCCGTTTGCCATTCCTAAGGATAGGATAGGATGAGAGGTAAAATAAGTACCTCATCTTAATAGCATGACACTTTCTCGATGAGAAACAGAATACGGAGATAGTTTGAAGAGTTTTATGCATATGTTGTAGTGACTCGAACCTCATGTACTATTAACATAGGTGGATTCCGGATTTTAATTTTATGGGTTCTAGATCATGACTCTTTTTGCTTACATATATTAACATGAACTTTTAACACAAATATGGGGTCTGGGCCAAAGCTACTGGGTTTTGTAGATTTGCTCCTGATACTTCATGAGAGAAACAATATAATTTTAACTTTTTATCAAATCATGTGTATCCAAGTTGGCATTTACAATATATTTAATTCCTCTTTTTATGCTCACTAAAAGTGTACAAGAAAGTCAGATGAACAGTAACACCCTCTTGAAATTAAATTGTCAAATCAGCATCTTCATACGATCAAATACCACGAGAAACTATACTAAAAAGCAATAGAAAGCGGAATATACCTCAGTGTCGAAGCGCACTATGCAAGTGAAAGATTTTCCGGTGTCTGTTTGTACGGTAACATCTTGACCTGGGCGGATCTCACTAATGTTCTTGGGGAGATCAATGGTATATCGCTCATGACCTGTCAACCCAAGTGTTTCTGCATCCTCACCAGCCTTGAAACATAGAGGCACAATTCCCATTCCTACCAAGTTGCTACGGTGAATCCTCTCAAAGCTTTTAGCAATTACAGCTTTAACTCCCTATCAAACAGTTATTTTCATTAGAAATCCTATATGATAGAAATAGGAAGAGATCAACAAAAATCAAACTTCAATGTTGAAAACACACCAACAACATGGGGCCCTTAGCAGCCCAATCTCGGGAGCTTCCACTTCCATATTCGGCTCCAGCCAAGATTATAGTGTCTTGTCCAGCAGACTTGTATTTCTATAAGTATCATGAATTAGGAAATGTTAGCATAACCTAACAAATCTCTGAAGTGCCAACTATGCTGTCACTAATTTTGAAATGCGTTATGGGGATTAATCTCAATGTCAACAGAATCTGTATAGGGAAGGCACAATAGTAACATAAGCAAACATAAAAGAGAAAGTACCATTGCAGCATCAAACACAGAGAGTTTCTCTCCTGTGGGAATGTGAATTGTCTTTGGGCCAACTTCCCCATTTAACAGCTTGTTTACAATGCGGATGTTGGCGAAAGTACCCCTAGCCATAATTTCATCATTACCACGACGGCTACCATATGAGTTGAAGTCCCTGCGATCAACCCCTCGCTCAATAAGGTACTTAGCGGCAGGACTATCTTTGTGGATGCTTCCAGCTGGTGAAATGTGATCTGTGGTAATACTATCACCAAAGTTTAGCAAGCAATAAGCATCCTTCACACCGTGGGGCCCGGGAGGATCCATTGTCATATCCTTAAAATATGGTGGCTCATGAATGTATGTAGAACTAGGCTCCCATGAGTAGAGCTTAGCAGCTGGTACTGATAATTGATTCCACATATTATTCCCCTTTGTAATAGCTTCATAGGTACTCTTGAACATGTCAGGCAATACACTTGATTGAACAACCTAACAAGGAAAGATTACATGCTCAGTTTACAATTTTCCTCATCAATTGTAGGTATACAAGGACATATAAGTAAACTACATGCATACCTCAGCAATTTCTTCAGTTGATGGCCAAATATCCTTGAAGTAGACATTCTTACCATCATTTCCCACTCCGATTGGCTCTTTCTCAAAGTCGATATCAACCTACAAACATTTATAAGTTTCAGTTAGTGTCCAACAGCATGGGCTGTATATGATGACATCATATGATGCACATCATACAATACAATCCTAATCTCCGCATGTCAGGACGAAACACATTTAGCCATTGTGATTAATGTCCAACTTATGTGAGATGCTCATGAAAGGGACAGTGGCTGAGGTAGATCATTTAGTAAAACATGTCAAAAGAGGGCTCTAATGCGTAAATACCAAAATTGTTCACCTTCAGGTTTTCACAATTCCTATTTGGCACCAACCTGGTTCCTTATGTAGTTGCACTTCACACGATTTTCCAGCGATACCTCATTTATCTTATATTTCCATCACTTTGACAGATTTTCTCAAACATGGCTAACTTGATAAAAACTCAACATGTATTAATTGTAACTAACATAAACTGACATTCCAAACTCAGCTTGACTAATTTAACTAATCTGGGTCGACATTTCCAATATCAGGATTTTTATCGTATATGCTCATTAGAAGTATGTCTTCACCACTTTCTTAGATTTATAAAGTAGTAATATATGCCAGAAGCAAACCCCCGGATAAACAATAAAATTTTGTGCATTTACTTACAGTGCCAGCGAGTGCATAGGCAACCACCAAAGGAGGTGAAGCAAGGTAGTTTGCTCTCGTCAAGGGATGAACACGCCCCTCAAAGTTTCGATTTCCAGAGAGTACAGCAGCAGCAACAATGTCTACATATACAACAATAAGTCAAATAATCACCTGGAAGACAGACAAGACAATTTCATTGCTAAATAGAAGCAATAATAAGGAGTTTACCATTTTCTGATATAGCAGAAGCAACTGATTCATCCAAATCCCCCGAATTCCCAATACAAGTAGTGCAGCCATATCCAACAATATGGAAACCTTGCTGATTCAAATACTTCTGCAGCCCACTGTTCCAAAACCAATACCATATTTTCACATATATAGTCAGCACAAGGGAATGGATAAGTAGAAACTTCATCTGAGAAATTACAAAGAGTACCTCTGGAGTAAATATTTTGTAACTACACCGGAGCCAGGAGCAAGACTTGTTTTAACCCATGGCTTTATCTGGATATCCACAAGGAATGACATTACAAAATATGAAGAAACCATCGAAGAAAAACAAGTATATAGGACCAAAACTGACATGTAGACCCAGATCGCAAGCCTTTTTTGCAACAAGGGCTGCTCCTAGCATAACACTGGGATTTGATGTATTAGTGCAACTTGTAATAGCCGCAATCACGACACTTCCATGCTTGAGCTCTGCATCTTGTCCATGGAAAGAAAACTTTACTACTTTTTCCTGTGCATCTTTTGGCACAGCAAATCCCTACAATGAATCGAGCCATCCAAATTAACATTTCCAATACTCAAAGGTTGACTTGTAATTCAGTAGTCTTATATTAGTTTGAGTTGCAAAATCACATATCATGAGCAGAGTCAATGGTTAAAGTAGAACAGAGTAGTTGCTCACCTTGAATCCAACCTTATTATCAAGGCAAGAGTGCCAGTCGGACTTCATTTCTTTCAAAGGCACGCGGTCATGAGGTCTATCAAGGAAAAGGAAATATACATCACATGGTTGCAACAATGTTTCTCACATTTAATAAGTTGTTTACCAAAGGCAAAAAATATACCTTTTTGGTCCTGAGACACATGGCTCAACATCAGCAAGGTCTAGGTGCAACGAAGCAGAGTACACTTTCTCATGTTGAGGCTGAAATCAGGAACGTGACAAGTTCTTTAGAAATTTGTAAAGAAAAAAAAGACAACTTATATCTTGTGTTATCTTCTCTCTGCCTAGTGGAAAAAGAAGGATAATTATATCAAGCCAAATTCTTTTATTTATCCCCAAAGAGAGATTTTTGTGCTTAAAAAAAAGACACTCGCAGCTGAGGGCAGCAAAGAAGACCAACCTCATTATAGTCGACAAACATATTATTCGCGCGCAGATATGCTTCGATCATTTCCACCTAAAAATTCAGGGGTTAGAAAATATCAAAACAATTTACATCTCATCTTCACGTGTAACGCTTGCAAGTATCTAAACACTTACTGTTTCGTCACTTCTCCCTGTTAGTTTCAGATACTGCAATGTAACATGATCTACAGGAAAGAACCCCATTGTAGCACCATATTCAGGAGACATGTTTGCAATGGTGGCTCTGTCAGCCAATGGTAGTTCACTCATTCCATCACCTAAAGAAAAATAATACTCAGTCAAGTCTTTAGATAACCTATTCGTCATCTTGGAATTATTAGTAAGCAATTTGTCCGGTTTCCCCATATTTACCATAGAATTCAACAAACTTCCCAACAACACCATGCTTCCTCAGCATTTGAGTGACTGTCAAAACCAAATCAGTGGCAGTTACACCGCTGCGCAATTTTCCAGATAACTTGAACCCAACAACTCCAGGCAACACCATGCTCATTGGCTGTAAGTATCACGACAATAGCATTAGGGAAAAAAGACCATTGAAAGTGAAAACTTCATCAACATAAATATCATATGTTTAGTACAATTGGTGTGAATTAGTTAGACACAATTGGGCATCCTGATATTGTACTTAAAAGAAGAAAAGAAAACTAAAGAACAACCAAGCACGACAGAGCCACAAGAACGGGGGTGTATGTCTTCTCTTCGAGTCAAAGGGCACACATCACATGTTATTCAAAAGAGATAAACGAACACAAGAACGTATCAGCCTCCATTCCAGCTTGATGAAAACTTTAGGAATAGAGCTGACTATGTTCATGTAAAATTCTAAGAGAACTCACATTCCACCTTTGTAAAGAAAGATGAATGTGTAAACTTATCACGCCAAGACAAATGGTACGTATATATTTATTTACATATATACTTGGTGGACAGGGTTACTCGGCACCTATAATGGAAGAAGGTAGCAGGTGCCCCGTGGAACAAGTTGAGGTGCGCGCAAGCTGGCACGAACACCAAGGGTATCAAAAAAAGAAAATAAAAAAGGGAGCACAATTTTCAGAACAGACCAAAATAAAAGGAGTTAGATTTGGGTCAAGGAGGACAACGAAAAATTGTTCATTGAAAGAAATAATATGAGGTCAGTTGATAAGCAAAGAGGAAAACCTAACTTCCAAATACGTCACTAACTGAAGCACAGAAGAATATTCCAAATTTCAGTATAATACACAAACTTTCCTTACAGCATTCATGGCTACATACCTGACCAAGCATTGTAGCTTCTGCTTCAATACCTCCAACACCCCAGCCAGCAACTCCAAGCCCATCGATCATAGTGGTGTGGGAATCTGTTCCGACGACACTATCAGGATAGAGCAAGCCTTCCCTGTTAAAGACGACTCTTCCGAGGTATTCAAGATTCACCTAACAAAATTATGGCACCAAAACTATTATCAGTTCCGGAATATCTTCTTTCATGTTTCAGAGAGATAAATAAGGTTGTAAATCCAAGTGTGTCAATGCATTGCCTTCCCACAGATGGAGGACAACAAATGGACACAATATAAAGAAATGAAGCTTGAAAAGAGATACAGGCTAGCACAGATTTTGACATTAAATATGCACAGTAGTACAACTGGCCCCTTTTTTCAGATACAATACCTGATGAACAATTCCAGAACCTGGCGGAACAACAAGCATGTTGCGAAAAGCATTAGAACCCCACTTGAGAAAGGCGAATCTCTCCTTGTTCCTTTGGAATTCCAGTTCCATATTAGCCTGGACGGCATTTTCTGACCTTGCCACGTCAACTTGAACTGAATGATCAATTACCAGATCTACCGGTACCTGAAAATATGCCCAACAAAAAAGGATAAGATATTACCATGAAATGGAAATTATTCAAAGACCAATCGAAGAACTGACGATGAATCTTCAAGATATAGAAAACCAATAGAAGAACTGTCACAACTCACACCGACCTGAATTTTCTTATTAGTAGGAACCATTGGCCTCAAACATATAATACTTAGTGATTGGACTAGTCCTTGATTCATAAGCGAAAGAAAAAAACACATTTCAATAATTATAATCCAAATTATAACGGCTGCATTATGTAGGTGCCCGTTTGCTTCACAAATATTGAAAACCCTGTTTTGGGGAAAAAAATCAATTTTTTGCAAAAACAATTTTTCAAACTATCAGCAAGAAAGACAGTTACTTGCAAAAAATTGAATAAGATTTGGGTTGAAACTCCTCTTCAAAATTTTGAAGGAAACACCACCTTAGTTGTTTTGACATCTACCATTGAAGGTGACCAACTACTGTTTAAGAGACTTTACCAACATCAACTAAACTTAAAAGAAATGAATACCAATGGATTAATCTTGTCAGAATCGCTGCCAAGCTTGTTCATGGCATCACGCATGCAAGCAAGGTCCACAACAGCTGGTACACCAGTAAAATCCTGCACAAAAACAGTTAAGATTTAAGCTGCTACATCTCGAATTGCATTTTTTCTTTTTTATTCAGAAACAGGCCAAAGGCCAGTACTTGCAACAAGACTCGGGCTGGCTTAAACGGTATCTCCACAAGCTTCGGCGCAGTATTTTCCCAGTCAATAATCTTCTCAACATCCTCCTTTTTCACTTGAAAGTTGTCACAATTACGAATTGCTGATTCAAGAAGAATTCTAATAGAATATGGCAGCTTGTCTGTACAATGATGTAACCAAGAAAAAGTCAAAAATAAGAAAACATAGATTTACTGAGAGGACACAAGAATGTGAAATCAAGCACTCCAACAATGCAAAATATAAAAAGTCGTTAATTTGAAAAACTAAAGAAAGAAAAAGGAGGAAAAAGAAACTACCAATCCTGGAGAATGATACAACGAATGAATAAACCATAATTCTCAAATAAGGAATACATTAATCTAGTCATCAAATAAAATTGCATTAATTTAGAAGTAAGATTTACAACAGGTGCCATGATACAGTACGACAAATTCAAGCAACGGAACAAGCTAGTTATTAATATCATGAAAAGTACAAAAACAGTTTATTATATCTATAAAAGAAACATCAGGGTCCGACGAAATTACCAATTCGGGGATCATTCAGAGCAGGTAGGCTATAGTACTTCCCGAATTCACCACCTCCAGGCTTGGGAAGAACAGTAAGGATTTCCTTAAATGGGTTTTCTGCAGCTGAATCCATTGATAAACAGTATTAGATTCTTGATTATCTTTTGGGATCAAGAGTCTAGCAAGTTACTGAGTAATAGCAGCTCTTGGCAATTATCAGAAACATATTTAACCATTTAATAAATACCCAACACAAAATACAAACGTTATTAAAAGAATAAATATCTTGAGTCAACTTCAACATCTGTCATTCAAATGTCCACCTACCTTGGTCTCATTGAAAAGTATTTCTAAATAAAAAAGACACTATTTGGTTCACAATTTTTCTATTTTAAGAAAATCCAAAATTTAATTATTTCTAGCTTGTGGTGGATATATCCGTAACAAAAATATGATCATGAGGATCCATGTGCAGATGTAAAGTATGAGCTACAGTTCAGCCTTTGTGTCATAAACTATACTCCTTCCTGTCCAAAATAAGTCCAAAATAAGTGATTTTTTGCCCTTTTTTTTTTGGAACAAAATAAGTGATTTTTTGCCCTTTTTTTTTGGAACAAAATAAGTGATTTTTTCGGATTTCAAGAATGACTTAATGATACTTTTACTATATTGTGCTTGGAATAAATAGATAGTAAGGTTAAAATATCAATTCAATTGATAATTAATGCTAAAAAGTGACTTTGAGAGTATTAAAATGTCAAAGCCAGTAATCAAATGATCGGTGGGGTCAGAAATCCATAAAGTTTAAATCTCGGATCCATATTTGTGAGGATCCAATCTATAACGGAAACAATAAAAGACTGAATATTCACAACAATCCAATGAGTGATCTTTTTGTACTTTTTTACAACTTGGACAGTTGGAATAAGTACAGTAAATCAACGCTCAATTAACAAACAACGTTATGCTTAGGATTCATGTATGCATCGGAACAATAATGAATGTATTGTTGGCGGAAAATCCAATGAAATATTCTTTACAACGTTAACGTATAAACAATATTAGGAGGATAATCTCAACAGCAAATCCAATGAAAACAGTGAAGTGACATAATTACCCATGGTCGAGAGCTTTCGATGGAAACTGTTGAGAACAGGAGTAGTAGCAGTAGTTCTGATCTGAGCTTTCAAACTGATCGGAGATTTCCAATTCCACCGCAGCGATCGCACGGCGGAGGAGAAGCTCAAAGAACGGTGCTGCTGATTAGAGAAAAAATAAGAAGAAGAAGAGCCACTAGGGCGGTAAAAAGAAGCAGAAGAAGAGGAAGAAAGAGTTGTAGAGATGGACGAAGAGGAAAATCTCGGCTTGGAGAGAGCAGCAGAAAAAGAATTGTACATTACCGTCTATGGCTACTATATATATATTGGTATATAATGGGTATATAGTATATACAGCAAATCAGATTCAAATAATAATGACAAGTTAGGTAGGTGGGGGCAAAACGGGTAGGTGGGGGTAGTAGGGGTAGGCGTGTGGAGACGGGCCTAGGGTCGTGTGCCGTGAAAAGAAAACAGCAAAATTTGCTGTTAGAAAATATGGAAGAGTGAGGACTCGTGTGAAGAGATGAGGATGAACCGATGAAGATGATGAGTTTGTATAATTTGACGGGAAAGAAATATTAAAAAATAGAATATATGGAGATTTTTGTAGTATATGAAAATTATTATCCTTCTACACCAGACTATTTTTGATTTTTTGTTTTTTTTTGTTTTTTTTTGTTTTTTTTTTGTTTTATGAGATCAGTATTATAAAACAAGTACTGGGAGGGGCAAATGGGGTGTTGGGTAGTAGCCACTAGGGATAGGCGTGTGGACTTGGACAGTCTCCAAGGTTACTCTAATATGAGCACAAATTCAAAAATAGTTAAATTTATAAGTGGCCGTTAAAAATAGATTAATTTTAAAAATAATTAAAATTTAATCACTTTTTATGTAAAAATAAATTTGACCAAAAATATTATTTAAAATTCGAAAAATACGTCAGTATATTATATTAGAATTCCAGCATAAGTATATTTGAACTCTGGCATATTATACTAAAGTTCCAGGATAAGTATGTTGGAAATCCAACATAATATACTGGAGTTCCAACAAAGTATATCGGTACAGTATACTAGGCTGGAAGTTCATACACAAGTGCTCGAATCTTTAGTATACTATGCTAGAACTTTTCGTGTGTTGGAGTTCCAGCATAATATGCTGGAAGTTCGTACACAAGTGCACCGAACTCCAGTATACTATGGTGGAACGCTCTATGCTGCAGCAAAATAGTGACTATTTTTCATTGACTTAATAAATAATGACTATTTTTTAATGATCAATCTAAAAATTGGCTAGACTGTGCTATTTTTACCTAAATATTACACTAAATTCTATTTTGAGGTATTATTTGGTATTTTGATACTCCAACCCAATGTAATTTCTGACACTATTTTAGTGTGCGAATAGTTTTACACATATTCGTCACCGCCATTACTATTTATTAATATTTGTTCTTATATAATATTTTAATTTAACATATTATTAATTGTACTTTTTTGTATTTAGGTCCCTAATACACCTAATTATTTTTCTTGTGATATCTTTATAATATTAATTTTATATCTTAATTTTGTTGTATAATTTTTTTAAATTAATTTTTGTGTTTATTATTTTTATATAAAATTGTGGGTTAATTTTATTATAAGCTATAATTGAATAAAACAATATAACCATCACAAAAATAAAAAGTACAAATATAAAATATAATATGTTTTTAATAAATAACACAAAGTTCATTAAATAGCACAATATAAATATTAATAAATTAGAGGATGACACAGATTAAAATTGAAAATACATTAAATAGCATATAATTTAGAAAATTATAAAATAATTTAGTACTCTAGTAGGTCGACTCCATATCTACAAATATCATTAAAATATTGAATGCATGGCATAGGATTATTGTGATTGTGGCTATTGAAATTATTGACTCAGTTTATCCATTATTTATGTTGTTTTTGTCAAATAAACTCACGAATATTTAGATCTTCAATAGAACCAAAACTCGACAATAAAGTTTTTTTTGTTGAATTATGGGTCATGGGTCGCTTCATATGGACTGATCCGACCCATTTAAGAGAGACAAGGGAGAGAGATTAAGGAAAGTTACCACTAGACCACAAACTTTTCTGCCTATTTATGTGAAGGAGAAAATATAGAACTACGGACAGTAAGAATTTTTTCTGAATCTCTTCTACTCCAAACGAAAAATACACACAAGTAAGGGCATCTAATTGGTGGAAGATTAACTTTGTTTCCTATTGATTCAAAGTTCGGGTTGGGCAATTATTTTTGTTATGAGTTCACAATTCTTCCGATGCATTGACAAGTACGCTAATGTTGCTCTTGCCCCACGATTATTAATCTAACAATGGTATCAGAACATGGTTGTATATGTACTTCGTTTTCTCTGCTGCAATTTTATCTTTATAAAGAAAAGTTTGCATTTTATCTTTGTTTGAGGAGTTAACAAAATGATATATATGTGACCATCAAGTCTGTCACAATCAATTATTTTGAACTCTCGTGTATTTATAACAAAAGGGTGTGCTCCCAGAAACAAGTGAGGCATCATTCTTGCAATTTGTTTCGATGGTCATGGATCGACACCTTAATGACTTGATTAAGTAAAACACGTGAGACGTAGATTTTTTATGAATAACCCGATTAAGAAAAATATTTGAAGAAGTAGATTTTTATGCGTATGTTATTTTTCAAGTTCTCAATATGTCTTTATGCATAATTACTCGGCCTATAGATAAGAGCCTATAACTTGGCATGTTTTAGGTTTTGCTTATTGCGGTACTATGACTTTATAAATATATCCTACTAGATGGACCAAATCAATAATAAGATGATATAGTAAATAACTTTTAAGTTAGCAAAGAACAGTGGGTAGTATAGTGAAGTGCAATCAACAATTCTAATGGGTTGGAACACTTTTAAAACTCCTTTTATTTTTCAATATTAACAATTGTATCTATATGGATCACTACATTGACTCTAGCTTCAATCATGTTCAATAGATGAGGTGTATGTGGAAATTTTGACAAATATATATATGTTCCCATCTCTTTTCACGTGAGGAGCGAGATACAAGACTCAAAAGTGAGGTTAATTCCGTTCTGGAATGCTAGTTCATAAGCATTCTATTTTCATTATATGTTTTTACTTGTTGAAACTAGAAAATGGTGGTTGTGGACCAACAAAATTTTAGTTTCACTAAGTCAAGGTCTTTATCACACTTGTTTATTCACGATATCATGTGATTGCTAGAAATTATGCTTTAATTAAACTCACTGAGTGAGGTTTGGTAGCAATCTCTATAGTTAATTAATGTATTGTGTTGTGCCTATTATGGTAGTAACCGATTGGTATTATTGCATGTCATTCTACTTTTGGTTTTATGTTTAGATAATTATTTATTTGATTTATCCCGGATTTACTAACATTGTTTTGTTTTGTTTTGTTTTGTTTGTTGATTTTCTCTCTCTTTTTCTGAGCCGAGGGTCGGCCGGAAACAGCCTCTCTACCCTTTTGGGTAGGGGTAAGGCCTGTGTACGTATTACCCTCCCCAGACCCCACTTTGTGGGAACATACTGGGTAGTTGTTGTTGTTATCTACTTAATATAGAAAATTATTTGAGCCCTTATCACTTATATTGATATACTTCTACGAGTTATTGTGACATATGTTGTCACATTGAGTAGTTGTAGTCATTCTTATTATGTTCTTGGTCCAATTTCATATATGGTTAAACATAGACAAATTTGAATTACTCCAAGTGGGAGTTCTCAAAGTCAAGGAAGTGGACAACGTAGAAAGGTACGTTGTCGCCTTTTTCTATAATGATTCAGACTCGGAGCCTGAAGTCATCAATAATGTCTCAAGGGCGAGACAAAATGTGTTAAGGGATCAAATGGTTGAACGGATGGAAAAGAAACGAAATTTAAGGAGTTTAAGGAATTTAAAACGGGTCCTGATGTTTCCGCTCCTAAACATGTACACCTTTTTAAGATAAACAGAGCCGAAATGGCTAATTACATAGAAATTACTGATTGGGAAGCATTAGCTATTCTAGCATATTCTTTTCGAGAGCTTTGGGGTGAAATTTTAACTAAGATTTATCATGATGTTTGGCCTAGTACACCTTTTAGCGTATATGAGCAGAAGTTAGTGTTCGATTGGTATATGAATGTACTAGCAAACAAGTAAATTGTTATTATGTGTTTTATCTTAATGAAATTTATATATGTTATTTGTCTCACGAGTCACATACATTGTTTATTATATTTTTTTTGTAAAGTACACACTAAGAAGTGATTTAAATATTAATTAAAAATATTTTAATATAGATGATGAATGAAAACGTAGTGACTATTCTATTATATACTAAATGTAGAATTAATATTATAATTAATTTATTTGAGTGTGTAATCACATGCATAAATTTATTAAAGTATATATTGATGAGTTAAACTTGTAATATTGTCTTTAATAACAGACATAACATCAAAAAGTATCATTGCCGACTTGAACAAGGGTGACAGACTGAATGGGAAAATTATGAAATATGGAGTCGTACGATGTGATATGTACTCGAACAGAAAAATGCTCTTGAAAGTATTAGCAGTGTTATGAGTCACCCAAAGAAGGGTAACACTGCCCAACACAGAAGGGACGTGGAAACTTACAATATTTGGAAAAAGAAAGGTAGCATTTCAAAATGCATCTCTTAGTGCTATATATGTTTCTACCACTATTTTACTAATTGAATCTTATCCTGTGTGGATTGTAGACTCAGGGGCCACCGACCATGTGAGCCGCGATAGAGAAGCGTTTATAGAGTTTCGTTGAGTTTCACATGGATCACAGCATGTATATGTAGGAAATAATCAAAGCTTGAAATCAAAGGGATAGGCACTTGCAGAATGGACATGCGTGGTGGCTGATCTTTGATGTTGCATGACATCCTATATGTTCCAGAGATTCGACGAAACTTAGTATCTATACCTGTTATTCTAGATTTAGATTTTAATTTGAAGTTTAGTCGCAATGGTCTTAGAATTACTCAAGACAATTTTTTTTTTTATGGTTTTGGACATCGTTATGATGGTTTTATTATGTTAGATTGTAATCCTTCTACATATAACTATTATGTTAACTGTTGTGTTATGGCATGTTATTCTAGTAACAATGAAGTTGTCGCTATTACATGGCATGCAAGATTAGGTCACATAGGGCAGGATTGAATGAATAGAATGGTTAAGGAAGGATATTTAGGTCCTTTCTCTAAAATTGAAATGCCAACTTGTGAAAATTATCTTGCCGGAAAGATTACGCGTAAAGCATTTGGAAATACTAGTAGAGCAGATTTTCCATTGCAATTAATCCATTATGATATCTATGGTCCAATAAATGTGATGGCTAGGTCTGGTGCTTTATATTTCATTACGTTCATTGATGAGTTCACACACTCTGGTTATGTCTATATGATCTCTTATAAATTTGAAGCACTTGAATGCTTTAAGAAATATGTGAATGAAATTAAGAATCAATTAGACAAAAGGATTAAGACCTTAAGAACTGGTAGGAGACGTGTATCTTTCAAAAGAATTTGAAGGATTGTGCAATGAAAAGGGAATTACGAGACAGTTAATTATTCCATACACACCTCAACAAAAATGGTTAAACAGAAAGAAGAAATAGAACACTACTAGATATGATAAGGTCCATGATGGCGCAGACAAATTTACCTATCTCCTTTTGGGGAGATGCTTTCTTGACTGTAACTTATAAATTGAACAAAGTGCCTTCTAAATAAGTTTTTTCTATTTCTTTATGAGCTATGGACTGGTCATAAATCAAACTTAAAGGACTTACGACCTTGGGGTTGTGTTGCATACGTAAAAGATTATTTTAACAAGTTTGGTAAATTAGGTCCAAAAGACAAAAATGTATCTCTATAAGATATCCAGAACACTCCAAAGGGTATGTTTTCATTGGTGAATTAGAGGAAAGAAGTGTTACTGAGATTGAATCGCGAGATGTCACATTTTTGGAAAATAATTTTCCAAAGAAGGGCGAGGTAAAGAATTAAGAGCCTCTTTATGAAATGTTGAACTCAAACAGTCAGCAAGTGGCTTCTGACACAGTTAATAATCAAATTGATCAAGATCTTATTCTTGATCCGAGTGGGAGTGAGAACTCTTAATCCCAAAATCCTTCAGAGTGCAAGGAAAATATAAATGTGCTTATGGCATTGAAGATTGTATTTTCTTAGTATCTCCGTAGAAATGGATGAGCTAAAGTTTGTGATTGAGGCTTTTATCGAGCTGTGAAAAAAATGAGTGGATGAAAGCAATGAAAGAAGAATTAGAGTTCATGAAAACCAACAAAGTCTGGCATTTAGTTGATCTTCTACATGGGTATAGATGGTTAAGATCCTCATTAAGATTCTAAAGAAAAAGGCTAAAAATGAATGGCAAAAGTGAATGTGGGGCAGTATGTTTATCCTTGGAGAGAGCCTTTGTGAGTCCACCAATGGCGAGTGTTGAAAGAGAGAACATCTACACCTTTCCATGCATTGGAATTCTTACTTATATCATCCAATCTCAGCACATTCTTCCCTTGTATTGAGTTTATATCTACCAAATATGGTGTTCTATAAATGATATACTCACTCCATAGAAAAACCAAATTTTCAATAATTAGCTCAAGTACGCGCTCGTCACCTCACGTACGAGGCATTTCAATTACCACGATAATAATCCTAACGGGAAAAGTCCCCCACACAAGGTTAGACAAGTCACTTACCTTGAACAAGTGCAACTCAACCCGAACCACGCCCTTGCCACGAGTATCCGACTCCAAATAGACCAAATCTATTAAATTTATTTTCATAATAATGTAAATAACACTTCAAGTAACTGATTTTATAATTAAATTCTAAGGTAATGTGCAAAATTAATTAAAATGACCAAAGCGACCCTCGGACCCACGTCTCGAAAATTGGGTAAAATTTACATTTTTGGAATCCTCACCACTCTCACGAGTCTAACTGTATAAAATATCCAAATCCCGTCATTTACCTCAATTTTAACTCCAAATTAGTGTAAAACACACAATTACTTTTTTAACAAACACTACTAATTAGAGGTGCCAAAATTAATTAACTCTATGTTTTAGCAATCCGTCTAATTTTCTCACGTTTGAACGGTTGCGTTTTGTTGACTTGATCCAACTCAAGTTGTTGGTTTAACGGGTCAAAATATTATAACCTCATAGGTCAAAATACTAGTAAACGGAATGGACTAGTAAAGGAAGTGCAGACTATCCGAAATTAAAATTTAGTATTTATACATGCCCAAATAATTTTGGATTTTGGATCGGATAGAGTTAAAATTATATCAGCCCAAATCCGATCCAAATATCCAAATTTTGAATAACATAATCTGAAACCCGAACCAAATATTCAAAATTCAAAATTTTAAATTGAGCGGATCAATTCGAATTTCGGATATCTGATCCAAATGATCCGCCATAGCCACTCGTATCAAGCCCACCTTATCTCACCGCATGCGTTTCAACCCCCAGACCTTATGTCACCGCATGCGCATCAATATCATAACATATCACAAATCTGTAACGACCCGACCGGTCGTTTTAGAAAATTACGCCCCAATCCCTAATTTAACTGTTCCCCTAAGTTCATTTCTGCTATTGTGAGTTGCCGGGAGAGTTGGTTCCAAAAATTTGAGCATTTTGGGACACTTAGTCCCTAAATAAGAGCTTTGAAACTAGAAAACGGTTCGTAGCCGGAACAGTGTTAAGACGATCTCGGAACGGAAATCCGATGGTTCCATTAGCTCCGTTAGGTGATTTCGGGGTTGGGAGCGCGTTCGGAATATATTTTGGAGGTCCGTAGCTCAATTAGGCTTGAAATGCCGAAGGTTGAAATTTTAGCGAATCCGATCGATAGGTGAGATTTTGATCCGGGGGTCGGAATGGAATTCCGACAATTTCTGTAGCTTCGTTATGTGATTTTGGATATGTCCGCAAATTTTCAGGTCATTCGGACGTCGTTTGGACGGGTTTTTGATCGAATATGCAATTCGGAAAGTTTTAAGAAATTTAGGCTTGAATTCGATGAGAATTATGGGTTTTGATGTTGTTAGACGTGTTTTGAGGATTTGAGCAAGTTCGAATTAAGTATTAAGATGTGTTGGTATGTTTGGATGAGGTCCCGGGGGCCTCGGGGTGTTTTCGGATGGTTAATCGGGAGAAAAACATGGAAAATTGTAGAACTGGTGCACTGCTTCTGTTGTTTCCGCTCCTGCGGACTTTTGGACGCAGGAGCGAGTCCGCAGAAGCGGACGAGGTGCGCCTGCCTCTGTTGTTTCCGCTCCTGCGGAAATTTGGGCGCAGGAGCGGGTGCGCTGAAGCGGACCAGGAGCCGCAGAAGCGGTGACCGCAGAAGCGGATCATTTTCCGCTGAAGCGGAAACGCGGGGGCGGACTGGGAGTCGCAGAAGCGACCATCGCAGAAGCGGAAGGGGAGCCGCTTAGGCGAGTCCGCAGAAGCGGACGCCCAGTCGCAGAAGCGGACGTATCCGCAGGAGCGGTCCAGTCTCCGTAGAAGCGGACGCGTAGGAGCGGAAATACTTCCGCAGAAGCGGAAATCGCTGTAAGTTAAGTGTATCAGAAGTTACAAAATTTCATAAACATTTTAACATTTGGGGGTCTCGGCTTAAGGGCGACTTTGGGCGATTTTGAGGAAGAAATCAAGGGAAATCATCGGGTAATCAACTATGAACTCATATTATGATTAGTATTGATAATATCATGCAATTATATCATGAAAATGGAGGAATTTGGGGTAATTATGGAGGATTTAACCCTAGGCCTAAATGTTAGAAAATCTCCGATTTGAGTGGGCAAATGGAGTCCGATTTTGGTAAATTTTATATGCCTAGACTCGTATTGAGATAAGGAACCCGAAAATATAATTTTCGTGATTTTTCGATAAGCGTACCGAAAGTCGGGTTTTGACAACTTGTGAGTTTTGGTGCATTTTGAGTTATTTTGATTTGGGTAATACCCAATTGGCCTATTTTGATGCGATTCTATTGATTTTTATCAGATACTACACTTGTGGAGGCCGACATTCGTGGCAAGAAGGTTATTTCTTAGCGGTTTTGTACCGGAATTGAGGTAAGTGGCTTGTCTAACCTCGTGTGGGGGAATTTTCACCCTAGGATATTATGTGATAGTTTAAATGCCTTGTACGCGAGGTGACGGGCGTGTACATGCGCTGGTTGTTGAACCCGTACTTTATTCAAATGTTCGATGAGCGATATCCCTGTCTTGGTTGTTAATTTGATATTTTACCCGGTAGTGGTTAGAAGAGCATGATTAGGTAGCACTTAACTGTTTAGTTGCCTAATTGCCTTATTTGAACTCCTTGTTAATTATTGGCACTATTTTTCGGTGAAGTTATAGTTGAGCATAATTATTTCTCTCTGTGGATTTCCTTAATTGGCTGTGCTTGTGGACTGCGGGTTCGATTCCCGGAGACCCAGGGCTGTGGGTTCGATTCCCGGAGACCCGATGTGATATTGGTAGGGACTACGGGTTCGATTCCCGAGATCCTGAGTTATTGGTAGGGACTACGGGTTTGATTCCCGAGATCCTGAGTTATTAGTAGGGACTACGGGTTCGATTTCCCGAGATCCTGAGTTATTGGTAGGGACTGCGGGTTCGATTCCCGGAGATCCTGAGTTATTGTGATATTATTGAGACATGGGCTGCGGGTTCGATTCCCGGAGACCCAGGGGTACTGAGAATGGGACTGGGGGTTCAATTCCCACAGATCCTGGATTTGTCTATTTGAGTTGGTTATTTGTTATTAGCTTGATTGTAGACAGTTTCAGTAAACATCGTAAATGTTGTTATTTTGGGAAATTTTTTGTTGTTTTATGTTAAACTGTGTATTTTGTTACCATCATATTTTTATTGTTTCTCAGTAGGGCCCTGACCTTCCTCGTCACTACTCCATCGAGGTTAGGCTTGGCACTTACTGAGTACCGCCGTGGTGTACTCATGCTACTCTTCTGCACACTTTTGTTGTGCAGATCCGGGTACATCAGAGGAGGCTCGTACTAGGTGATTCCGCAGCTTTCTGGGAGACTTCGAGGTATGATCTGCTACGTCCGCGGATCCGGAGGCTTCCCATCTATTCTAGTATTACTAGTTGACATTTTCTTCATTTCGTTGTTAGATACTCTTTACACATAGAGCCACAGTTGTATTTCTCTTTTAGTCTGTGTTACCGTGGGGTTCCGGATCTTGGTAGTGATTTATTTATTTTGTGACGGATGTATGTGCCAAGCGGCACGGATTACATATCTTTTATGTTATTTTCCGCTGTTTCCTATTTAAGTGTTTATAATTTATGGATTCCGCAACGTGTTAGGCTTACCTAGTCTTGGGGACTGGGTGCCATCACGACATGTTCACAATTGGTGAACTAGGGTCGTGACAAGTTGGTATCAGAGCTCTAGGTTCATAGGAGTCACGGGACACGGACCGGTTACTTAGAGTCTCGCTGATCGATACGGAGACGTCTGTATTTATCTACGAGGGCTATGTAACTGTTTAGGAAACTCTTCATTTCTTTTGGATTCCTTGTCGTGCGACATTTTTGGCATCAAAAAAAATCTAAACTATTCTTTCTATTCTCTCACGGATGGTGAGGACACGAGCTAACCGTGATGATCGGGTACCCGCGCCCCTGTTTGCTGCCGTCGGAGGCCGGGGCCGAGGTAGAGGGACGAGGACGCGCCCGAGGTGCGGCCACGGCACCATCGCGCGCCGCCGGCCGAGGTGCCACCGGTAGATCGAGGTTGGAGCGCGAGGCACCGGTACACCGACTACAGCTGCTACTACTCCGGCACTACAGGACCCTGGCTCAGTTCACGAGCATGTATACCACTTTGGCCCGGGCGGGATTGCTTCCTCTTGTTGCAGCTACATCTCAGGCCGGGGGAGGGGCCCGGACTCCCGTAGCCGTTACACCGGAGCAGCGTGTGCCGGTGGGACATGTTCCAGATGTTTTGGTTATGCCTCCTGCCGCCCCAGCACAACCGGGAGGTGGACCAGCTGCCTCTGAGGACGAGCAGCGTAGATTAGAGAGGTTCGAGAAATATGATCCTCCAGTGTTTAGTGGCCTGGCTTCAGATGATGCATTGGGTTTTCTGGAGGAGTGTCATCGTATTCTTCGTACTATGGGGATTGTGGAGACCGGCGGGGTTTCCTTCACTGCTTTTCAGTTTCGCGGGGCCGCTTATGATTGGTGGCGCACGTATGAGTTGGATAGTCCAGAGGAGTCTGCTTCATTGACCTGGACGTAGTTTTCAGATCTATTTTTGAGGGAGTTTGTTCCACAGAGCCTTAGGGATTCTTGGCGCTCGGAGTTTGAGCGGTTGCGACAGGGCTCCATGTCAGTATCGGAGTATGCCATCAGTTTCACCCGTCTGGCCAGGCATGCACCGGCCTTGGTAGCCACGGTTCGGGAGAGAGTACGGAGATTTATTGAGGGCTTGATTCCGCCTATCCGATCCAGCATGGCCAGAGAGTTGGAGACAGATATATCTTATCAGCAGGCAGTTAGCATTGCCGGGAGGATCGAGAGTATGCTCCCTAGAGAGCGGGGAGATAGAGAGGCCAAGAGGTCTCGTGAGTCGGGCCATTTCTCTGGTGCCCGTACTTCAGCAGTCGGTCGTTTTGGCAGGGGTTATTCCGGTCATCCAGTTCACTCAGCATTGCCCGCAGCCGGTAGTACCCCAGCTCTTCCAGCACCTCAGGAGCCTTATTATGCTCCCCCAGTTTCCAGTGCGCCTCCTGCGCGGGGTCCTTCCAGGGGTCAGACTAGTGGGGGTGACGCCGGTCAGTCACAGTCGCCGTGTCCTCCCAGAGCTTGCTTTGGGTGCGGGGATACTCGCCATCTGGTCAGGGAGTGCCCCAGGCGTAGGAGTGGAGCCCCTCATCAGTCTTCGCAGCCTCAGCGTAGTTCTCAGGGCCAGCAGGCTATCATTCCAGCTCCAGCTGCCACTCCACCTGCCCAGTCAGCCAGGGGCGGGGGTCAGGGTTCCAGAGGCCGCCCTCGAGAGGGGGGACAGGCCAGATTCTATGCTATTCCCGATCGCGCTGCGGCTGTTGCATCTGATTCTGTTATCACAGGTATTATTCTGGTTAGTCACAGGGAGGCATCGGTTCTATTCGACCCTGGTTCCACTTTTTCATATGTGTCTTCTTACTTTGCTTCTCATCCGGGTGTGCCTCGGGATTCTTTGAGTGCCCCCATTTATGTTTCCACTCCGGTGGGTGATTCTTTGGTAGTGGACCGCGTATATCGGTCGTGTTTGGTTACCATTTGTGATTTTGAGACCCAGAGCGGATCTATTGCTGCTTGGGATGGTCGATTTTGATATTATTCTGGGCATGGACTGGTTGTCGCCCCATTATGCTATTCTTGATTGTCACGCCAAGACCGTGACGCTGGCTATGCCAGGCATTCCACGTATTGAGTGGAGTGGTACTCTAGATCACACCCCTAGTCGTGTTATTTCTTTTCTCAGAGCTCAGCGGATGGTTGAGAAGGGGTGTGCTGCTTATCTTGCCTATGTGCGGGACGTCAGTATTGACCCTCCCTCCATTGATTCTGTTCATGTGGTACGTGACTTTGCTGATGTATTTCCAGTCGATCTTCCGGGCATGCCGCCTGACAGAGACATTGACTTTGCTATTGACTTGTTGCCGGGCACTCAGCCCATTTCTATTCCACCGTACCGTATGGCTCCTCCCGAATTAAAGGAGTTGAAGGATCAGTTACAGGAGTTATTGGGCAAGGGTTTTATTCGACCCAGTGTTTCGCCTTGGGGTGCTCCTGTATTGTTTGTGAAGAAAAAGGACGGTTCTATGCGTATGTGTATTGACTATCGTCGGCTGAATAAGGTTACAGTGAAGAACCGGTATCCTTTGCCCCGTATTGATGATTTATTTGACCAATTACAGGGCGCACATGTGTTTTCTAAGATTGATTTGCGCTCTGGGTATCACCAGCTGAAGATTCGGGAGCCAGATATCCCGAAGACTGCCTTCAGGAACCGGTATGGTCACTATGAGTTCCTCGTGATGTCTTTTGGGTTGACTAATGCCCCAGCAGCATTTATGCATTTGATGCACAGTGTGTTCAGGCCTTATCCGGACTCGTTCGTGATTGTCTTCATTGATGATATTCTAGTATATTCTCGGAGCCGGGAAGAGCACGAGCGGCATTTGAGGATAGTGCTTCGGATCCTGAGGGAGAAGCAGCTTTATGCCAAGTTCTCTAAATGTGAATTTTGGTTGAGTTCGGTGGCATTTTTGGGCCACGTAGTGTCGAGTGATGGTATTCGAGTAGATCCGAGGAAGGTGGAGGCCGTGCGAAGTTGGCCCAGACCCTCCTCCGCTACTGAGATTCGGAGTTTCCTTGGTTTGGCGGGCTACTACCGTCGTTTCGTAGAGGGTTCTCTTCGATTGCGGCACCTATGACGAGATTGACCCAAAGGGTGCCCCTTTCCGGTGGACGGACGAGTGTGAGGCGAGCTTTCGAAAGCTCGAAGAGAGCTTTGACTTCGGCCCCTATATTGATATTGCCTACGAGTTCGGGGTCCTATACTGTATATTGTGATGCCTCACGAGTTGGACTCGGTGCGGTATTGATGCGGGACGGTAGGGTGATTGCCTACGCGTCGAGACAGCTGAAGGTGCATGAGAAGAATTACCCCGTTCATGATTTGGAGCTAGCTGCCATTGTTCACGCCTTGAAAATTTGGCGTCATTATTTATATGGGGTTCCTTGTAAGATCTACACTGATCACCGGAGCTTGCATCACTTGCTTAAGCAGAAAGACCTGAATATGCGTCAGAGGAGATGGTTGGAACTACCGAAGGACTATGATATTACTATTCTCTATCATCCGGGCAAGGCTAATGTGGTTGCTGATGCCTTGAGTCGTCGGGCAGAGAGTTTGGGAAGCTTGGCATATCTACCGGCTTCGGAGAGGCCTATGGCGATGGATGTTCAGGCCTTGGCCAGGCAGTTGGTTAGACTGGATCTTTCGGAGCCCAGCCGGGTTCTAGGCTTGTGTGGTTTCTCGGTCTTCTCTATTTGACCGCATCAGGGAGCGTCAGTTCGACGACCCTCACTTGCTTGTCCTTTAGGATAGAGTTCGGCGTGGTGATGCTCGGGATGTTACCATCGGGGAAGATGGAGTTATGAGGATGCAGGGCCGTATCTGTGTGCCCAATGTAGATGACCTTCGAGAGCTGATTCTAGCAGAGGCCCATAGTTCGCGGTATTCCATCCATCCGGGTGCCGCGAAGATGTATCAGGACTTGAAACAGCATTACCGGTGGAGGCGGATGAAGAGGGATATAGTTGATTATGTTTCTAGATGCCTCAACTGCCAGCAGGTGAAGTATGAGCATCAGCGTCCGGGTGGATTGATGCAGCGGATTGAGATTCCAGAGTGGAAATGGGAGCGCATCACCATGGACTTTGTATCTGGGCTTCCACGGACTATTAGGAAGTTTGATTCTATTTGGGTTATTGTGGATCGGCTGACCAAGTCCGCCCATTTTATACCGGTAAGTACTACTTATTCATCGGAGCGTCTGGCGGAGATCTATATCAAGGAGATAGTTCGGCTGCATGGTATTCCAGTTTCTATCATATCAGATAGAGGCACTCAGTTCACTTCACGGTTCTGGAGAGCTGTACAGCAGGAGTTAGGTACTCGGGTGGAGCTGAGCACAGCATTTCACCCCCAGACTGATGGGCAGTCCGAGCGCACTATTCAGATTTTGGAGGATATGCTCCGTGCGTGCGTGATTGAGTTTGGAGGTTCGTGGGATCACTTCTTGCCACTGGCGGAGTTTGCTTATAACAACAGCTACCAGTCTAGTATTCAGATGGCACCGTACGAGGCCCTATATGGTAGGAGGTGCAGGTCTCCCGTGGGTTGGTTTGAGCCGGGCGAGGCCAGGTTGCTAGGTACTGATATGGTTCAGGAGGCTATGGACAAGGTCGAGGTGATTCAGGACAGACTTCGTGCGGCCCAGTCTAGACAGAAGAGTTATGCGGACAAGAAGGTTCGCGATGTGGCTTTTATGGTTGGTGAGCGGGTTCTGCTTCGAGTCTCGCCCATGAAGGGCGTTATGAGGTTTGGGAAGAAAGGGAAGCCGAGTCCTAGATTTATTGGCCCTTTTGAGATTTTGAGGCGTGTTGGGGAGGTTGCTTATGAGTTGGCCTTACCTCCCAGCCTAGCCGGAGTTCACCCCGTATTTCATGTCTCCATGCTCCGGAGATACCATGGTGACCCGTCGCACGTGTTGGATTTCACATCTGTTCAACTAGGCAAGGATCTTTCTTATGTTGAGGAGCCAGTAGCCATTCTAGACAGGCAAGTCGGGAAGCTAAGGTCAAAGAACATCGCTTCGGTAAAGGTTCAGTGGCGGGGCCAGCCGGTCGAGGAGGCGACTTGGGAGACCGAGCAGGATATGCGCAGCCAGTACCCTCATCTTTTCACTACTCCAGGTATGTTTTCTATGCTCGTTCGAGGACGAACGAATCTTTAAGTGTGGGAAGATGTAACGACCCGACCGGTCGTTTTAGAAAATTACGCCCCGATCCCTAATTTAACTGTTCCCCTAAGTTCATTTCTGCTATTGTGGGTTGCCGGGAGAGTCGGTTCCGAAAATTTGAGCATTTTGGGACACTTAGTCCCTAAATAAGAGCTTTGAAACTAGAAAACGGTTCGTAGCCGGAACAGTGTTAAGACGATCTCGGAACGGAAATCCGATGGTTCCATTAGCTCCGTTAGGTGATTTCGGGGTTGGGAGCGCGTTCGGAATATATTTTGGAGGTCCGTAGCTCAATTAGGCTTGAAATGCCGAAGGTTGAAATTTTAGCGAATCCGATCGATAGGTGAGATTTTGATCCGGGGGTCGGAATGGAATTCCGACAATTTCTGTAGCTTCGTTATGTGATTTTGGATATGTCCGCAAATTTTCAGGTCATTCGGACGTCGTTTGGACGGGTTTTTGATCGAATATGCAATTCGGAAAGTTTTAAGAAATTTAGGCTTGAATTCGATGAGAATTATGGGTTTTGATGTTGTTAGACGTGTTTTGAGGATTTGAGCAAGTTCGAATTAAGTATTAAGATGTGTTGGTATGTTTGGATGAGGTCCCGGGGGCCTCGGGGTGTTTTCGGATGGTTAATCGGGAGAAAAACATGGAAAATTGCAGAACTGGTGCACTGCTTCTGTTGTTTCCGCTCCTGCGGACTTTTGGACGCAGGAGCGAGTCCGCAGAAGCGGACGAGGTGCGCAGGAGCGGGTGGTTCCGCAGAAGCGGAAGAATTTCCGCTGAAGCGGGCTCGCGGGTGCGAGCCTGGGATCGCAGAAGCGGACGAGAGAAATTGGGCATGGTCCGCAGAAGCGGACTTTTTTTCCGTTTGGGCGAGACCGCAGAAGCGGTCATTTATGCGCAGAGGCGGAATTGTCCGCAGAAGCGGATGCTTCTTCGCAGAAGCGGATGCTTCTTCGCAGAAGCGGAGCCGCTTAAGCGGTCCTCTTGTTCGCAGAAGCGGAAATGGCCGGCTAGGCCTGGAACCGCAGAAGCGACCCTTTGGTCGCGGATACGGGAGCATAGAAGCGGAAAATATTCCGCAGAAGCGAAAATCGCTGTAAGTAAGTGTATCAGAAGTTAGAAAAATTTCAGAAACATTTTAACATTTGGGGGTCTCGGCTTAGGGCGATTTTGGGCGATTTTGAGGAGGAAATCAAGGGAAATCATGAGGTAATAAACTATGAACTCATATTATGATTAGTATTGATAATATCATGCAATTATATCATGAAAATGGAGGAATTTGGGGTAATTATGGAGGGTTTAGCCCTAGTCTTGAACTTTAGAAAATCTCTGATTTGAGTGGGCAAATGGAGTCCGATTTTGGTAAATTTTATATGCCTAGACTCGTATTGAGATAAGGAACCCGAAAATATAATTTTCGTGATTTTTCGATAAGCGTACCGAAAGTCGGGTTTTGACAACTTGTGAGTTTTGGTGCATTTTGAGTTATTTTGATTTGGGTAATACCCAATTGGCCTATTTTGATGCGATTCTATTGATTTTTATCAGATACTACACTTGTGGAGGCCGACATTCGTGGCAAGAAGGTTATTTCTTAGCGGTTTTGTACCGGAATTGAGGTAAGTGGCTTGTCTAACCTCGTGTGGGGGAATTTTCACCCCTAGGATATTATGTGATAGTTTAAATGCCTTGTACGCGAGGTGACGGGCGTGTACATGCGCTGGTTGTTGAACCCGTACTTTATTCAAATGTTCGATGAGCGATATCCCTGTCTTGGTTGTTAATTTGATATTTTACCCGGTAGTGGTTAGAAGAGCATGATTAGGTAGCACTTAACTGTTTAGTTGCCTAATTGCCTTATTTGAACTCCTTGTTAATTATTGGCACTATTTTTCGGTGAAGTTATAGTTGAGCATAATTATTTCTCTCTCTGGATTTCCTTAATTGGCTGTGCTTGTGGACTGCGGGTTCGATTCCCGGAGACCCAGGGCTGTGGGTTCGATTCCCAGAGACCCGATGTGATATTGGTAGGGACTACGGGTTCGATTCCCGAGATCCTGAGTTATTGGTAGGGACTACGGGTTCGATTCCCGAGATCCTGAGTTATTGGTAGGGACTACGGGTTCGATTTCCCGAGATCCTGAGTTATTGGTAGGGACTGCGGGTTCGATTCCCGGAGATCCCTGAGTTATTGTGATATTATTGAGACATGGGCTGCGGGTTCGATTCCCGGAGACCCAGGGGTACTGAGAATGGGACTGGGGGTTCAATTCCCACAGATCCTGGATTTGTCTATTTGAGTTGGTTATTTGTTATTAGCTTGATTGTAGACAGTTTCAGTAAACATCGTAAATGTTGTTATTTTGGGAAATTTTTTGTTGTTTTATGTTAAACTGTGTATTTTGTTACCATCATATTTTTATTGTTTCTCAGTAGGGCCCTGACCTTCCTCGTCACTACTCCATCGAGGTTAGGCTTGGCACTTACTGAGTACCGCCGTGGTGTACTCATGCTACTCTTCTGCACACTTTTGTTGTGCAGATCCAGGTACATCAGAGCAGGCTCGTACTAGGTGATTCTGCAGCTTTCTGGGAAACTTCGAGGTATGATCCGCTACGTCCGCGGATCCGGAGGCTTCCCTTCTATTCTAGTATTACTAGTTGACATTTTCTTCATTTCGTTGTTAGATACTCTTTACACATAGAGCCACAGTTGTATTTCTCTTTTAGTCCGTGTTACCGTGGGGTTCCGGATCTTGGTAGTGTTTTATTTATTTTGTGACGGATGTATGTGCCAAGCGGCACGGATTACATATCTTTTATGTTATTTTCCGTTGTTTCCTATTTAAGTGTTTATAATTTATGGATTCCGCAACGTGTTAGGCTTACCTGGTCGTGGGGACTGGGTGCCATCACGACATGTTCACAATTGGTGAACTAGGGTCGTGACAAAATCGCACCTCAATTGCTCAATATTACAACTTGCAAGAGAAATCAAACATTAATAAAATTTTACAACAAGGAGCCCATGGCTCAAACACAATGTACACAAGTCTTAATAAAAACCCACCGGAAGAGAATAACTCAATAGAATGATATTTCACAACTTAACACTTTGCCTCAATAGGAATCGCGACATTTGCAACTCAATACCAATTTCAACAACAAGATATTTCAAGAATAGCAATTTCAAGTAAAGAATTCAACAGTTAGATAATGAATACAGAATAAAGTAAACAAGAACTTTAATAAATATGAGAGCAATTAGAAAGTAAAAGATACGCGAGTAGATATGTGAAATTCTAAAAATGACGACTATAACATGTTAAGGTAACTCAATTAAGACATGAAAAAAATCTACATAGCTAAACACCGGTAATTTCCAAATTTAGTCCGTGTACACACCTCTCACCTTCCATACACGTCTTTTACATATCACAATTATCACAAACAATACAATTTCTAAGTGAAAACTCTCCCACACAAAGTTAGGCAAACCACGTATCTCAAACCACGCTAAATCAATCCACAAAAAGGCCTTTTCCTCGATGATCCAACTTCGAACAGTTCGAATCTAGCCAAAAATAACTAATTTAACTATATATATAACTATACGAAACTAATTTAAACAATGAAATTATAACCTTTACGAAGAATTAAAAAGTCACCCCAAAAAGTCAACCTGAACTGTGTGTCCCATTTCTCTCCGAAACTCACTCGAAACCCAAACCAAACACCCTAGCAAGTTACATAACTACAATATAAGATATAAGAGGTAATAAATAGGCGATCGAGGCTTAAAAATTTAAAACGACATGCCGAGTCGTTACATCGAATTGGAGCTTCTATTGCTAGACTAGTGGCGAGTGGGTATGTCATCTAATTCATCTTCCTCATTTTCTTCGTTCTCATTAAAATTAAAATCATTGCCAAATTGTGTTTATAAAATTTTGTGATCTATTGATTCTTCTGAATTAAATCATAAAATTCGGGGAGTTGGATAAATGAAGTTTCACCAACATAAGTCATATCCTCTACATGTTTTCTAACTTGAGGAAAAGAATTTGGATTACTACTAGAACTAGGACTAGCACCTTTGCTATTTTAAAATGGTTCGATTATGCCTAATATATTTTTAGGAGCCAATTTTAAATAAAAAAATTAAATAAAAAATTAAGAGATACAACAAGTGTACCATGATCAAATATTAAAACTTGAAGAAATTGCCTAAATAATTGCTCAAAATACTTATAAATTACTTTGAAGTTTGAAACTTGCTCCAAAAAATTGCCCAAATACTTAAAATGTAGATGGTTATGAGTGGGTAGAGAGAAGATAAATAGTGTAAGTTTTAAATAAGCATCGAAATATATATACTTAATGTTAAGGCAAAAATACATTGACGGTTCATTAAAATTGACAATAATTTTTACTTAGTCCCTTTAACTTTAGATTGTACGTATATTTTAATACCACTCAATATTTACCTATTAAATATTAAAGACTAACATGACAAAAAAGTGTTTCTTATTTTCTTTGGTGCATGAAACTTTTTAATCTGAATTTGAGAAAGTTGTGTAGAAATAGAATGATGTCAAAATATTTTAAAATGTCGATTAACGAGCAATATCATACAAATAAAAATAATTGAAGCAGTGCAAAATTGTTTATTATATCAATTAAAAATAGATAGCCTATAAAGATTCTGCGTGAATGTACAATTTTGATTCTTCCTCACTTAAAATTGCATGAACTAAAAGTCATTCTTAAAAAGAGTGTTTATGCAAATTTAATATAAAAATTGCATCACCACTTTCTTTTCCTTTGCAATCTTTTGTTGTCTTAAAGTTTTTGAAAAATTTCAAACTATTTCATTTTTAAAAAATTAATTGGAATAGCTGCCTACCCAAATGGTTAAATTAAAAAATCCAACCAATATATAATCCAAATATAATATGCTTATAATTGTATATCTACCGGCTATTCAGTTAAAGAATTATCCATAGTCAAGGCCCACGAGGCCCAAACGAAACTTACCCGGTCCAACATATCGTTAAAAAATTCTGTATTCCATTTTCTCATTTTACTTCTCTTTATTCTTCTCTTTCTGTAAAATCTCAGTTCTTCACTCTCTATTTCACTTCCACCCTCCTCCTGCTTAAAAAACAAGCTGAGTTTTGCTCATACACAACAATGGCGGAACCCAAAGTCAAATACGATCGTCAGCTCAGGTATAATTCTTTTAGTCTTTTAGTATATTTTTTCATACATATATCAATTGTCGGCTTTCAGCTTTTTGTTATGATCTCTGTGTATTATGAAGCCTATTACTAGTAGTCCCTACTCCCTACCACAGAACTTGAGCTCTTGTAGTTGTTGCACTAAAATTATAATTTCATAGCAGAAATTGGAAAGCGATTCTCTTTTCTGGGGTTTATAACGTTTGTGCAAATTTTTTGATAAAATATCAATTAACTGCCGGGTTGGCCTAGTGGTTTATGAAGTGAGCGACAAATATTAGAGGCTAGGGTTTAAATCCCACTAGAGACAAAAATGCTATGTGATTTCTTTTCATTTGCTTAAGCTTAGTAGGCAAAGTTACTTGGTGTCTGTGCTCGTGGGAAGCGTCAACTACCTGGTGAAATTAGTTGAGGTGTGTGTAATATGGCCCAGACACCACCAGTGTAAAAAATGAAAAATCTTTTGGCCTGGTGGTCGATGAAGTGGGTGCAAACCGTGAAGACTAGGGTTTAAATCCCACTAGAGACAAAATACTAGGTGATTTCTTCTCATTTGCTTAAGCATGGTAGCTAGAGTTACCCGTTACCCAGTACTTGTGATGGTGGGAGGTAAGAAGTGCTCGTTAGAGTAGTCGAGGTGCGCGCAAGTTGAACCGGACCAGTGCCGGCTCAACCCCCAGGCCACTAAGGCCAAAGCTTTAGGCCCCCAAAAATAGGAGGCCCCAAAATTTACCCTTTTTTTATATGTTTATAAATTATTGTTAAATATGTCAAAAGTTCATCCCACATTGACGGGGTACTTCATTTTGGTGGAGAATTTATCCTATAAACGAAGGCCTAATATTCAAGATTTAAACACATCTCTCATTTGCTTTTTAATCTTTTTAAGGCATTTATATCTTTTTTCTTTAGTATTATTTCACTTGTATTTTTGGAGTGGAATAAAATATTGGTTCTGTCCGAGGAAGTAGCAAAATTAACCGAACCTCAAAAAAATTGCTCTATAAAAATTGATCATAAAATAAATAATTAGCAGCAAAGGCAAACAAATAAACGTCAAAAAGAAAAATATGAAAATTTTATTAAATATGTCTAAGGCCTCATGTTAAGATTTGGCTTTAGGCCACCTACTTTGTTGAGCCGCTACTGAACCGGACACCAGAAAAAGAATCAATTAAGTGCCTCTCAAATCAAAGCTAGTTGAGGTCGACTATGTGATTCTTTATGTCTATCCCGCTCTATTTAGGCACATTTCTTTCCATTAGTGTATAATTTGTGTTTTAAGGACAATTTGTGTTTCTCTAAGTGTGAACCAAGTCTGTGGTATTTAACTGTAAAGGAGGATAATTTTTTGGACTTAGAATCTTTAATGGAAAGACGTGGTCATTATCTTAATGTGCTGGCATGGGAATTCAAGTAACAGGATACAAGGCTAATCATAGGCAGATTTAGGATTTGAACTTATGGGTTCGAGATTCTAGGACATCTCAAGTGCTAATAAATAGGTTCGAAATTTAATATATGTGCATATTTAGTAGATTTCTTAACACATAAATAGAGTTTTGGACAAAGCTATTGGGTTCGACCGCAACCTATAGTCTACACTCTGAATCCTCCGCCCCTAAGTTTAACCTGCTACATGATTTTGCATGATATTAGAGCATAGAAAGGTACTGGATTCAAGTTTTACCGCCAACCTCCACCAGTACTTTACGTGCTTGGGAAAGAAAAAAATTTGGATCGAATCATGATAAGATATGTTGCACTCTAAGATAAATAAATGGAAGTGTACTTTTTCTAATAGTTTAAACTTTTGGATGATTCACGCAATTCAACAGATGTAACTTTGCCCCATTAAGGTGCTATGTGCTTTAGTGCTACAGAATGGCTAATGTTTGCTCCATTTGAATGCTTCCCTCCGGAAAGAACGTTAGGGGCTTCTTATTTATACATTTGGATGCAAAGAAGCTTTTACTTGTTGGAAGTCATGGATTTCAAAAGATTTTCCTGAGGAAGTCTCTCCTTCTTGATTAGAGAGGTGGACTCCTATAGATTGAAAAGTGTCACTGTTACCTAATGGGCTTTGATGGAAATTTCATTTTGGAATTTTTTTGTCTCATAGATGACTATGAAGAGGTACCGCTGACTTGTAATGATCTGATATTTGGTTCTCTTTGCACCTTACTTGGCCAAAGTTGAATGACCTGTAATTTCTGGAAAAGATTACTATACTTCCATTTGCAATTTCAGTTGTGCGTATCCATCAAATAAATCTTTCTTGTGTGTATCCAGATATGTGCGTGTTGCTTTATGCGTGCCTCTTTTGTATTTAAAAAGTCCAAACAGGAATGACTCAGAGATGTTCATTCCAATCTACAGTTCCGAGTTAGTCTAAATTAGAACAAAATGGTGATTCTTGTTTCAAGACGACCAGTGTAAAATTTCTTGGAATGTTTTCAGATGGAATGCCTGATAAGATGTATCATGCAAGATTGATATTTTTGTCACAGACTCTACTTATTGACCCAAGTTAAATTGATCAAACTATGAATTTCAAACACATATGTGACTTAAATTTATACAACTTTCAAATAATAGTTATAAAAACAGGCAGAGACAAAGAAACGCTATATTTCATATGGCTAATTATGGGTATTCATGGGTGGTTGCAGATTCCAACCTGAAATACACTACTCCCCTGCATTAACATGTTTGACAATTAAACGTTTAGGTTGGAGAACAGAAAATAATGAAAGCTGATTTGCACCTTATAAAAATAAAATAAAATAATGAAGCTGTTTTGCAGGATATGGGGTGAGCAAGGACAAGCCGCACTGGAGAAAGCCAGTATCTGCTTGCTTAACTGTGGTCCAACTGGTTCTGAAACTTTGAAAAATCTTGTTCTTGGTGGAGTTGGGAGCATCACTGTTGTTGATGGTTCTAAGGTTGAAGTGGGTGATCTTGGAAATAATTTTATGGGTATGTTACGCGGTTGTCCATATGCATCTACAAGTTTAGCAAGTCTTGGATTCTCCAGTCTTATTTTTCTCTTGTATTTCTGGTAGTTGATGAAGCAAGTGTTGGACAATCGAAGGCAAAGTGTGTATGTGCATTTCTTCAAGAGTTAAATGATGCTGTTAAAGCCAAGTTCATAGAAGAACATCCGGAGGAACTAATTGAGACAAATCCATCCTTCTTTTCTCAGTTTACATTAGTCATAGCTACACAGGTATGGAGCTGCGAATTATCTTGTACTCGTAAAAGCATTTGATCTTGGCAGGATCCTGTGTTCCCACTTTTCTCTACATAATTTTGGTTATTATAAAAAAATCCTTTTCCCCTCCCTGCATATGGTAAAAGGAAATACTTGAGAAACTACATTTCTTGGTAACGCTACAATATTGAAATGTTCAAGTTAGATATTGTCCCCCATCAAGCAAATATCATGTGTAGTGCTCTTTAAGGTCTGTCTTCTATTCCATAATAATGTAGTAGTATCCCCATTACTTATTTTACATGCATATAAAAGAATTTCAGACAGAAATTTGTCTCCGATATTACATTGTCCCAGATATATGTATTTTCTCATAACGTCTAAATAGTGTACCCACTCAAATTTATCATTTTTTTCGTGTTTATTCAATTATTCTGTGAGAACTTTAGTTACAATTTCATGCTCGACTATTTAGTAGAATCTGTCTGATATGTCAAAGATTCTGATTTTTTTCTGATGACTGGAGGAATTCCTGAGACTTTTATCTACTGTGTAGCATGTCAACTTTGAAGAGTCTCTACGCCTCTTAACTAGCACTTTATCATTTCAACACAATTTTATCTACTGTGTTCTGTGTTGATTCTTAAGAATTTCTGTACTTCTGGACTAGTATATTACGAGTTACCATCATTCCAATGTACTCTGAATTATGTTGAATAGCATGACATTTGTCTTTCATCTCCCTTTCAAAAAGGGTAAGGGCGTGTTGATTTGAAAGAGTGAACAACTAGTTTTGGTATCTGCATAATTATGTGTTATCCAACCTATAATTGTGGAAGCAAGAACAACCAACACCCCCCCCCCCCCAAAAAAAAAAAAATCAAAATTAAGAAAGAGAAAAATATCAAAGGTTCAAACAAAAGAAAGATCTGTTTCCTTTGCCATTTAGCTCAACTGTATGTAAATGCATAACATGGCTAATTGTCTATCAGCAGATACCAGCACAATGGAACTTCTGACAGTTTCTTCTTATGCTTTGTCACCCCCCCCCCCCCAAAAAAAAAAAAAAAAATAAAAATAAAAATTAAGAAAGAGAAAAATATCAAAGGTACAAAAGAAAGATCTGTTTCCTTTGTCATTTAGCTCAACTGTATGTAAATGCATAACATGACTAATTGTCTATCAGCAGATACCAGCACAATGGAACTTCTGACAGTTTCTTCTTATGCTTTGTCTTTTCTATTCCAGCTGGTTGAAGGTTCCATGGTGAAATTGGATAGAATCTGTCGGGAAGGAAATATTATTTTATTATTTGCACGATCATATGGCCTCATGGGTCTTGTCAGGATTAGTGTGAAGGTAATCTTAATGCTGCTTTGTACTATTTTAGGACTATATAAGTGTGAAATCCAGTGTCGATACAGAGCCGTGGGTCAAGACAGGTGACTACCATTGTCATGGATTTCTTGTGAGGAATTTTTTTTTTCTGGTCTTGTGATGATCTATATGAGGAACTATTCTTATTGCAAAAGAACTGTCAAACGATAGGAACAGAGTGAATCAATGAATGACCAAAGACGTAACAATGATTTTGTTAATAAAGCTCTTACCAAACCGGATGTGATTTGTATGTTAATCAAAATTTTCTCATCTATCTGCAGGAGCATACAGTAATTGAATCGAAGCCTGATCATTTTCTAGATGATCTACGGCTTAATAACCCATGGCCAGAACTTCGGAGGTCGGCTGTTTCTTTGTGCTTTTCTCTGTACTAGACATGTTATAGTTCTATAATGGAGATTAATCTGTTCACTGAATAATATCTCTTATTTATAGACAAAAGAACCATATCAGCTTCCTTATGGTGCTAATAAATAACAGTAACACAAAAATTTGCAAGCTTGGTATCTTTTAGATTATTTATTAAGCATCTCTTGGTGTAAAGCCATACCGGTCATATATCATTGCTGATATATCTTTAATGGGATTGGAATTTCACTGATGTAAGTGTCTTTCTACTGGAATGCATCCTGTCCTTAGAGCTTTTACTCTTTCTTCTTGTTAACAAATACATTTTTCCCCATCAAAGGTGGAAAAGGATAAAGAAAAGGGCTGATTTCAAATTTATCACCACAGGTTTGCAGAGACAATTGATTTGAACACAACTGATGCTGTGGTTCATAAACACACACCATATATTATTATCCTTGTTAAACTGGCGGAGGAATGGGCAAATACTCATGGTGGAAATCTTCCTTCTACCAGAGAAGAGAAAAGACAATTCAAGGTTCAAAAATATATATTTATATACTTCTTAAGTTTCATCCTTTATTTTTCCACGTTGGTCCATCTAAGGTGATTTGGTCAATTTCTTTAATGTCTTAGGATTTAATTAAGTCCAAGATGATCACAGCGGATGAAGAAAACTACAAAGAAGCCGTGGAAGCTTCATACAAGCTCTTTTCTCCACAAGGGACTGGTAAGTGTTTATGTGAATTCTTTGATGTATCAGAAACTCATAGTTTTTTTCTGGTTGTCTCTTTGTTTAGTTGATCAGTATGATTGCCAATTTGTTCCCAAGATTGTCAGGGGTTTTGGGGTATTTTGAATTTAGTGGGAAGATGCTTTCAGTGCTTGTCAACCTGTTTACATAATCAGTTAACTATGTTACTAAATTTGGAAATAAACTTTCTGTCTTACTGCTTCATAAAGTTTTGCTATAGCTCGCAAAAAAGAGCTTCAGGAGGCTTTGCTAAACCCAATATACTAGATATGCTTAGATTTGGCTGCATGAAGATAGTTTATGAATGTATAATGGTTTTTATGTATTCATCATGTTGTTTCTCTTTATTGCTAACTAGAGGACTAACTAGAGTAACATGCAGTTACCATTTTAAGTTCTATACAGACATTTCGGTTTAATTTAATTGACGGGTTAAATTGCTATAATGCTAGAGGATAGCTCTGCGGTAAAAGTCTTTGAATTGATAAATTCCTATAGAATAAGAAGAATAAAGAAAAATCAAGATAAAGACTTTCTTTTCTAAATTTATAAGAGTAGATCTTAGTTCATCAAACAAAAAGAATAGTCATGGAGTACCATTTCAAAAAAAAAAAAAAAAAAGCTCAAGGAGTAAAAGGATTCATTCTGGAAACTTGATATTATTTCGGTTTGAATTTAGTTAGGTGGAATGTTAATTTGGAACTGGATGATGAAATCACAAATATATAATTGATTTTTCTCTTTTGTCTACTAGGTCCAAACCTACAGAAGATTATTGATGACAGCTGTACAGAAGTTGATTCCAGTTCATCTGATTTTTGGGTGATGGTAGCAGCCCTGAAGGTAACATGCATTATCTTGGGAAAAAACATAAACAAGAAGGAAGTTGGAAAACAATTTCTGGAATTATTGCAGCTTTGGTTGATTTAACCTGATTAAAAGAACTATTGACGAGTTGACAGCTCTACTTAAAGCATGATTTTGGTTGCTGATGTTTTGTTATTCTTGTCCATTTCATTAGCTCTAAACAGCGAATTGACATCTTAGCTAAGTCCATACAATTGAATTATTCATCTTACAAAATTAGTCTGTGCAATTGATGGCTTTTTTCTTTTTGTTATAAGCAAGCATAGCATTAACAATTAGAATTGATGGCTTTTTAGTTGATTGTAAAGGTTGCTAGTACCAGTCCCACTGGCTCTTGTGGCTGAGCTTCTTGTACTTGTTTTAGTTTCTTCTTTTAAAAAAGAAGCATGTTTTAATTTCTTCCTTCAAAATTTTCCTTGTTTGCCTTTTCCCTTCAAAAGAGCCAGGGGGCAGTGGGAGGAGATGGAGAGAAGATTCTTTGTGAGGTTCTTCACCTGAATTAATGTGGCAACAATGTGTAGGCCTAAGGCTTTGACTTTGTCCTCTGTAGGGCTATGGTCCTCTGACTTCTGTGTCTTGGTTGCTAGTCTGCATTTGCACCAGAAAATTTGAGTTACCGGGTGGACTAAAGAAGTGTAGCGTAATTTGGGATCTAATTTGAGATTCTTTGAAAAATAATCTTCCCAATAGTCTATGCCATTCTTACCCAGTAGCTGTGTTGGTGGGAGATAGCAGGTACCCCATGACCCCATGGAACTAGTCGAGATGCGCACAAGCTGGCCTGGACACCACGGCAATGAAAAAGAATAAAAAATAGTCCATTTCATTCTTTTAATCTTTCATATGCTCATTTGTATATGCATTATTCTTTTAGAATCCATAGGAAAGTAGCACCTTGTCTCTCTTCATCTGTTTGTACTTTTTCCTTTTTCAGCAAATGCATAATTGTTAGTACTAGTCTTTATCAAGCAACCTACTCAAGTTCTGTTGATTGATATTTCTTTGCATTGGTTGAAGTTGGTGATCGATATGGTTTATTTTTTTGGACTTTAGGAATTCGTAGCTAATGAAGGTGGTGGGGAGACACCTCTTGAGGGGTCAATACCAGATATGACATCATCAACTGAGTTAGTGGTTTAAGTTTCTTCTCGACACATTAAGTTTTATTAAGATTTACAGGAGTTCATTTATTGATGCTTGGACTGTTGGCTCTGTTGCAGATTGTACATAAACCTGCAAAAAACTTACCAAGCCAAGGCTGAGGCTGATTTTGTTGTTATGGAGCAGAAGGTCAGGAATTTTCTCAAGAAAATCGGTAGAGATCCAGCCAGCATCTCCAAGGCAAATATAAAGAGCTTCTGTAAAAATGCAAGGAAGCTTGCTGTAAGGGCGTTTCTTCTTTTCTGTTTCGTTAATCTGAATGTTCATTCATCTAGAATTACTTCTCTGTGCTACGCGAATCTCATTTCAGTTTGTCAAATTGGAAAACATTGTATTTCTTGCTATAGAAACCATACTTTATCAATATGTTTGACCCTGATGAAGAGGGACTCCTCTGGTTTTAAGCTTGATGTTTTGTGGTATGAGTATGTGATCCTGACCGTCTGTCTCTTTTTCAAAGCTATTCCTCTGACCCGTCTCCATCCCCCTCTGCCCATATGGTTAAATTTGGTTTCATTCTAAGGAGCCATCCGGCAAAGGCGCCAACTAATAAATGGGCTACCTTGCTTAGCACATTCCTTGTAAGTTCTTCACTACAGTTGCAAAGGAGGTGGATCCTTGTAAGTTCCTGTTAGGCAGAGGGGTGCTAGCTTGGGAACACACATTTCTTGGTCTTGCTCCCCTATTTTGATTTGGGCAGTTATCTGGAAGTGCTCAATGGCCTTAGAAACTAAATGCTTCAAAAAGTGTGTTCAGCTATGTTCTGTGTGTGGGTGTGTGGGGGTGTGTGTGTGTGTGTGTGTGGGGGGGGGGGGGGGTGATCTTGCTATCTGTTTAACATTTGAAATCATTATTGGATGGATGTTTTAGTTTCTCGTCATTGAAATTTCTCTTTCCATTATGTTAGGTTTGCAGATATCGTCTCATTGAGGATGAGTTCAACTCTGCTGTCCAACCTGAGTTACAGAAGTATCTGATAGATGAGGATTATGGGTATGTAATTGCTTACTGTAGGAATATGGAGTGACATTGTCAAATGACCTCAAGTTGGAATAGTCATCTGTGATATAAGTCGAAGTAGAGAGGGCTTCTTGGGGTCATTTAAGCTGTTCGAACCAACATGATCCTTTTCATGATTCTTTGATTGTTTTGTGATACCAAATAACAGGGCCTTGCAAGAAGCCAACTCTCTTAAAGTACTTCCTGAAAAGTAAGTTTATCCAAGCTAAAGCCCCCTGCCATTTCATGGTGGATATTCTTTTTCTAAATCCATTTTCCAAGGCTTCTAGTGAAGTCGCATATGAATTTTCAAATGTTGAAGAAAATAATTTTTTCAAAGACATAATTTAGGTTATTTGGACCTTTTCTGCTGAACTAGGAGTATTTCAAGTTCTTTTAATGAGGGATATCTAGTCTGGGTGCCTCTATGTTTTCAGCTAACTAGGGTTTGATTGAAAACTACTTACTTTGCAAGTTATGTTCACCTTTTATTAAGCAAAACAAATGGAGCAAAAATGTAATAAGAAGTTATAGGACTAAATTTCTAGTGATGCTAATCCAAGCGCTGCTGGCAGCTCGGGAGGAATAAAATAAGCATTCCCTTGCTGATTCGTACTGCATAAGTATTTTGGATTGGATATATAGCTATATTTTATTGAGCAAGCATTAGGATGGTTGAAGACTAAATCGAAGGTACATCGTTGGGGGTGGGGGTGGGGGTGGGGGTGGGAATAGAGTTCTCAAATATTTATCGATAGACCTGGAAAAAAAGCCATTTAGCCAACAGATATTTGACAGTCAATCTTTTGCTGGTTTTTGGGTATCAGATGTTCGAAAAATTAGGGATGTAATATTGTCCAAGCTTGTTTGAATTGTTTTTCACGATGAAGGTGAAAATAGGATGTTGAAGCAGAGAAACACTGGCTATAATTATTGTATTTTATGCTGAGTGGAAATGATGATAGACACTCACCCTTTGGAGCAATGTACCCGTTCGGATGCTTGAAGCTGGTTTGTTGTGTTACCAGTTGCTGTCTGTTATCTCTCAGTTTTCTTTCAATAAATGTTAGAGGAAAACAAAAGAAATGCGAAGATAAAAATGAATCTCAAGGAGAGTTTGACATAAGATTTTACAATTGTTTAGGTATAAAGGAGTCTTAGAATTTAAATCTCTCTTCCCATCCACCTTTTTCTTAATTTATGTCTCGTATTGAATGAAATACATGTGGGCCAAAAAGGAACATTTCCTCATTTACTTTCTCCTATTAATTTAAACCCAGTAATTAAGAAACTCTTAATCTTCTTCCAATTCAAAAAGAAACTCTTAATCTTCTGCTTTTACTCGGTCTGCGGCTAGTTGTCCAGAAAAACTTTCCTAGTGCATTCATCGTGCAGTATATTTGTTTGTTCATTTAGATTTAGATTCTTATAGAGAGCAGATATTACTCTGAGTGGGTGCTCAAAGAGTTTCCTTTTTGCTGAACTGTTAATATTTTTGCATTTGAATTCATACGTTGGTTGGTGATCTTTCAAACATTAGGTATTTTGCATAATCGTCTTTCATTAGGTGCTTTTCATACTCCCTTTATATGGCAGTACTGCTGTGGGTCTTTATATTCTTCTCCGAGCAGCTGACCGGTTTGCTGCAAACTATAACAAATTTCCTGGCCAATTTGACGGGTAAAGGCCAATGCTTTCCATCCAAACACACTCGTTTTCTGAGGAAAAGTTAATATATGGTTGTCTGACCTTAAGAATTTCTTGGTAGTGAGATGGATGAGGATATATCTCGGTTGAAAACTACAGCTGTTGGCCTGCTCAATGATCTCGGTTGCAATGGCTCCGCCTTATCAGAGGATCTTATTAATGAGATGTGCCGGTATGGTGCTTCGGAGCTTCATGTTGTGGCTGCCTTTGTTGGAGGAGTTGCGTCACAAGAAGTGATCAAGGTTTGTGTCTCCTTCAGTTTTGATCTCGAATCTTGTTTTTCTTCAAAACTTCTACGTTACTGGACATATATGTATGGCTGTTTTCCTTTGGACTGAGGTCTATTATGTCTTGACTACTGCAGCTCATCACTAGACAATTCATTCCCATGTCTGGGACATTCATCTTTAATGGCATTGATCACAAGTCTCAGCTGCTGTTGTTATAGTCGTCGAATTTACAGGCATGTCCTTTCTTTCACCTTTACGCTGTATTCTTAGGTTCGGTGGAACTGATAGTTTTTTCTTTCACTCCATTTGGCAGATTGCATTTCGTATGGCATACTTTGGTATTTGTGGGGTTTCAGTTTTGTTCTTTAGAGATCCGACTTGCTTTATGTCTCGTCAGATGAGTTACCCAGGAGCATGTTAAAAGGAGTCTTGCGCTTCTTTTGAGTAGCAGGAAATTTAGGATCAGTGAAAGAGGTTTAACAAGAGCGTAGCATTTCTAAATTTGCACACCAAGAAAACATATAGTAGTATATGGTAAGAGTTTAACTTCTATTCACTGACAGTTGATTGCGGGTTGCTTCATTTTGACCAATACGTGATATCAAAGTCTAGAGAGTTTATTTTCTTGCCTCGACCTCTCATTCTTATTTTCTCAGTGTCATTCTCAAGGCAGATATAAAGCCTTGATGGCTAAATCACGGTATCCTAATATCAATGTATGTGTTTTAAAATGTTGATAATTAAAACTTAGAAATGAGATTAATTAGGTCGGGTTTATTTGATAAGTTTTGTTTTACCACCTCAATTTAAAAATTGCTGTGATTCATCAAGTACTCACTGTGGCTGATCATTAATTTGATTCTGCGCACTTTTCCTGAGCTACAAGAACAAAAGTGGATATACTTATGGTTGCAAATTGATTCGAACATTACTGTTATAAAAAAAAGGAAGTTAAGTGACATATTGATATGATCAGGCCTCTTAATTATATTACTTCATTCATTTACTCACGAGCTGAGGAGTTGAATATTGCCAAAAGATGAGAATTTTGGCATCATAGACATTATGAGCGGATATTGACTATTGATGGTATTATGTTGGGATCGGGTTGATGCTGCAATTGTATGATATTTCAACCGTTGATAAACTATATACACTAGGAGAAATCGTTCATAATAACAATTTGCAATATTCTTACTTTGATTATGATTTTATAAAAATATTTTCTGACGTTTTTAACTATAGAAAATTTATAGTTCTAAGAAAATACTGAAATTAGATTCTTTGGCGCACTTAATATACGTTAAGCTCTAACCTTTCCATTTTTTTGCTTGTTTCTTTCTCTCGATGAAGTGTTAAGCTTGTACTTTGATGATAGATACTTCTCAGATTGCATCACATGATTCCTGTCTGTATTTTCTACAGCATATGGGGATCCAAATAGTGATAAACCCACCTCAATCACTACTTTTTATCACATGATTTTTGCTTACCATTTTGAACCTGATAACATTGGACCAGCTACCTTCTATCATTGATTTTAGAGCCGTCAATATGGGCTTGGCCCATGGTTTAGCAGGGTTGGGCTAGTTTTTGGAGCTCATTTAAAAATGAGGCTTTAAGCCCGGTCTGAGTAAGCCTGTGGAATGCTTGACTGAGATTTGGATGGCCTGGCCCATGGGCCTTGTAAAATATTTATTTAAAATATATAAAAAATAAAAAGTTAGGGATGGAAAGTCATAACTCGATCTTTACTAAGAGGAACCGAAACTTGATCTTTACTAAAATATTGTCATGTTTTGGAAAAACCATTCTAGAAAATATTTCGATTTTTAGTATTCGTATTATCATTGTAGTATCAGAATCAACATCTAGCATTTGTGGCGTATTCTTACAAAGTACAGAAGTTGTATTTATTTTGAAAATGTCCAAACACTTGTTACTACTCGAAATTGGCTGCACAGTTTCAAACTGGTAATATTTTTTATGTCAATTTAAATATTATTAATTTTTAATATTTAACTAATTAATATTGCATATGAATTGTAGATGATAGTGAAGATGTTAAGACAACCTTTTCACAATCGGATTCAAATGTTTGATGAAGATGATGTGTTGGATATCTCATAAGCATCATTAACGTTCCCTTGAATAGTTTATTTGAAGTTTTGATTTTTAGTGAATGAAATATAGTCTTGTCTTTTACTTTTTTTAGTATTTACTGTGATATATTGGAACAATATTAAAAGTTATTAAGTTTTGCGAATATCTCCAATAAGAAATTTTTAACGTTTAAATAATTATCTTTTTTTAGGTAAGAACTTAAAAGAAAAATATAAAATTATATTTTTAAAAATGATGGGTCGGCCCATAGTCCACATAGGGTCGGGGTGAGCTGATCATCATAGGACCCATCAAAATGGTGGGCCAGCCCAATCCAGCTCGCCAATTGCTAAAGCTCATGTGGACTGGGCTGGGTTAACCAGACCCGACCATATTAACAGGTCTAATTGATGTATCTCCTTGCACCAAACATATAGTTGGTCTTTCAATAGAAACTGATATTCCACACCCGATTTCACATACTCTTATCATGGTTTAGTAGGTTCAGTATAAAACGAAGTGGAAGTACATAATCATGCAAGAACAACAAATTTAGTGTAAATTCATAAGTGGGGTTAAGGATAAATATGTATACAGATCTTACTTACCTTACGAAGATAGAAAAATTATTCCCAGTAAACCCCAACTCAAGGAACAATAAAACTAAAGCAACAAACAATTACAACAATAAGTAATAGAGTAACGAAAGCGAATACATGTACTAACAATAATTAACCATGATGAAGTAATAAAAGCATATATGAAAATCACGTCATGTTATCATTGGTGACAATTGCATTTGAAACCAATTCGTGAATGACATCAAATAAAAATGAAGAACAAAGAATCAAAGGTAAATCAGTTAGTGAGACTTTTTGGTTGAGAGAGAGGAGTAAGCTGGACGTGCATCACTACTTTTTTTAATGTTCAACTTGGCAATTGAATTGATACTCTATCCAGTTAATTATTCTTTCACCCCACACAAAATGCCTAAGGTACAAATTCTTATCCGAAAATTTCTTTCTTTTTCTCTAATTCTTTTTGTGAAACTCAAACTAGAATATTTGCTAGATCCTTTAAAAGAAAAAGGCAGGACGGTACACTAAGCTTTTTCTATGTGCGGGGTTCAAGGAGGATTGGATTACAAGAATCTATTGTATGCAGTCTTACTCTGTATTTCTGCAAGAGGCTATTTTCACAGCTCAAACCCTTTAACTCCTGGCCACATGGCATTTGCTAAATCCTTTCAACTTCTTAAATCTGACTATCTTTCTGCTTTGTCTTCTTGTGTATATATGGTATATACGTTCTGATGTGCTTTTCCTAACGCTTTGGTAATCATGTCTGATGATCTAAAAGTACAATAATAACTCAGTTGGAAGTCCCTTATCTCAAATAATTCCTCTTCAAATTTACACATAATTCACGTGCATTTATATATTTATGTCTACACTCATCTCTTCCCACCACTGCATTCTCTTTTCTCCCAAAGCATCTATCCTTTTATTTAAAAGTATCTCCATACCAATAAAGTTACATGAAAATTTCTTGAGACAAGAGATGTGAGTGCTTAGTAGCATTAATTAAAGAACTAAGTTGTTTATATTTTCTTATAATCATCTCATATTTATAACCATTTGATATTTGGAACCCAATGTCCCCGACTAATTTAGGTTAGCGTTCTCCTTCATGTTATCTTTCTTTTAGGCCTCATTTATTTTTTTTAAGATTAAAACAACTGAATCTGAATACATATCTGAATATCAAGATGTGTATTAAGATTAAGATATCTGAATCTGAATACACATCTGGATATAATAAGATGTGTATTAAGATCTGAATACCAAAAATTAAGACAGTTTGATTTTTAACATCTGAATGCATAAAATTTATTTTTATTTGAAAAAAATTTAATAGTCTATCAATAAAATATATAGTTTTAAAATATGAAAGTTGTTGGTAGTGATGGTTAATGGGTGAATGCCGACTAAAGGCGATGTTGGTGGTAGTTTTGGTTGATGATGGTGGTTCATGCTAGTAGCTAGTAGTGATTGGTAGTGATGCCAATTATAATTGACGATGGTGGTGGTAGGTAGTGATAGTTAAGAATGGTGAGTAGTGGTTTGTGATTGAGGAAGGTGGTGGTAGGTTATAATGGTAGGCGGTGCTTACTGCGGTTGTTAATGGTGATGGGATAGTTGGTTGTGGTAGTTGAGGTGGATAAGTGTTGAATGTGAGTGACAATGATGGTGGTCGGAGTGGTGGGATGGTGGATGGTGATGGTCGATAATGGTGGAAGCTATGATTGAGGATGATGGTGGCGTGGTGGTGGTGGCGGCGGTGCCGACGGTGGCTGAGTATGGTGGTGGTGGTGGTGGCATGGTGGTAGTTGATAATGGTAGGCGGTGGCGGCAATTAATAATGAATATGTGATAGCATCTTAATGAAATTAAGTCTCTATTACACATCTTAATCATACAGACCTATTCAGACGCATTAAGTGGTTGTTAAGTAAAAAAAAATAAACACACTTAATGATTAAGATCTGAATAATTAAGATTCAGACTTTAAAAACAAACGCACTTAATATATGAGATCTGAATGATTAAGATTCAGACCTCCATTAAGTGCAAACAAATGAGGCCTTAAAAGCTTTTGGGTGTCTTTTATGAAAGATATGCAATACTTTACTAATAAGAGTATTTAACTAAAACGGAAAAGGGCCTAAAATGCCCTTCTATTATATTAAATAGGACATCAAAGCCCCCCGTTAAAAGTTAGGCCCTTATGCCCTTGCCGTCTAAAAATGGGCTAACAAATGCCCTTATCCACTAACGGAAGACATATAATCCTATTTTAAAACGTAGAAGGGCATTTTCGATCCTTTTCGGATTGTACAAGGTCATATACGAGTCAGTTATAATAGTCAATTCTCAAGCACTTCACACTATATCAGTTTACTCACACACCTATTTTAGACCAACAAACTAATTATCACAGCAAGTAACTCAATCATAGACACAAACTAATTATCACAGCAAGTAACTCAATCATAGACACAAACTAATTATCATAGCAAGTAACTCAATCATAGACAGGAACATTCAAATGAATAGGAATGACTTCATTGAATCCTTGCACAAAAACATAAAATTTTATTACATAATAAAACATAATAATTAAGCCACAATAACACTAACATTACATATCATTTCCCCCTAATGCAAAGAACATAACAAAACATCCCAATATCACACACAAGAAAATCTACATATTCTTCCGACATTTAGCATCACGCAGAGCTGAGTACTCAAATCAACCACTTTCTTCATTAGAACATTTCTTTCCAATTCCAAGGATTCTATTCCTCCATGATCAACAAGTATCATAACATTCTCAAGATTGACTATTTTACTTTGGAGTATTCTTTCACGGATTAGAGATTCCTTCTCCTTCTTTAAACTGCATATGAGACTTGAAATTCTAGGAGAAAGCTCCTCATCTTGCCATTCCCAATAGAGATATTTTTCATTCTAAAACAATAAAGAAAGAAAGAAAAGAAATCACAGTCAAATCGAAATAATTAAAAAAATCCATCAATAAACGTACACACCTCATGCTTAGGCTGTTACAGCCCATATCCACACATGTTAGTTCATGCCATAAGTTAGATAACACAAATCCAAGAAGGAATTATCCTTGAGATGATAAGAAGTTAATCCGATTAATCTTAAGTGATACAAGGGTGCATAAAGGTGATTAACAAGTATTAGAAGTTAAACGAATCAAGGATGCTGTAACTCGTACTTTTGGGTAAACCTATAGATGCTTAGTATACTTAGGAGGTCATGATTTAAGGTATTTGAATCATATAATATCCGTATCATAAGTCTTGAAGTCAAACGAGTTATGAAACAAAAGTCGACAAAAGTTGTTGCAACTTAGGTTCATAGCTTTACCGAAACTTTAGGTCAAATGTTATTAAGTCTTTCTCCCAATATACTTGGAATTACGGGGTAATCTACCCACCATATTGAATATCTATGAGTCTGGTTTCCAACGCATTAAACGGTTTATCAATACGACATTGGAATAGAGATATATAGACATTTTCGTGAGACTGCACAAGCTGCTAGTTGACAAGTAGGTGGGTCAGCTACTTGGTTAAATGTCGGCCCAAAAGAGGAAATTTCGGGTCATAAAAGGAGCCCATTAAAAGGCTTATCTTCTGCAATATATCCCTCTTTATATTTCACAAATAACCGGACCTAAAACCCTGCAAACTTCCTCCCAAAAATTATCCACAAACCCTAATTGATTTTCCCTCTCTTTCAAGTTCAAATTGGGGGTAAACACTAGAGTTTGAAGAATCAAGTTAAAGGCTGAGTTATCCAACAATTAAGGTGAGTTTACTGCTGTATTTCATACATTTATTCTGCTGTGAATTCATGGTAATTCGTTATATACATGTAAGAACTCACGGAACGGTGATCGAAAGCCGTGAGTTCAAGTTATTCACTTGTAGCAGACTGTTTTGTAGACTATTTTGTGTTGCTGTTGGGCTGCATTTTTATTACTGTTTTGTGGAGTTTTGGAGGAGGCAGGGTGTGGAGAAACACCATATATATGTTGGGTTGTGGTCTGCTAGTTCTTCGTAATATTTTTGGGTCGTTTGGTACGACTATAATGGCTGCCATATGTATGATGTGATTAGGTTGTGTGTGGACTGTTTTGGGAGGCTCAATATGTTTATTATTGATGTTGTTTAGGCTATTTGGTGATTGTTTTGAATGGCGTGAAGTCATATATATAGGGGAGGTGTTGTCCGTTTCATCACAAAATAGGTTGTGATTGGTACATAATAGTTGCAACGCTTAAACGTTAATGATAGTGTCATTTCTCCTATTGTAGACTAAGGAGTCGTGACGTTTGCATAGCTTGGGGTTGTGGCAGTATATACAAGGTATGTTTGGCTATCCCTTGACTTCTTTTGCACGACTCCGATTGTACATAATGTAATGAACGAGCTTCTAAAGATACTCTATTCTTAGAAGCTAAGCAGTACTTACATTGTTTCCCCTCTTATGGAACGATTGATGTTGATGTTGCTTCTCTTATTCTTATGTTATCAATCTTGTTGGTACTTCACGATTCCTATAAGGTTCATAGTGAAGAGTTAGTCCTAATAAGTTGTACATAGGATACCGACCTTACGTCACTCCGAAAGGTCTACAAGGTGTTTCCAGGAGTCGAACATGCATTATATATATGTATCTATTTTACTCTACCGAGCCGCGCTATAGTCGGCCGGGTACGGCACCTATTGTGCAACCACTGATCAGTTGGGTTTTACCGAGCTCCACGTGGCCGGGTACGATTCTACCGAGCCTTATAATGGCCGGGTATGTTTTTACCGAGCCTATTATGGCCGGGTACGATATGATGATGATGATGCCCACAGAGGCGTATGTTTTAAAAGATTATGTATTTATACATATGTATCACGCATTTCATGTCAGTAGCCCTCAGAGGTACTCAGATGTTACAGGTTGTATATTCTCTATCCCTCCTTACATTATTGTTCGTATTTAGGGTTCTCTGCCTTACATACTCAGTACTTTATTCATACTGACGTCCTTTTATTTGTGGACGCTGCATGTCGTGCTGCAGGTCCTGATAGACAGGCAAGTGCAGCTCCCCCATCACAGTAGGTTGTCCAGTTCAGCGGTGATTGGCGAGATCCCTTCTCCGGACTTGCCTTGGTCTTAGTATGCATTTTTATTATAGACATTATGGGTATGTCGGGGCCCTGTTCCGGCTATGTTGCAGCACTTATGTTCCTTTAGAGGCTCATAGATAAGTGTCGACTCATGTATAGTTTGGTATGCCTTGTCGGCTGGTTTTTGTTGTATAATCTTTCATTTTAGCGTGGTAGCTTGTACCATATGTATATAGTTTCTTGATTGTCTGTTCATCCCATGTTATGTAGGTTCATGCAATCATATTTTATTGTTGGTTGTCCATGATCCATGTCTACCATTTATATTGGTCTCGTCAGCCCTAAAAGATAATAAAGAAGGTTAGATAAAATGTACGTTGGTGCTCGGCAAGTATGGTCGGGTGCTAGTCATGGTCCTCCAGTTTGGGTCGTGACAACACTTGAAAAATTGTTTCCCAACATTTAAAGTAGTGCACGCCATGAAATAATTAGCAGCAAGTCCACAACGACACCTCCTAATCGACCCATTTAAGCTACTTGAACTTTGCGACATTGTTTTAGATAAATCTCCAAAACAAACTGATAAAAATAAAAAATAATTAAACCTAAACTAGAACCCAACTCGAAATCGACAAGGTGACACAATTAGTAGGATTAATCAGACATCAATGGAGAGTCTAAAATATGTATGATAATTGAGTTACTTGCTATGATAATTAGTTTGTGTCTATGATTGAGTTACTCGATGTGATTTACTTGCTGTGATAATTAGTTTGTCGGTCTAAAATAGGCGTATGAGTAAACTGATATGGTGTGAAGTGCTTGAGAATTGACTACTATAACTAACTCGTATATGACCTTGTACAATCCGAAAAGGGTCTAAAATGCCCTTCTACGTTTTAAATTAGGATTACATATCTTCCGTTAGTAGATAAGGGCATATTTGAGCCCATTTTTAGACGGTAGGGACTGATAAGGGCCCAACTTTTAACGGAGGGCTTTGATGTCATATTTAATATAGTAAAGGGGCATTTTAGGCCCTTTTCCATAACTAAAATACTGTTAGGATCGAAAAAATCAGGTGCCATGCGGAAGCCAGGGGCGGAAGCAGGGGGACGCAAGGGTGTTCACCCGAACACCCTTTGCCGAAAAATTACACTGTGTATATAAGGCAAATCTATTTTTTAACTCTATATATTAAGTTTTGAACAACCTTAACACAAGACAAAAGTTTGGCTCAGTGGTTAGGGGTGTTCAGAATTTGTAGAAGATCGCAGGTTCCATTCTCGTGAGCTGCAATCAAATTTTTTTTGAATAACTTTAGTATATATCCTGCCTCCTCCACTGGCGGAAGCTAGCAAAACAACACTTTAACGATGATAAATCATACCATAAAAGAGAAATCTACTAAAAGGGATACAAATATTTAATGTGGTTCCGTCAACTGACCTACGTCCACGACGCAGATGAGTAATTCACTATAATAAAAGAGAGTACAAAATATCGAGAGAACAACCTCACAAAGAGGCAAACAACAAGTGACACACTAACACCTTTCCCATAAAGTTTTCCCCCTAAACACGACTCTCAAACCCTATATGGCTACATTGTGGATACTTCAGAATGAGTATAAAACTTTATACCTTTTCCTACAAGAAAATGGACTAGCCAAATATGGAAGAATTATATTTTCCTTTTAGGAAAAAAACTCAATTATGATAAATATACTGTCTTTTCCTTCATGAGATTGAAGACCAATTATAGTAAGAAAATCGGAACACCACCTAAGAAATACTTACTTTTCATATCTATCTTAAATGTCTCGCTTAATTATCACTTCATTACTAATTAAAGCAATAAGATTAAACTTAAAAAAGTACTCCTAGTAAATTCTTTTTGTTTATTCAAATGTCAAATATTTTAGAACAAATTTAGTTTGCCAAAATGATAAATATTTGAGTTCGGATGAAGTAACTTAATTCATACATTTGAACATATTCCAACTGACATTTGAAAGAATATTCGAGAAAGATAAATATCGAAAGCTTTTGTATAGTAACAAGCACAACAGGAGGATTAGTTTAAGCCATGGATAATTGTGACAAATTAATTCTTTTTGCCGACACTTGAGGGCTCTGATTCTTTCTACCCGACAAATTAATGTTTTAAATAAAACTCATAGCCGAAATTCACTGTTCCAAGCACACCTAAGAGTGATCGAATGATATGTGTTAGTAAGGGTGTATTCTGGGCCGGTCCCGGACCGGGACCGGGACCGGGACCGCGGGCCTGGCGGTCCCACGGTCCTGGTGGGCCGGTCCTGCCGAGCCGGTCTTCAACCGGTCCTAAAGCCCGTGACGGGCCGGTCCTTACCCTTAGGACCGCGAGACCGGGACCGCGAAGACCGGGACCGGGTAGCGGTCCTGGGCCGGTCTTCGCGGGCCTGGCGGGCCCCAACCGGTCCCAACGGTAAAAAAAAAAAAAATTTTTTTTTTTTTTTAAAAATGGCCCAACGGCCAGATTTAAAAACTAGCCGTTGGAGGTCAAAAATAGCCGTTTTTGGCTATCAAAATTTAGCCAAATGGTCCACAAACTTTAATATAACCCCAAACTTTATATAATTACACTTTTTCCCAATTCTCAACTATAAATACCTTTTTCCTTCTAATCCTAATTTTGTGCATTATATTAGAAAAGTTTTTAATCCTACTTATAAAGGTTGGCCTCGTGCAACAATTAAGGCCGATATATATAAATTTAAACATGAATACGAACAATATTTGCGGTATTTATTTAGTCATATAACTAATAGAATTTCTATTACCACCGATATTGGTAGAAGTAATAATGATTGTGACTACCTAATTGTTAAGTCACTGGATAGACGAGGAGTGGATAATGCAAAAACGCATTCTTGCGTATAGAATAATTAACTCCCGTCACACAAGTAAGTTTATCGCTAACATTGTTGGTGATATTTGTAGATATTTTTGCATTAATGATAAAATAATGTCAATTTCTATGGATAATGCTTCTAGTAACACTAGTGCAGTAGGCACTCTTACAAACACATTAAATCCTGCATTTAGTAATATATTTCATGTTAGATGTATTTGTCATATTTATCATTTAATTGTCGGTGATGGTATGCGAATTTTAAATGTAGAAATTGAAAAGGTTAGAATGGCTCTTAATTGGCTTTTTTATTCTAACCGCGGAAGTAGACTTAGGGAGTATTATAAAAAATGTGATGAATATGGCCTTAGAGAAAGAAAGGTTCCTAAACCTTGCCTCACTAGGTGGAATTATATGTACGAAAGTTTAGTAGTTGCTTACGAATATAGGAACCCTATTAATGCAACGTTCAATGCTCGGGTTGGGGGTGTGGATGATGATGAAATGCTTACAACCCAAGATTGGACTAATGTTAAAACTCTTATAGATTTTTTAGAACATTTTCACACTGCTACAAATATATTTTCCGGACAATATTATCCAACTATTTCTAATTGTCTAGTTTATATTGCAGCATTATGTGGATTATTTGTGGATTATAACGAGGGTGGGCCTATTTATGAACTTGCTATAAATGCAATGAAAGAAAAATTTAAAAAATATTTTTTCCCTATCCCTCCTATTTATGGTGTATCGGCAATTTTAAACCCTACAATGAAATTAGGAGGTCCTCATTTTTGGTATACAAATATTTATAACGCTTTAGATCTTACAGTAGAAGAACGTGGTACTCTTGCAGATGCAAAAGCATCAATTAAAATTAATACTCAAATAATTTATAATGCATACCAACAAGCCTTACAAAATTCTAGGCCAATTGTTCCAACCCCTACTTCGTCTACTTCACAGTCGTCCAAAAGAGCCGCGGGCTTGAAGGCACTTAAATCTTGGACGGAGTTTAGGGGTTCTCAAGGAGATAATTTTGACGAATCTTCCCATCTAAATGAGCTTCAAGTTTATTTGTTGCAGGGACTAGAGAAGGAGAATCCAGACGGGAGTTTTTGATTTATCTCTTAATACAATATATATATCTATTTCATACATATACATATAATATATATACATAATATATATTATATATATACATAACATATAAACTTAATACATATATATAAGTTAAGTTTATATATGTTAAGTATATATATATATTAAGTTTATATAATACTTACCATATATATATATATATATATATATATAACTTAACTTATATATATAACTTAACTTATATATATACTTAATATAAGTACTTAATACATATATATATATATATATATATATATATATATATTAATATATATATATATAGTTAACGTAGATAAACTTAACTTATATACTTAACTTATATAAACTTACTATATATATATACTTAACATATATAAATTTAACATATATAAATACTAAACATATATATACTTAACATACATACATATATATATATATATATATATATATATATATATATATATATATATACATACACTTAACATATATATAGTTAACATATATATACTTATTAAATAATTTTTTTTTATTAAAAGCCCACGAAGCCCACGAAGCCCGCCAGGCCCGGACCGCCAGGCCCGGGACCATGTGGGCTTAGGCCCGTCACGGGCCGGTCTTACCCACCAAGCCCACGAAGACCGGGACCGCGAAGACCGGGACCGCCAGGCCCGGGACCGTTTAGGACCGGGACCGCCAGGACCGGGACCGCGAGGCCCGTTTAGGCCCGGGACCGGCCCAGAATACACCCTTATGTGTTAGCCATAATTTTCTTACCATATTTGATTTTTCTATCTCTTGAAGGAAAGGGGGTAAGTTGGATTTTCCTTTTTGTAAAAAGAAATTAGAAATTCTTCCATATTTGGCTAGTCCCTTTTCTTATAGAAAAAGGTTTGAATTTCTATAAATTGAGAATCCTTCATTCTCATTTAGTAGCATTTACAATGTAGCTATAAGGGGCTTGAGAGTAGTGTTTAAGGGGAGAACTTTTCGGGACAAGTGTTGGTATATCACTTGTGTTTGCCTCTTCGTGAGGTTGTTCTCTCGTTATTTTGTACTCTCTTTTATTGTAGTGGATTGCTCATCTCCGTTGTGGACGTGGGTCATTTGACCGAACCACGTTAAATGTTTGTATCTCTTTTGGTAGATTTCTCTCTATTGTATAATTTATCGTCGTTAAAAGTTTGCTTTGCTAGATTCTGCATGACACCCAATTTTTTCCGGTCCTAACACAATGAAGTGAGAAGAATCATGAAATTTTTGGTTTAAATTTTAATAGAATCAAAATATACTGTAAATGATTTCTTTGCGCATATATACGCTTGTGAAAGTTAGGAGGGGTATCCCGTAAAATTAATTAAATATGAACCAACTGCCCCGAACACTATTATTAAAAGGAAATATTGAACTACTTTAGGGGATGAATCCAAAAATATTGAACGACAAGTGAGGCTTGCTCAGTTGGTAAGCACCTCCATCTACGACCGTTAGGTCCTGGGTTCGAGTCACCGTGGAGGGGAAGTGTGGAAACACTATAGATCCTCCTAATTTGGGAGGGATTTTAAAAAAAAAAAAAAAAAAACTACTTTGAGTATTATTAGTATTAATAAATACAAAAATATGTACTTCGTCACTAACATTTAGGGGATGAATCCAAGCACATGTTCCCAGAGCTCTTTTATTCCAAGAATGTGTATAATTTTAATGTGAATAGTTTTAGATTCCCTTGAGAATCGAGTCAATGCTTTAAAAAGTTTTTTTTAGCCGAAGTGGTTTGGAAAGTTAAATACCCTAGATTTCAGCGGTTTAAAACGTCATTATTTATATTCATGGGAAAAAACACAAAAAGAGAAAAAGGAAAATCATAAGTTAGGCCAGGTAAACATAGACCGGGTTTGTTCGGTTTTATCAAAATCAAATCAAATCAATTATATTGATTTGGATTGGTTTGGTTTTGTCGGGTTTTTTGGATTTTTGGGTTTTTTTTACATGAATATTATTTCAATCTTACGTTATTAAAATTATAGATAAAATTTTGATAAGTGAATATATTTTTAGTAAATATAGAAAAAATTGACAAACATATGGTCTATTAAAATATTATAATGGTAGAAATTTTTAGTAACACATGATAGTTATTTTCTTAGTCGTCTAACAATAATTTTTCGTTAATTTACGCTTTTAAGGTTAATACATGAGAGGATTCCAAATATTTCTACATTTACTAAAGAAAAATTACTACAAAGTCTTAAAAATATAAATAAAATTTATATATTTATATGTCGGTTTGGTTTGGTTTTTTTTACTCAATACCAAACCAAGTCAAACCAAACTTAGTCGAGTTTTTTAATCATTTTTTTATTATTTTCGGTTTGATGCGGTTTTTCGGTTCGGTTTGAACACCCCTATATCAGGCTAATTTCATACATGGTCACTAACTTTATATAAATTCATTAATGTTATAAATAAAGTTTATTTAAGGTGAATATTTATATTTTAAAGAGATTTTAGGGATTGTTACTTGGTGGTTCAGTCAGTTTTTTCTAATAAATAGAGGTGTTCCATTCATTGTAACTCATTCCAAAAGCAATAAGAAATTTCTCTCTACTTTTCTATGTAATACGTTTCTTCTTCTTTTCTACGTTTCCTGCGGACACTTTATCTGCGGGAATACGCCCGCTTCTGCGAAATTCCTCCAATTGGTCAAGTCCGCACCTACAGCCCCTTCTTCGCATCTGCGGAACCGCATCTGCAGCCCCTTTTCCGCAGATGCAGAAATACCAGATACCAGCAAAACCGAAATCTCACAAGTCCAAAATTCATCCCGATGGCCATCCAAAATAACCCTGAGGCCCTCGGGACCTCAACTAAAAGTACCAACACCTCTTAAAACATTATTCAAATTTGCTCCAATCATTAAAACACCTCAACAAACACCCAAAACATAAATTACATCGAATTCAAGCCTAAGTTCTTTTAAAACTTTCGAAGCACGCATTTGATCAAAAATCCAACCAAATCACCCCAAAATCATCTGAAACTTTGCACACACATCCCAAATCACCCAACGAAGCTACTGCAACTCTCGAAATCCCATTGCAAGCCTCGAATCAAAATCTCACCTATCAACCGGAAATCGCCAAAATACTAACTTCGCCAATTCAAGCTTAATTTTACACTGGACCTCAAAATCACTTCCGATCACACTCCCAAGTCACAAACCAACCTCCGAAGCTAACCAAATCACCGAAAATTACATCCGAGTCTAATAACTTATAAGTCAACCTTCAGTTGACTTTTTCCAAACAAACCTTCCTTAAAGAGACTAAGTGTCTCATTTTCTATCAAAATCAATCCAAATCAACTCTAACACACCAAATAGTGATAATGAAATATGAAGAAGCATAAAATGGGAAAAACGGGATAGTAACTCCTGAGACGACGGGTCGGGTCGTCACATTGAGAGTATTTTATGTTCATAATTAAAATAAAAATTATTGCATGTTATCCACTAAGACTGCTATGATAGTAGATTTTTACAAAAATATTTCATTTAAAAGTATTTATATATTAACTGTTGTTATGTTTTTATTATATTAGTCGATAATTTTTATAAGTATTTTCCTAAATATATTTTTTTCATTTTTATGAGATACAATACTTATTTATCAGCTCAGTATTAGCTAGTAACTATTTACAATAATTAGATATCATGATATAGTATGGTGAATTGTGTGTCACTTTATTAACTTGTTGAAACTTAAAAATAAATTATACTAGAGAAGAATATTTAAATTGTGATTATATTTTTATATGAATTCTCTTACAAATAGAAAGCATATTAAATAAAAGGAGTATTTAAAAAAATTAAATTATAATATCAAAATTCTTTCAATATTTATTACTTATTAAGAGATACATATAAGATTTCACATCGAATATACTACTTTTGATGTTTGAGTTATAACGACATTGCAACTAATTTGCATATTATGATATGTGTCAAATTTTTTGTATTATTCATAGTTGAATTAAAATTTATAAATATTTTAAATAGATTATCTGTTATAATTTTGTGGTTTTAATATAATTTTTATAATTATTTATTATTTTATACTATTTTAAAATTCTTAAAATTAGTAAAATTTCAAGATCCGTGGGACTTACGCCCCATGTCTCATGACTTACCTCTCGCCTCGTCCGAGATAAAACACCACACCTCATGTCCCGCATTTTAAAACATTGCTTTTATCCATCCCATTATAGAGGTACTTAATTAACAATGCGAGGTGATGGGAGTGGAATTAATCACACATGAAACGCAATCAAATGGCATTTTCTTTTCCCTTATGAAATATCAAGAGAAAAAAGAAAAACAATTCTAAAAAAAGATTTGCTATAGAAAACGAACACTTATTAAGCTGCACGTAAAGCCTTTTTATGCATGTGATAATGAATTACTTCTTGGTTCTTACTTCCAAACAAAGCATAGCGGAACAGATATTTTGACATCACTATCCACAAATTCACAGTCTCTCATTCCATGGTGGAGAAATGATAAGGCTCCACAATAAGCATAATTAATTATATCCTACTTTAATTTTCAAAAAGTTGCCCCCTTTATTATAATACCAATTCTTGCTTTTGCTTGCATTTTATTTTAAGGTCAACATAAGTATATAGTATAGTTAGTCTATAAGCCATGGAAAAAATAGTCTATAACTAGTGCATGCTGTAATATTATCCCTGCTTACTATAAATAACTAGACTGCACTGGGTTAATTTTATACTGTTGCAAACAAATAAAACTAAATTTGGTAAATTTTCTTATTAGGATTCAATATTTAGAATTTGATATTAAGGGTGTAATGTGGGCCGGTTCAGGACCGGGACCGGACCGGGACCGCGGGCCTGGCGGTCCCAACGGTCCTGGTGGGCCGGTCCTGCCGAGCCGGTCTTCATGTGGGCCTAAAGCCCGTGATGGGCCGATCCAATCGTGTAGGACTGCGAGACCGGGACCGCTAAGACCGGGATCGGGTAGCGGTCCTGGGCCGGTCTTCGCGGGCCTGGCGGGCCCCAAACGGTCCCAACGGTAATATTTTAATTTTTTTTTTTTTTAAAAAAATGGCCCAACGGCCAGATTTAAAAACTAGCCGTTGGAGCTCAAAAATAGCCGTTTTTGGCTTTAAAATTTAGCCAAATGGTCCCCAAACTTTAATATAACCTCAAACTTTATATAATTACACTTTTTCCCAATTCTCAACTATAAATACCCCCCCCCCCATTATTTCATTTTAACTCACCAATTCATCAATCTATCTTAATCCCTCTCAATCTCTCTCAATTTGTTAGAGATATGTAGATTGTGTTGTAAATTGTACTTTGGCACATCTTATTTAGTTTTTTTTTCCTTTTAATGGTGGTATTAGTACCTTGTTGTGCTCATTCCATTGGGGAGAGAAGATTAATAAAGATATGTCATTTTTAGTAATAAAAATTATTACACAAGTTTTTGATTTATCTCTTAATACATAATATATATCTATTTCATACATATACATAATTTATATTATATATATACATAACATATAAACTTAACATATATATATATACTTAACTTATATACATACTTACCATATATATATATATAACTTAACTTATATATATACTTAATATAAGTACTTAATACATATATATAAGTTAAGTTTATATATGTTAAGTATATATATATATTAAGTTTATATAATACTTACCATATATATATATATATATATATAACTTAACTTATATATATAACTTAACTTATATATATACTTAATATAAGTACTTAATACATATATATATATATATATATAACTTAACTTATATACTTAACTTATATAAACTTAATATATATATATACTTAACATAGATAAACTTAACTTATATACTTAACTTATATAAACTTAATATATATATATATATACTTAACATATATAAATTTAACATATATAAATACTTAACATTTATATACTTACCATATATATATATATACTAAACATATATATACTTAACATACATATATATATATATATATATATATATATATATATACATACACTTAACATATATATAGTTAACATATATATACTTTTAAAAGCCCATTAGGCCTACTAAACTTACGAGCCCAGCCCGCTAAGCCCAAAACTACATTATGCTTAGGGCCGTCACGGGCCAGTTCAACCCCAGGCCCACCAAACCCGGACCGCCAGAGACCAGGCCCACCAGGCAAGGACCGCGAAGACCGGCCCGTCAGGCCCAGGCCCGGCCAGGCCTGTTTAGGCCCGGGACCGGCCCAGAATACACCCTTATTTGATATAACTAGCAGGAGAAGAAAACCAATTCATATCTTTGTCTTCTTATTATGATGTTGACATAAAAGGGGAGCGTTGAGGCACAATAATAATTGTCGATGATCGCTTTGTCTTTCGAATATTATAGGTTCATGCCATGAAAATAATTGCTGACATTATATAGGCGTTTGGACATAAGAATTGTAAAATTTTTAAAAAATGATGAAATTTTTTTTAAAGTGAAATTGGTATTTAAATTTTATAGTTGTGTTTGGACATAAATTTTAGTTTGGGTTGTTTTTAAAGTTTTGTGAGTGAAAATTTTGAAAAATAATATTTTGGAATTTTTTAAATTTTTGAAAAAATTTCAAAATGCATTTTCAGGTGAAAATTAAAAATTTTATGAACAAACTCTCATTTAAAAAAAAGTAAATATTTTTGGAAGAAAGGAATATTTTTTTATTCCCAAACAGGCTCTAAATATGGTTTGGACCTTAAACTAATTCTACACATAGCGAGAGTTTAGTACATTAATCTCGTATTTATTCTAGTTAAATTTTGAGTAATTGTATTTAATTTAGATTGTTAAAATTTTCTTTAATTGTTCAAACGTCAAAAGTTTTAATTTGCTAGTTGTAGTACGTTTTGGCCATTTAAAACATTCTAATTATTTGTTGCATCATATGTTCATCTCACAAGTAAATTAAAAAGAGGTAAATATCCCAACAGGTTTAAGGTGAGCCCATATGTTATTTTAATTATATTATGTCCACTGTTCCCCCCTTTTTTGTCTTAAAAAATCTTGAAATAGTAGTGTAAAGGTAGGTTATAATCTCGTGTTTTAGTTGCTTATCTCACTTTAATTTATTATATTTTTATTGTGTTTAAGTTTTTATCGCTAGTATTTTATACTTATTGTGTGTTTTATGCCTTTAGGAGCGATTCTGAGTTATGTAGACGTGGAACTAATTCTAGTTATTTGGAGCTTTGAAGTCTAAGTAAAAGTCCAATAAATAAAGTTGTGGTCGTGTTCGGGGGTCGAGGATCAATTTTGGACGTCAAAGTTTAAGAAAGAAGCAACCGTCGAAGAAATACACTAGTGCGAGGCACTGTGTGACACATTAGTGCAAATTTTTGTCAGAAATTTCCAAAGTTCAGAGACTGAATTTTTTTGTGGTCTGACAAAAAAAAAAATTAGTGCGACGCATTTGGCGACGCACAGTGCGATGTACGGAAAGCATTAAGTTTGCAAGTTTACCTATTTCGGTTAGGAAAGGAAGATTTCGTCTAGGTTTAACCCTACTTGGTATAAATACATGTAAATTGTTATTTTTGGGGAGACTTTTTACTTTGGACACACTTTAGACCTAGAGACACACGAGGAACATTGGGAGCAAGGATACCTTAGATTTCTTCATCTTTTTTAGTATTTTGAAATATCCTACGATTGTAGTCATAGGACATTCCGTTTATATATCGTATTGAGAGTAATGTCATACGTTCTTAGACACTTATGAATTTGTTTGATACTATTATGAGTCGCTAAAACCCATAGTTCTGGGATTGTGATTTAGCCATGAATATTATTGTTTAACGTTGACTTAACCTTGATTATAATTCACCATTATATGATTTTTTTCTTCAATTAAATGATTAATTATTTAATTGTCTAGCCAACAATTAGGTTCTATTTGCTATCTATGTTATGCTTAGGAAAGCCATATTTAAAGTAGAAAAGAATTGAAGAGAGCACAATCTTAAGTTTGAGGGAGGTGGATTTAAAGTTAGCATAGGAATATACCTAGTTACCGCTTCATTACATATCATAATTTTAATACGTTCTTGATAAATTAAATTTTATAGGAATATATGAGTTAATCTTTTATCTCTGTCTTAAATGCCTCGCTTAATTATCACTTCATTAGTAATTAAAGCAATAGGAGTAAACTTTAAAAGTACTCCTAGTAAATGCTTTTTGTTTATTGCTTGAGTATATTTTAGATCAAATTTGGTTTGCCAAAAAGATAAATATTTGAGTACGGATAAGGTAAATTTGACATTTGAAAGGATAGAATATTTTGAAAGTAGAGAAAGATAAATATCCAAAGCTTTTGTATAGTAACAAGCACAACAGGAGGATTAGTTTAAGCCATAATTGTGACAAATTAATTCTTTTTGCCGACACTTGAGGGCTCTGATTCTTTCTATCCGACAAATCTCATGCTCCTTCTGCCCTAAAATTAGGGTAGGTTTGGAAAGCCGCGTAATTACTTGATAGCCTAATTATTAGGGTAATAATTATATATTCTAGTAATTATATCGTCTAGTAATTATTATAATATGTTTATTTGTTATAATATAATTGTAATATAATTTTCATTGTTATATTTCGTTGGGCAGGTATGATTACGTTGTTAAATCTAAAAAAACAGATTAATATATAGATAAGTTTTACTACAAGGCAAACTTATATATTAATACTCCCTCCGATTCAAAATAAGAGATTTTTTGGCATTTTTTTTGTCGTTCAAAATAAGTGAGTTTTTTAGATTTCAAGAATGAATTAATTATATTTTTTCTACATTGAGTAAATAGTGTTGGAATATGTGTTAGGAGTGTTTATGTGAGATAGTAAATGTTAATATGGTCAATTCCATTGCTAATTAATGTTAAAAGGTAAATTTCTTAATTTGTGTGAAACATCCAAAAACTCACTTATTTTGGATCGGAGGGAGTAAGAAATATCAAGTATTAATTTATTATAAGGTATTTAAATATATTTTGAAAAAATACATTAAATTATTATAAATTGGTAAATAATATCATAGAAATAAACGATAACTTACAAATAAATAATATGATTACTTAAACTAATCAATAAAATTTTAATAACGATTTATTTTTCAATAACTCATGAGAATATACGAAAGTTAAATATGAAATAATATCATAAAAATAAACGATATCTTACAAATAAATAATATGATTACTTAAACTAATCAATTTTTTTTAATAACGATTTATTTTTCAATAACTCATGAGAATATACGAAAGTTAAATATGATCTAAGTGTATAATAAATATTTATACTATTTAAAAAAAATAGTAAAATACAATGCCGTCCTTTATTGGGATATCAACAATCTAGTGAAATGTTAAATTCTAATACAAAAAAATTGATGGGTTATTGAGTCCAAAATTTAAATAGTGCCTTGGGCACAAAATATCTTTCTACTATTTAAAAAAAAGTTACACAACTATATATTTCTCAATATAATGCTGCGAATCACTTTAATGGAAAGTTAGTGATTCGCAGTATTATACTGTAAATTATTAAAAAAATAATTTTTTTGGAAAAATTCAATACAATACTGCGATCAAGCAATTTACAGTATGATACTTCGTTTCGCTATAATAAAATAGAACCCCTTCTTCTTCCCCAAGATAACGCCAGTGAGTGTCCCGCACATAGCACGAGCCTTGGATTCCTTCTTTAAAATCGATTTGGATCGTTTTCAAAAAACTTAAATCGAGGTATTTCGATTTTGTTTATGTCGAAACTCGTAGAGTATATACATGTTTATTTTATTGGCGTGTTTCATGTTGATTTGTGTAACGTATGTGTTTAAATTTGTTTCTTATTTATACCCGGATTGATTTTTTAGCTTTGGGACAAAAAATAGTTAAAAATTGATAAATAATTTTTATTGTTAACGTTATATTTTTATTTCTTAAATAATAAATAAATATTATTAATTTAGTTTGTTGTTCATATTTATATTATGTTTGTTGTTTTTATATGTAATAGTGGCCTTTTGGCGTAGTAAAATGTAGAGCCTTTTAACGTATTAAAATATAAAGCCTTTTATAGTAGTAAAATATAGAGACTTATGATGTAGTAAAATGTAGAGCCTTTTAGCGTAGTAAATATAGAGCCTTTTAGTGTAGTATAATATAGAGCATTTTAGTGTATATTCTTTGTAGCTTAAGTATGTACTAACTACATACTCTATCCAATTACACTTTACAAAATAAATTATTTAATTTATAAAAATAAACTTACAAAACTAACAAATTAATATATGTTGTCAAATTAACTCAAATATCGAGTTTGGAACCCATAGATAATTCCTCAGTCTAATTATAAAAATAATTATTTAATTCTTTAAACTAACAAAATTTTAAAAACATTGAAATTGACACACATAATAATTAAGGATAACTTGATGCTACTGGACCTCAAATATCGAGCCTGGAACCCATAGATAATTACTCAGTCTAATTATAAAAATAATTATTTAATCCATTAAACTAACAAAATTCAAAAAATATTGAAATTGACACACATAATAAGGATATCTTGGTGCTACCAGGCCTCAAATATCGAGCCTGAAACTCATAGATAATTATTCAGTCCAATTATAAAAATAATTATTTAATTCACTAAACTAACAAAATTTTAAAAATATTGAAATTGACACACATAATAATTAAGAATAACTTGATGCTACCGGGCCTCAAATGTCAAGCCTGGAACCCATAGATAGTTACTCAGTCTAGCTGGAAAACAAACTAACAAAATTCTAAAAATGTTGAAATTGATACACATAATAATTAAGGATAACTTGATGCTATCGGGCATCAAATATTGAGTCTGGAACTCATAGATAATTACTCAGCTGTCACGACCCCAATCCCGGTCGTGATGGCGCCCAACACAACTGCTAGGCAAGCCCGACCATTTACACTCTCATCCCGAGCATGAAGCTCAAATCAATTACCTGAATATTTATGTCAACAATAAAGCATAACTGTATAACCACCCCAGAGATCTAGGGTCACGAGTCTGGAGCCTCTAAACAAGATCGGATAATAATATCTAAACCAAATACTCAAGTATGAATAATGTATATACAAAGCAAAACTGGAATAAGAAGAGAAGCCAGGTCCTGCGAACGCCAGCAGCTATCTCAACAACTCGGATAAATACTAATAAAAGCCGGAGTCCTCGTCTATCCCTCCTGTGTACCTGAATCTGCACACAAAGGTGCAAGGAGTAGGGGTGAGTACTAAGTACTCGGTGAGTAATAAATATATATAAGTAGATGAAAGTAAGAAATCCACAAAATACCACATAATGAAGCTAACTACAGTCCGAATCTCCTACGAACTAGCATCAACAGTACAATACAGCTACCACAGAATAATTTAAACAAATAAAGATGCAATGCAATGCACATAACCGCTACGGCGTGTAGCCCGATCCATTTAACGTCGACGGCGCTCACTGGGGGTGTGTACAGACTCGGAGGGGCTCCTGCAGCCCAAGCGCAATACTGCTGCGGCGTGCAGCCCGATCCTCATATAAATCGCTGTGGTGTGTAGCCCGATCCTCATATAAACCGCTGCGGCGTGCAGCCCGATCCATCCTCGGTCCACATAAATCAGATAAGTCACAAAAACAGTTCATTTTTCTTAATTCCAGTTCCCAGTTCATAATTTATGAAAAGTACTTTAACTTTCATTTAATTTGCAAAAACCGGTGACTTAACATTTCAATAGTGTGATTTCAAATTCCAGGACTGAGATCAATGATTAAGCAAGTATAGCTATCACATAAATACTATCCCCTAGGGATACTACAGGTCGGCACAAGGCCCCTAACAAGGCTTACAGCCCACAAATATGTCAAACACAGTGTATTTCCATCACTAATACCATATTTTCCATATCCGGGATGGACCAAGTCTCAATCCCCAGTCACAATCAGCCCCGCACCTGCCACGGGGTGCGAGCCACGCCCTACTAGCGTCACAATGTGCTAAGCCGGGGTTTCGAACCCTCAAGCTACCATATACACAAACTACTCACCTCTAGCCGGCCGTAGACTCGTCCGCGATACCTTTTCCCTTCAAATTTGCCGCCTCGTGCGTAGAATCTAGTCAAACACAACAATTATATCAAATATGGGTCAAAGAAACATAACCTAATTCAATTTATACGAAATACGCAATAATACACCAAGTTGGTAAAACCCGGACCCCGGGCCCGCTTCTTGAAAATTTTCGAAATTCATACCAACAGATTCCTCGTCTCGCCACGAGTCCGTGCATATAAAATTTATCGAAATCGGAGTTCGAATGGCCTTTCAAAACCCAAAAATTCGTTTTCATGATTTAGGCCCTAGTTCTTCACAAATTCTACCAATTTCAGGAATTTTGGTGTTTATTCTAGCATAAAATCATATTTTTGAGTCAAGAAACTTACCTCGAGCGATTACCCATTGATTTCTCTCTTAAAAATCACCTCATAAGCTTCTTCCCGTTCCAAAATTGGAAGAAAACTCGACCTGCTCGTTCTAGGTATATTGTTCACCCGTTTAATTGCTCCCAATGGATTCCTTGTGAAATTCTAATGAATTTAGGCTTTTGAATCACTCAATTTGACCTTATAATGAAGGAGATATGTAGGTTTTAAGATTTGCAAATAGTGCAGGTTTTTAATACGCCGTCGGGGGCAGTTTCGTCATTAACTTGAAAATCTGGCCAGCTTTAGTAAAATGGCCATAAAATCCTCATACGATGTCCAAATTCGATGATTCTTTTTTCTACGGGTCCGTAATTACGATACGGATCTATTTATTCATTCAAAACAATAATCCAAGCTCATTTGTTCAATATGATATCATTTATGCTTGAAGAAACGGTGTCGAAGCATAAAAAAAACGAGCATAACGCAACCCAAACCTATTTGAAACTCATCCGAGCTCCTCGGGACAGTATACGAACATACTAATATGCCACATATGATCATGTAAACTTAGTTTCACTCTCAAAACACCAAAACTAATATCAAAACACCAAATTTACATCGGATTCAAGCCTAAGTTCTTCCAAAACTTCCGAAACTTGCATTTGATCTAAAACTCGACCTAAACACCTCCGAATGATCTAAAATTTTGCATGCATATCCCAAATCACCTAACGGAGCTACTGCAACTATCAGAATTACATTCCGACTCCCGGATCAAAATCTCACTTACCGTTCGAATTTCATCAAAATTCGACCTTAGCCAATTCAAGCCTAAAACTTCACCGGACCTTCGAATTCGATTCCGATTGCTCTCCTAAGCCATAAATGATCCTCCGAAACTAGTCGAATAATCAAAATTCAATTCCGAGCTGCCAAAGTCATCGGTCAACATTCGGTTGACTTTTCCAACCCATTCTTCTCAAAAAGGGATTTATGGCCTTATTTCTATCTAAATTCCCTACGATTTGCTTCTAAATTTCCAAACACATATAAGTTAGCATATTGAAGTATTAAATGGAGAAAATGGGGCGATAACTCCCGTAACGACGGGCTGGGTCGTTACATTCTCCCCAACTTAAACAAACGCTCGTCCTCGAGCGTACCTAGAGTTGTACTAGAAGCAACCCAATACCTGGCTGACCTTACCAAGCATATATGCGGGGTGGTACCACGTCACCCTATCCATCATAAGTCTGATAACACAATATAGCTGAACTTTCACAGTCCATCTGAAACATAGACCACATTGCACCTCCGAAATCATATGCCAAATCTGAATCCCACGTCTATATTCAGAATACACTCGAACCAATTGTAATAGCCCATACTCGCCACTCCGGATGAGATCTTATGGTGTACCAAACAACTCAATCACTCGAGATGATGCCCTCTAATCACAACAATTTCCCACGATAACCAAATATTACCGAAAAATCTTTCTCGTTAGCTAAAGTCTTATTCCAACACCTTCATGTATGTTGCCCAAAGCTACCGAACACACGATATATCGAATCCATCTCTCAGGTCATCCATTCATGAATCCATTTCCCTTTTTGACCGACATTACAATATATTTCGGAGCCAAACCTCGATGTATTCCTTTCTAACCAACTGAAATCATATATGCCCGCACTCATTAATGGCTCCAACGATCATTCCGATTATGACACACCGCACTGGTGATATGACACCTCAACACCGGCCTAAGCCATAATGAGAACAACACAGGCTCCAATAAGAAACGCTTGAACATACTCAAATCATGAGAACTACCTCAAACAAGGAGTTGTAATTCAAATTCCTCAATACCGTCACAACACATAACTGAGATCTTGTGTCACATCATAGAATTAGAGTACTTGAATCCTCCTCGAAAGGTCATAACTTCACGTGGCCTTGCCACGGCTCATGATTCCATCCAAACACTATTACTCCTGAAGCACCTCAAGTCACCATGCTCAAAACAGTCAGCCACGCACAGATCTAGGTTTGAACTCAAGCAATCAATCTCACCCACGGTGAAACAATTAATATACGCCATCCAATCTTGTAAGGACACAACCGATGCGCCAGTCGCCGAGCGACACCCAACACTGACTTTCCTCAGAGACTAGGAAGTATTGTACACAAGGTAACCTATAGGAAAACCTATGCTCAATATTATACGGTTGCGGCGTGCAACCTGCTCAAAATGACATACCCGTGGCGGCGTGCCACCCGATCCAGATACCATACCTGTGGCGGTGTGCCACCTGATCCATATAAAACCCTCGCAAAAGAAATGCACATCGAGTCGAATTGTTCATTACAGTAAACATATATAGCCTTAAGCTCGGACACAAGAAACGCGTCAGGCAAAGTTCCCCAATACTGGAACTGAATCAATGGTAGATACCTCTACACTGACATCCGCCACGAAGGCCCAACTGACAAAGCAATACCTACCATCCGTCCGCTGGCCCTAGGGTACATTTACCCTGATGGAATATGATCGGATGCGCTCTGCCATGCAGTTGTGATATTTTTCGGATATAGTCCATATCACATTAGTCTAGACAACCCGACTTATGACAACTAGTCTGCAATCATATATCATAATCCAAATTCGTCATATCAAGTTAAGGGAGAGCCACTAGGGCTTCCAACTTCCAGTAATCGCTAAACGGTGCCGATACACACGATATACAACCACTGCATAGGCGGATTACGAGGACTTCTAGTCTCCATCACCTATATAACACATGAATCACTATGCCTGATCCCACACTCCTCTGTACGAATACTTAACACACATCAAGCATCCATTCATACCACGAGAGTCATTCAGAAATTTCCCTGTGCCATCATCAACTCAATCATCACAGTCGATCCAACAAGAGGATACCACGATACCACTGGACATTATCAGTTTACATTAGCTTGCCCTTTTTGACCATATACTCTGCCAAATCACTAGAATAGTAGTATCATTTCATTTTAATCACTAGAAAGATCGATTCTTAAATCACTTGCAGTTGTCCGCGCTGCTCAATAATCTTTAATGACTTCCCATATATTATGAACTGATCCCAAAACCTTGAACATTCCATTATCAGCTTCCCATAACACATCGCATATACCATACCACTTTAAGATAACATGGAACTTCTATCACTTTCCTACGCCGCAAACATCGACGCACTTAACTAGTCAAGGACCTTCATGATACCATATAGAAGAAAAGTCATTACACATTCCAGCTTCGCATACCGCCGAAATATACTCGCTTTCAAACGACGGTAGAACACATCACAAACTCTTTCTCCCAATTCATTGCACAAGATGAACCGCTAGGACTGAGTCCCTTTTACCCAAACCCAGCTAAGCAAACTGCCAGCACGCAAGAGCGTGTTGCACAATACCTGCAAGACTCATTACTTCGAACATATGCCAGGAATTAATCTTATCCTTATTGCACTGTTTCGGTTCATTATCAAGCCGTCCCATTTATCCAATTTCCTTTCTAATTCATCTTTAATTTAGTATTACCCTTTACTGTAGCACCACAATACCTCAACTCAGGTTACCACACGAGACTCATACATAAGACTACACGGTCTTAAGCTCACAGGCCGTTGAATACTCACTCAATGTTTCCCAGAAGTACCACATTCTACAATGCTTTATTTTGAAGAACTTCCTGCGATTTTGAATTCGTATCATTACCTTCCAATACGGATACATAGAATCCCATCATTCACATATCATAACACAAGTCTTGATCTTTTCTAACGAAACCACCATTTTTAGCCACATACACAATCTTAAGACACCTTACCGTTACAAGCAAAGTCTTGAACACCGCAAGGCTATTCTCGGGCGTCATTCACCCTTATTCAATTATAATCCAACTGTCTTATTGAACAGAACCACTCGTGCCTTGTTAGAACTCTGACACCGCAGAACATGATTTCATACAGATGCAATTATCTATATTTCTTTTCTATACATCGAACATTCTTTACCAACAGTAGTTCAAGTCATCCTAGTATTTCTTCACATCTACGAAGCACCATAACCTTTATACGAATTTTCCCAACAGACTAGAGACAGAACCAACATAGCGCACAACAGTGCAATCAGTTAATCAATAACAACCTCCCCAACTTGGCTCGGAGCCATACATCAAAGCAGTTTTAGCCACTCATATCATTATTACTCAAATGATGTCACAAGGTTATAGTGAGATTAAACTCAAGTCATTTACAAGCCTTGACAGAGACTCGAATCATCAGAGACCTTAACTCTTCTACAATTCCTACATTTATACACACACCACAGTTAAGCCTACTATCTTTAGGTGACAGAAATCTTTTCTAAGTACCTGCCAGAGAATCACCAAACCATTCTAACAATACATCCACAACTCAACAAGACATCACAATGCATTTCAACAACATTAAATCTCAGTACTATACGAATCATATTATCACAATTAATACTTGAACATGCGTTGCACCCGCTCGAATCATAACATATATCAAATACCCTTCAATTACACATCAGAATCGACCCACCTACCTTGCCTCAATCTAGTATTTCAGTACAACACCTTCCACCAAGATACACATAGCATAATCACTTTAGTCTTCCTGCGTCTAAACTCGTTCTACTACACGTAAAGCATTTTACGTTCCAACTAAGAGATATGATAAATATTCACCACGCCCATAGCTAGGGGCTCCACAACAGATTACAATAAGGATCTAACACCTGACAGCTCGTACATTATTAAGCTGCCATTTCCACAGTTAGGGACAATACCGATCACACGAAATTTCATAATACTAGTTTGTAAAATTAGCACCAGGGTGCTCAAGTCATAGACAAATATCTATCCTCAAGTCCTCCCGACTGGCCCAACATGAACTCACAGAGACTATACCTCGCCCCTCGATCGGGGAATCAGAAGCCATCAAGGCAATTATATTACGAAGCGCTTGATGCGTACGCAGGCGTGTGGAAGGAATTTCAAGAATTATATCTCAAGCTGAATCAAGTACGCACGATAAGAATTCCAAGAAATGTGAAGTGTTTCCTAAAGGTTTACAGCCTCCCGAGGATAAGTACAGGCGTCCCCGTACCGATCCACAAGACTCTACCAACCGGCTCAAGACTCATGGAGCCTAGTAACCTAGGCTTTGATACCAACTTGTCACGACCCCAATCCCGGTCGTGATGGCGCCCAACACAACTGCTAGGCAAGCCCGACCATTTACACTCTCATCCCGAGCATGAAGCTCAAATCAATTACCCGAATATTATTATCAACAATAAAGCCAAACTGAATAATCACCCAAAGGTCTAGGGTCACGAGTCTAGAGCCTCTAACATGATCGGATAACAATATCTAAACCAAATACTCAAGTCTGAATAATGTATATGCAAAGGAAAACTGGAAAAAGAAGAGAAGCCAGATCTTGCGAACGCCAGCAGCTACCTCAACAACTCGGATAAATACTGATAAAAACTGGAGCCTCGTCTATCCCTCCTGTGTACCTGAATCTGCACACAAAGGTGCAGGGAGTAGGGGTGAGTACTAAGTACTCAGTGAGTAATAAATATATAAAAGCAACTGAAAGAAGGAAATCCACAGAATACCACAGTATGAAGCTAACTACAGTCCGAATCTCCTACGAACTAGCATCAACAGTACAATACAGCTACCACAGAATAATTTAAACAAATAAAGATGCAATGCAATGCACATAACCCCTACGGCGTGTAGCCCGATCCATTTAACGTCGACGGCGCTCACTGGGGGTGTGTACAGACTCCGGAGGGGCTCCTACAGCCCAAGCACAATACTGCTGCGGCGTGCAGCCCGATCCTCATATCAACCGCTGTGGTGTGTAGCCCGATCCTCATATAAACCGCTGCGGCGTGCAGCCCGATCCATCCTCGGTCCACATAAATCAGATAAGTCACAAAAACAGTTCATTTTTCTTAATTCCAGTTCCCAGTTCATAATTTATGAAAAGTACTTTAACTTTTATTTAATTTGCAAAAACCGGTGACTTAACATTTCAATAGTGTGATTTCAAATTCCAGGACCGAGATCAATGATTAAGCAAGTATAGCTATCACATAAATACTATCCCCTAGGGATACTACAGGTCGGCACAAGGCCCCTAACAAGGCTTACAGCCCACAAATATGTCAAACACAGTGTATTTCCATCACTAATACCATATTTTCCATATCCGGGATGGACCAAGTCTCAATCCCCAGTCACAATCAGCCCCGCACCTGCCACGGGGTGCGAGCCACGCCCTACTAGCGTCACAATGTGCTAAGCCGGGGTTTCGAACCCTCAAGCTACCATATACACAAACTACTCACCTCTAGCCGGCCGTAGACTCGTCCGCGATACCTTTTCCCTTCAAATTTGCCGCCTCGTGCGTAGAATCTAGTCAAACACAATAATTATATCAAATACGGGTCAAAGAAACATAACCTAATTCAATTTATACATATACGCAATAATACACCAAGTTGGTAAAACCCGGACCCCGGGCCCGCTTCTTGAAAATTTTTGAAATTCATACCAACAGATTCCTCGTCTCGCCACGAGTCCGTGCATATAAAATTTATCGAAATCGGAGTTCGAATGGCCTTTCAAAACCCAAAAATTCGTTTTCATGATTTAGGCCCTAGTTCTTCACAAATTCTACCAATTTCAGGAATTTTGGTGTTTATTCTAGCATAAAATCATATTTTTGAGTCAAGAAACTTACCTCGAGCGATTACCCATTGATTTCTCTCTTAAAAATCACCTCATAAGCTTCTTCCCGTTCCAAAATTGGAAGAAAACTCGACCTGCTCGTTCTAGGTATATTGTTCACCCGTTTAATTGCTCCCAATGGATTCCTTGTGAAATTCTAATGAATTTAGGCTTTTGGATCACTCAATTTGACCTTATAATGAAGGAGATATGTAGGTTTTAAGATTTGCAAATAGTGCAGGTTTTTAATACGCCGTCAGGGTCAGTTTCGTCATTAACTTGAAAATCTGGCCAGCTTTAGTAAAATGACCATAAAATCCTCATACGATGTCCAAATTCGATGATTCTTTTTTCTACGGGTCCGTAATTATGATACGGATCTATTTATTCATTCAAAACAATAATCCAAGCTCATTTGTTCAATATGATATCATTTATGCTTGAAGAAACAGTGTCGAAGCATAAGAAAAACGAGCATAACGCAACCCAAACCTATTTGAAACTCATCCGAGCTCCTCGGGACAGTATACGAACATACTAATATGCCACATATGATCATGTAAACTTAGTTTCACTCTCAAAACACCAAAACTAATATCAAAACACCAAATTTACATCGGATTCAAGCCTAAGTTCTTCCAAAACTTCCGAAACTTGCATTTGATCTAAAACTCGACCTAAACACCTCCGAATGATCTAAAATTTTGCATGCATATCCCAAATCACCTAATGGAGCTACTGCAACTATCAGAATTAAATTCCGACTCCCGGATCAAAATCTCACTTACCGTTCGGATTTCATCAAAATTCGACCTTAGCCAATTCAAGCCTAAAACTTCACCGGACCTTCGAATTCGATTACGATTGCTCTCCTAAGCCATAAATGATCCTCCGAAACTAGTCGAATCATCAGAATTCAATTCCGAGCTGCCAAAGTCATCGGTCAACATTCGGTTGACTTTTCCAACCCATTCTTCTCAAAAAGGGATTTATGGCCTTATTTCTATCTAAATTCCCTACGATTTGCTTCTAAATTTCCAAACACATATAAGTTAGCATATTGAAGTATTAAATGGAGAAAATGGGGCGATAACTCCCGTAACGACGGGCTGGGTCGTTACATCAGCCCCATGACCTAACGATTTGTAGGGGTTCTTGAGGAAGCATCATTTCCATGCCCGCGTAGTCGCGCGCCTACAGGCTACATGTTTCTTTACGATTTTGCAGATCGGGCGGATACAACTTGATTGGTCTCTCATCACGGCCTTGGTAGAGCGGTAGCGACCGGAGACGCACACTTTTTACTTGCCCATTAGAGAGGCCACCATCATGCTTGAGGTTGTTTAGGTTTTATATGGGCTGTACGTAGATGGACTGGCCGTTGCATTGCCCTAGTACATGAGATCCATGACGCGTGCCCAATATTTGGATTTGATGGGACAGTATACTAGTTACAGACCTCAGGGTGATGCTATACAGAGAGGGGGCAATAGCGTTTCTTTGTCAGCTATCACAGACCATATGGCATTTTTGCACCCAGACATTACCGGCGAGACATAAGATCTCCATATTGAGCGGTACACGAGGTTGGCATTTCTCAAACGTTTTGGGGGTGTCTTGTTCTTGAAATCTGAATTTCAGTGTTATCAATATCCGTTTGGGATTCTGAGACTATGAATAACTCCTTATGGTGATTCTGGAGTCGGGGGTGCGATCAAAAGTGAATTCGGAGGTCCGTAGGTCATCTTGGAATCATTTGGCTAAAGATAGGAATTTGGAGGTTTTTGAGAAGTTTGACCGAAAATGGACTTTTTGATATCGGGGTCGGAATGTAATTCCGAAAGTTGGAGTTAGTCTATAATGTCAAATATGACTTGTGTACAACGGACATAATTTAATAACTTTAAACATCAGAAGTAGAAGTTTGAAATTTTGTAGTTCATAAAGCTTGAATTGAGGAGTAAATCATAGTTTTAGCATTGTTTGATATGATTTGAGTCCTCGAGCGAGTTCGTAATATTTTTTGGGATTGGTGGGTATCTTTGGTTGGGTCCCAGGGGCCCCGGATGGATTCCAGGTGGTTAACAGATCGAATTTGGAGTTGAAGAAAAGTTGAGGCAGCTGATATCTAGAATTTCCGCACCTGCGAAGATTTGGCTGCAGGTGCGGAGCCGCAGAAGTGGCCAGGAAGACCGCAGATGCGGATTTTGGTGAGCAGATATGGTTAGGGAGCCGCAGATACGGGACCGCACCTCCGAAAAAGGGAGCGCAGAAGCGGAAGCTGGGGTGGCCAGGGTGGATCGCAGAAGCGGCTGGTGACCGCACCCGCAGAACCGCAGAAGTGGTCTAGCGACCGTAGGTGCAGAAATAACTGGAGGCAGTAGACTTGTTTTAAATCGGGCTTTTGGTTCATTTCACCTATTTTTCATGGCTTGGGCCGATTTTTGGAGAGCTTCAAGGAGAGCTTTTGCCATCCATGTTAAGATAAGTTACCCCTACTCATTTTCAACTTATATAAAAGATTATATTATGGAATTAGGGATGAAAATTGTGGGAAAAATTTGGATTTTTCGGAAGAAAACCTAGAAACTTGATAAATTGGATTTTACCATGAATTTGAGCGTAGAAGTAGAAGTAAATTATATATTTGAGCTAGTGAAGCTATGGGTAGCGTATATCTTCGAGAAATTTTGAAATTTGGGCACGTGGGTCTGAGGGCATTTTAGTCATTTCACTAAGCGGAGTTGGGAATTTTTATAATTTGAATTGTTAACAAGTTTCAAAGTATTTTCTCATTAGTTTGTTGTTAATTGGCTAATTTTGGTGCATTGTGCATCTATTCAAACCTTCGAAAGAATGTAGAATGTCGGTTATGAGTCTTGGGAGCGAGGTGAGTCTCCTTTCTAACCTTGTAAGAGGGAATTGTCCCCCCTAGGTAAAATAATTGATTTTGTGCTCCTATATGTGGGGGCTACGTACGCACGAGGTGATAAGAGTCCGTGCATAGCTACTATTATGCTATTATCCAGGTAGATAGGACCAAAAAGCATGTTATACTTGGATTAATTGTGAACCCATGGATAGCTTGAATTGCTTATATCACATTGAATTAGTAAGTAAATTTCTAAAAGGGTTAAACTTCATTTCTTAAAGTTTGTTAAAGGAGAATTGTTATTATTTGGATATTTATTCTCCGATAAATTCTTAATTGGCTTGAGCGTGTATTTTATGTCTATCTGCGTCGCATGCATGATTCACGAGCAGTGTATGTGTTTATTTATGGAACGGGCCAAATGCCTCGGCAGATTAAATAGATGCATCTATGGTTCGGGCTGTTCCACCTTTGGCAGTGCAAAGTTTACATTCCTATTGGATCGGGCCATCGCCTCGGTGTGATTTGCGCATGTTATTTGTCGCTTGAGGATTGTTAAACGAGAAATTTACCCTTCGTGGCTGGATATAAACTGATAAGATAATAATGAATAATCCTTGAAAGCATTTGATTATTTGTTAAAGGTGTTTGCTTATTTTTTTGGCTTCACGAATTAAAACTACTATATAAATCCATGATTTTTCTCACATTTCTAGAATATTCTTAATTGACCTCTAGTGAGTGTCGAAGTTGGCCATCTCGTCTATACTTCTTCGAGATTAGACGGAATACTCATTGGGTACACATTGATTACATATTCATACCACACTTTTGTGCATTTTTGCTTCTCTTTTTTTTTTCTTTCCTTTTTTCCTTTTTTTATACTCACTTGTAATAATTAATAATATTAACATTTATATTATTTCCCTAATTGTATGTCTAATTATTTATAAATAGAAAATTAATTCAAAATCAATTACAAGGATTTAAATCCATTATAGATATAATTTAAGATTATAAAAATTAAATTCTATTCTTAGCGTGTCTTAAAACTTTTATAAATTTGGAATAAAGTAACATTTGGGGAGTTTGTTATTTATTTTGTTAGGTTGTCTTTAGTCATTTATTATTATTATTATTATTATTATTATTATTATTTTTAAAAAAGAAAGATTAAAAGTTGTACTAACTTAACAGTGAGGGTTTTCCCTTATTGTTTCGTGAAAGTACTGCTCAAATATTATGGATATTCATACTCCGTTGTAAATAAATTTCCTGAAGAAGCTTATCCATATGAGATTCCGCCGTAAATATGTTTATCTATTTAGTACTCTATTGGAAATAAGCTTCTTGAAGAAGCTTATCTTTTCGATACCCGGTTACGGATAAATATTACCTCCGGTAGAAGATTATCCATATTGGGTATAATAAGTTTATCCTTTCAGAATCCGGTTATGGATAAATATTACTCTCGATCGGTAGAAAATTATCCATACAGGGTATAATAAGCTTATCCTTTCAGTATCCAGTTATGGATAAATATTACTCTCGGTAGAAGATTATCCATACCGGGTATAATAAGCTTATCCTTTCAGTATCCAGTTATGGATAAACATTACCCCCGGTAGAAGATTATTCATATCAGGTATAATAAGCTTATTCTTTCAATACTCCGTTATGGATAATCATTACCTCTAGTAGAAGATTATCCATACTGGTACAATGAACTTATTCACTCGGTACTCCGTTATAGATAAACAATACTCTCAGCAGAAGATTATCCATATCTGGTATTGTAGCAGCTTACACAACAGCTTGCAGTAGCAGCTTACACAACAACTTCCTTCCTTCTATAAATAGAAGGGTTTTCAATTTATTATGTACATCAGTTAGAATTCGAATAATATATCAGTTTCTCTCTATACATGTCTTTACATTACAGTCTTTATTTTATAATAAGTTATCAGCACGAGACTCTGCCATCTCGAGCAAATATTTTGAAAGTATCTGAGGTAAGAACTTTCTTTTCTTAAATAATGTCAAATTTTTCTAAACTTGAATTTGTAGCCCTGGATATATCGGGCAAAAGCTATATGTCTTGGGTGTTTGATGCTGAAATTCATCTTGATGCGATGGGTCTGGCAAACACCATCAGTGATAAAAATCAGGCATCAAACCAAGACCGTGCCAAAGCAATGATATTCCTACGCCATCACCTTGATGAATGCCTCAAAATAGAATATCTTATTGTTAAAGATCCATTCATACTATGGAATAATTTGAAAGATACATATGACCACCTGAAGATGGTCGTTCTTCCACATGCATGATATGATTGGACTCATCTAAGACTACAAGATTTTAAATCTATCAATGAGTATAATTCTGCTATGTTCAGAATTATTTCCCAATTAAAACTATGTGGTGATAATATAACTGATTATGATATGTTGGAGAAAACTTTCACCACTTTTCATGCCTCGAATATGCTCCTGCAGCAGCAATATCGAGAGATGTGATTTAAAATATATTCTGAACTTATCTCACATATTTTTATAGCCGAGCAACATAATGGGCTATTAATGAAAAACCATGAAAGTCGGCCTACTGGTTCTTGTCCATTCCCTGAAGTGAATGAGACGAACTTCCACCAAGCTAGATGTGGAAGAGGTCATGGCCCCAGTCGTAGTTATGGCCGAGGTCGGGGAAGAAACTCTAATCATGGTAATAATAATGCACCAAAGAACCCTCCTCGCCACCAGCAGTGGAAAAGGAAGGAACAAAAGCATGAAGCGGTGCAAGCACCATATGCAGAAAGTGCATGTTGTAGATGTAGGGGAAAAAGACACTGGTCACGTACCTGTCGTACGTCAAAGCACCTGGTTGAGCTTTATCAAGCCTCCTTGAAAAAGACAGAGAAAAATGTTGAAGCAAATTTTATCTCTGAAGATAATTTTGACTTCATGCATTTAGATGTAGCTGATTACTTTGCACTCCCAGAAGGAGAAACAAGTCATGTAATCGGTAGTGAATCTGTAGAAATATTAATATTTTGATTTTTGTTGTTTGTAATAAGTAGTATGATTATGTAATTGTACATAAATAAAAGTTATGATTTGATAATTATGTTTACTATAATATATCTTATACATTTTGAAGAATATGGATTTTATTATTAGATCAACTTAAACTCTATCAGAGTTTGCAAGAAATATACAATTACCAGAAGTGGTTATTTTCGTATATCTCATTGTAATTATATTTTGTTAACCACCAGAAGTGGTATATGCCTATGATCACCAAAAGTGATAATTTAGACTTTCTATGGTTACAATTGAAGATAAGATACATAAATATTCTCTATATTAAATGCACGCCTTGATTTGCTCCTGAAGTAGTAAATATTTTAAAAGAGGTTGTGGCATCACAACTTGTTTTGATTAATGCGCATTCAGATAATTATGTTCGATTTTCCCGAAGGATGAGAACTTTTGATAATAATAATCCATTCCTTGAAGTGAATGTGATAATATTAATAAATCTGGTAAATATGAACACGCTTTTGATGTAAATATATTTACCTCCAGAAGAGGTAAAATAATTGAGAGAATATATACTCAATATTTCGTATTTGAAATTTTTTCCTGAAGAAGTAATACAATTGGAATTGCCTCATGCAGTAGGAAAATATTATGAAGAGGAGTTTTCTTGTGCTTAAACAATTGTTTATTTGATTGTGATTTTCTCTTATGATACCAGAAGTATCTGAGCAATATTTGATAGTACAAAATATATCAATAACTCCTGAAGAGCTAACTATTTGCCTAGAAGACACGTGACACCAGTAGTGTCCGATACAAGGTTAGAATGCAGAGACTCAAATATTTGAAACAAGATTTTCATCAGGGGGAGTAAATACGCGATGCACTCTTTTTTCCTTACTAAGGTTTTTTCCCACATGGTTTTCCTTATAAGTTTTTTAATGAGGTACCTAGCAATGCATGTTACTAAATTTGTGCACTCTTTTCCCTTCACTAGATTTTTTTTCCACAAGGTTTTTCCTAGTAAGGTTTTAATGAGGCATGTGAGCACATGATTTTTGCACTAGGTAAGTAAATTCCAAAATAAAAATAAAATAATATTTTTGAGTGTAATTGCATGTCTTGTTTGAAATTATATACACTTTTGTGTGTTTGAATAATTAGAAATTATAAAATTAAAAATAGGAGAAATACATGTATTTTGGATTAAGTAGAAAAAGAAAATTAACAAAAAATAGCTTTAATTAGCAGAAAATATAAAATATAGTAGAAAATTGCTAACAAATCTCATAAAATTAGTGAAACTAGGAAATTAACTAATTTAAATAATACAAAAAGAAAAAAATGAAAATACAAAAAAGGAAATTACCTTAAAATAATTAAAAATATATATATACATATATATATATATATATATATATATATATATATATATATATATATATATATATATATATATATATATATATATATATATATATATATATATATACTTGTATAATAAACTGGGCCCAAAAGTAGTCCAATTGTTAGGCCCAGTGTGCTAGCCCAAGGGTTCCGGTCCATGGCTTTTTAATTAGTCGAATCTCAGCCGTCCACTGCATCACATCCAACGGCTGAGATAATTGACCGTAATTAATTAGTTAATTAAATGAGAATGATTGATCTGAGTCGTCCGTTTAAGCTGATCAACGGATGAAGGCTGTGGTTTCATTACCAATGAAACGACGTCGTTTTAGTAACGCCAATGATATCCGTTGATCATCAGCAATTCAACGGCCCAGATCTCCTAGTTGGCCACGACTATATAAAGCTTTGGTCGTTTGAGACCAGTCATTTGCAAATATTTCAAACCCTAGCCGCCTAGGATTCTCCTTTCTTCTTCATCTCCCCCCTCTGCAACCTTGCCGGCCATGGAGGCCACCACCTTCCGCGGTGGTCTCCAGCCACCTCTTCGCCCCAAGACCACCCTCTTCTCCTTCTTCATCTTAAACCTCACCCAGAACTCCAAGAAAACCCTAAAAGCCTTCCATGTTCTTGAGACTCCGGTCATCGGAGTCTATCTCTGGTGACCACAACCTATGAGAACCCACCCCAAACTAACACCAAAGAACCACCATAGTCTGATCTATCCCCCCACGACCTTGGTTTCCCTCGAATCTACCTCGATCTTCTCGAATATCCAAAAGAAATCGCCGGAACCCTAACTCCGGCGACTCAAACTAAGTTTCCCCTAAAGATACTATCTTTTACCCCCTCTAAACACCCCTCTCTAAACCAAACATCAAAAGACTTCGTCTTGAAGTCCAACAAAAACCAGAAAAAAGAAATAAAGAAAAGAAGAAAAGTAGTCTGAAAAAAAAAAGAGAGTGAAAGAGAGGGAAATGGAAGCTCAGGGGACCGGCCCTGCAAGCTAAGTCCCCTACCCCTCTGTGTTTTATTGCTTTCTTTCGTCCGTTCATTTTCATGTTTTTCTTCTGTTTTGTTGTTTCGATCTTGTTTTGTTTCTCTGAGTTAAAAGATCTGTCTCGATTTCACTTCTGTTCTTCTCTTGTGTTTCTTTAACTTTAGTACTAGTTTAGGTGCTTGACTTTCACTTTTATTCATCTTTATATTAGGTTGTTTTGCAATATCTTGACTGTTCTTCATGCTGTTTCTTTGCATGTTTAGTTTTAGTGAAAGTTTAGCCGTTTTCTTTCATTAGGGTTATCTTGTGGTTTGCTTCTCTGTTCTTAAAGATCTCCCTGTTCTTCTTCACCCTTTGTTTATATTTAGGGTTTTCTTATTTGTTGGCTTTCAACATCCCTTCTATTTTTTTTTAGTGCAAGTCTAGCCTCATTTCATGTCTATATCACCTCTTATGTGCTTTCATCTGCTAAATAGGCATGCTAATCTTGATTTAGTGATTATGTTTCTCTCTTCTGTTACTTTACATGATAGATGTAGGATTCTTCTTCACTGTTTCTCCATGTTCTTCTGTTCTTTATCTTTATCTTATCTATCACATGTATATATCAAGCTAAGGTTAGTACTTGAAAGTGGATTCTGATTACCATTCTTATGTTACTCTGTCAAGGTCCATTGTTCTTATGTCTAATGTAGGCTATGCTTCATTTCTCTTGACTGTTTTGTGAGATTTAGCCTCTATGTGTCTATGCCCATGAACTCTAAGTGTTTTGGGTCTTTCAGTGAATCATCTAACATGAATTGGTTGTGACTAAGTCTGATTGATGTTAATTGACACTTTGCTACATGAAATTGAGTTATGTGAGTTGATTGGTTAAGATTCAACATTATCAAACTTCCCTTCTGAGTTTTAGTTGATTAATGAACAATGTTTGGTTTCATGTGGCTGAGTTTGCAATATTTTATTGTTAGTATGAGCAGTGTTAATGCCCATTAGTCTTAGGGAATTGGTTATAGCTGATATAGTACTAAGTCTCCTAAATGGCTAGTTTTAAAATAGGTTAAAATTGAAAAATGAAAATAGGTTATAAGATAAATAATTGACCAAGAGTGGTCAATTTTGCAATTGACCAATTCTGCAAGGTCCTTCACATACTGGCCTACCCTTTAATTGCTAGTTGTGTAAATTGGTTTAAGTCTGCAAGTTCAGACTTACCAAGAAATCTGCCAATCTATACCTATAAATACCCCCTAAAAAGACTAAGTAAGGGCTGGTTTTTGAATAGAAAAATTCAGAGTTAATTCAATAGCATATAGCAAATAGTTTTTCTGCATACTTCGAGTGAGAATCTCTGGTTAAGCTGCATGTTTTGTGGTTTTCTACTCGATTTCTTCTGGGATTTCATATTTGCTGTTGCTGTGGTTTTCTGCTCGTTTGAGATTCCATCTTACACTGTTGCATTGTCCTATTTGAGTCTGTTGCTGATTGTTTGCTCTTAATCCCCTAGAACTCATCGGCTTCACTTTGTTGAACCAGGTACATTTTCTGTTCGATCGAAGATGTAATGCTGAAATGCTAAATGATGAAATGAAGTTCAAGTGTTCAATTCATTTGTTATTATGTATTTTTAGTTTAATCTTTTCATTAGCTGTTCAGTATTAGTATACATCTGTAGCTTTAAATGTAGTGCAGCATGTATAAGTAGAAAGACCAAAATAAAAACAGTGTAATAGATAGATTAATAGTAGTAGTGTAGTGTAGATAGCATATCACTTAGTTAAGTAGGTAAAACCCTTAAAACAAGGTTAAATAACCATCACAGGGATTAATAACAACAAGCTCATAGTAAAACTATCAATCATGCTCACGTAGTTAGTCTATTTTGTAGATCCACACCTGGATTTGAGTAAACTAAAAGAAGAAACGATTTAAATGAAGTAACAACTCAATTAAGACTGGACTTGTGATATCAAATAAGTTTGGCTCGTAATAATATTAGTAGTTAATCACATCTGTGAATTCGTGTATAGATACAAATACGTTTAAAAGGGAAGAACAGTTAACAGAAGTAACGAGTCATTTGCAATTGGGTATGTGATAATGAATGAGTACAAATCCTAGAAAATCCAGTAATATGATCTCGTGTATATATCATTAGTCAATTAGCCTTAGATAATCTGGTTACCATTAGTAAGTATTGGGACTGTTTAAATAAAACCTCACATAGTTGAATCGCCTTTTCTCTTAATCTCTTAACTAAGTAGTTTCAATGCTAGTATAGGTCACTTAGCAGAAAACAAAAGGATAAGAGTAGTTGGTTCTCATATATATGAGTAGTTGTAATCTAGAATTAATGTTGATCATCTTGTATAGTGGTTTCTGATAAATAAAAGCATTTTGATTTCATTCTTAGTCCTGTATACCTGTTTTACCATGAAGCTTACATTTCTGCTTTTGTTATTTCAAATGGGTCTGGGCCTGATAAACGGCGTGGGCCTAGACTATGTTCGCAAATCTACTGGGCCATCGACTGAAAGCCCAAGCCTGATCTGGGTCATTAGGACCTGGACATGTTTTGATATTACACTAAGTCCCATTCCAGAAATCCAGGCCCTTAATAACAACAAATACAACGTGGGCCTGGACTCGCTTTCAGGAATTATAGTTGAAATATGGCTAAGGAAAAAACGGAAATAGAATAACATAGCATGTAAATGTTAGAATTGAGACTATAAATTTAAACCGGGATGAGCCTCACACGACACCAATAGTGGGCCCCCCTTTAGTAATAAAGTAAAATACGTAAATAGAATCGGGAAAGCTACTAGTAAATTTTATAGCTTCTCCCAAAAGACTTAAAAGCCGATAGACACTATTAGGCACGATGTAATATACTTTCCTTAAATACGAGTGTGCACTTGGTGCGACTCAAATCCCAAATCCCGGCAAAGCCGAAATGTACTAAGGGTCACAGGCGTACTGGTTGCAGTGTGACTCGAGGTGCGCTTTCGTGATGTCGTAATTCTTTAAAAAATATTAAAAGCGAAAGCACATACATATTGTTTAAAATTTATAACAAGTCAAATAGGATTGAGAACGACGGTTGAGCGACCGTGCTAAAACCACGGAATCCGGGAGTGCCTAACACCTTCTCCCGGGTTAACAGAGTTCCTTATCCAGGTCTTTATTTCGCGGATTATAATAACAGAGTCAACTTCCTCAGATTCGGGATTAACCGATGACACGGGGCACCATTATCTTCCCAAGTGACGACTTTGAAAAGTAAATAAAAATCCCGAACCGATTGTCCTTTATGTGGAAAAACTCCTTCCTCTTTGTTGTTATATCCGTCTCGGGTATTTGAACACTGAGGTATACCCTACGTATCTTTCCAAACGGATCGGTACCAAAGCCTTTCTGGTGTGGGGTAGTAAAAAGGGAGGTGTGACAAGGCACACTATCTTTTAATGAACATCCAAGGTGGAGTGTTATAAATATATTATATTATGGATGTTCATACTTCGTTGTAAATAAGCTTCCTGAAGAAGCTTATCCATATGGGATTCTGCCGTAAATATGTTTATCTATTTAGTACTCTATTGGAAATAAGCTTCTTGAAGAAGCTTATCTTTTCGGTACCCGGTTACGGATAAATATTACCCCCGGTAGAAGTTTATCCATACTGGGTATAATAAGTTTATCCTTTCAGAATCCGATTATGGATAAATATTACTCTCGGTAGAAGATTATCCATACATGGTATAATAAGCTTATCCTTTCAGTATCCGATTATGGATAAATATTACTCTCGGTAGAAGATTATTCATACCGGGTACAATAAACTTATCCTTTCAGTATCCGGTTATGGATAAACATTACCCCCGGTAGAAGATTATTCATATCGGGTATAATAAGCTTATTCTTTCAATACTCCGTTATGGATATTCATTACCCCTAGTAGAAGATTATCCATACTTGGTACAATGAACTTATCCATTCGCTACTCCGTTATAGATAAACATTACTCTCAGTAGAAGATTATCCATATATGGTATTGTAGCAGCTTACACAACAGCTTGCAATAGCAGCTTACACATCAGCTTCCCTCCTTTTATAAATAGAAGGGTTTTCAATTTATTATGTACATCAGTTTGAATTCGAATAATATATTAGTTTCTCTCTATACATGTCTTTACATTACAGTATCTATTTTATAACAATAATGGGATTATAAGTAGCTCAATTTGACTTTTTTTTAAAATTTCTCACCCATTATTCAATATTCGCATTAGAGCTAGCACTGAGTAATTCATATTTGTACGACGTAAGACTCATTAATAAGGGAAATGATCCCTACTAGATTTTTTTTTTTCATTCTTAGGCTCGAATTCAACATCTCTAATTATAATTGAAGGGATCTTACGCAACCCATCAATCATAGACGGACCTATGTACAGAGAAGAGGGGTCACCAGAACCCGTTAACCTCGGTAAATTTTTTTTAGATATATATGTGAATATATGTTAAAAATGTCTATATTTTTTATTTGGAACCCTTAATATCAAAAGCCTGATAAGCCATTGGTTGAACAATCTGCTCAATGTGTACCAGCCACCTTCAAATCTTGAATCTGCCTCCAAGGGGTGCTTATTTGATTAATAACAATATTGTAGAGGTGATGGAAGTGGAATTAATCACACATGAAAAATAATCCAAGGGTAGTCTCTTTCTATTTTTTGTGAGATTTTACTGAGTTGTTGTTGTTGTTGAAAAATTAAGAACAAAGAAATTTTTAAAAAGTTAACACTTAGCTGCACGTGAAGCCTTTTTATGCATATGATAATGAGTTACTCCCTCCATTCACTTTTACTTGATATGTATATTAAAAATAAATTTTTATTTTTACTTGTTACTTTTACGTATATCAAGAGAATTTTTTTCCGGTTATACTCACAATATTTATAACTCATGTCAAATTATTTTTTTAAATTCAATAAAATATGTATTACGTAATATGACATGGTAAATTATGTACTTTATTTATCATATCTTATAAAGACTTAAAAAAAAACGTGCGGTGGAAGTATTACTACCAAACAAGCATGGTGGAACAGACAATTTGAAATTACTATCCACAAATTCACAGTCTCAGTCTTATTCCATGGTGGAGAAGTGATAAGGCTCCACTATAAGCATAATTAATTATCCACCTTTAATTTAGAAAAAGTTGTCCCCCTATATTATAACACCCATTCTTGTTTTTTCTTCATTTTATTTTAAGGCCGACATAAATTATATAGTACTAAGTATTAGTTATTCTATAAACCATGAAAAAAATCGTCTATAATTAGTTCAAGCTGTTATCCCTTCTTACCATGAATAACTAGACTGCACTAGGTTAATTTTATACATTTGCAAACAAATAAAACTAATTTTGGTATATTTGCTTATTAGGATTTAATATAAAACGATATAGGGTTCAAGATTTAGGATTCAGGGTTAAAGAGAAGAGAACAAATGCATTCCTTTGTCATTTTATTATGATGCTGACATAGAAGAGGTTCGATTATATATCACCAATATGAAAATAATTTTCAACATTAAATAAATATGGTTTGGACCTTCAACTAATTCTAGCGAGAGTTTAGAGCACTGAGCTCACATTTATTATAGTTGATTTGTGGGTAATTGTGTTTAATCTGGATTGTTAAAACTTTGTCGAATTGCTTAACGTTAAAAGAATTGATTTACCAGTAGTAGTACGTTTAGCCTAATAACATTCTGATTATTTGTTGCATCATGATCGCGTCAAAAGAAAATAAAAAGAGGAAAATATCCCAAGAAGTTTTAGGTGTGCCTAAATGTCACTTTAATTATATTATGTCCAAACTTTTTCCTTTTTTTAATTAAAATAATCTTGAAATAGTACTGCAATTAAAAAATTGAAAAATAAGTATCTAATTCTTGTAAACAGAAAAGAAGTCCGTCACTTTCACGATAATGTTCTTGGCTACCAACAGGGCCACAAATCAATCTCCAATTCTTGTTATTTTTTGGAAATAGAAGACATGTCCGGTTATTAGGGTCGGATCTACTGTATTAGCTATGGGTACAAATGAACCTAATAATTATTTTTTAGACATTATATTTGTACAAGAAAATTTATTAAGCAAGTATAAATAACTATAACAATGAGTTCGATAACAAGATCACAACATATAAATTTCAATTCTGGGGGCTACCAACTCTTCTTAATCATTAATGGGTTGCTTTACTATGTTCAATGCTTTATTCAGTTCAATTTTTGCGTGCCAATCATCACAAGCAATGGATTTAAAGGACCTATAATATTAGTTTAAATATTGGGAAGTATAGTAAAAGTGTGATGATAGAAACATTGTACTTATTAATGCTGGTTTTATGTCTCTATCAGAGTGGGTAGTTTGTGTTACGTTCCATTAAAAAGAGACATCTAAAATTGAAGATAATTATACATGACGACAAAGATCAATGTCCATATTTTTATCAAATAACACTTCCAAATTAAGAAAATGTACTAACAAGTTGACATTAAAAGAAGTAACTTTTTGGTGTAATAAGATTAAAAATCTCAAACTTGTTTACCAGTTTTAGCTTGTGAATAGTCTATTTGACCATTTTCTAAATCTGACTTGATGAAATTAATTTTTTTAAACTAAAATTAAGATATTAGAAACTGTAGAAAAATAACAATCTGCATTTTTTCTAACAAACTAGCGAGGAAAAACAAACCTTAGAGAAGCTGAAAAAATGGTCAGTAATAGAAGAAAACATTCTCCAACAAAAAGCTCGGGTAAAATGGATAAGGTTAAGAGATTCAAATTCTAAGTATTTTTCAGCAATTATGAAGGAAAGAAGGCAAAAAAAGGTCATCTCAAAGTTAGTTAATGGCTTTGGAGATAAAATAACTGATTATCAGCAGATCTAAGCAAAGATCATTAATTTTTACAAATCCTTGATGAGATCAGTTGTAAGTCAATTACCTACAGTAAATAAACATGTAATGAGGAATGGACCAGTGCTCAATCATATGCAGCAGATCAATTTATGTGTTGAGGTTACTGATCAAGAAACATTTGAAGGATTGATAAAACACCAGGTGTAGATGGATATAATGCTCTGTTCTTCAAGAAAGGTTGGTCTGTAATAAGCTCAGAAATATGCCAATAGTAAAGGCATTTTTCATTTAGGAAAGTTATACAGAACAATCAATTCTCCCTAAAGTCCCTAACCCCTTAAGCATAAAAGAATATAGGCCAATAGCTTGTTGTACTATTTTATATAAGCTCATTGCCAAGGTTCTAACCAACAGAACTCAGAAAGTAATTGCTTTTATTATATCAGATACATAGGGAGGATTCATTCCAGGTATAAAGTTGGCAAACAATGTTTTACTTGCTCATGAATTGGTCAAGGCTTATTCAAGGAAGAACTTCACTAAGATGCCTCATCAAAATGGATATTCAAAAGACTTATGGCATAGTGGATTGGAGATATTACAACAAATGCTAGAAAAACTGGGCTTCCCCACTTAATTCATTAGATGGGTTATTGAATATGTGACAACAGTAAACTATATTGTACTTATTAATGGGGAAATAACTAGACTTTTTGATGCAGCTAGAGGATTGAGACAATATTTACGTGTCTATAAATTTTTGAAACTTATACTATAAATCTATGTGACTGTAAAATATTCTCATTAAGTAAATATCGAAATATGTCATATTTTTAACAAGTACTCCTTCCGTTTTTGTCACATTTTGCTTTTCGAGAGTCAATTTGACTAATTTTTAAAGTAAAATTGTATTAAATTTTCTTAATATTTTAAACTTAAAATTTAAATATTCAAGAACTATACGAAAAGTACTATAATTTGTAATTTTCTAATATCAATATAGTAAAAAAATAATACATGTTAAAATATTGGTCAAGCTGTATGTAGTTTCACTCTCAAAAAGTGAAACATGGCAAGTAAAAGTGGACTGAGGGATTAATAAATAAATATTATCAAATAGAGAGAAAGGGAATGAGTAATTGACAAGATCTGGTAGGGAACGCTTTTCTTTAATAAGCCTTCAACTAAGGATGTATATGGATCAGATCGTATCAGATTTAGCATATTTCAGATTCGAATTCTACAAAATGCAATTCCCATCCAGATTAATTTCTGATCAGACCGAATTTTAATGTTTGGATCGGATCAATATTTTAAATTTTTGATCGGATTACACATATAATTAAGGCTATTGCTAATCTAATAGGCTAATGCATTTGCCTTATCTGCTTCTTTTGTGTTATGTGCTAATACAAATATCTCATTTTTTTTCATCCCTTTTATCAGCATTGCATCTCTAAGTAAATATTTCTCTGGAGGTTTGAGTTGTTACGCCTCAAAGTTGCAAACTCATACGTATATTTTCTTTGTAAAAGAGGCAATACAGCAAGAAAAATTCATGTTTCCGCAATTACGAGGGTACTATGGTGCCAATATAGCTAAATTCAAAAATTATAAAGGTAATAAATAACTTGGAGGAAGATATAAAGAAAATACTAACTATCCGAAATTGAAGTTTAGTATTTATACATTCCCTAATAATTTCGAATTTAGGATCGGGTTAAAATTGTACCAATACAAATCTGATCTAAATATCAGACATTTTAATAAACATAATCTAAAATCGGATCCAAATATCCGAAATTGAAATGGATCGATTCGAATTTCGAATATCCCATCCAAATGAATTGCCCTATATTGGACGAACAGTATGTAAATTAATCGAGTTAATTAGTGTCAAACACTAATAGTTATACTAAACAAAATTGACAAGATCTAAAGCATAACAAATTTTCAAACCTTGATTGTCATTTTCTCTAACTAAAACAATCTTTAGTAAATTAGTACGGATTAATATTTTAATCTAAAAATGGAAATGCCAAACACATACAGTAGTTTTATCAGATGAAAGTTTCCTTTTTGACAAAAGAAACTAAGCTAATTTCCTTACACATGTCAAAATATTATAGATTCCCTTTAACTTTTCTCTCTGTTCTGATTCCCCTGTTACTAAAACCAAACTGTCAAGCATATATTCACCCTTCAACAATTAGTGGACCTAGGATTTCAAGCTTACGAGTTTAAAATTTTAATTATTTTAAATTATTGAGTTATAAATTAATAATTATACATATTAAATAATTTTTTAAAGATAAATATAAAGTTCGAACCAAAATTATTGGATTCGGCCGAGCCCGCTCTCGGCACTCTTACTCAACCCCTGACAACAAGGGCATTTATGTAAGCGACTGTAGCGAAAACTGGTACAGTTTCTCATGATTCATGAATTCCATTTTCAATATAGGAGAAATGTCTTCAATCTTGATAAGGACAGTTTGGTAAATTTGGTACATGTAGCTGTGTAGCAGCAGTTTCAGTTCACTGTCTTCACTTCTGTTCTAAGTTCCTTACCTGCAAAGTGTACAACTGTATACAAAGAGAGAGAAAACAAAGCACACCCTTTTACTGAAACATGTAATAATTGGCTAATAGTTATAGGCTATAGCTTGTTACTATAACTGTATCTTCCTCAAAGTTTGTTCCTAGGATTCACTTTTGCCGTAAACTAAGTAGCAACTACTTTCTTCATCGTGCTTCTTGTCTTATTTTACTCGGAGAAATTGACTTTGAGAAAAAAAGACTTCTATTTCGATTAGTTTCTTAGCAAAAGATAAGACAAGAAGCAAGGGGCATAGTAGCTGCGCAAAGTTGCGCAGTGCATCCGTTTTCTTGCCTATTCCAATTAAGTGACAGCATAAATCTTGACTATTCAATAGTATTCTTGGTTTGTGGGTGTCTTTGATTTGGTTTTATTGTTCAGTTTTTGTATATGGGGTTTTGCTAAAAAGGGAGTTGGTTGATTGACTGAAGAATTAAAGAGTATTGAAAGTATGTCTTTGAAGAGCAGAGGAGTAGCAGAAAGAACTTCAAGAAGTGTAGTTTCTCAAAAATGGAGTCTTTTACTTTGTCTTGGTAGTTTTTGTGCTGGAATGCTCTTTACAACCAGGTAAAGTTATTCACTTTTTGAGAAAAATTACATTTTTATACTCATTATCTTCTGGGAATTGGATTGTTTTTGTATCTTCACTTTTCTTGATTGGGTATGGATCTTTACATCTTCAGTTATTTGGAATAGAGTTTAGCAGTTTTCCGTAAAGTTGTTTTCGTGTGACTTGTAGGTCATGGGTTAGAGCCATAAAATTAGCCATTAATACTTCCACCATGTTAGGTTGTCTACACACACCTCTTGGGGTGCGGGCCTTGCCCGGACCCTGCTTGAAGGGGAGTTTTGGAGCAACGGTAATATTGGTTCCAAATGACCTATAGGTCACGAGTTTGAACCGTGGAATCAGCCATTGATGCTTGGATCATGGCATACTGCCTACACCACACCCCTTGGGGTGCAGACCTTACCCGGACCCTACATGAATTCGGACGCTTCGCCTTTCGACTAATCTTGTTCGATGTCTTAGCTTTAGGTGCTACACAATTATATGTTGGTGTTTGATGATTTTAGGTGTTCTGTTTGATTTGCTTGTTTTCCTTTTACTTTACTAGATTTGTACTGAGATTCAGGTTTAACAACTTTTTGAACTTTATAACTACACATTTTATAATTTGGTCCGTGCAGTATCTATTGATGACTGGTTATGATCTTTTTACATTTTACTACAAGAAAGCTTTAAGTAATGTTACTTTTGATTTTCCTCAATTCCCTGTTCTAATCCCACAAATATTGATGGTTACATGTAGTTATCTTTTATGTGATCTCACACAGTTAAAGATTACTTATTGTACACTGTCATTTATACATTGTCACTGTATAGAAATTTAAAGTCTTATGAGAAAAACGACTGAGTTTATCTATGCAACCATATATTAGAAATATCATACAAAACTATCCTGGTTATATTAGTTCTCGTGGAATGATGATTTCACAATTATGCAGAATGTGGATTATTCCTGAAATAAAAGGTGGTATTGCAACAACAACCACAGTCGAAGCTAAAAGATTGAAGTTAATTTCAGAAGGATGCATTACAAAATTTGTGAGTACTAGGCCTATTCCATGCAGATAACTAATCTACAACTTGGAAATCAAATTCTTGTTTATTTTCACCAACCATACATCTTAACTGGGACCTTTTTTTTTGGTTATGGTGCAGCAGAAAGATGTAAAACTAGTATCTCAAGATATTTTTGGGAAAGTTTCTAAGACAAATAATGCTATTCAGTGAGTTTTGCTCAACCCTCTTTTCCTTTCTCTTTTGTTTCTTCTTACTTTTGATAAGATTACAGAATTTTGCACTAGATATGATAAATATACTTAGTATGAAATGCGGATATGTTATACAGGACTCTGGACAAAACCATTTCAAATTTGGAAATGGAGTTGGCTGCAGCTAAGGCAGAACAGGAGTCACTCCTTAGCGGCACTCCAATATCAGATTCAACAACAAAAAGAAAGTATTTTATGGTTATAGGGATAAATACTGCATTTAGTAGCAGAAAAAGAAGGGATTCAGTTCGCGCTACATGGATGCCACAAGGTTTTTAAAACCGCGCCTATCCCTTGTTATTCCCTCCTAGTTTCTTTAACTCGTCTCGTGCTGTCATTTGCTTGATCTCATATTTGAAATTGTCGATTTAAAATGGTGAAACAGGTGAAAAAAGAAGGAAGCTAGAAGAAGAGAAAGGAATAATCATTCGCTTTGTCATTGGTCATGGGTGAGAGATTTTTCTTCTGATAAACATTCCAAACTGAATGATATATTTTAGCGCTTGTCTAGTTCATGTAACTAGGATATTTTAATCACTTTAACCAAATTGTGTTGGTATGTATAAACTTGTATGCATAGGTATTCTAATTCTGCCTCAATTCGAATCTATGTTGCGTACGCACTCCAGGACAGCTAACGCACCCATGCAGATCCTCCAATAATGTACTAGTTTTGGAGGATCCGACATGCACCGATTGACATTTTCGTAGAATCCGAGCAACATAGTATTAACTCTTGTTTGTAATCATGTTGTTAAGATTTAGCAGCATAAATTTTTAACATTCTGTCTAAAAAGCTATAAACTCATTGTGCAGTGCAACAGTAGGGGGAATATTAGACAGAGCTATTGAAGCTGAGGATAAAAAACATGGTGATTTCTTGAGGCTGGTAATATATTTTATCTCTGATTTACTGCAATAATTCACTTAATGTATTCATACGTAAAAGACGATACATCACTATTGCTACCTTTTAAACAGGATCATATTGAGGGTTATCTTGAATTGTCAGCCAAAACAAAAACTTATTTTGCCACTGCTCTTAACTTATGGGATGCAGAGTATTACATCAAAGTTGATGATGATGTTCATGTCAATATAGGTAAACAAATATTTTTCGTAATTTCTTTTAGTGTTATATTGAGATTTTAAGACTTGTTACAGGCTTACAGCAAATGCAACTGTCTCTCAATGTTACATGACTAGTTTTATCTGTTGCAGCTACACTAGGGGAAACATTAGCAAGGCATCGTAAGAAACCACGTATATATATCGGGTGCATGAAATCTGGTCCTGTCCTCTCGCGAAAGTAAGGACATTTCAATTTTTTTGTCTGTAAATTGAATCTTGAAATTTCAATTTGTTGACATTATAGTGTTTTGAATCACAGAGGTGTAAGATATCATGAACCAGAATATTGGAAATTCGGAGATAAGTATTTTCGTCATGCTACTGGACAAATATATGCCATTTCAAAAGACTTGGCTACTTATATATCAGTAAACCAGTTAATTATCTTTTTCTCTTAATATCTTTAATCCATTTGTAGTAGTTTTTTTCCACTAACCTATGTATAAATTTCTTGGTATTTAAAGGCATGTACTGCATAAGTATACCAATGAGGATGTGTCATTGGGTGCTTGGTTTATTGGACTCGATGTGCAGCATATCGATGATCGCAGATTGTGTTGTGGAACTCCACCTGGTAAATCATTTTTACCAATATTGTCTTTTACTCATAGGTTCTGATGCAATATGTGTGAACTGCAAAAAAATCAAAACGTTCTCTAACAGGCTATGTTGCTCGGACTCTTAAAAAATGTCGTCGGGTGCGTGTCAGGTCCTCCAAAAGTAATGCATTTCCGGAAGATCTGACACAGGTGCGGCAACATTTTTGGAGAATCTGAGCAACATAGCTTACATGGGGTGTGACTGTGTCGATGTTTGACGAATCCAAGATCCAAAAACGAATCCAGGATCTAAAGTTAGTTGGTTCAGAATCTGTGTGAACGTGTCCTAAAAATCTGCCTCTAGACCGAGCTAGTTAATGTTAGCAAGATGCTGTAAGAACTGCAGTTAGTTTCGCTTCTTTGTAACCAAATTTGATACAAAATAAAACTACTTTCTGATGCAGATTGTGAATGGAAGGCACAAGCAGGCAACATCTGTGTTGCATCATTTGATTGGGCGTGCAGTGGGATATGCAGGTCTGTTGATAGGATAAAAGAGGTCCATCGCCGTTGTGGCGAGGGGGAGAATGCACTATGGAAAGCTGCATTCTGAGGATATGCATTTCTTCCAAACACAGGACAATGAAATAGGTCTAGCGATATGTCATCACACATTCATTTACTCCGGAATACAGATTATACATACGAAAAACTCAGAGGCGAATCCAATATATAAAGTTAGTGGTTCAGAATAAGTGTGATCTTATTATATGTATACATTTTATGCTTTTTGTTTGTTTGCATGTGTATACATAGTTCAAGTTGAAGGTATATTGGGTTCAGTTGAACCCATAGAACCCGCTCTAAATCTGCCAGATGTGCATAAAGAGAGATGTGCGTCGTTCGGTGGGAGAGACAAAGATTAAAAATAGATGGCCTAGCCTTAATAACTTTCTCCATTTTTGTAGAGAATAATGGCTGCCAAAGCAGTTGCGAGAAGAAATGCTGATCAGTAGGCCATAATGTAAGTCATAGTTTACTGGATTGTAAAATCTTAATAAGTGTTCAAATCATATTTTGTCTGGCCTTGTTTATGGCATTACACCAACTTGTTCTGCCCTTTAGTATTTGCATAATGTAGTGTTGATTTTGTTGCTAGACTGTATTTGTAAAATAATTTTGGGAATATAAATAAATACAAATAAAAATATGCATAAACAAAAATGAAAGAAAAAACCAATTCGAGCCCACTGAATTCACAGTGTTTCCTTAAGGAATTTAATCCACTCCTAGTACCCAAGGTCATGGATTATTTCCTCCCAGGATATAACGAATGACACATTGGTGTAGCGGTACTTCAAACCCCAGTGTTTCAGCGAACACAAAGTTTGGTAGCAAATCACACTTACTTTTTTGTTTCTTTGTAGTGAAAATATGCTGAAGAAAGGAGGAGAAACTCAGAAAATTCGTAGTGAAATTCTGAGTAGAATAGTGTTGTAGTTATAGCCAAAAGTTGGGCTGAAATCTAAAGAGGTGCAACTCTTCAGAATGGTTGTTTCTGCAAAATTGCCACAGCATAAATGCCATTGTATAAATTTAGTCCAAATATTTAATCAATCAATCGATCATTTGACCAAATCTAAATCCAAATCCAAATCCAAATCCAAATCCAAATTTGAATTCGAACCCGAATCTGAATCCGAATCCGAAGCCGAAGCCGAGCCGAGCGAACGACGACGGCGACGGCACGAGGCTTGCTTTCTTCTCAAATCTTTAAGATCTAGAAGAAGAGCAATTGCCTATATGCCCATAAAAAACCTCTTCCTTTTTCGATATGGGACAATGCCCATTTACCAAGGAGGGGTAACTTGAAATTTCACTAAAAAATTTAATTTCCTTCCATTTCTCATTCACCCTCTTTTAAGTATTTTATATATTCAAAAAACCCAACAATTCCCCACATGAATGAGGAATGACTATATCATGGAAGTATGCATAAAAAACGGTGTGATTCACAAGTAATGATTAATTGCATCTGGATAAGTAGGTTTCCCTTTGAACTTTCCGCAATGAACTTATGTCGGATATACTCGATCAATCGGTAGATTTGATATCTTTGAACTGTCGAAATTTGGTGTATACCTAGACAATCACAAGTCACACAACCAACCCTTAACCATCTTTGGTTCTCACTGTTGTGTTCGTTTCAGCCATGAACACCGCCTAGTTTCATAAGTGCGTAGAGAACTGGCCTTACAAAGTTCTCCTTGAAGCGGCTAACACTTCACACTTACATAGGTGATTCCTAAACGTGTCATCCCGTAGATACACTATTTGATATACCCCATATCAAATTTAGAAATTATTAAAAATCCTTAATGCTTTATCCTTGGTATTGAACATTATCTTATACGAGAATGAACCAAAAGTTTATTTGACAATGTTGAACTGTCATAAATGACTTTGTTTGATTTATTGAACCTAGATCTTGGGATCTCCAGTCTTCTAGTTAGAGTTACCGCCACTATGATTTGTTCTCGGCCACCGTCCCATTCCTCTTGATGATTTCTCAACTACATCTCTAGTTAGGCCTTTTGTAAGTGGATCCGCCACATTATCACTTGACTTTACATAGTCAATCGTGATAATTCCTCTAGAGAGTAATTGTCTAACGGTTTATGTCTGTGTGATATATAACGAGATTTACAGTTAGACATAACGCTCCCAGCCCTTCCAATAGTCGGTTGACTATCACAGTGTATGCATATTGGTGCGAAGGGTTTGGGTTAAAATGGAATATTTTCCAAGAAATTCTAGAGTCATTCAGCTTCTTCACCGGCATTATCCAAGGCTTTGAACTCAGCCGCCATGTTAGAGCGGGCAAAACAAGTTTGTTTGGACGACTTCCAAGATACCGCTCCTCCACCAATGGTGAATACATATCCACTTGTGGACTTGAAATCAGTTGATTCGGTAATCCAATTTGCATCACAGTATCCCTCAATGACCATGACCGCAGGATATTTACTGTAGTGTAAAGCAAAATCCTGGGTATGTACTAAGTACCCCAAAACTCGTTTCATGGCCATCCAATGAGATTGACCAGGATTGCTCGTATATCGACTCAATTCACTAATAGCACAGGCTATATCTGATCGTGTACAATTCATGATGTACATTAAGCAACCTAACACACAAGCATAATCCAATTGTGATATGCTTTGGTCTTTGTTCTTTGCTAATGCAAGATTCACGTCAATTGGAGTCTTTGCAACTTTAAAGCCCAAGTGCTTGAATTTTTCAAGTACTATCTTGATATCAATGAGATTGTGACAATGCCAGACCTTGAGAAGTCTTATAGATCTTAATTCCCAGAATTAAATCAACAACTCTCAAGTCTTTCATATCAAACTTGCTAGTTATCATATGCTTAGTAGCATTTTTATTGGCAATGTCATTACTCATTATGAGCATATCATCCACATATAAGCAAACAATGATCATGTGATTTGTGACATTTTTAATGTACACACATTTATCACATTCATTTATCTTAAACCCATTTGACAACATTGTTTTGCCAAATTTCGCATGCCATTGTTTGGGTGTTTGTTTTAATCCATAAAGGGACTTAATAAGTCTACAGACCTTCTATTCTTTACCTGGAACCACAAGCCCTTCTGGTTGTTTCATGTTGATTTCTTACTCCACCTCTCCATTTAAGAAGGTCGTCTTAACATCCATTTGATGAATTTCAAGACCATAAACTGCAGCTAACACTACTAACATTCGCATGGACGTAATTCTTGTAACTGGAGAGTATGTATCAAAATAATCAAGACCTTCTCGTTGTCTATACCCTTTGACCACAAGTCTTTCTTTTGTAATGACTCGGCCCGTCGTTACGGGAATTACCACCCCGTTACCTTGCATTTACATATATTATGCTTTTAAATCAGTATTAGAATATATCGGGTGAGTTAGGAGTGATTTGGATTGAAAATGAAACAAATAGCATGTTGGAAGAAAGCTTGAATAGGAGAAGTCAACCAAGAGTTGACTATTGAGTTAGAGTGCTCGGAACCGGATTCTGATGATTCGACTAGTTCCGGGGATCATTTATGACTTAGGAGAGCAATCAGAATTGAATTCGGAGGTCCGGTGTAGTTTTAGGCTTGAATTGGCGAAGGTTGAATTTTGGCGAAATTCGGATGGTAGGTGATATTTTGATCCGGGGGTCGGAATGGAATTCCGACAATTTCTGTAGCTTCGTTATGTGATTTTGGATGTGTCTGCAAATTTTCAGGTCATTCGGACATCGTTTGATCGGGTTTTGGATTGGATGTAAGTTTTGAAAGTTTTGAATAAACTTAGGCTTGAATTCGTGTGTAAATGGTGATTTTGATGTTTAGTATGGTGTTTTTATGATTGGAACAAGTTCGTATCGTGTTTTGGAGTATGTTGGTCGTTTTCGTTGGGGTCCCGGGGGTCTCGGGATGAATCCGGGGGTCCAAACGGACCATTTTTGGAAGAAATGAGAAGGCTGGTTGCTGTCATAAACGCAGCAGGTTTTTGCTCTCCGCGATCGCGGGGAGGGGGACGCGATCGCGTAGGGTTGGGGGCTAGGCCATCACGATCGCAGGATCACCGGTCGCGATCGCGTAGAGTTAGCCGGGTGGCCATCGCGATCGCATGAGCATCTACGCGATCGCGTAGAAGAGAAATGGGGTCCAGGGAAAAATGTGCTACGCGATCGCAGGAAGAGGGACGCGATCGCGTGAAGCCGGATATTTGTACATCGCGATCGCGTGAGGAGAGTCGCGATCGCGTGAGGGCGAAATGTTTGAACATCACGATCGCGTGAGTAGAGTCGCGATCGCGTAGAGCATATGGGTCTGGCAGAGAATTTAATCACAGAACAGAGGGTTAAAGGGTTCATTAACCCAAAACTCAATTTTGAGCCCTAGAGAGAAGAAAACTCGAGGAAATCACTGAGAAGTCATCGGGTATTCCTCGGAGGTAAGATTCTTGACTCAAAAACATCATTTTATGGTAGAGTTAACATCAATCTTCATGAAATTGGGTTGAAATCTTGAAGAAATGTGGCCTAAATATTGAAAACGGGATTTTTGGATTTGGAAGGCCATTTGAACTCCGATTTCGATAAATTTTATATGCACGGACTCGTGGTGAGATAAGGATCGCGTTGGTACTAATTTCGGATTTTTACGAGCAGTGGGCCCGGGGTCGGGTTTTACCAACTTGGTGTATTTATGCGAATTTCATGTAAATTGAAGTGGGTTATAATTCTTTGACCCGTATTTGATATAATTATTGTTATTTGACTAGATTCTACACACGAGGCAGCCAAATTCAAAGGAAAAGGCATCGCGAACGAGTCTACGACCGGCTAGAGGTGAGTAGTTTGTGTATATGGTAGCCTGAGGGTTCGAAACCCCGGCTTAGCACATTGTGACGCTAGTAGGGCGTGGCTCGCACACCGTGGCAGGTGCGAGATTGATTGTGACTAGGGATTGAGACTTGGTCCATCCCGGATGTGAATAATATGTTGTTAGTGTTGGAAATACACTCTATTTGATATATTTGTGGGCTGTAAGCCTTGTTTGGGGCCTTGTGCCGATCTGTAGCGTCCTTAGAGGACAATATTTATGTGATAGCTATAATTGCTTAAATCACTGATCTCAGTCCCGGAAATTGAAATCACACTTTTGAAATACTATGTCACCGGATTTTTGCAAATTTAATAAAGTTTAAGTATTTTTCATAAATTATGAATTGAAAAGTGGAATTAAGAAAAATGAACTGTTTTGTGACTTAATTGCTTATTGTGGACTGAGCATGGGATCGGGCTGCACGCCGCAGTGGTTGATATGAGGATCGGGCTGCACGCCGCAGCAGTATTGCGCTTGGGCTGTAGGAGCCCCTCCGGAGTCTGTACACACCCCCAGTGAGCGCCGTCGACGTTAAATGGGATCGGGCTACACGTCGTAGCAGTTATGTGCATTGCATTGCATCTGTATTTGTTGGATTACTCTGTGGTAGCTGTATTGTATTATTCTTGCTAGTTCGTAGGAGATTCGGACTGTAGTGTAGCTTCATATTGTGGTATTTTGTGGATTTCTTACTGTCAGCTACATGTATATATTTGTTACTCACTGAGTACTTTGTACTCACCCCTACTCCCTGCACCTTTTGTGTGTAGACTCAGGTATTCAGGAGCAGTAGACAGGCGATTCCAGCGTTTGCAGTGTCAATTCGAGTTGCTGAGGTAGCTGTCTACGTTCGCCGAACCTAGCTTCTCCACTCCTTTCCAGTTGTAATTTTGTATTTTGTATTCAGACTTGAGTATTTCTATACAGTACTCTCTATTCTCGTTGGGTTTTGTTAGAGGCTCTAGACTGGTGACTCCAGATCTTTGGGAGTGTTAGTATTTTGTTCATTATTATTATTATTGGAGTTCTTTAACTCATATATTCTTCTTGGAATGTCTATTTGGGACTGATAGTCGTTGTGATAAGTAATAGTTGGTCCGGCTGGCCTAGCTTAATTGTTGGGCGCCATCACGACCGGATTTGGGTCGTGACATTCCCCCTTCTTCTTCCCGAGCATGAGCCAGTTTAGTAGGCTTTTGCAGATCGGTACGTAGACGTCCGTATCTATCTTCGAAGGGCTATAGAAACTTTAGGAAAAACCTCATTTTCTTGGATTCATACCGTGCGTATTGTGTTGTCATGAAATTAAAATTTTCCATGTTCTATTCTCTCGCAGATGGCGAGAACACGAGCTAACGGACGTGGCGGACGACCACCATTGGCACCCGGAGGCCGTGGTCGTGGTAGAGGTAGGGCAGCAGTGCCAGTGCCTGCTGACCCACCAGCTGACCAGACTCAAGGTCAGATTCCTACACCAGTGGCCCAAACTCAGGACCAGATTCCAGCGGCAGACGCTCCGACAACTCAGGTTCAGGTACCGGCAGTGCCCATTGTCATACCAGGTCTTCAGGAGACCTTGGCTCAGATCTTATCAGTGTGCACAGGCTTGGCTCAGGTAGTCGCAGCTACTGCTGCAGTATCTTCTTCACAGGCAGGGGGAGGGAATCAGACCCCCGTGGCTCACACACCCGAGCCAGTTCAGCCAGTTGCGCCCGTTGCACCAGCTCCTGCTTATATGGTTCCAGCTATGCCCGACGATGAGCAGCGTCGTTTGGAGAGATTTGAGAGGCTACAGCCTCCGACATTCAGTGGTACTGAGGGCGAGGACGCCCGGGGTTTTCTTGACAAATGTCAGCGCATGCTTCGCACCGCGGGTATTCTAGAGTCCAGCGGTGTTTCATTCACCACTTTTCAGTTCACAGGTGCAGCATTTCAGTGGTGGGAGGATTTCGAGAGGCGTAGGCCCGGTGGGGCAGTGCCCCTCACTTGGCAGCAGTTCTCCACGGTATTTTTGGAGAAGTACGTGCCTCAGTCTCAGAGAGAGGAGCTGCGACGTCAGTTCGAGTGCTTGAAGCAGGGAGAGATGACGGTTAATCAGTACGAGATGAGATTCACACAGTTGGCCCGTCATGCCATGTGGATGGTTCCTACAGACAAAAAGAGGATTCGGAGATTTATTGATGGCCTTATTTACCCCATCCGCATATTTATGACCAGGGAGAGAGTTTCGGCAGTTACTTTTGAGGAGGTGGTTGATGCTGCCCGTCACATTGAGACAGATCGCCGCAGAGAGCGGGAGGAGAAAGAGGCTAAGAAGCCTCGTGGTTCTGGCAGTTACAGTGGTTCTCCGTCTAGGGGCCAATTTCAGCATAGCAGAGGTCGCTCTTTCAGGATCTCATCAGTCTGGACGTGCAGAGTCCAGTGGAGTTTCATCGGATCATGGTCATCAGGGTCATCAGGGTTATCAGGGTCAGCAAGGTCGTCAGCCTGCATTGAGTGCTCTTCCAGCTCAGAGCTCTGCTCCTACTTCCTCAGCACAAGATTCATCTGCAGCGAGGGGTCCTCAGTAGCCCCTTCTTCCATCTTCGGGCCGTTGTTTTGAGTGCGGTGATTTGGGTCATATCAGGAGAGAGTGTCCTCAGTGGCTTCGTAAGCGGTCTCAGCAGAGGGATCGGCCCTCGTCTTCTACTCCTGTTTCTTCGGCGCCAGCACAGTCGGCTAGGACTGGTGGCCAGGTATCCAGAGGTCGCCCTAGGGGTGAAGATCGTACTGGTGGAAGCCAGGCTCGTTTCTATGCTCTTCCGGATAGGAAGGATGCTAGTGCTTCAGATGCGGTCATTTCAGGTATTATCTCAGTCTGCCACAGGGATGCTTCTGCCTTATTTGATCCCGGATCCACCTATTCTTATGTTTCTACTTATTTTGCACATCATTTGGGTATGACCCGTGGTATTCTTGCTTTGCCCGTACATGTGTCTACCCCGGTGGGGGATACTGTTGTTGTGGATCAGGTATATCGATCCTGTATTATTACTATTGGGGGTCCGGAGACCCGAGTTGATCTATTACTACTGGGCATGGTAGATTTCGATGTAATTCTAGGCATGGATTGGCTATCTCCTTACCATGCGATTCTGGACTGTCATGCCAAGACAGTCACACTAGCTATTCCAGGTAATCCAAGGATCGAGTGGCGTGGCTTGACTGATTATATGTCCGACAGGGTGATTTCTTATATAAAGGCCCAACGAATGATTGGCAAGGGTTTTTTATCTTATTTGGCCTTCATTAGAAATGTTGAGGCCGAAACACCCAGTCTTGATTCGGTCCCCATTGTGAGGGAGTTTCCGGATGTATTTCCAGGAGACCTACCAGGCATGCCGCCTGACCGAGATATTGACTTTGGTATTGACTTGGTGCCGGACACTCGGCCTATTTCTATTCCTCCCTATCGCATGGCACCGCAGAGTTAAAAGAATTGAAAGAACAGCTTCAGGAGCTCTTAGATAAGGGTTTCATTCGTCCGAGTGTGTCACCTTGGGGTGCACCGGTGTTGTTCGTGAAGAAGAAAGATGGCACAATGAGAATGTGTATTGATTACAGGCAGCTGAACAAGGTAACAGTAAAGAATAAGTACCCATTGCCTCGTATTGAGGACCTATTTGATCAGCTCTAGGGAGCTAGTGTATTTTCTAAGATTGATCTTCGATCGGGCTATCATCAGTTGAAGATCAGGGACTCAAACATTATGAAGACAACGTTCAGGACACGATGTGGGCACTACGAGTTCCTGGTGATGTCTTTCGGGTTGACTAATGCCCCAGCTGCATTCATGCACTTGATGAATAGTGTATTTCGGCCGTACCTTGATTCCTTTGTGATTGTGTTTATTGATGATATTTTGGTGTATTCACGCAGCCAGGAGGAGCATGCACAGCACTTGAGGGTGGTATTGCAGAGGTTGAGAGAAGAGAAGCTTTATGCAAAATTCACTAAGTGTGAGTTCTGGCTTGATACTGTCGGTTTTCTGGGACATATAGTGTCCAGTGATGGTATTCGGGTTGATCCACAGAAGGTCGAGGCAGTGCAGAATTGGCCCAGACCTTCCTCAGCTACAGAGATTCGGAGTTTTCTTGGCTTAGCAGGCTATTATCGCCGGTTTGTTCAGGGTTTCTCATCTATTGCTTCACCGTTGACTAAGTTGACACAAAAGAATGCTCCATTTGTGTGGTCCGATGAATGTGAGGAGAGCTTCCAGAAGCTCAAGGAGGCTTTGACCACAGCTCCAGTACTTGTGTTACCATCAGCTTCAGGGTCATATACGGTGTATTGTGATGCTTCTAGAGTTGGACTCGGTTGTGTGTTGATGCAGGAGGGTAGAGTTATTGCATATGCTTCTCGTCAGCTAAAGCCCCACGAGAAGAACTACCTTGTTCATGATTTGGAGTTGTCTGCTATTGTTCATGCCTTGAAGATTTGGAGGCATTACCTATATGGTGTATCTTGTGATGTATATACGGACCACCGCAGCCTTCAGCATTTGTTTAAGCAGAAAGATCTAAATTTGAGGCAGCGGAGATGGCTGGAATTGCTTAAAGACTATGATATTACTATCTTGTATCATCCCGGGAAAGCCAATGTAGTGGCTGATGCATTGAGCCGGAAGGCCATTAGTATGGGCAGTTTGGCGTATATTCCAGTTGGGGAGAGACCCCTAGCAGTTGATGTTCAGGCGTTAGCTAATCAGATGGTGAGGCTGGATATTTCTGAGCCTAGTCGGGTGATGGCTTGTGTAGTAGCTCGTTCTTCTTTATATGATCGTATTCGAGAGCGCCGGTATGATGATCCACACTTACTTGTCCTTAAGGACAGAGTTCAGCATGATGATGCCAGAGATGTCACTATTGATAGTGATGGTGTATTGCGGATGCAGGGCCGGATATGCGTGCCCAATGTTGATGGCCTTCGTGAGTTGATATTGGAGGAGGCCCACAGCTCGCGGTATTCTATTCATCCAGGAGCCGCGAAGATGTATCAGGATTTGAAGCAACATTACTGGTGGAGAAAGATGAAGAAAGATATTGTGAGCCATGTGGCTCGGTGTCTAAACCTGTCAGCAGGTCAAGTATGAGCATCAGAGACCTGGTGGTGTATTCCAGCGTATTGAGATTCCTGAGTGGAAGTGGGAAAGGATTATTATGGACTTTGTTAGTGGACTCCCTCGGACAGCGAGGAAGTTTGATTCAGTTTGGGTGGTGGTGGATAGGTTGACCAAGTCAGCTCACTTTATCCCAGTGTGTACTACCTATACCTCGGAGCGGTTGGCAGAGATATTCATCCGTGAGATAGTGAGATTGCATGGAGTTCCTATTTCTATTATATCCGACAGAGGTACCCAGTTCACATCTCAGTTCTGGAGGACATTTCAGCGAGAGTTGGGTTCACAGGTAGAGCTGAGCACAACATTTCATCCACAGACGGATGGGCAGTCCGAGCGTACTATTCAGATATTGGAGGACATGTTGCGTGCTTGTGTCATTGATTTTGGTGGTTCATGGGCTGATTATTTGCCTTTGGCGGAGTTTGCTTACAATAATAACTATCAGTCCAGCATTCAGATGGCACCGTATGAAGCTTTATATGGGAGGCGGTGTAGGTCTCCGGTTGGTTGGTTCGAGCCCGGCGAGGCTAGGTTATTGGGGACAGAGTTAGTCCAAGATGCCTTAGATAAGGTGAAGGTGATTCAGGAGAGACTTCGCACAGCTCAGTCGCGTCAGAAGAGTTATGCGGACCGGAAGGTCCGAGATGTGTCTTATTCAGTAGGTGAGAAGGTGTTGCTGAAGGTTTCGCCTATGAAGGGTGTTATGAGGTTTGGAAAGAAAGGAAAGTTGTGACGACCCAAAGGGTCATCACTTGTTTTATTAATCATTCCGAGCTTTTGAGGTCTTGAAAACCTCAATTATAGTTGCCTCGATTTGCGTGCACAGTCCAGGCACAAAGCTGGAAAATTTTTATGTTAAAATATGTGAAATATGTGAAAAAGTTGAAGAATTTTGATATTAATATTGATATGGTTGACTTTGGTCAACATTTTTGGTAAACGGACCCGGATCCGTGATTTGACGGTCTCAAAAAATCCGTAGTAAAATATGGAACTTGGGCGTATGCCCGGAATTGAAATCCGAGGTATAGAACCCCAGTAAAAGAATTTTTCTGTTAAATTGTTTTCTGAAAATGTTTAAGGAAAATGAAACTGAATTTCGATTAAAAAGTACTGGTATCGGGCTCGTATTTTGGTTCCGACGCCCGGTACAGGTCATATATATTGGTTAAGCGCTTCCTGTAAAGTTTGGTTGAAAACGGACGTTGTTTGACGTGTTTCGGCCTTAAATTGGAAATTTTGGAAATTATGAAATTTGAAAGAATTCTTGAGTTTTAAGGCTCAATTCATTGATTTTGATGTTATTTCGGCGATTTGTTCGCTCGAGCAAGTTCGTATGATGTTATTGAGTTAGTGTACATATTTGGTTTGGAGCCTCGAGGGCTCGGGTGAGTTTCGGATAGGCATCGGGGTGGTTTTAAACTAGGAAAAACTGCAGAAAATCTGCAGCAGACATTCCTTCTTCGCGTTCGCGTCCACCTGGTCGCGTTCGTGAAGGCTTCTCTTTCTTCTTCTACGCGTTCGCGTCCTTAGGATCGCGTTCGCGTACAACAACATGGACCCCAGCCTTTTTCCTCTACGCGTTCGCGTGAAGGCTCCCGCGTTCGCGGAGCCTGGCCTGCCTCTTCTACGCGTTCGCGTACGGCACCACGCGTTCGCGTAGGCCAAATTGCAATCCCCAGAATTTTCTTCTTCGCGTTCGCGTCAAGCCCCACGTGAACGCGATGTGTAAAACTTCTTCTTCATCGCGAACGCGACCGGGGTGTCGCGAACGCGATGAACAAACTCGTGCCCAGTGAATTTAAGACAGAAAACAGAACAGAAACGGGATAAAAATCCCATTTCTGTTCAACTCTCTTCTCCACGGCTTCTTGGACGATTTTTGAGCGATTCTTCATCAAACTTCTTGGGTAAGTGATTCTTAACTCGTTTTCTTCATTTTTCATCAATATTATTTGAATTCCTAAGCCTAATTAGGTGTAAATGGGTAGAAAAATTGAGAATTGAGTATAGTAAGGGTTTTCAAAGAATTTGCGATCTAGACCTCGTTTTGGAGTCGAGCTTAAGAACAAATTGTATATTTGAACTAATGGAGGATTGGGTGAACTTATTTTGGTTCGAAACTTGAGTTTCGATTATGTGGGCCCGGGGTCGATTTTTACTATTCCGGGGCAGAATGTTGTAAAAATCATATTTAGCAATATGAACTAGTTTGTTAAGTAGAATTGATGATATGAAATCAATTGTGTATAGATACGGTTGGATTGGAGTCAAATTCGAAAGGAAAAGGCATTGCTACGGATTGAATCGTTCGTGAACTTTCGAGGTAAGTGTTTGTTCTATCCTAGTTTGTAGGAATATGAATTCAGTTATGAATAAATTGTTGATTAAGAGTTATTGGTGTTATGCCGGTAATGAAGATAAATTATTGAAATTATTATCAATTATTGGTTTAAAACCGGTAATTATAAATATTATTGATATAGAGATTATTGGTTAATTGCCGGTAATATATATATTTATGAATTGGGATCGTGTGGTACGCCGACCACAAAGTGACTTAAATCTTGGCATTGGCCATAGTTGCCGGTAGCCTATTGATATATTTGGGAGCGGGTGGTACGCCTACCACAAGATATAATTATTGATATATTTGGGAGCGGGTGGTACGCCTACCACAAGATATAATTACTATGATATTTGGGAGCGGGTGGTACGCCTACCACAAGATATAATTACGGTGATAGTTGGGAGCGGGTGGTACGCCTACCACGAGACATGAAATGAGAGAGGAATTGAGACATGAAAGTAAGATTTATTCTGTTGATTAGATTATTCTGGATATCGTGAGTTATTGACTGTTATTTCAGAGCAGAGTATTTCCTTATAAATGTATTGTATATATATGTCTATATTGCAATTGTACAGGTTTAGGTGGGTGACTGGCCTTAGCCTTGTCACTAGTTCGCTGGGATAGGCCAGGCACTTACCAGCACATAGGGTCGGTTGTGCTGATACTACACTCGCTCTTTTTGCGCAGATACAGGTTACGGACAGCAGTAGCGGCGGTAGCGACTTGTGGATTTTTCGACTACTGAGACTATGAGGTAGCCTTGCAGGCGTCCACAGGACCCGTCGTCTCTTCTATCTATGCTTTTCATTCTGTTATCTCATGTAATCGAGATAAACAGCTTGTATTTTCTTTCAGACAATTATGTGTATTATTCTTAGAAGTTCGTGAGTATTGTGACACCGGTCTTGGGTAGTGTATCATGTTTGGGTTTTCTTTATCATATTTGACTAAGTCTTCCGCTAATTTTGATTATTCCGCTGTAATTTATATGTTTTTAATAAGAAGAAATTGGTAATTAATGGAGATGTAATTAATATTTGGCTTGCCTAGCTTCCATTTAGTAGGCGCCATCATGACCCCGATGGTGGGAAATCCGGGTCGTGACAAAAGTTGAGCCCAAGGTTCATTGGACCTTTTGAGGTGCTTAGGAAAGTTGGGGAGGTGGCTTATATGCTTGCTTTGCCACCCAGTTTGTCGGGAGTTCACCCGGTGTTCCATGTATCTATGCTCCGGAAGTATGTCGGAGACCCGTCTCATGTGTTGGACTTCGGCACGATACAGCTAGATGAGGATTTGACTTATGATGTGGAACCATTAGCCATTTTGGGTCGACAGGTTTGTAAGATGAGATCTAAGGACATAGCTTCAGTGAAAGTGCAGTGGAGAGGTCGTCCCGTGGAGGAAGCAACTTGGGAGACCGAGCAGGAGATGTAGAGCAGATATCCTCACTTGTTTGATGCTCCAGGTATGTTTCTTAACCCGTTCGCGGACGAGCGTTTGTTTAAGTTGGGGAGAATGTAACGACCCGGCCCGTCGTTATGGGAATTACCACCCCGTTACCTTGCATTTACATATATTATTCTTTTAAATCAGTATTAGAATATATCGGGTGAGTTAGGAGTGATTTGGATTGAAAATGAAACAAATAGCATGTTGGAAGAAAGCTTGAATAGGAGAAGTCAACCAAGAGTTGACTATTGAGTTAGAGTGCTCGGAACCGGATTCTGATGATTCGACTAGTTCCGGGGATCATTTATGACTTAGGAGAGCAATCGGAATTGAATTCGGAGGTCCGGTGTAGTTTTAGGCTTGAATTGGCGAAGGTTGAATTTTGGTGAAATCCGGATGGTAGGTGATATTTTGATCCGGGGGTCAGAATGGAATTCTGACAATTTCTGTAGCTTTGTTATGTGATTTTGGATGTGTCTGCAAATTTTCAGGTCATTCGGACATTGTTTGATCGGGTTTTGGATTGAATGTTAGTTTTGAAAGTTTTGAATAAACTTAGGCTTGAATTCGTGTGTAAATGGTGATTTTGATGTTTAGTATGGTGTTTTTATGATTGGAACAAGTTCGTATCGTGTTTTGGAGTATGTTGGTGGTTTTCGTTGGGGTCCCGGGGTCTCGGGATGAATCCGGGGGTCCAAACGGACCATTTTTGGAAAAAAATGAGAAGGCTGGTTGCTGTCATAAATGCAGCAGGTTTTTGCTCTCCGCGATCGCGGGGAGGGGACGCGATCGCGTAGGGTTGGGGGCTAGGCCATCGCGATCGCAGGATCACCAGTCGCGATCGCGTAGAGTTAGCCGGGTGGCCATCGCGATCGCATGAGCATCTACGCGATCGCGTAGAAGAGAAATGGGGTCCAGGGAAAAATGTGCTACGCGATCGCAGGAAGAGGGACGCGATCGCGTGAAGCCGGATGTTTGTACATCGCGATCGCGTGAGGAGAGTCGTGATCGCATGAGGGCGAAATGTTTGAACATCGCGATCGCGTGAGTAGAGTCGCGATCGCGTAGAGCAAATGGGTCTGGCAGAGAATTTAATCACAGAACAGAGGGTTACGGGTTCATTAACCCAAAACTCAATTTTGAGCCCTAGAGAGAAGAAAACTCGAGGAAATCACTGAGAAGTCATCGGGTATTCGTCGAAGGTAAGATTCTTGACTCAAAAACATCATTTTATGGTAGAGTTAACATCAATCTTCATGAAATTGGGTTGAAATCTTGAACAAATGTGGCCTAAATATTGAAAACGGGATTTTTGGATTTGGAAGGCCATTTGAACTCCGATTTCGATAAATTTTATATGCACGGACTCGTGGCGAGATAAGGATCGCGTTGGTACTAATTTCGGATTTTTCTGAGCAGTGGGCCCGGGGTCGGGTTTTACCAACTTGGTGTATTTATGCGAATTTCATGTAAATTGAAGTGGGTTATGATTCTTTGACCCGTATTTGATATAATTATTGTTATTTTACTAGATTCTACACACGAGGCAGCGAAATTCAAAGGAAAAGGCATCGCGGACGAGTCTACGACCGGCTAGAGGTGAGTAGTTTGTGTATATGGTAGCCTGAGGGTTCGAAACCCCGGCTTAGCACATTGTGACGCTAGTAGGGTGTGGCTCGCACACCGTGGCAGGTGCGAGATTGATTGTGACTAGGGATTGAGACTTGGTCCATCCCGGATGTGAATAATATGTTGTTAGTGTTGGAAATACACTGTATTTGATATATTTGTGGGCTGTAAGCCTTGTTGGGGCCTTGTGCCGACCTGTAGTGTCCTTAGAGGACAATATTTATGTGATAGCTATAATTGCTTAAATCACTGATCTCAGTCCTGGAAATTGAAATCACACTTTTGAAATGCTAAGTCACCGGTTTTTGCAAATTTAATAAAGTTTAAGTATTTTTCATAAATTATGAATTGAAAACTGGAATTAAGAAAAATGAACTGTTTTGTGACTTAATTGCTTATTGTGGACCGAGCATGGGATCGGGCTGCACGCCGCAGTGGTTGATATGAGGATCGGGCTGCACGCCGCAGCAGTATTGCGCTTGGGCTGTAGGAGCCCCTCCGGAGTCTGTACACACCCCCAGTGAGCGCCGTCGACGTTAAATTGGATCGGGCTACACGCCGTAGCGGTTATGTGCATTGCATTGCATCCGTATTTGTTGAATTACTCTGTGGTAGCTGTATTGTATTGTCGTTGCTAGTTCGTAGGAGATTCGGACTGTAGTGTAGCTTCATATTGTGGTATTTTGTGGATTTCTTACTGTCAGCTACATATATATATTTGTTACTCACTGAGTACTTAGTACTCACCCCTACTCCCTGCACCTTTTGTGTGCAGACTCAGGTACTCAGGAGCAGTAGACAGGAGATTCCAGCGTTTGCAGTGTCATTTCGAGTTGCTGAGGTAGCTGCCTACGTTCGCAGAACCTAGATTCTCCACTCCTTTCCGGTTGTTACTTGTATTTTGTATTCAGACTTGAGTATTTCTATACAGTACTCTCTATTCCTGTTGGTTTTTGTTAGAGGCTCTAGACTTGTGACTCCGGATCTTTGGGAGTGTCAGTATTTTATTCATTTCTATTATTATTAGAGTTCTTAAACTCATATATTCTTCTTGGAATGTCCATTTGGGACTGATAGTCGTTGTGATAAGTAATAGTTGGTCCTGGCTGGCCTAGCTTAATTGTTGGGCGCCATCACGACCGGATTTGGGTCGTGACAGCTTTATATTTGTCAATAGTGCCATCATCTTTCATTTTCCTCTTAAAGATCCATTTAGAACCCAACGATTTATTTCCAGGAGAAAGATCAACCATTTCTAATGTATGGTTGTTCAATATGGATTCTATTTTACTATTGACCGCCTCTTTCCATAACAATGATTCCGAAGAAGACATAGCTTCTTTAAATGTCTGAGGCTCATTTTTGAATAAGAAAGTCACAAAATCTTGTCCAAATGAAGTAGACGTTCTTTGACATTTACTACGCCTTGGATCCACCTGGTTAAGTGTACTTTCTTTTGCTTCTTCCCGAGGTTGTTTAGATCCTTCGGTAATCGAATCACATTCCTTTTTATATGGATATATATTTTCAAAGAACTTAGTATTATCTGATTCTATAATCGTAGTATTATGAATGCCGGGATTTTCTGATTTATGAACCAGAAATCGATATGCTTTACTATTAGTTGCATATCCTATGAAAACACAATCAATGGTTTTCGGTCCTATTTTTACCCTTTTGGGTTTAGGAACTTGCACGTTTGCCAAACACCCCCACACTTTAAAATAATTCAAGTTGCGCTTCCTTCTTTTCCATTTTTCATATGGAATGGATTGTGTTTTGCTATGGGGTACTCGATTTAATATTCGGTTAACCGTAAGAACGACTACCCCCCACAAGTTCTGTGGTAAATCAGAACTTATCAATAATGCGTTCGTCATCTTCTTTAATGAACGATTCTTTCTTTATGCAATCCTATTGGATTGGGTCGTGTAAGGGGCCGTTGTTTGATGAATAATTTCATATTCTAAATATATTTTTTCAAAAGGAGATTTATATTCACCACCCCTATCACTTCTTATCATTTTGATTTTCTTGTTAAATTGTGTTTCAATTTCTTTTTTGTATTGCTTGAATGCGTCTATTGCTTTATCTTTACTATTAAGTAAGTAAACATAGCAATATCGAGTACTTATTTTCACCGCGATATGGTTTTGACTTCATGTCACAAATATCCGTGTGAATTAAGTCTAAATAATTTGAATTCCTTTCAATAGACTTATAAGGATGTTTAACATACTTAGATTCCACACATACTTAACATTTTGATTTGTCACATTCAAATTTAGGTAATACTTCCAAATTAATCATTTTCCGTAAGGTTTTATAATTGACATGACCCAAACGTATATGCCATAATTCATTTGACTCAAGTAAGTAAGACGAAGCTAAAATTTTATTATTATTTTCAACCACCATTACATTCAGCTTTAAAAGGCCCTCAGTGAGGTAACCTTTTCCTACAAACATTTCATTCTTACTTATTACAACCTTATCGAAAACAAAAACACATTTAAAACCATTCTTAACAAGAAGTCCAGTAGAGACTAAATTTTTCCTAATCTCGGAAACATGAAATACGTTGTTCAAAGTCACCACTTTTCCGAAAGCCATTTTGAGAAATATCTTCTCATATCCTTCAATCTTGGCCTTTGAAGCATTTAGAAATCGTCTCATCAGGTCCAATAGGAGCATAAGTAGAAAACGCATCTCTAACAGCACAAACATGGCAAGTGGCTCCAGAATCAATCCACCACTCTTTAGGATTGCCCACCGAGTTGCATTCGGAAAGCATGGCACATAAGTCATCAACATCATCATGCTTTTCAATCATGTTTGCTTGACCCTTCTTCTTGTCTTTCTTCGGAGCACGACACTCCGTAGACTTGTGTTCGGTTTTTCCTTAGTTGTAGCAGTTTTCACTAAACCGCTTCTTGTTTGGGTTGTATTTCGTTCCAGAAGCCTTCATCCTCTTTTTGTTCTCTTCAACAATATTTGCTCCCGTTATTGTTGAGTTTCCACGGTCTCTCTCTTCAGCAGCTTTATTCTCCTCTTCGATTCTCAACCGAACAATGAGATCTTCAAGGTACATCTCCTTGCATTTGTGTTTCAATTAGTTTTTGAAATACTTCCACAAAAGAGGCAACTTTTCAATCATTGCTACTACTTGGAATGCTTCATTGATAACAAGACCTTCAATAAAATTTCCATTAATAAAAATACTAAGATTACTACTTTCAACATCACTATTAATTTGATTTATACCTTCAGCAAGGATATCATGAATAAACACTTGCAATTCCTGGACTTGGGTAATAACAGACTTGCTATCTATCATTTTGTAGTCCAAAAACTTTGCAGCATCAAACGTTTTCAACCCGACATCTTCAGTTTTGTATTTCTTTTCAAGCGCAATCCACAGTTCCTTTGACGTTTCTACGCCACTGTAGATGTTATACAAAGCATCTTCCAGCCTGCTCAGAATATAATTCTTGCATAAAAAATCTGAATGCTTCCACGCCTCAATCACGAAAAAACGTTCAGTTTCTGGAGTTTCATCGGACAATACAGGAACATTTTCCTTTATGAATTTCTGGAGACTTATAGTAGTCAAATAGAAGAACATCTTTTGTTGCCAGTGCTTGAAATCAATCCCGGAAATTTTCCCGGGTTTCTCCGCCGGTGCCAATGCTGCCGGAGTCGTTCGGCTTGTTGAGGCATTAGCAGTCACCATTGGAACAACTTGGTTCTCATTTTCATTAGTCATTTCTGTAAAAGAATGATACAACTGTTAAAATCACGTAGATTTTAATAGAGTACAAAACCACAAAGGTTTTACTCTTCCAGAAACAGTATTAACATATACAAAAATATATTAAATTCCTTATGCTTGATACTAGACTGTATTTGTAAAATAATTCTGGAAATATAAATAAATACAAACAAAAATGTGCATAAACAGACATGAAAGAAAAAACTAATTCGAACCCACTGAATTCACAGTGTTTCCTTAAGGAATTTAATCCCCTCCTAGTACCCAAGTTTATGAATTATTTCCTCCCACGATAGAACGAATTACTCACTAGTGTAGTGGTACTTGAAACCCCAATGTTTCAGCGAACACAAAATTCATTATCAAATCACACTTACTTTTTGCTTTTTTTTTTGTAGTGAAAATATGCAGAAGAAAGGAGGAGAAACTCAGAAAATTCATAGTGAAATTCTGAGCAGAATAATGTTGTATTTATAGCCAAAAGTTAGGCTGGAATTTGAAGAGGTGCAACTCTTCAGAATGGCTATTTTTGCAAAACTGCCAGAGCATAAATAGCTATTTACTCAACAATAAAGAGGAAAAATTGATGGGTAGTTAATTTTCTGTTACAAAAATAGAAAACTGAAATTTGAATTTACTATTAATATTTATTTAATATTTATATTTTATTATTAAAATAAATATTTAATAACATTTCCATTAATATTTTATTATTAACAAATAAATTTGGTCCAAAAATTTAATCAATCAGTTGACCGAAGCCGAAGTCGAAGCCGAGCCGAGTGAGCGATGACAACGACGGCGCGAGGCTTGCTTTCTTCTCAACTCTTTAAGAGCTAGAAGAAGAGCAATTGCTTATATACCCATAAAAGACCTCTTCCTTTTCCGATATGGGACAATGACCATTTACCAAGGATGAAAAACTTGAAATTTCACTTAAAATTTTCATTTCCATCCATTTCTTATTCACCCTCTTTTAAGTATTTAATATATTAATTAAATATATTTAAAAAACCCAACAGATTTCACATGGCATATATCAGTCCAATAATGCAACTGGAATGAATTGTTAGGGTGCTCCAAAAATTCATTTTATCAGTTTAATTTAACTCATAATGCATCTAATGGTGAGGCCTAGTGGTCGATAAAGTAGTTGGAAATCATAACGTCTCGGGTTCAAATCCCAACCTAGGTAGAAAAACTAAATTTCTTCCCATATCTCCAAGTCTTTGGTGGACAGAGTTATCCTGTGGTTATACTGGTGGATGATAACAAGTAACCCGTGAAACTAGTCAAGGTGCTGGTGGGACATAGCAAGTAACATATGGAATTAGTCAAGGTGCTGATGGGAGTACCAGATAACCAGTGGAATTAGTCAAGTAGTTGAGCGGAGATAGCAGGTAACCCATAGAATTAGTTAAGGTGCGCAGAAGTTGATCCGGACACAAGGTTATCCCAAAAAAGAGCAAGCATCTAAACTCATACTCATAGAATAGTGTTTATGGTTAACAAAAAGTATCATCTCTCAGCTTGGACAGCTCTGATATAGTAAATGACAATGCTAGTACTTCACTCAAAGTATGTAGGTAAGTGATCCGTTTAGAAATTAGCAAGTATTAAGTGACATCTCAACTAATGCTTGATAGCAATATTCAATGCATGTTATTAAAGGGCAATCCGATATATAAAACATCTTATATTTAGGAAAAGAGCGCATCCCGAGGAGTGTGATGTAGGCATCTTACTCTAATGCAAGCATTAGTGATTGATTCCACGGCTCGAATCATGACCTATAAATCACACGGAGACAACTGAACCATTGCTCTAAGTCCCCTTCGTTCACTACATATTATATATGTTACATTTGTCAAAATGAAAACATAGTGATTAAGTCTTCAACTAAAGTGTATATATATATATATATATATATATATATATATATATATATATATATATATATATAAAAGGCAAGAAACCCCTCCAAAAATATGGTGAAAACAGAAAGAGATTATCCTTCTCAAGCTCTTCAAAATACAAAATTCCAGCAGTTGGATTTTGAGAAGTAAGGGAGATGAATAGGGTAAAAACTTACCCGGACCAAGTGTATGGATTGGTTTGAACTCACAGGCAGGGGCGGATCCATAGTAACGACACCAGATTCATTTGAGCCCATTATTTTCTACGCAGAATACAAATTTATATATAAATATCTATTCAAATTAGATAAAATAATAGGCTTGAATCCATAACTCTAAAAATATAAAGGTTGAACCCATAGAGTGTAAATCCTGAATTCGCCTCTGATTCGGGGTATATATGAGTGTTTACCCATGAATAGTATGTATAAATACTACCAAAAATCAACTACTTACTCAACAAACTTATTTAATGGCACCTTGGAGAATCACTAGACACTACTTAGTACTTCCTCCGTTCCAATTTATATGTTCCTATTTGATTGAGTAACAAAGTTTAAGAAAAAATGAACAATTTTAAAATTTGTAGTCTTAAACAAGTCAAAAAAAGGGGTCAAGAGTATTTATGTGATTATAACAGCTTCTAATTAAGGGTAGAATTGAAAGTTTAAGCTAAATCATTTTTAGATTTAGAATGGGGACGGAAAAAAAAATAGATTTACAAAAACCGAAATGGAGGGATTCTTTCACTATTTTAAATTTGTTAGAAACTTCTTAGTAGTAAACCTAAACATCTCTTCTAAAACTGTCTGTGAAAATTACAATGAAGTCCTTGGAAGCTAAATTTAGAAAAATGAAAAAAAAGAAGAAAAATAAAAAGTAAAACAATGTGTAGCTAAAAAGCAAAGAGCAGCTTATAATTCTTTAGGTTATCCTAGTTTCAGACGTCACATTTGTAGTTGGATTGTAGACTTAGCTATCAAACAGAAGGCTGTATTGAAGAAAATCCACAAATACGTAATATGTTAATTTGTCCTTTTATTTACATGGTTTTAGTCTTTTAGACTTCACATACTTTGTAATCTAACCTAAAGAGTGCATACAATATACTAAAGCACAAAGGTCATAGACATTCTTTTACAAGGGTGTCATTTTGCCACTGCTTCATAAAAAATTCACGAATGTATATGGACAGCTCGGTGTACAAAGTATCTTGCATTCACATAAGGTCGGGGGAAGGCCGCACACCAAAGAGTGTAATGTAGATAGCTTAGCTGCAAGTATTAGTGACTATTTCCAAGAGGCCACACGAAAACAACTTTTTCGTTGCTCCAAGACTTCCTTTCTAATTCAAGAATGTAGATATATGTAAATAATATTTAATAAAAAAACAATACATATGTCTTAAGATAATACAAAGTAGACATCAATTTGGGACCGGAATTAAAACCTTACAACCTCCACAGCCACAAAACCCGAACTAACATAAAAGTACAAGGAGCAAAAAGCTTGTCTATTTGTTTTTTTTTCTTTTGTCTTTGAGACCATAATTTGGCTGCAGTTGCATGCTCGTAGATTTAGTAGTTTGGTTTAGGCAAAAGAAGAGAAACAATGCTTATAATAACCTAAAGCATATTGGAATGTGATAAATTAAGGAAGAAAAGATAAACAACTAGCTTGGAAACTACTGATTGACAAGCTAATTAGCCCAAATGAGAGAGGCATATTTGCTCTTTAACTATCAAACCAACATTTAGAGTTCCAATGGCTATAATAGTTGTGATTGTGGAGAAGTTAGATGATTTCTTTTTATCTGCCTAAATTTTGATAGGCAGAATTACTCGATACATGTATTGATGAGAATTAATATGTACATACAGTGGTATAATAGTTGAGGTATGAGCAGTTGGCCTGTACATTATTCAACCTTCAACTTCTTAAGTATGGAATAATATAAGTAGAACAACAACCAACATAAAATTACTTGTGACTTAACCCTCAATGTGAATACTTGCAAAATTAAATAGAGAGAATACAAATGAGAAAAAGAAAATAGTTCAAGCAATAAGATCATCTTATTTTACCAGTAGAAAAGATTACTGCAACTGGCAACTTTGTAGTAGTACTCCTTTACTAGCTACTTGATGGTGATGGAGAATTAAATACATATACATATATGAACTTTAAATTAAGATTTTGCTACACGTGATATTGGCACGGCTCAATCAAAAAGTAGAGTCAAAAATTTCTTGAGTACTGCTTTCTCATTGAACCGCACCAATATCTCGTGTATTCATCTGACTACAACTTCAACAATATCTATCCTTGATTTTGACTTTGATTTTCCTTTTCCATCATATTTATAAAAGTAAAATAATTCTCTAGTGTGGAATGAATCAAGTTGAGGGGAAAAATTCAAAGGATTGAGGAAATGTTGAAGAAGGGAAGACTATGTGTTTGAGCTAAGGAATTAATCGTGAAATAAGGGAAAATAACAGGTAGAAGAAGACAATATGTTTGTTGCATTAAAGAAGTAAGCATTAAATTGGCCAACTACTCAACAAGAAAGGTAGTTGAGAATATTAAATAAGGTGAAGGAAAGACTGAAAAGGGAGATAAATCTGAATGCTATTAAATACTTTTGCATTAAATGGGCATTTAAGTAGGGCGGAGGATGTTTGGTTCTGTTCCATTCTTGCATTTAAATCACCCTTCTTTGTCTTTTTAATAACCTAAAAAAAATATATATATATAACCTAATTTTTATATACTAACACTAAAAAATAATTTTTTATATTATTAAATTACCTAAGTGATAATTATAAGTAATCGTTCATAAATGGAATTAGTAATATAGAAAATATGTCAGGTTACTTACATCAACAAAATAAAATAGACCGATAATGTAAAAGTTCTTTGTATTGTGAGTATATATATACGTTAATACAAAGAAGAGCAAAAAGAAAAACTAAGAATTGCGTTAATTTATGACTAGTACTAGTACTTTTGATGAATTTAGTATGTTGTAGTGGGGAATTCTTGTCCAAGCAGGACTAAACAAGAATCCTCTTTCTTGCCGAGGTAGAAGTAAGTTGCCTAACCTTGTACACTACATTTACTTATTGAAAATGGCAACACTGATTATCAATTTAGAGACGTTCTTGGTGTCCAGTATTCGTATTTAAATTTTACTAATTTAAATTTATGTTACATAAAACACATTTTATGTAATAATCCAAAATTACTTTTACACTTATTAATTATATTATAAGATTGTAGAATTAATTTAATTTGTAGCTATTGTGCTAATTATGACATATAACCTTAGAAAATAATTTTAGTAATGGGTAAAGAAAGAAAATTATGGCTATTTCACGTGTCAAGTGACTAAGAAATTTGATATATATGCTTCTATTTTATATTTAATTAGACGAGAAGCAGAGGCAAATCCAAGATTTAGAAGGTGAGGGTGTCATATCACTGTGAATGTAGACATATTATTATTTATACGGTCCAAATATAGTAAGCATTTAGTCGGTATGATCAGTTTTGGACTTCCGCTCGAATTATTTGTCTTTCGTTTTATACAAACAAATCAATTAAGCAAAAATATTGATTATGACAACTTGTTGCAATAAGGGTTTTTGACTTCCAAGATACCGCTCCTCCACCAATAGTGAATACATATTCACTTGTGGATTTAGAATCAGTTGAACCGGTGATCAAATTCTCATCACAGTATCCCTCAATCATCGCATGATAATAATTATAGTGCAAAGCAAACTCATGGGTATGTTTAAAATATCCCAAAACTTGTTTCATCGCCGTCCAATGAGATTGACCTAGATTACTCATGTAAAGACTCTGTTTACTTAAACATCCTAGCACACGAGCATAATCCAATTGTGATATGCTTTGGCCTTTGTTCTTTGCAAGTGCAAGATTCACTTTGTCAATTGGAGTCTTTGCAACTTTAAAATTTAAGTACTTAAATTTTTCAAGTATTGTCATGCCAAACCTTGAGAGGTCTTATGGATGTTAATACACATTATTAAATCGAAAACTTCCAAGGCTTTCGTATCAACTTGCTAGCTAGCATACACTCAGTCGCATTTATGTTGGCAATGTCATTACTCATTGTCATCATATCATCCACATATAAGCAAATAATGACTATGTGTGTAACGATCTGACCGGTCATTTTGAGCTCTAGCGCATCGTTCAGTAGTTTGAGGCCATGAGTAGCTTCATTTCAGGTATTATAACTTGTATGCACTGTCAAAATTGAATTTCAAGAAGTTCGGAGTTGATTTGGAAAGAGAATACTCATTTTGGAAGCTTTAAGTTTAAAGAATTGACTAAGATTAGATTTTTGAGTAAACGACCTCGGAATCAAGATTCGAAGGTTTTAGCAGGTTCGTATAATGATTTCTTGGGCGTATGTTCGGATCGGGTTTTGGAAGACCCGAAAATATTTTGGCATCTATTATGGAAGTTAGCATTTTGGAAGAATTTCATAATTTTGGTTTGAAGTCCATTTCAATGTTATCAATCTCCGTTTGGGATTCCGGGTCTAGGAATAGCTTCGTATGGTGATTCTGCTGTTAGGAGAGCGATTGGAAGTGAATTCGGAGGTCCATGAGTCATTTGGCTAAAGATTAAAATTTGAAGGTTTTTGAGGAGTTTGTCTGGAAGTAAACTTTTTGATATCGGGGTCGGAATCCAATTTTTGGAAGTTGGAGTAGGTCCATAATATCATATGTGACTTGTGCGTAAAATTTGAGATCAATCGGACGTGATTTGAAAGGTTCAACATCGATTGTATAGGTTTGAAGTCCTAAAGGTCATTAAGCTTGAATTGGAGTGCAATCCATAATTTCGATATTATTTGATGTGATTTGAGGCCTCGAGTAGATTCGTGTTATGTTATGGGACTGGTTTGTGTGATTGGACGTGGCTCTGGGGGCCTCAGATGTGTTTCAAGCTATTTTACAATAGCTGATGCTGGTGTCTGGTGTTGTTCTTCGCGTTCGCAAGGATCATCTACATAGTCCTGAACAGCTACAACCGGCTGGTCTAGGTGTGCCCCTGGTGTCCGAAGTCTTTGCACGACCTGTTCAGGTGTGCAAGCAGTGGGAGTCTAACTGCCTCCCCAGGCCTAAGAAGTAGTTGCGGCTGTAGTGGTTGAATTCGCCTGAGCTAGGCCAGTGCAAACTGATAAGATCTGAGCCAAGGCCTCTTGAAGACCTGGATTCACAATGGGCAAGGCTGGTGCCTGAGTTGGTGATGCTGGAGTGTCCATAGCTGGGACCTAATCCTGAACTAAGGCAGCTGGTGAATCTACAAGTTTTACCCTCATTGCTCTACCTATACCAAGACCGCGTCATTGGCCTCTGGTGGCCACGACTGGTGGTACTGGTGGTCGTCCATCTTGACCAGTAGCGCATGTCCTCGCCATTTGTGAAAGAATAGAATAACAGAAGTTTAGTTCTCGGATCAACAACTTCGCACGATAAGAATTTCAAGAATATGAAGTTTTTTCTTAAAGATTCTACAGCCTCTCGAGGATAAATGGAGATGTCTCTGTATCGATCCTTGAGACTCTACAAAACATGCTCATTACTTATGAGACCTATGTAACCTAGGCTCTGATACCAACTTGTCATGACCCTAAACCCGGACCTGATCTTACTGGCGCCTCTCATGAAGATAAGGCCAGCCGACACTTTCCATTTTCCAATTTATTAACCCTTAAAGATTAAGAAACAATCTAAACATGAATACACAAATCACAGTTTAAGCAAAAGATAGAACAATATGCCCAATACAGCCCAAACACAACCTGATACCGTGGTGTCACTAGTCACGAGCATCTAACAACATGGAATACTCCAAATAAACTATAGATTTTAGAAAAGAACTAATAACATAAAAGAAAAGATATAGAGAAGAGCTCCAGGGTGAGAACACCAAAAGCTACCTAAAGACTCCTAGGATCCGCCTGAAGATGGAAATGATCAGCACTCGGGAGCGAGACCAAATATGCCTGAATATGCATATAGGGTGCAAGGAGTAAAGTGAGTACTCCAACTCAGTTAGTAGCAAATGTAAATAACGACTGAAAGCAAGAAAACATGTAAATCATAAGGCATTCTATAATGAAGGAGTAAAACCATTTAAAATAGAGTAAACTAGTGAGAAGATAAGTAAAATCTGTTTTCAATGAAAAATCAGGTAATTGACAAGCAATTAAGAAAAAATTAAACACATTGAAGTTCTCCCCTCGGGCACGGCATCGACAAATCCGCCCCTCCGGCAACAGCTCAAAACCATACTGGCCCCTCGGACTCAATCTCACATCATAATGGGTACTCGTGCTCACTGGGATGTGCAGACTCTTGGAGGGGCCCTTCTGGCCCAAGCGCAATATCAATCCATCTAGTCGCATCATCACTAGGCTCTCGGCCTAATATTAATCAAGCCACCTCGTGGCGTACATATATCAAGCCCTTTTCCTCAAATCAATTTTAGTGTTTCCTCACAACATAGGCCCTCGGCCTTACTCAGTGAAAAATCCTCACAAGCCACTCAGCCAATACTAAAATAGTATTTATCATCCCACACATTATTTAAAATATCATTTAAATATTAAAACTGAGTAAATATGGCTGAGTATGAAAACAGTGAAAAATAACATGACTGAGTTCAAGTATAAGTTCAAATAGTGAAGAGATATCAATAGGACATAATTTATACTTTATGTCTAGACATTTTTGCATATGCGCCCTTTTACCGCTTATGCGATACTGCATTTGTGATCATTTATCCGCTTCTGCGGAAATCACTTAACAGCCACAAATCGCATTTGTGATAAACCTTCCGCATTTGCGACTCTGCATATGCGGTTCTCTTAGTCGCTTATGCGGTCTCTGCTCTTCAAGCCTCATTTCGCTCATGCGATCCCCCCTCTTATTCGATGCCGCACCTACAGTCCCCAATCCGCGGGAGAGGAAATACCAGAAACAACAAATTCAGCAACTGCAACAAAATCTAAACTTCTCCGTCAGCCATCCGAAATCACTCTAAGGCCCCTAGTGTGACGACCCAAATGATCATCACTTGTTTTCTCAATCATTTAGAGCTTCTGAGGTCTTGAAAACCACATTTATAGTTGCCTCGATTTGCATGCGCAGTCCGGGTGTGAAGCTGGAAATTTTTTATGTTGAAATATATGAATTATGTGAAAATTTTGGAGAACTTTGATATTAATATTGATATAGTTGACTTTGGTCAATATTTTTGGTAAACGGACCCGGACGCATGATTTGACGGTCTTGGAAGGTCCGTAGAAAAATATGGGACTTGAGCGTATGCTCGGAATTTTTCTGTTAAATTATTTTATGAAAATGTTTAAGGAAAATAAAACTGAAATTTGATCAAAACGTAATGGTATTGGCTCGTATTTTAGTTCTGACATCCCGTACAGGTCATATATGTTGGTTAAGTGCTTCCTGTAAAGTTTGGTTAAAAACAGACGTCGTTTAACGTGTTTCGGCCTTAAATTGAAAAATGTGGAAGTTATGAAATTTTGAAAGATTTCTTGAGTTTTAAGGCTCAATTCATTGATTTTGATGTTATTTTGGCGATTTGATCGCTCGAGCAAGTTTGTATGATGTTTTGAGTTAGTGTACATTATTTGATTTGGAGCCCCAAGGGCTCGGGTGAGTTTTGGATAGGTGTCGGAGTGTTATAGACTTTGAAAAATCTGGTGTTTTTCTGGTTTCTGGTATCTGGTACTTTACTCTATGCGATCGCATAAGAGCCTCCGCGATTGCATAGAGTAAATTTTTGTTGTCCCATTTTGTTCTATGCGATCGCAACAATATCCTTGTGATCGCATAGTTTTGTTTGTTTCCTTCTATGCGACCGCATGCTTGCCTTGCGATCGTATACAGTAAATATTGAGGCCCAGTATTCCTTTTATGCGATCTCATTGCTTCCCCCGCGATCGCATAGAGCAAAGTTTAAACCTCCTTCTTTTCTTCTATGTGATCGCATCCCAGGCCATGCGATCGCATTGCGCAATTTTGCCTAGTGATTTTTAAGTTCTGAAAAATAGAACAGAACGGGATTAAATCCCATTCCACCAAACTATCTCTTCTCCAACAACATTTCTTGGCAATTCTTGGGCGATTTTCATCAAACTTTTTGAGTAAGTGATTTTTGACTCGTTTTTTTCATTTTCCATCAATATTATTCGAATTCCTAGGCCTAAACATGTGAAAATAGGTAGAAAATTAGAGAATTGGATAGATTTAGGGTTTTCAAAGAATTTGTAATCTAGACCTCATTTTGGGGTCAAATTTAAGAACAAATTACATATTTGAACTCGTGGATGAATGGGTAAATTTATTTTGGTTCGAACCTCATATTTTGACCACGTGGACCCGGGGTTGATTTTTACTATTCTGGGCAGAATGTTAGAAAAATTATTTTTGTCCATTTGAACTAGTTTGTTGTGTAGTATTGATGATATTAAATCAATTGTGTATAGATACGATTGAATTGGAATTAAATTCGAAAGGAAAGTGCTTTGCTAAGGATTGAGGCCGTAGACTTTCGAGGTAAATGTTTAATCTATCCTAGCTTGAGGGAATAGGAGATAAGTTTATGTGCTAATTGTTTTGTGTGGTGTCCGACGTATAGGCATGGTGACGAGTATCTATGCGTTGGGGGTCGAGCATGACCGTGGGTCTTAAATGGATTAAATTTTTTTAATAATCTTATGTGATTATATGAAAGGAATTATTATTGGTTTAATACCTATATATATATATATATATATATATATATATATATATATATATATATATATATATATATATATATATATATATATATATATATATATATATATATATATATATATATATATATATATATATATATATATATATATATATATATATATATATATATTGCTGATAAAAAATTATTGGTTTAATACCTGTAATATATATGTATTGTTGGTTCAATATTATTGGTTTAATACCGGTAATATATTGTATGATTATTGTTATTGATCATAGTGTTGGTGATATATCGGAAGGGTCGGGATGCACGCCGCATCACTAACAGATGATGATTGTTGTCATTGGGCATAATTGTTGGTAGTCTATTATGTACTGTTATTGGCCATAGATGCCGGTGACTTATCGGAAGGGTCGGGATGTACACCGCATCACTAACAGATAATGGTTGTTGATATTGGCCATAGTTGCCGATATTGTGTGTGTGTGTGTGTATATATATATATATATATATATATATATATATATTATTTTGATAAATAAATGAAGGATTGATATTAAAATGGGAGCAAGTGGTTGTACTCCTATGATAAGATAAGTTGAGTTGGAAAGTGAATTAAATACCTTTATTCTTTTGTTTTTCTGATAATATATATTTTTTGGCTACTCTAGAGCATATTTTCTCTTCTTAAATATTAGATGTTGTTTCTTGCTATTTTGTTGTATATATATTTTTAACTGTACAGGTTTATGTGGGCGTCTGGTCCTAGCCTTGTCACTATTTCGCTGGGATAGGGCATGCACTTACCAGCACATGGGGTCGGTTGTACTGATGCTACACTCTGCGCTTTTTTTGCGCAGATACAAATTACGGACAGCAACATCGGCAGTAGTGCAATTGCTAACATTCCGACCACCGAAACTTTGAGGCAGCCTTGCAGGCGTCCGCATGACCTGTTGTCTCCTCTATCTTTACTTTTCAGTCAGTTATCTCATGTATTCGATATGAACAGTTTTATATGTCTTTCAGACAGTTATGTGTTATTATTCTTAGAAGTTCGTGAGTATCGTGACACTAGTTCTTGGGTAGTATATCATATTTGGGTTTCTGTATCGTATCTAGTAAAATTTGTTAAGTCTTCTGCTAAATTTAATTATTATGCTTTAATCATAGTATTATTTTTAAATGTTTTAAACTGAGAGTTGTAACCAATGGAAATGTAAGTAAAAGTTGGTTTGCCTAGCTCCCATTAGTAGGCGCTATCACGACTCTCGATGGTGGGAAATCTGGGAAGTGCTCTAGGTTGCACAGGTCTCACAACTCACGAAAAACCTTAGTAGAGTCCGAGGGATCGATATGGAGACGTCTGTATTTATCCTCCAGAGGCTACAGAGTTAGGAAAATTTCACCTTTATTCTTTTTTGTCATGCGACTTTGATCCTTCAAATGTTAATTGAACTTCTACTCTGTTCTTCCGCAGATGGAAAGAATACGAGCTTTCTCATCTACTGACCAGCAGATCGAGGCTCTAGTAGCAACAGCTCCCGCTAGCATTAGAAGCCGAGGTCGAGGCCGTCCTAGAGGCCGAGGTAGGGGCAGAACTCAGCCCCGAGCAGCAGAACTAGTGGCACAATCTCAGATTTATGTTGAGGAGGAGGTTCTAGCTCCAGTGGGCCCAGCTCAGGTCATAGGATGGGTTATGTTCACCCCGGGTCTTCAGGACGCTTTAGTTCGGATAGCAGGCTTTATGGACAATGTGACTAGAGCAGGTTTGCTTCCAGTTGTACCAGCCACTTCTCAGGCTGGAGGAGATAATCAGACTCGTACTACGCGTACTCTGGAGCCAGTAGTTCAGGTTCAGGTTCCAGTGATTCAACTAGCTGAGGCAGTTTAACCAGGCATATTGACTCATACTGGTGATGGTGCAGCTATGTCCGTTGATGCTTTATGGAGATTGGACAGATTTACCAAGCTATTCACTACCACATACAGTGGCACTTCTTAAGAGGATCCCCGTGACTTTTTATATAGCTGCCACAAAGATCTCCGTACTATGGGTATTGTGGAGGCTAATGGTGTTGATTTTGCCACTTCCTCATTATCTGGATCCGCCGAGACTTGTTGGAGGGATTATTGCTTATCTAAACTAGAAGGGTCACCATCTTTGACTTGGAGCCAATTTGCAGAATTGTTTTTGGAAAATTTCCTTCCAGCAACTCAGAGGGAAGCTCTTCGCAGGCAATTTGAGCGTCTCCATCAGGGCTCTATGTCTGTCATACAGTATGAGACTAGGTTCATTGACCTAGCTCGGTATGCCACTGTTATACTTCCAACCGATAGAAAGAGGGTAAGAAGATTTATTGATGGCTTGAGCCAGCCAATTCGTCTTCAGATGGCTATGGGAGCAGGGAGTGAGATCACTTTTTAGGAGGCGGCCAATGCAGCCCACCGGATCGAGATGGATCTGTCTCAGGGAGCAGGTCATGGGTTGGATAAGAGGCCCTGTAATTCAGGCAGATTCAGTGGTACCTCGTCTGGCGGTAGAGATTCTTATGGTAGAGGTCATTCTCCTAGGACTTTTCAGTCAGCTCTTCAGGTTTCTGATTAGCAGATGTACAATGCACTATCAGCACCTATCAGTGCACAACCACTTCAGAGTTTCCGAGGTGATCATTCGGGTCGGTGAGGTCAGTCTCAGTTTTCTCAGTTTCCGCATTCATATGGGTGTTATGAGTGTGGAGAATTGGGTCACATCAAGAGGCACTGCCCAAGAATAAGAGGTGCTCAGTCGTAGCAGCAGGGTTCTCATGCGATGGTTCAGGCCCCAGTTCCCCCACAGCCTGCCCGACCAGCTAAAGGCGGGGGTAGAGGACATAGAGGTGGAGGCAGAGGTCATAGAGGTGGAGCTCAGACCGATAGAGGTAGAGACCAGCCAGTAGCTGATCGTCCAAGAGATGTTGCTCAGGGTAGTGGGGTCCAGCCCCGATTTTATGCATTTCTTGCCAGACTAGAGGCTGAGTCCTCGGATGCTGTTATTACAGGTATTATTCTGGTTTGTGATAGAGAGTCTTCAGTGCTATTTGACCCTGGGTCTACATATTCGTACGTGTCCTCTTATTTTGCACCGTACCTGATTTAGCCTAGTGATCTACTAAGTATTCCTATTCATGTGTCTACACCGGTGGTGATTCTATTATGGTCGATCGAGTTTATCGGTCATGTATTATGGTGATTGAGGGTCTTGAGACTCGTGATGATTTATTGCTCTTAAGTATGGTGGACTTCGATATTACATTAGGTATGGACTGGTTATCTCCATATCATGGTATCTTAGATTTCCATACCAAGACTGTGACCTTAGCTCTGCCAAATTTGCCTCGTGGAAAGGAATTTCTGGTAATACTAGCTGCAATGTTATTTCTTATGTTAAGGCTCGGCGTATGGTTGAAAAAGGGTGTTTATCTTATCTAGCCTATGTCTGTGATTCATGTGCTGAGGTTCCCTCTATTGATTCTGTTCACGTGGCTCGAGAGTTTCCTAAAGTTTTTCTTTCAGACATGTCGGGTAAGCCACCCGATAGGGATATTGATTTTTGCATCATTTTGGCTCCGAGCACTCAGCCCATTTCTATTCCCCTATATCGCATGGCTCCGCCAGAGTTGAAGGAATTGAAGGAGAAGTTGCAAGATTTACTTGAAAAGGTTTCATTAGACCCAGTGTTTCGCAATGGGGTGCGCCGGTATTATTTGTAAAGAAGAAATATGGTTCGATGAGAATGTGCATTGATTATCGACAGTTGAACAAAGTTACTATCAAAAATAAATATCCACTCCCACGAATTGATGATTTATTTGACTAGTTTCAGGGTGCCAAGGTCTTTTCGAAGATAGACTTGAGATCTGGCTATCATCAGCTGAAGATTAGGGCATCTGATGTCCCTAAGATAGCATTCCGCATTCGGTACGAATATTATGAATTCCTGGCCATGTCTTTTGGGTTGACAAATGCCCTAGCAACTTTTATGGAATTGATGAATCAAGTGTTCCGGCCTTATTTAGACTTGTTTGTAATAGTCTTCATTGATGACATATTAATATACTCATGCATTCAGGAGGAGCATGCGCAGCATCTTGGAGTGGATCTTCAGACTCTGAAAAATAGGCAACTCTATGCAAAATTTTCAAAGTGTGAATTTTGGCTAAGTTCAGCTGCATTCCTGGGTCATATTGTGATGACAGCAGATATTCAGGTTGATCCAAAGAAGATTGAGGCAGTCAAGAACTGGCCTAGACCGACATCGACCATAGAGATTTGGAGTTTCTTGGGATTAGCAGGTTATTATCGATGATTCGTGGAGGGGTTTTCATCTATTGCAACCCCAATGACCAGATTGACGCAGAAAGGTGTCCGATTCGAATGGTCAGATGAATGTGAGGCGAGCTTCCAAAATCTCAAGACAACCTTGACCACATCACCGCTATTGGTTTTGCCCACAGGTTCGGGACCTTAAACTGTCTATTATGATGCTTCCCGTATTGGGCTTGGTGCAGTATTGATGTAGGATGACAAGGTTATATCCTATGCTTCGAGGCAATTGAAGATTCATGAAAAGAACTATCCAGTTCATGATCTGGAATTGGCGGCGATTGTTCATGCATTAAAAATCTGGTGGCATTATTTGTATGGTGTGGCATGTGAAGTATACACCGATCACCAAAGTCTTCAATACTTGTTCAAACAGAAGGAGTTGAATTTGAGACAGAGAAGGTGGCTAGAATTATTGAAATATTATGATGTCACCATTTTATATCACCCGGGGAAAGTAAATGTGGTGGCCGATGCTTTGAGCAGGAAGTCAGCCAGTATGGGCAGTCTTGCTTATATTTCAGTCAATCAGAGGTCGCTTGCTTTGGATGTCCCTACTTTAGCCACCCGATTTGTGAGGTTGGATATTTCTGAGCCTAGTCGAGTGCTAGCTTGCACGGTCTCTCGCTCTTCATTATTGGAGCGTATCCGCGATCGGCAATTTGATGATCCTCATTAATGTGTCCTTAAAGATACATTTCAGCGAGGAGGTGCCAAACAGGTCACCTTAGATGCTGATGGAGTTTTGGGATTGCAAGGGTGATTTTGTGTGTCGAATGTTAATGGGCTTCGAGTATTGATTCTAGAGTAAGCTCATAGTTCACGATATTTTATTCATCCAGGTGCAGCAAAGATGTATCAGGATCTGCGGCAACATTATTGGTGGCGTAGAATGAAGAAGGATATTGTGGCATACATAGCGCGATGCTTGAACTGTCAACAAGTTAAATATGAGCATCAGAGACCTGGTGGTTTATTTTAGATAATTGAGCTTCCTAAATGGAAGTGGGAACAGATCACTATGGACTTCGTTTCTGGCCTTTCGATGACTCAGAAGAGGTTTGATGCTGTTTGGTTATCGTTGATAGGCTGACCAAGTCAGCTCATTTTATTCTGGTTGCCACTACCTATTCGTCCAAGAAATTAGCTGGGATTTATATCAGGGAGATTTTTCGCCTTCACGGTGTGCTTATCTCTATCATTTCAGATCGAGGTACAAAGTTTACCTTGCATTTCTAGAAGGCGGTTCAACGAGAGTTGGGCACCCAAGTCCAGCTAAGTACAGCCTTTCATCCCCAGACGGACGGTCAGTCCGAAAAGACAATTCAGATATTGGAGGATATGCTTCTAGCATGTGTTATTGATTTTGGAGGTCCATGGGATCAATTCTTGCCTTTGGCAGAGTTTGCTTATAATAACAACTACCAATCAAGCATTCAGATGGATCCTTATGAAGCTTTGTATGGTAGGCGGTGTCTTTCTCCTATTGGATAGTTTGAACTGGGAGAAGCTCGGTTGTTGGGTACGGATCTAGTTCAGGAGGCCTTAGATAAGGTCAAGATCATTCAAGACATGCTTCGTATAACTCAGTCCAGGAAAAAGAGCTATGCAGATCGTAAGGTTCGAGATATAGCTTTCATGGTTGGGGAGCGAGTATTGCTCCGAGTGTCACCTATGAAGGGCATGACGCGATTTGGAAAGAAGGGAAAACTTAGCCCTAGGTTTATTGGCCCATTCGAGATTCTTGATCGTGTGGGAGAGTTGGCGTATAAACTTGCCTTTCCACCTAGCTTGGCAGTTGTGCATCCAGTGTTTCATGTATCCATGCTCCGAAAATATTACGGTGAACCATCGCACGTGTTAGATTTCAGTACTGTCTAATTGGACAAGGATCTATCTTATGAGGAGGAGCCGATAGCAATTCTAGATCGGCAAGTTCGACAGTTGAGGTCGAAGAGTTTTCCTTCTGTGTGAGTTCAGTGGAGAGGTCAGCCTCCTAAGGCATCAACCTGGGAGTCTGAGTCTGACATGCGGAGCCGTTATCCTCATATATTCCATGACTCATGTACTTCTTTCCTTTGTCCGTTCGAGGATGAACGGTTGTTTTAGAGGTGGAGAATGTGATGACCCAAAGGGCCATCTCTTGATTTTTAGGTCATTTTGAGCTTCTGAGGTCTTGAAAACCTTATTTATAGTTGCCTCGGTTTGTGTGCGCAGTCCGGGCACGAAGCTGGAAAATTTTTATGTTGAAATATATGAATTATGTGAAAAAGTTTGGAGAATATTGATATTATTATTGATATAGTTGACTTTGGTCAACATTTTTGGTAAACGGACCCAGACCCAGACCCAGACTCATGATTTGATGGTCTCGGAAGGTCCGTAGAAAATTATGGGACTTGAGCATATACCCGGAATCAAATTCCGAAGTCCCAGTCCTGAGAAATGAATTTCTCCGTTAAATTGTTTTATGAAAAACTTTAAGGAAAATGAAACTGAAATTTGATCAAAAAGCAATGATATCGGGCTTTTATTTTGGTTTTGACACCCAGTACAGGTCATATATGTTGGTTAAGTGCTTCCTGTAAAGTTTGGTTGAAAACAGACGTCGTTCGACGTGTTTCGGCCTTAAATTGGAAAATTTGAAAGTTATGAAATTTTGAAAAATTTCTTGAGTTTTAAGGCTCAATTCATTGATTTTGATGTTATTTTGGCGATTTGATCACTTGAGCAAGTTCATATGATATTATTGAGTCAGTGTAGATATTTGGTTTGGAGCTCTGAGGGCTCGAGTGAGTTTTGGATAGGTGTCGGAGTGTTTTAGACTTTGAAAAATCTGGTGTTTTGCTGGTTTCTGGTATCTGGTACTTTACTCTATGCGATCGCATAAGAGCCTCCGCAATCGTATAAAGTAAATTTTTGTTGCCCCATTTTATTCTATGCGGTCGCAATAATATCCCTACGATCGCATAGCTTTGTCTGTTTCCTTCTATGTGATCGCATTGCTTGCCCCGCGATCGCTTAGAGTAAATATTGAGGCTCGGTATTCCTTCTATGCAATCGCATTGCTTCCCCTGCGATCGCATAGAGCAAAGTTTAGCCCCTTCTCCTTTTCTTCTATGCGATCGTATCCCAGGCCCCACGATTGCATAGAGCAATTTCGCCTAGTGATTTTTAAGTTCTAAAAAACAGAATAGAATGGGATTAAATCCCATTCCACCAAACTCCCTCTTCTCCAGCAGCATTTCTTGGCTATTCTTGGGCGATTTCAATAAACTTTTTGGGTACGTGATTCTTGACTTGTTTTCTTCATTTTCCATTAATATTATTCGAATTCCTAGGTCTAAACATGTGAAAATAGGTAGAAAATTAGAGAATTGGGTAGAGTTAGGATTTTCAAAGAATTTGCGATCTAGACCTTGTTTTGGGGTCGAACTTAAGAACAAATTACATATTTGAACTCGTGGATGAATGGGTGAATTTATTTTGGTTCGAACCTCATGTCTTGACCACGTGGGCTCGGGGTCGATTTTACTATTCCGGGCAAAATGTTGGAAAAATTATTTTTGGCTATTTGAACTGGTTTGTTGAGTAGTATTGATGATATTAAATCAATTATGTATAGATAAGATTGAATTGGAGCTAAATCGAAAGGAAAGGGCATTGCTAAGGATTGAGTTGGCCGTAGACTTTCGAGGTAAGTGTTTGATCTATCCTAGCTTGAGGGAATAGGAGTTGAGTTTATGTGCTAATTGTTTTGTGTGGAGTCCGACGTATAGGCATGGTGACGAGTATCTATGCGTTGGGGGTCTTGCATGACCGTGGGTCTTAAATGGATTTAAAATTCTTAATAATCTTATGTGATTATTTGAAATAAATTATTATTGGTTTAATATCTGTAATATATATATTGCTGATTAAAGATTATTGGTTTAATACCGGTAATATATATATATATATGTTGCTGATAAAAAATTATTGGTTTAATACCTGTAATATACATGTAATATATATGTATTGTTGGTTCAATATTATTGGTTTAATACCGGTAATATATTGTATGATTATTGGTGTTGGTCATAGTGTTGGTGACATATCGGAAGGGTCGGGATGCACGCCGCATCACTAACAGATGATGATTGTTGTCATTGGGCATAATTGTCGGTAGTCTATTATGTACTGTTATTGGCCATAGATGCCGGTGACTTATCGGAAGGGTCGGGATGCACACCGCATCACTAACAGATAATGGTTGTTGATATTGGCCATAGTTGTCGATAGTGTGTGTGTGTGTATATATATATATGTATATATATATTATTTTGATAAATAAATGAAGGATTGATATTAAAATGGGAGCAAGTGGTTGTACTCCTATGATAAGATAAGTTGAGTTGGAAAGTGAATTAAATACCTTTATTTTTTTGTTTTTCTGATAATATATATTTTTTGGCTACTCTAGAGCATATTTTCTCTTCTTAAATATTAGATGTTGTTTCTTGCTATTTTGTTGTATATATATTTTTAACTGTACAGGTTTATGTGGGCGTCTGGTCCTAGCCTTGTCACTATTTCGCTGGGATAGGGCATGCACTTACCAGCACATGGGGTCGGTTGTACTGATGCTACACTCTGCGCTTTTTTTGCGCAGATACAAATTACGGACAGCAACAACGGCAGTAGTGCAATTGTTAACATTCCGACCACCAAAACTTTGAGGCAGCCTTGCAGGCGTCCGCATGACCCGTTGTCTCCTCTATCTTTACTTTTCAGTCAGTTATCTCATGTATTCAAGATGAACAGTTTTATATGTCTTTCAGACAGTTATGTGTTATTATTCTTAGAAGTTCGTGAGTATCGTGACACCAGTTCTTGGGTAGTATATCATATTTGGGTTTCTGTATCGTATCTAGTAAAATTTGTTAAGTCTTCTGCTAAATTTAATTATTATGCTTTAATCATAGTATTATTTTTAAGTGTTTTAAACTGAGAGTTGTAACCAATGGAAATGTAAGTAAAAGTTGGTTTGCCTAGCTCCCATTAGTAGGCGCTATCACGACTCTCGATGGTGGGAAATCTGGGAAGTGCTCTAGGTTGCACATGTCTCACAACTCACGAAAAACCTTAGTAGAGTCTGAGGGATCGGTATGGAGACGTCTGTATTTATCCTCCAGAGGCTACAGTGTTAGGAAAATTTCACCTTTATTCTTTCTTGTCATGCGACTTTGATCCTTCAAATGTTAATTGAACTTCTACTCTGTTCTTCCGCAGATGGAAAGAACACGAGCTTTCTCATCTACTGACCAGCAGCCCGAGGCTCTAGTAGCAACAGCTCCCGCTAGCGGTAGAAGCCGAGGTCGAGGCCGTCCTAGAGGCCGAGGTAGGGGCAGAACTCAGCCCCGAGCAGCAGAACTAGTGGCAGAACCTCAGATTTATGTTGAGGAGGAGGTTCTAGCTCCAGTGGGCCCAGCTCAGGTCCCAGGATGGGTTATGTTCACCCCGGGTCTTCAGGACGCTCTAGTTCGGATAGCAGGCTTTATGGACAATGTGACTAGAGCAGGATTGCTGCCAGTTGTACCAGCCATTTCTCAGGCTGGATGAGATAATCAGACTCGTACTACGCGTACTCTGGAGCCAGTAGTTTCCCAGGTTCAGGTTCCAGTGATTCAACTAGCTGAGGCAGTTTAACCAGGCATATTGACTCATACTGGTGATGGTGCAGCTATGTCCGTTGATGCTTTATGGAGATTGGTTTAATACATATATATATATATATATATATATATATATATATATATATATATATATATATATATATATATATATATATATATTGTTGATCAAAGATTTGGTTTAATACCGGTAATATATATGTATTTTTGATTAAATTATATTGGTTTAATGTCGATAATATATTGTATGATTATTATTATTGGTCATAGTGCTGGTGACATATCGGAAGGGTTGGGATGCACGCTGCATCACTAACAGATGATGATTGTTGGCATTGGCCATAGTTGCCGGTAGTCTATTATGTACTGTTATTGGCCATAGATGTCAGTGACTTATCGGAAGGGTTGGGATGCACGCCGCATCACTAACAGATAATGGTTTTTGATATTGTCCACAGTTGCCGGTAGTGTATGTATATATATTATTTTGATAAATAAATGAAAGATTGATATTAAAATAGAAGTGAGTGGTTGTACTCTTGTGAAAAGAAAAGTTGAGCTGGAAAATGAATTAAATACCTTTTTTTCTGATAATATATTTTCTGTGGCTATACCGGTGCATATTTTCTCTTCTTAATTATTAGATGTTGTTTCTTGTTATTTTGTTGTATATATATTTTTAACTATACATGCTTATGTGGGTGTCTGGTCCTAGCCTTGTCACTACTTCGTTGGGATAGGCCAAGCACTTACCAGCACATGGGGTCGGTTGTGCTGATGCTACACTCTGCGCTCTTTTTTCACAGATACAGGTTACGGACAGCAGCAACAGCAGTAGTGTGATTGTTAATATTCCGACCACCGAGACTTCGAGGTATCCTTGCAGGCGTCTGCAGGTGCCGTTGTCTCCTCTATCTTTATTTTTCAGTCTGTTATCTCATGTATTCGAGATAAACAGTTTTATATTTCTTTCAGACGGTTATGTGTATTATTCTTAGAAGATCGTGAGTATTGTGACACCAGTTCTTGGGTAGTGTATCATGTTTGGGTTTCTGTATCGTATCTAGTAAAATTTGTTAAGTCTTTCCCAAAATTTGTCTATTACGATGTAATCATAGTATTATTATTAAATGTTTTAAAATGAGAGTTTTAATCAATGGAAATGTAAGTAAGAGTTGGCTTGCCTAGCTCCCATTAGTAGGCGCCATCACGACTCCCGGTGGTGGGAAATCCGGGTCGTGACACCTGGGACCTCAACCAAAATCAGAAACATGTCCTAATACTTTATTCAAACTTGTTCCAATCTTCAAAACACCTCAAATGACATCAAATTATTCAAAACACGTCTGATTCAAGCCAAACTTTTTGAAATCTTTCGCATTACGCTTTTGATAAAAAAACCCAACCATACCACGTTCGAATAACCAGAAATTTTTCTCACATATCAAAAATGACATCACAAAGCTGTTGCAACTCTCGAAATTCCATTCCGACATTTATATCAAAATCTTGCCTACAACTGGAAATCGCCAAAATATCAACTTCGTCAATTTAAGACTAAATCTACTCTGAACCTCCAAAACCCATTCCGATCACACTCCTAAGTCTCAAATCACCTCTCAGACCCTACCAAAATCATTCTTGATTCGATCCGACCAACCCGATACCACAAAACAAAGATAAACAAAGCATAAAGAAGCATAAATGGGAGAAATAGAGTGGTAACTCATGAGAGGACTGGCTGGATCGTCACACCCAAGAGTTTGGGTGAGTTTCGGATAGGCTACCGGATATTTTAGACATAGAAAATGTGGTATTTTTGCTGCAGTAATTGTTCTGATATGCACTTCTTCGCGTTTGCTTAGGTAGTATCATGAACGGGAAAGATAAATAGGGGCAGGGGAAATTTCTTCTTTGCGATCTGGAAGGAATGGTCTCACGACCCGGATTTCCCACCATCGGGGTCATGATGGCGCCTACTAAATAGAAGCTAGGCAAGCCAAATATTAACTACATCTCCATTAATAACCAATTTCTTATTAACAACATAAAAATTACAGCGGAATAATCAAAATTAGCGGAAGACTTAGTCGGATATGATAAAGAAAAATCCAAATCTGATACACTACCCAAGACCGGTGTCACAATACTCACGAACTTCTAAGAATAATACACATAATTGTTTGAAAGAAAATACAAGTTGTTTATCTCGATTACATGAGATAACAGAATGAAAAGCATAGATAGGAGAGACAACGGGTCCTGCGGACGCCTGCAAGGCTACCTCGTAGTCTCAGTATTCGAAAAATCCACAAGTCGCTACTGCCGCTGCTGCTGTCCGTAACCTGTATCTGCGCAAAAAGAGCGCAGAGTGTAGTATCGGCACAACCGACCCCATGTGCTGGTAAGTGCCTGGCCTATCCCAGCGAACTAGTGACAAGGCTAAGGCCAGTCACCCACCTAAACCTGTACAGTTGCAATATAGATATATATATATAATACATTTATAAAGAAATACTCTGCTCTGAAATAATATTCAATAACTCAAGATATCCAAAATAATCTTACTTTCATGTCTCAATTTCCTCTTTCATTTCATGTCTCGTGGTAGGCGTACCACCCGCTCCCAACTATCACAGTAATTATCTCTTGTGGTAGGCGTACCACCCGCTCCTAATTATCAATAATTATATCTCGTGGTAGGCGTACCACCCGCTCCCAAATATATCAATAGTTATATCTTGTGGTAGGCGTACCACCCGCTCCCAAATATATCAATAATCATATCTCGTGGTAGGCGTACCACCCGCTCCCAAATATATCAATAATCATATCTTGTGGTAGGCGTACCACCCGCTCCCAAATATATCAATAATCATATCTTGTGGTAGGCGTACCACCCGCTCCCAAATATATCAATCGGCTACGGCAACTATGGCCAATGCCAAGATTTTAAGTCACTTTGTGGTCGGCGTACCACACGATCCCAAATGTAAAATATATATGTTACCGGCATTTAGCCAATAATCTCTATATCAACAATATTTATAATTACCGGTCTTAAACCAATAATTTATAATAATTTCAACAAATTACCTTCATTACCGGTATAATACCAATAACTCTTATTCAACAATTTATTCATAACTAAATTCATATTCCTACTAACTAGGATAGAACAAACACTTACCTCGAAAGTTTACGAATGATTTAATCCGTAGCAATGCCCTTTCCTTTTGAATTTGACTCCAATCCAATCGTATCTATACACAATTGATTTAATATCATCAATTCTACTCAACAAACTAATTCTTAAGACCAAATACCACTTTTACAACATTCTGCCCGGAATAGTGAATTTCAACCCCGGGCCCACATGGTCGGAACTCGGGGTTAGGACCAAAATCCGGTTACCCACCCCCCACGAGTTCATGTATATGATTTGTTTCAAAATCGGACCTCAATTCGAGGTCCAATTCCCCAATTTATGAAAAACCCTATTTTCTAACAAAAAACAAGAATTCTACCATGAGAATCATTGATTTCTTATGAAAAACATGTTTAATGATGTTAGGAATTGAAAGAATTAAGTAAAAAGTGACTTACAATCGTTTTGATGAAGAAGAAATCCTTGAAGAATCGCAAATGAGTGTTTTGTTTTTGTAAAATGTGAAGCAATGACTGAAATTCGTGTTTTTTCAGGTCTCTGTGTTCGCATTTGCGAACATGGGTTCGCAATTGCGAACCCCGACCAATTTCTGGAGTTTGAAAAATAAGCTAAGGATGGGAAGTTCGCATTTGCGAACTTTTGTTCGCATTTGCGAAGCCAAGGCAATTGCTGGGATGTTCGCATTTGCGAACTTTTGTTCGCATTTGCGAAGCCAAGGCAATTGCTGGGATGTTCGCATTTGCGAACATGGCTGGGTCACTGGGGTTGTCGCAATTGCGACCATAAGTTCGCATTTGCGAACTTGGGTTGATCACTGTGTGGGGAGTTCGCATTTGCGAACTATTGTTCGCATTTGCGAACTCTGCAGACCAGTTGCAGACAGCAACTTCCAACATGAAAAATTGATCTCGTGGCCTATCCAAAGTTCACCCGAGCCCTCGGGGCTCCAAACCAAATATGCACATAACCTCAAAAACACATTATGAACTTGTTCATGCGATCACATCGCCAATATCACCTCGTTTTCATCAAATCAAGCCTCAAATGCATAATTTTCATACCTTTAGTTTTCAAAACTTTCAAACTTGGGACTCAAGGTCCAAAACAACTCAAACGACATCCAAATGTCACCAAACTTTACAGAAATCACATATATAATATTTAAGACTTGTACCGGGCGTCGGAACCAAAATACGAGCCCGATACCAAGGTCAATTAATTTATTTCCTTTAATAATTGCATCAAAAACAATTTCACATAAAAATTCATAACTTGGGCTCTAGGCCTCAGAATTCGACTCCGGACGCATGTCCAAGTCCCATATTTTCCTACGGACCTCTCGGGACCATCAAATCTCGGGTCCGGATCCGTTTACCAAAAATGTTGACCGAAGTCAACCATATCAATATTAATATCATTTTTATCCAAAATTCTCATAGAATTCATATTTTCTATCACAAAAATCTTTCCGGCTACATGCTCGGATCGTGCACGTAAATCGAGGCAACATAGAATGAGGTTTTCAAGGCCTCAGAAGCTCGAAATGATTAATTAAATAAGTGATGACCCTTTGGGTCGTCACAAATGGTCATGAATACAAAACAGCGGGGGCTTTACCCTTTTGCGAATACGACCTGTCTACTGTGAATGTGAAGCATGGGACCTCAAGGAGGGGAAGTTGACTCATCGGGAAAATGACACTTGGATCGCGAACGCAGAGGCTGGGGGATATGTTTTCGCGAACACGATGTGTTACTCGCAAACGCGAAGGCCAAAGCTTCGCGAACGCGACTGGCTTCTCGTGAATGCGAAGAAGACATGTCCATTGTTTTAAAAACAGAACCAAAAATGGGATTAGGCCATTCTTCTATATTTTCAAAAACTAGAAGGCATAAAGGCGATTTTTAAGAGACAATATTTTCCCCTAAGTTTTGGTAACTAATTCTAAACTACTTTCTTTCAATTACCCATTTCATTTCATCAATTTTCAACCTAAATTCTAGGGTTTTCATGGTGGAAATTGGGGATTTATGTAGAATTAGGAATTTTTGTATAATTGGAATTTAGACCTCAATTTGGGGTTGGATTTTGAAAGTAATTACATATTTGGGCTCGGGGTGAATGGGTTTTGATCCGAACCTCGAGTTTTTACCAAGCGGGATTGGGATAAATTTTTTACTTTTTGGGGAAAATATTAGAAAACTTATAATTAATTATGCATTGGAATTGATTTCTTTAGCAATAATTGAGGTTAAAGCTAATTATGACTAGATACGAGTGGATTGGAGGTGAAATTCTAGAGGAAAAGCAGTAATTGAGCTTTGAGTTTGGCCGCGGTAGTGAGGTAAATGTTATGGCTAACCTTATCTTGAGGGATTAGGTATTACTTGCATATTTTCTACGTGTTATGATATGGAGTACAACGTATAGGTAAGGTGACAAGTACATATGCATTGTTGTCGAGTCGTACCATGCGAGTTAGTATTATCCTTGTAACTGTTGTACTCTATGATCATATATTTCAAATTTAGACTTGTTATTCCATGTGTTGAGCAACGCCTTTCATGTTTTACGAAATTTAGTATTGATTGAGTATTTACTCTATCGAATTAAATGTTGAAGTAAAATTGGTTCTTGGTATTTCTATCTCCCGGTTGTTATTGTTCATTGTTTTGGTGAGGGAGAGTGTTAAAGCACGAAGGGTAATGCAGTATAATGTATGGTGAGTGAGTGATAATGCATGAAGGGTGATGTCATGTTGTATTCTGTGAGTGTTAATACACGAAGGATGATGTCTTGTCATGTTATGAGAGCATTAATGCATGAAGAGTGATGGCGTGCCATGTTATGAGAGAGTTAATGACGAAGTGTGATACCGTGTCGTTTCTATTATTTTCTCTTGGTGAGGACGGGAGTAAAAGCACAAACTATGATGTCGTGTACTTGTTTGCTACATTATTACTTTTGTTGTGTAAAGTATGTTATTTACTGCGTTTCTTTACTGTACTATTTGCAGGATTTGTTATTCCCCTCGGCATGTTTTTCGTTTTCCGTTAATATCTGCTTAGTTTCCATTTTTTGTTATCTTCTCGTATATGATTTAATTGCACATGTTCATATTATTATCGTGTCCTAGCCTCGTCACTACTTCGCCGAGGTTAGGCTCGACACTTATCAGTACATGGGGTCGGTTGTACTGATATTGCTCTCTGTACTTACTGTGCAGATTTCGATAATGGACCGTCTTGACCCAAGTTGAGGTGCTGCCTTCAGTCCTACATGAGACCCAAGGTAGATCTGCCGGCATTCGCAGATCTTGGAGTCCCCTTCTAGCTATCCCAATTTACTGCTTTTACTTTAATTCAAAGACAATTGTATTATTCTTTTGATCTGTGTTTGTAGTGTCTCTTAGAAGTTCGCGAATTGTGACACCAGATTTTGGGTAGTCATGTATTAGTATTTGAAGTATTATTCCATTTTGGTTTAATTATTGTTATTTATCGAATTGATTAGCATATTAAATCTTTATCTGTTGACTTGCCTGATATTCTAAAAATTAGGCGCAATCACAATTTCGACGGTGAAAAATCCGGATCGTGACACTAACATTTTCAATCATTTTCTTTTAAAATGAAATGCACGGTTTTCATTAGTTTACGTTGTTGATGTAACATAGTAACATACCTGCTATATTATTAGGAATACTGCAGAAAGAAATAATAGGAAAAAGTATTATTTTATTCATTTATATGGTTTGGTTTATAGATAATAAAGAATCTCTTTCACTAACGTCTCAAAAAATTTCTTTTAACCTGAAATGCACGGTTTTCAATATTTTACGTTGTTGATGTAACATACTAACATACCTGTTAGGAATATGGCAGAAAGAAATAATGGAAAAACGTATCATTTTATTCATCTATATATATATTAGTTGATATGTTGGTATGATTTGGTTTATAAATAATCAACAATAATCTCTTTCACCTACATTTCAATATTTTTCTTTTAACATGAAATCCACGGTTTTCAATATTTTAAGTTGTTGATGTAACATACCAACATACCTGTTGGCTGTTAGGAATATTATGAGAGAAAGAAATAATAGAAAATGGTATCATTTTATTCATCTATATTAGTTATTCCTAATTTACTGCCTCAACGCCTATATATTTCGAAAATTCTCCAACATACTCACGCACTAAAAGTCTAAAACACATATACAAAGCACAGAAAATATAATAATTCATGGCAGTTAATGGTGCAGTGCCGGCGGTGGTAGAGAACAGAGAGTGGTATATTGCTTGTTATGCACCAAAAGGAATTCCAAATTCTGATCATCTTAAGCTACGAACTGTGAATTTTTCTCTATCAGAAAATTCGATCCCAAATGGAAATGTTGCAGTACAGATCCTATATATTTCAATTGATCCATATTTACGCACTCAGTTGAGTGGCCTCCATGATGGGCTCTCCCTTCCTCAACTTCCACTTGGCCAGGTTTACCATTTTCCACCCTTTTTCTTTCTTTTTTTTTAATTCGACATCCGTTACTCGCATTTGGGATCCGACTAATCTAAATTCGCCTTAGTAAGTTGTTAAATGAGAAAGCTCTCTTACCCGAGTTTTTCATTCCTAGCACTTGAATTTGAGATATCTAATTAAGGGTAAACGGGATCATATTCATCCAACCATAATCTTAGGTAATAGCATTTTCTACCTACCCATTACACGTCATAACACAAAACAAATGTATTATACATTATATATTATATATGACCATGACAAAAGAACAAAAAAGTCTTATTTAGTAATTATATAATAACGATCACAACAACAAAAAATTCAGTAAAATCTTACAAATGGGGTTTGGTGAGGGTAGTATGTACCTAGTCCTTACCCCTACCTTAGGAGGGTAGAGAAATTATTTCTGATAGACCATCGGCTTATTTAGTAATTATACAATTTATAAGAAAGCAACACATATTAAGTAAAAACTTGATAAGAGTTTGACGGGTTGGGTTATGATGCAAATTTTAGCCCATCTTAATCAGCTCGTCTTAACCCTGGTAATCATTTGACCACCCACCCAAAAAAAAAAATTATTTACACCCATTCCCGCCCATTTAATGCCCCTAATCGCATCCCTAGTTGCCAAAGTAACATTTTAGTCATCAAGAACAAACAAAAACAACAATACCAACAACGGACCCAGTAAAAATAAAAGGAATGTTAAGGTTTTTACACGCATTACCCCTTAAGATAGATATTTAATAACCTTAATCGTAAATGTATTTTTGTTAAAAGTATTACATTAACTGAAATAACAACATAAACGATACTCCCTCCGGTCCAAAATAAGTAATTTTTCGGTCTTTTTCTTGTGGTTCAAAATAAGTGACTTTTTCAGATTTCAAGAATGAATTAATTATTTTTTTCTTATATTGTCCTTGGAGTAAATAGTGTTGGAATATGTGTTAGGAGTGTTTATGTGAGATAATAAAGGTTAATATGATCAATTCAATCGCTAAATAATGTTGAAAAGTAGATTTCCTAATTTATGTGAAAATATCCAAAAAAATCACTTATTTAATTTGGACCGGAGGGAGTAGCTTAGAAAAATAATAAAGGAGTAATAAATTAATGACTTATTATTAATGTAATTTTAAAACAAAATCAATTTGCCAAAACGACTAATATTTGACACTCAACCAACTAACTTTCAATGTTTTGAATCCTTTTATGTGTGCAGGTGATAAGAGCAAACGCAATAGGGAAAGTGATTCGTTCCAAGGACACCAATTTTTCAGAGGGAGATATAGTAACTACTTATATGTTTCCTATCGCTGAATTTTGTGTTATTCCAATTCATTGGCTTCACAAAATTAATCCAACCATTGGAATTACGTTGCCGGATTATCTTAGTTCCTTGGGTAAATACCTCACCTTATTATCCCTATAATTCATCCCATTACTCCTTTTTTTTTAATTAAATCTACACTTTCATGTCTTCTCGTTGCTACTATTCTTTACCTTTATGTCTTTTCGCTTTTACTGTATTCTTCAATATTATGTCTCTTCCTTCTTTTTTTCATATATCCAAATTATACAAATTCACCGAATCAAAGCTCATTATTATCATCTTCATTTTCATGATGATCTCCCGTATCTACTAAAGTCAGAGTTAATTAATTGATTTGTTTATAATTACCGTGTTATATATTTAGGGGTGCCTGGTTTAACTGCATGGGTTGGTATCGAAAAGATAGGCAAAGTTAAAGAAGGATCAAATGTGTACATATCGGCTGCAGCTGGTGGAGTTGGAATTATTGCCGGTCAACTTGCCAAATTAAAAGGTTGCCGAGTTGTTGGAAGTGTAGGTTCAGACGAAAAGGTATATATTTGTATGAGTTTATTTAAGTGATTTACAATGTAAAGAATATATTACATTATCATATCATTGTTATGCCTTTACCTTTTGTAGTTGATATCTAAAGTTTTATAACTTTAAAATAAAACAAGTTAGTTATCAACTACAAAAGGTAAAGGCACTGGTGGACCTACGTATGGTGAAGCGGATTTCAATTGAATCCTCTTTGCGGGAAATTTTACGGCGTATATAGGTTAAATACTTTCATTTATATATATATATGAAACTTGTTGAATCCTTTTTAAAAAAAAATTAAATACTTTAAATATAATATAGTGTTCTTTGAATCCCCTTGTTAAAAAATTAGGATACGCCATTAGATAAAGGTGACTTGATACTTGATAGTGTAAAAATTTCGTAAGCTGATGACGTATAACTTAAACTCATATATTATTGGTGTTTTAACAACCGATTTTATTTATTCTTTTCTTTTTGTTAATTTGCAACTTATTTAAAATATGGAAAATTTCCTTCGTAGGTGAAGCTGCTGAAAGAAGAATGTGGGTATGATGATGCATTTAATTACCGTGTAGAGACAGATTATGATGCTGCATTAAACAAGTAAACATTTTTTTTTTGGAAGCCGAAGTCACCGTGTATTTTGTAAATTTTTCTCTGTTGGCTTTTGTAAAAAAAAAAAAAAAAAATTAAAAAAAAATAGTAGTCGTACATAAAAAAACCTTTTTGAACTTTCCTTTTGATTACTCTGTATTTTCACAAATTATTAACTATTCCAATTTTCAGATATTTTCCAGATGGGATTGATTTCTATTTTGACAACGTTGGTGGTAAAATGCTTGAGGCTGTTCTTAATCATGTTAACCAAGGAGCTCGTATTTCACTTTGTGGGATGATATCCGAGTATAACAAGGTACCTTAAACATTTTCTTTTCAAATTATAGAACAAATTTTTTTAAAACTTATAGTATAACTTAAAAGAAGTATTAAAGCAACGTTAACGTTGTTTTCGTGTAACATATAGGTTACGAGTTTGAGCTGTAGAAGCAGTCATTAGAGATTGCATTAGGATAGATTGTATACATCACACCTCCTAAGGGTGCAACTCTTTTTCAAATCCTACGTGAATACAAGATACTTTGTACACATGACTGACTTTTTTTAACTTATGTACACTAACAAGAAATAACTTTTTGGACTTTGTAGGTTTGGACAGAGAGAGGAGTTCGGAACCTATTGAACGTTGTTGGTAAAGAAGTTCCAATGCAAGGGTTTATGCTTGGTTCCTACGTTAATTATTTCGAGGATTTCAGAAAAGAGATGGAAGTATACTTGAGAGAGGGCAAAGTAAAATCGAAGCACAAAATCTACAATGGTATTGAGAGGTTTATGGAGAGTTTAACATCTCTGTTTTCTAGTTCTAATGTTGGGAAAGTAATTATTCAAGTGACTCCATAAACTACGTACCTCTTACGTATATATTCAGAGGCGGATTCAAGATTTTAACGTAACAGGGTACCAATATTCTGCTTAATTAATGTCCTCTAAAGTTTTTTACCGTTATTAAATAAAGAGAAACTTTCAGAAACCATTATGTTTTAGTGATTATTAGCTAGTTGTAGCTATCGTTTGCTATATTACTTCCTATAGCTATATTTTTAGATTTTTCTAGTGTATTCGATATATTTAAATCACTATATTCATGAATACAATAGCGTTTCTAGGCGTAAAATATGGGATTACAGCTAGACAGATTGTTGTATTCGACTGTATTCACGGCGTGAAACAGGAAATTACAGCTAGACGGATTATTGTGTTCGGCTATATTCGGTTGTATTCACGATATGAATTGTGAATACAGTAACGTAAATAGCGTAATTCATGATCTATTAAGTTGTTTTTAAACAGAAAGTGAATCAATCAACATAATAGATCCCTAATATAACTCAACAAACTCAGTTATAACACACAAAATTTGTATTTTCAGTTACGAAAAAAATTTCAACCAAAAAATACCCCAAAAACATAGCATTCTTCAGAGAAAATATGTCGAATATTTTCTCAGCTGATAAATACAACAAAACAGAGCAATTTGAATATATATATACATATTAAAGATAAATTATATTAATTAAAAAATATATGAATACATTCATGGAATACAACGAGATAGTGAATACAATGAAATACATGGAATACAGCGAGATACATTGAAATACAATAAAAAAACAAAAGACAATGAATATAATGAAATACATGGAAATACAGCGAGAAACATTGAAATATATTAACAGAAAATTCAAATTGCTCAGCCCCAAACTCCGTCGTCTTCGTTCAAGAACAACCCTAATGTCGTCTCGTCGAGAGCAGTGGCGGAGCCAGGAATTATACAAAGGAGTGTCAAATTAAAAAAATTTGTTGCTATCGAGAATGGAGCTGGCAACCTTGTGTAAATTTTGACACCCCTTAACCATTGCACTAAGAGTTTCTTGTGTCGGGGTGTCAACCCCTTGTATATATTCATTTTTTTTAAAAAAAAATAGATATTTATGCAGTGTTATTTTCCGGCGAAGGGATGTCGGTTGACAACCCTCGGGTAAGGGTAGCTCTGCCCCTGGTCGAGAGGGCCGCGATTCTAACTCGAAACGCCACTGTTCATTTTACCATAATACCTCACACACACTTCGAAAAACCTATTCTTTACAAATTATATTAAATTATATTCTGACACTTTTAGCTTCTACTTAAAAGAAATAGAGTTCACTGGTTTTGAAACTTCTAAAAGATTGCAACTTCCTTGCTTATAAAGTAGTTATTCTTGGAATTGTAGCATGCGACGGAGTTTTTGATGTCCAAAGTTTGTGCAACTTGAATTTGAGATCTGGTAGAGTCTCCGGCGCTGGTGGTGAGGTTGAAGCCGTGTCTTCACCGAAAATCTCTAATTTTGATGCTTTGCCGGAGAGTTTTGGTAGTAAGATGAAGGTGGAAGATGAGAGAGAAGGAGAATAGTTACGGGTTAGGGGATACGAGAAATTTGAGGAGATAAGACAAATTTGAGTAGAGAGAAAAAAATAATACAAGGCGTATTTTATGGCTTAAGAGTAGGTGGTGAACATAAATAGATATTTGACAATAACAATCAAAAGGTAGCTATAGAATATAATTTTTTTTAAAAATATTTATTTAAAAGAAATAAGATATCAACATTTATTATAGGAGGTAACTAATTCTTAAATAAACCATTTTCAAATATATACATATATATCAAAGGGTGATCATTGGAGATTATAAAATATCTATATCAATAAGGAATGGGTGAGCATTGGAGATGATAAAGTATCTATATCGATTTGCATTTGGTAGAAAGCAGATTGATGGTCTTATGTTCGGTCTTTCATCTTAGTAGAATGTTTTAAATGATGCATACAAATCCAAAAACTGAGCTCTGGTTTTGTTTATTTTCCTAATTTTGCCTAGTAGTATAGCAATATTGAAGTTTGAAACGAATCAAATTGAAGCTCTATGTTTTGCTAAGTTTCTTTTGGGCCAACTTGGGCTACGCTCCTGCAACCCAAATTGGTCAAAACTTATGGCGATAATAGCACGAGCTAGCCAATTTTCGGACTAGCAATTAAAAAATAGCTAGTATTTGCAAAATCATTGAAAAATAGCTAATATTTTGCTGCAACATGGAAAGTTCTAGCATAATATATACTAGAGATTGGTGCACCTGTGTATGAACTTTCAGCATATTATGTTGAACTCCAGCACACGAAAAGTTCAGCATAATATACTGGAGATTGGAGCACATGTGTATGAACTTCCAACATAATATACTGGAGATTGAAGCACGTGTGTATAAACTTCGAGCATATTATGCTGGACCAGTAAATTATGCTGAAACTTCAATGTATTATGATGGAGTTCCAGCATAATATACTGGAACTCCAGTATATTATTCTACTATATTATGCTGGAAGTTTACATGTAAAAAATTTGAATTCCAGTATACTATGCTGGAATTATTTTCGAATTTTGGTTAGTATTTTTTTTCAGATTTAGCTTTATATAAAAAGTGGCTAAATTTCTATTTTTTTGATACTGCGGCTATTTTTCAATTACCATTAATAAATTTAGTTTAGTTTTGAGTTTCACCCAAAACTATGTAAACTAACTATAAAAACCAGAAATATTTAAACGTGTTTATCCATCTTAAACTTTGTTACTACAATTAATATATATATACATATATATATTGTTGGTAATCTGTGTTCAAAATAAGAAAATTAGAGAAGTAAACAAACGCTAGTTCAATAAACAAAACGTAAAATAAAAATTCCGAGCCCACAAGTTGCTTGTGTGTCCTTAAGGAATTTAATCCCCTCACTGTTGCCCAAAGTTTTGGATTAATTCCTCCCAGGATAGAACGGAATAACTATTCTGCAACACTGGCAATCGAAACTACAGAATTTCAGCGAACTCAACAGACAGAGCAAATCACACTTGACACTTAGGTTTATTTGAAAATAATGCAATAATATAAAAAGAGGAGAGAAATTTTCAGATTTTTCCTTCTGATTTTCATGTCTAAAATATGAGGCCAAGCCTCTAAATTTATAGACAAAGGAAGGGTGATATGTAGAGGTGCAATCTAAAAGGTGCCTCTTATGGAGAGGTGCAATCCAAAAGGTGCCTCTTCCATTTCCCATTCACACTCTTTTAAAAAAAATGCAACAATCCCCCCACATGAATGGGGAATGGGCATATGTGGAAAAAAAACATGCAGGAAAATACTGTGTGATTCGCAAGTAGGATTAATCGCATCTGGATAAGTAGGTTTCCCTTTGAACTTTCCGTAGTGAACTTATGTCGGATATACTCGGTCAATTGGTAGAATTGATATCTTTGAACCGTCGAGCTTTGGTGTATACCTAGACAACCATAAGTCACACAATCAACCCTTAACCGTCTTTGGTTCTCATTGTTGTGTTCGTTTCGGCCATGAACACCACCTGGTTCATAAGTGCATAGAGAATTGGCCTTACAGAATTCTCCTTGAAGCGGCTTACACTTCACACTTACATAGGTGATTCCTAAACGTGTTATCGCGTAGATACACTATTTGATATACCCTGTATCAAACTTAGAAACCATTAAAAAATGTCTTAACATTTTATCCTTGTTACTGAACATTGTCTTCATCACGAGAATGGACTAAAATATTATATTTGACAATGTTGAACCAGTCATGCATAACTTTGTTTGCTCCTTGAACCAAGATCTCGGACCTCCAAATTCTAGTTAGAGTTACCGCCATGATGACTTGTCCTCGGCCATAGTCCTATTCCCTTAGATGATTTCTCAACTCCCTCTCTAGTCAGGCCTTTTGTAAGCGGATCCGCAAAATTATCCTTTGATTTTACATAATCAATTGTGATAATTCCACTAGAAAGTAGTTGTCTAACGGTGCTATGTTTGCGTCTTATATGACGAGACTTTCCGTTATACTTAACGCTCCCAGCCCTTCCTATTGTCGCTTGATTATCACAATCTGTACATATAGGTGCCAAAAATTGGGCAAAAATAGAATATCTTTCAAGAAATTCAGGAGCCATTCTGCTTCTTCACCGGCCTTGTCTAAGGCTATAAGCTGATCCTCCACTGCAGAGCGATCAATGCATATTTGTTTGGATGATTTCCAATACATCGGTTATCTACCGATTGTTAGAATCGGTTGAACCGGTGATCTAATTTTCATCACTATACCCCTCTTTTATCGCGGGATAATTATTGTAGTACAAAATATAATTTGGAGTATACCTCAAAACTCGTTTCATTGTCATGAACGTTCAATACAACCTTCCTTATGTTGTAGACTAAACCTCTCGACTTTCAATTGCATAGCATATTATTGACTACACTTAATGTAGTAATAGTATAGTATAACAATAGCTGGAATGATTGGCATCAGTTGTGACCACAACCTTTTAATATATAACACATTTATCAATCACTCCATCATTTTTCAAGCATTTGTATGCTATTTATTCATTCGTCTATATGATATGCAAATTATAGCACCTTTATTTATGAAACAAATTCAACTTGCAATGGATTTTGGTCATGTTCATCGATTGGTTCACCTCATTATAGACCAACGTATTAATGTATTTGTTCATGAACGGTCATGTCCATACAAAAATGTATAGTCGTATCTTTCTATGAAAAGTCACAACCTTCAAAGTGACATCATTTCATAAAAGAACTAAACCATATAAATTCGCATTGACCTTTCGAGAAAAGCACGTGACCAACTTTTGAATTAGTAGTTTCTATCAACTAGTCTTCATTAAGACTAAACAAGTGATGAATTTATCAACTACTATATCAACGAGATTCAAAAATTATATCATTTAGACATTGCGTCTAACATTTGCTTTTGTCATGCATAAGATAAAAGCCCCCACATTTTAAATATTTCATCAACATATAATCAAAATAACGACTATATGACTTGAAGTATTATTAATGTAAACACTTTTATTTACACTCATTAATTTTTGAAACTATTTGATAATATTATTTGGTCAAATCTCAAATGTCATTGTTTGGTTGACTTAACAAGTCGACAGACCTTTGTTTCTTTTTCGGGAACCATGAACCCTTCAGGTTGTTCCATATAAATTTCTTCCTCCAAATCTCCATTTAAGAAGATTTTCTTTTATTTCATCTGATGGATTTCAAGGCCATACACCGCGACTAACACTATTAACACCTGAGTAGATGTAATCATCGTTACCAGTGAGTATGTATCAAAATAAACAAGACTTTCTCTTTGTCTAAACTCTTTTGACAACTAATCTTGCCTTATATTTCAATAGCACCATCAACTTTTATTTTACATGTCACGACCCGGATTTCCCACCATCGGGGTCATGATGGCGCCTACTAAATAGAAGCTAGGCAAGCCAAATATTAATTACATCTCCATTAATAACCAATTTCTTATTAACAACATAAAATTTACAGCGGAATAATCAAAATTAGCGGAAGACTTAGTCGGATATGATAAAGAAAAATCCAAATCTGATACACTACCCAAGACCGGTGTCACAATACTCACGAACTTCTAAGAATAATACACATAATTGTTTGAAAGAAAATACAAGTTGTTTATCTCGATTACATGAGATAACAGAATGAAAAGCATAGATAGGAGAGACAACGGGTCCTGCGGACGCCTGCAAGGCTACCTCGTAGTCTCAGTAGTCGGAAAATCCACAAGTCGCTACTGCCGCTGCTGCTGTCCGTAACCTGTATCTGCGCAAAAAGAGCGCAGAGTGTAGTATCAGCACAACCGACCCCATGTGCTGGTAAGTGCTTGGCCTATCCCAGCGAACTAGTGACAAGGCTAAGGCCAGTCACCCACCTAAACCTGTACAGTTGCAATATAGATATATATATATATATACAATACATTTATAAAGAAATACTCTGCTCTGAAATAATATTCAATAACTCAAGATATCCAAAATAATCTTGCTTTCATGTCTCAATTTCTTCTTTCATTTCATGTCTCGTGGTAGGCGTACCACCCGCTCCCAACTATCACAGTAATTATCTCTTGTGGTAGGCGTACCACCCGCTCCCAATTATCAATAATTATATCTCGTGGTAGGCGTACCACCCGCTCCCAAATATATCAATAGTTATATCTTGTGGTAGGCGTACCACCCGCTCCCAAATATAGCAATAATCATATCTTGTGGTAGGCGTACCACCCGCTCCCAAATATAGCAATAATCATATCTTGTGGTAGGCGTACCACCCGCTCCCAAATATAGCAATCGGCTACCGGCAACTATGGCCAATGCCAGGATTTTAAGTCACTTTGTGGTCGGCGTACCACACGATCCCAATATAAAATATATATGTTACCGGCATTTAGCCAATAATCTCTATATCAACAATATTTATAATTACCGGTTTTAAACCAGTAATTTATAATAATTTCAACAAATTACCTTCATTACCGGTATAACACCAATAACTCTTATTCAGCAATTTATTCATAACTATATTCATATTCCTACAAACTAGGATAGAACAAACACTTACCTCGAATGTTTAAGGCCAACTCAATGCTTACGCACCGCTTTTCCTTTTAAAATTATCTCCAAATGCTTCAAATCTATTCACAAACAATTTGAAATACTCAATACGAATCGTAGGAATGAATTGGATAATAAATTTAATAATTTTCCGGATAAAATCCGAAATATATTTAAAAATTCAATAGTGGGACCCACATTTCGAATCCCGAAAAAACTTACGAAATCCAAACACCCATTCCGATATGAGTTCAACCATACCAAAATTACTAAATTTCGATAACATTTCGACCCTCAAATCCTCAAATCTATTCGAGAGGGTTTCTAAGCTTTTCCCGCAAAATTCATGGATTAAATGACAAAACTTGCAATAGAATCGAGTAATATAACCACAATTAAGTTAAGAACACTTACCCCGTTGTTTTCTCTGAAAATTTCTCGAAAATCGCCTCTTCCCGAGCTCCAATTTGACAAAAAAAATGGAAAATGGGACAAATCCCATTTTCCAGAAATAAGTATTCTGTCCAGAAATTCGCGGATATTGTTCACGCGTTTTTACTGTTCACGTTACTGTACACGGGGGTACTGTACACGGTACTGTACACTGGCACTGTACACGGTACTGTACATGGGGTACTGTACACGGACTGTACATGGGCTACTGTTCCTGTGCACTGTTCATGTGCACTGTTCATGTGCACTGTTCACAGCAAATTTTTCTGCAATTTTCTGCCAATTTTCTAAGTCCGGATTTATTCCGAGACACCTCCGAAACACTCCGAGCCCTCGGGGCTCCAAACCAAATATGTACACTAACTCAAAAGCATCATACGAACTTGCTCGCGCGATCAAATCGCTAAAATAACATCAAAATCAATGAATTGAGCCTTAAAACTCAAGAATTCTTTAAAATTCCATAATTTCCAAACTTTCCCATTTAAGGCCGAAACACGTCAAACGACGTCCGTTTTCAACCAAACTTTACAGGAAGCGCTTAACCAATATATATGACCTGTACCGGGCGTCGGAACCAAAATACGAGCCCGATATCGTTACTTTTTAATCAAATTTCAGTTTCATTTTACTAAAACATTTTCAGAAAACAATTTACGAGAAAAATTCTTTTACTGGGGTTCTAGACCTCGGATTTCAATTCCGGGCATACGCCCAAGTTCCATATTTTTCTACGGATTTTCTGAAGTAGTCAAATCATGGATCCGGGTCCGTTTACCAAAAATGTTGACCAAAGTCAACCATATCAATATTAATATCAAAATTCTTCAACTTTTTCACATATTTCACATATTTCAACATAAATATTTTCCAGCTTTGTGCCGGGACTGTGCACGCAAATCGAGGCAACTATAAATGAGGTTTTCTAGACCTCAAAAGCTCGGAATGATTAATAAAACAAGTGATGACCCTTTGGGTCGTCACAATCTCCACCTCTAAAACAACCGTTCGTCCTCGAACGGACAAAAGAAAGAAGTACCCGAGTCAGGAAACAAATGTGGGTAGCGGCTCCGCATATCAGACTCGGACTCCCAGGTCGATGCCTCAGGAGGCTGGCCTCTCCACTGAACACGCACAGAAGGATAACTCTTCGACCTCAACTGTCGCCGGTCTAGAATGGCTACCGGCTCCTCCTCGTAAGATAGATCATTGTCCAATTGGACATTACTGAAGTCTAACACATGTGTGGGATCGCCGTGGTATCTCCGAAGCATAGATACATGAAAAAGTGGATGCACGGCTGATAAGCTAGGCGGCAAAGCTAATCTGTAAGGCAAGGCTCGCAAATGCGAACATTTGTTTGCATTTGCGAACATAGGCATGAGCTTGCCCTTCTTCCCAAACCTCATCACGCCCTTCATAGGCGACACTCGGAGCAATACTCGTTCACCAACCATGAAATCTACATCTCGAACCTTACGATCCGCATAAGTCTTTTGCCTAGGCTGAGCTGAACGCAATCTCTCCTGAATAGTCTTGACCTTATCTAAGGCCTCCTGAACTAAGTCTGTACCCAACAACCGAGCCTCTCCCGGTTCAAACCATCCAACTGGTGATCGACATCGCCTACCATATAACGCCTTATACGGGGCCATCTGGATGCTAGATTGGTAACTGTTATTGTAGGCGAACTCTGCTAATGGCAGAAACTGGTCCCACGAGCCTCCGAAATCAATAACACGGGCTCGAAGCATGTCCTCTAGAATCTGAATAGTCCTCTAGGACTGACCATCCTTCTGAGGATGAAAATCTGTACTGAGCTGAACCTGGGTGCCTAACTCCTGCTGGATCGCTCTCCGGAACCGCGAGGTAAACTGTGTACCCCGATTAGAGATAATAGATACTGGCACCCCATGAAGACGAACAATCTCCCTAATGTAAATCTCCGCTAACCTCTCCGATGAGTAGGAGACGGATACTGGAATAAAGTGTGCTGACTTGGTCAGCCTATCAACAATGACCCAAATAGCATCAAATTTCCTTCTAGTCAAAGGAAGTCCAGTAACGAAATCCATAGTGATCCGCTCCCATTTCCACTCGGGAATTTCAATTCTCTGGAATACACCACCAGGTCTCTGGTGCTCATATTTCACCTGTTGACAATTTAGACACCGAGCGACATACGCAACGATATCTTTCTTCATTCTGCGCCACCAATAGTGCTGACGTAAGTCCTGGTACATCTTCGCGGCACCCTGGGTGAATAGAATACCGCGAACTGTGGGCCTCTGCTAATATTAACTCTCGAATCCCTTCGACATTGGGCACACAAACTCGACCCTGCAATTTCAATATCCCATCATCATCTAGATTTACTTGTGTGGCACCTCCCCGCTGTACTGTATCTCTCAACTCACGCAAATGAGGATCATCAAATTGCCTCTCACGGATATGCTCTAATAAAGAAGAATGAGCGACCGTGCAGGCTAACACTCTGCTAGGCTCAGAAATGTCTAATCTCACGAACCGGTTGGCTAATGCCTGGACGTCTAGAGCCAATGGTCTCTGACTGACCGGAATATATGCAAGACTACCCATGCTGGCAGACTTTCTACTCAATGCATTGGCCACCACATTGGCCTTACTCGGGTGATATAAAATAGTAACATCATAGTCTTTTAGCAACTATAGCCACCTTCTCTGCCTCATATTCAACTCTTTCTGCTTAAACAAATACTGAAGACTCTTATGATCGGTGTATACTTCACATGCTACACCATACAAATAATGCCTCCGGATCTTCAATGCGTGAATAATCGCCGCCAATTCTAGATCATGCACTGGATAGTTCTTCTCATGAATCTTCAACCGCCTCGAAGCATAGGCAATAACCTTGCCATCCTGCATTAACACTGCACCAAGCCCAATACGGGAAGCATCACAATAAACAGTATAAGGTCCCGTACCTGTGGGTAAAACCAATACCGGTGTCGTGGTCAAGGTTGTCTTGAGCTTTTGAAAGCTCGCCTCACATTCATCGGACCATTCAAATTGAACACCCTTCTGGGTCAATCTGGTCAGTGGGGTTGTAATAGAAGAAAATCCTTCTACGAATCGGCGATAATAACCCGCTAACCCCAAGAAACTCCGAATATCTGTGGCTGATGTCGGTCTAGGCCAGTTCTTGACTGCCTCAATTTTCTTCGGATCAACCTGAATACCTGCTGCCGTCACAATATGACCCAGGAATGCAACTGAACTTAGCCAAAATTCACACTTTGAAAATTTTGCATATAGCTGGCTATTTCTCAGAGTCTGTAAGGCCACTCTGAGATGTTGCGCATGCTCCTCCTGATTGCGGGAATATATTAATATGTCATCAATGAAGACTATTACAAACAAGTCTAAATAAGGCCGGAACACCCGATTCATTAATTCCATAAAAGCTGCTGGAGCATTTGTCAACCCAAAAGACATGACCGGAAATTCATAATGTCCATACCGAGTGCGGAACGCTGTCTTAGGGACATCGGATGCCCTAATCTTCAGCTGATGATAGCCAGATCTCAAATCTATCTTTGAAAATACCTTGGCACCCTGAAGCCGGTCAAATAAATCATCAATTCGCGGAAGTGGATATTTATTTTTGATAGTCACCTTGTTTAACTGTCGATAGTCAATGCACATTCTCATCGAACCATCTTTCTTCTTTACAAATAATACAGGTGCACCCCACGGCGAAACACTGGGCCTAATGAAACCCTTTTCAAGTAAATCCTGCAATTGTTCCTTCAATTCTTTTAACTCTGGCGGAGCCATACGGTATGGGGGAATGGAAATGGGCTGAGTGCCTGGAGCCAAATCAATGCAAAAATCAATGTCCCTATCGGGCGGCATACCTGGCAAGTCTGAAGGAAATACTTCAGGAAATTCGCGAACCACAGGCACCGAGTCAATAGAAGGAACCTCGGCACTAGAATCACGGACATAGGCCAAATAAGCCAAGCATCCCTTTCCAACCATACGCTGAGCTTTAACATAAGAAATAACATTAAGGCTAGTATGACCTGAAATCCCTTTCCACTCTATACGAGGCAAATTCGGCAGAGCTAAAGTCACAGTCTTGGCATGGCAATCTAGAATAGCATGATACGGAGATAGCCGGTCCATGCCTAGTATAATATCAAAGTCCACCATATTTAGGAGTAATAAATTAGCACGGGTCTCGAGACCCTCAATTACTATAATACATGACCGATGAACTCGATCGACCACAATAGAGTCGCCTACTGGTGTAGACACATGAACAGGAACACTCAGTGGATCACTGGGCTGAATCAAGTATGGTGCAAAATAGGAAGACACATACGAATATGTAGACCCAGGGTCAAATAATGTTGATGCCTTTCTATCACAAACCAAAATAATACCTGTAATGACGGCATCAGAAGACTCAACCTCTGGTCTGGCGGGAAGTGCATAACATCGGGGCCGTGCCCCACCACCCTGAGCAGTATCTCTAGGACGATCAACTGTTGGCTGGTCTCTACCTCTATCGGTCTGAGCTCCACCTCTATGACCTCTACCTCCACCTCTATGTCCTCTACCTCCGCCTCTAGCCGGCTGGGCAGGCTGTGAGGGAACTGGGGCCTGAATCATGGCACGAGAACCCTGCTGGTGAGATCTGTCAGAAGCTCGAGGGCAATACCTTGCAATGTGCCTAAGATCACCGCACGTAAAACAAGCCCTCGGCTGCTGAAAATGGCGAAGTGGTGGTGCACTGATAGGCTGCTGATCAGAGTAGCGTGGCTGAGAATTACGATCACCTGAAGCATCATGAGAAACCTGAAGAGCTGACCGATAAGGCCTAGGAGGATGGCCTCTATCATAAAAATCTCTATCTCCAGACGAGGTACCACTGAATCTACCCGAATTACGAGATCTCTTATCCGATCCATGTCTCGCTCCCTGTGACAGAGCCATCTCGATCCGGCGGGCTGCATTAGCCGCCTCCTGAAAAGTGATTTCAGTTCATGCTCCCATAGCCATCTGTAGTCGAATTGGATGATTCAAGCCATCAATAAACCTTCTCACCCTTTCCCTATCTGTGGGAAGTATGATAATAGCATGACGAGCCGGGTCCACGAACCTAGTCTCGTACTGTGTGACAGACATAGAACCCTGATGAAGACGCTCAAATTGCCTGCGCAGAGCCTCCCGCTGAGTTGCTGGAAGGAACTTCTCCAAGAATAATTCTGCAAACTGCTCCCAAGTCAAAGATGACGATCCCGCTGGCCCGGTTAGACAATAATCTCTCCACCAAGTCTTGGCGGAACCGGATAACCGAAAAGTAGCAAAATCCACACCATTAGTCTCCACAATACCCATAGTACGGAGAACTTCGTGGCGGCTGTATAGGAAATCCTGTGGATCCTCCGAAGGAGTACCACTGAATGTGGTAGTGAACGACTTGGTAAACCTGTCCAATCTCCACAACGCATCAGCGGACATAGCTGCACCATCGTTAGACGGAGTCGCGATAATAGGCCGAATCGCCTCAGCCGGCTGAATCGCGGGATTTTGAGCCCGGGGAATCATCGGCTGCGGGTGCGCGTAGCAGGAGTCCGATTACCTCCTCCGGCTCGAGAAGTGGTCGGTGCTGCTACCGGTAATAAACCTGCTCCGGTGACATGATCCATAAAACCTTGCTATCCGGACCAAAGCATCCCGAAGATCCGGTGAAAATAAAGCTCCTCATGGGACCTGAGCTGGGCCTATCGGAGCTGCTGGGGCTGGAATTTCCTCCTCTATATGAACCCGAGGTTCTGCCACTCGTGCTGCTGCTGGGGCTGAGCTCCGCCCCTACCTTGTCCTCTAGGACGACCTCGACCTCGGCCTCTACCCCTAGCAGGAGGTGCCGCTGCTGGGACCTCGGGTTGTTGGTCAGTAGATGAGGATGCACGTGTCCTTACCATCTGCGGAAGAACAGAGTAGAAGTTCGATTAACATTCAAAAGATCAAGTCGCACGACTGGAAAGAATAAAGGGAATATTTTCCTAACTCCGTAGCCTCTGGAGGATAAATACAGACGTCTCCGTACCGATCCTTCAGACTCTACTAAGGTTGTTGTGAGACCTGTGCAACCTAGTGCTCTGATACCAACTTGTCACGACCCGGATTTCCCACCATCGGGGTCATGATGGCGCCTACTAAATAGAAGCTAGGCAAGCCAAATATTAATTACATCTCCATTAATAACCAATTTCTTATTAACAACATAAAATTTACAGCGGAATAATCAAAATTAGCGGAAGACTTAGTCAGATATGATAAAGAAAAATCCAAATCTGATACACTACCCAAGACTGGTGTCACAATACTCACGAACTTCTAAGAATAATACACATAATTGTTTGAAAGAAAATACAAGCTGTTTATCTCGATTACATGAGATAACAGAATGAAAAGCATAGATAGGAGAGACAACGGGTCCTGCGGACGCTTGCAAGGCTACCTCGTAGTCTCAGTAGTCGGAAAATCCACAAGTCGCTACTGCCGCTGCTGCTGTCCGTAACCTGTATCTGCGCAAAAAGAGCGCAGAGTGTAGTATCAGCACAACCGACCCCATGTGCTGGTAAGTGCCTGGCCTATCCCAGCGAACTAGTGACAAGGCTAAGGCCAGTCACCCACCTAAACCTGTACAGTTGCAATATAGATATATATATACAATACATTTATAAAGAAATACTCTGCTCTGAAATAATATTCAATAACTCAAGATATCCAAAATAATCTTGCTTTCATGTCTCAATTTCCTCTTTCATTTCATGTCTCGTGGTAGGCGTACCACCCGCTCCCAACTATCACAGTAATTATCTCTTGTGGTAGGCGTACCACCCGCTCCCAATTATCAATAATTATATCTCGTGGTAGGCGTACCACCCGCTCCCAAATATATCAATAGTTATATCTTGTGGTAGGCGTACCACCCGCTCCCAAATATAGCAATAATCATATCTTGTGGTAGGCGTACCACCCGCTCCCAAATATAGCAATAATCATATCTTGTGGTAGGCGTACCACCCGCTCCCAAATATAGCAATCGGCTACCGGCAACTATGGCCAATGCCCAGATTTTAAGTCACTTTGTGGTCGGCGTACCACACGATCCCAAATATAAAATATATATGTTACCGGCATTTAGCCAATAATCTCTATATCAACAATATTTATAATTACCGGTTTTAAACCAATAATTTATAATAATTTCAACAAATTACCTTCATTACCGGTATAACACCAATAACTCTTATTCAGCAATTTATTCATAACTATATTCATATTCCTACAAACTAGGATAGAACAAACACTTACCTCGAATGTTTAAGGCCAACTCAATGCTTACGCACCGCTTTTCCTTTTAAAATTATCTCCAAATGCTTCAAATCTATTCACAAACAATTTGAAATACTCAATACGAATCGTAGGAATGAATTGGATAATAAATTTAATAATTTTCCGGATAAAATCCGAAATATATTTAAAAATTCAATAGTGGGACCCACATTTCGAATCCCGAAAAAACTTACGAAATCCAAACACCCATTCCGATATGAGTTCAACCATACCAAAATTACTAAATTTCGATAACATTTCGACCCTCAAATCCTCAAATCTATTCGAGAGGGTTTCTAAGCTTTTCCCGCAAAATTCATGGATTAAATGACAAAACTTGCAATAGAATCGAGTAATATAACCACAATTAAGTTAAGAACACTTACCCCGTTGTTTTCTCTGAAAATTTCTCGAAAATCGCCTCTTCCCGAGCTCCAATTTGACAAAAAAATGGAAAATGGGACAAATCCCATTTTCCAGAAATAAGTATTCTGTCCAGAAATTCGCGGGTACTGTTCACGCGTTTTTACTGTTCACGTACTGTACACGATACTGTTCACGGTACTGTACACGGGGTACTGTACACGGTACTGTACACTGGGTACTGTACACGGTACTGTACATGGGGTACTGTACACGGACTGTACATGGGCTACTGTTCCTGTACACTGTTCATGTGCACTGTTCATGTGCACTGTTCACAGTAGATTTTTCTGCAATTTTCTGCCAATTTTTTTAAGTCCGGATTTATTCCGAGACACCTCCGAAACACTCCCGAGCCCTCGGGGCTCCAAACCAAATATGTACACTAACTCAAAAGCATCATACGAACTTGCTCGCGCGATCAAATCGCTAAAATAACATCAAAATCAATGAATTGAGCCTTAAAACTCAAGAATTCTTTAAAATTCCATAATTTCCAAACTTTCCAATTTAAGGCCGAAACACGTCAAACGACGTCCGTTTTCAACCAAACTTTACAGGAAGCGCTTAACCAATATATATGACCTGTACCGGGCGTCGGAACCAAAATACGAGCCCGATACCAGTACTTTTTAATCAAAATTCAGTTTCATTTTCCTTAAACATTTTCAGAAAACAATTTAACAGAAAAATTCTTTTACTGGGGTTCTAGACCTCGGATTTCAATTTCGGGCATACGCCCAAGTTCCATATTTTTCTACGGATTTTCTGAAGCAGTCAAATCATGGATCCGGGTCCGTTTACCAAAAATGTTGACCAAAGTCAACCATATCAATATTAATATCAAAATTCTTCAACTTTTTCACATATTTCACATATTTCAACATAAATATTTTCCAGCTTTGTGCCGGGACTGTGCACGCAAATCGAGGCAACTATAAATGAGGTTTCTAAGGCCTCAGAAGCTCGAAATGATTAATTAAATAAGTGTTGACCCTTTGGGTCGTCACATTACTTTTTGAAAATCCACTTAGAATCCAAATGTTTATTTTCTGGAGGAAGATCAACCATTTTCCCAAATTTTATTACTTAATATGGATTCTATCTTACTATTGACAATCTCTTTTCAATATTGTGCTGCCGAGTAAGACATTGCTTCTTTAAATGTTTGAAGCTCACTTTCCAACAAGAATGTCAGAAAATATAGTCCAAAGGATGTAGTTATCCTGTGACATTTACTACATCTTAGATTCACCTCAATCGGTGTACTTTATTTTGCTTCTTCCCGTGTTCGCTTAAATTTTTCACTAGACGACTCACATTCCTTTTATACGAATAATTATTCTCAAAGAATTCAGCATTATCTGATTCAATTACCGTATTAATATGAATGTCGGGATTTTCTGATTTGTGAATCACATAAAGATATGCCTTACTATTTGTTGCATATCTTATGAAAACGAATCAACAGTTTTCGATCCGATTTTATCCTTTTGGGTTTAATAACTTGCGCTTTACCCAAATATCCCCCACACTTGAAAATATTTCAAGTTGGGTTTTCTTCCTTTTATTCATTTTTCGTATGAAAGGATTCCGTAAGAATAGCTTCTCCCACAAGATTTGGGTAAACCAGAACTTACAACAAGGCATTTTATCATCTTATTTAGCGTTCTACTCATTCTTTCCGCAATTCCATTAGATTGCGCTAATGAAGGGGCAGTCGTTTGGTGAATAATACTATATTCCAAACATTTTCATCAAAAAGGAGATTCATATTCGACGCCCCTATTACATTGTTGAGCCCGCCACAAGAACTGTTGTTTGTGCCATAACATAGTCAGAATAAATGGTGAAGTTTTTAATCTTCAAACCAATCTGACACAATCAGAATTAATAAACGGTGAAGTTTTTAATCTTCTAACTGAGTACTACCTGATACCGAATATATTAAATGGTGAAGTTTTTAATCTTCAAACCATGTAATATGTGACACAACAAATTTAATAAACGATGAAGTTTTTAATTTTCAAATCGAATAATAAATTAGAATAGAAAAATCACTAAGATTTTAATCTCCAAAACGAGTATAAAGTCATTTAGACTTTAATTTCCGACAAATGAGTAGAAAGTTACGAAAACTTTAATCTCAACGATCGAGTATAAATCACACCGATTTTGATCTCGAAGCATGAGTAGAAAATCACGAAGATTTTAGTCTCCATAACGTGTGTAGAAAATCACGAGAATTTTTAATTCTATTTTCAAATGGTTTTCCAACTAAACCATTATAACACTTTAAACAGTTTGATTTCTTTCTCTAATCAAACACATATATGTTCTTCTTTACATATCACATATTCGTGATCTCAAGAATAATTTCAAGTATTAATGTAAGCCCAATTAACTAGATGAAGCATCAAAAAGTAACCTCTGCAGCAACACGAGGAGTGACAATGAGACATTGCCTAAAGCTTTCATGTATAGTCATACCACAAAGTCTCAGATGACCTTGCAAGAAGGTCCAAATTCGCTGTACTTCTTTTTCAGAAAGAATACTGCTAAGTCCATCGTCCGAAGTTTTTAAGGACCTGGCTTTAGTCACATCTAACCATCTTGAAAATAATCTTTCACTCAATTTTATTCATATTATCAGATTGTATACCAACTAATATATTTTATAGCATGCAAATAAAATATATTTTGAGATCATCAAATAAGTGTCTACCCTAACACATATAGGAATAGAAAGTAACAAAATTTCTATCTAAATGCCAACAAAATAATTCTCTTTCTCGTTTAGTATCTGACAAACAGAGGTTACGACGAACACAGAAAAGAATATTAAATTCCTTAAGATTGTTGGTAATTTGTGTTCAAAATAAGAAAATTAGAGAAGTAAACAAACGTTAGTAAAATAAACAAAACGTAAAATAAAAATTTCGAGCCCACAAGTTGCTTGTGTGTCCTTAAGGAATTTAATCCCCTCACTATTGCCCAAGGTTTTGGATTAATTCCTCCCAAGATAGAACAGAATAACTATTCTGCAACACTGGCAATCGAAACTACAGAATTTCAGCGAACTCAACAGACGGAGCAAATCACACTTGACACTTAGGTTTATTTGAAAATAATGCAACAATATAAAAAGATGGGAGAAATTTTCAGATTTTTCCTTGTGATTTTCATGTCTAAAATATGAGGCCAAGCCTCTAAATTTATAGACAAAGGAAGGGTGATATGTAGAGGTGCAATCTAAAAGGTGCCTCTTATGGAGAGGTGCAATCCAAAAGGTGTCTCTTCCATTTCCCATTCACACCCTTCTAAAAACAATTGCAACATATATTCAAACTAAAAATATTACTCGACTACCCATATTTGTTTTCCCTTTAACTCTTTCATACTTATTTAATTGGGTATCCAAAGAATATTTCTCAAGCTAATTTTTTATTAGTTTGTGACCTAATTGTTATTAGATTTGAGCACTTTCTTTTAAGGTCTTTAACTTAAGTTTTTTTCTAGTTCTAGTTTCAATTTATAAAAGTTCTAAAATTCGGTAATTTTTGTTGCTTGTTGAGATTGGAGCTGGAAAAAATATATATAATTTACTAAATTCCTGTAATTTTCTTTTCTTGTTGAAATAAAAGAGCAAAACTAGTGAATGGAACCAGATTAAAAAAAAAATTGAGGAACAAATAAATGAAATTAGAAAAAAGAGAGAGAAAAAAAAAGAGAAAATGGATATTGATGGGTAAATAGATACCATTGTAAATGGGGAAAATTTGTTATTAATGGGCAAATAGTTTGAATTCTATAGGTAGTTATGTATTTTTCTCGGATTATACCTAAAATGATCTGCTAATGAGACAATAAACATAACTCAATCCTCCAAAATCTGAGTAAGTTAACCATTATATTTTCATGCCCTGGCCAATTTTCTTACATACAACTCAGATCTACTAACAAAATGTCCCAAAATAAATGGCTTTAATTACATAGAAAATAGAAAAAGTATAATTGATTTTCTAAATTTAGCAAAGTCACCATCACACATTTTGCGAGTATTAGGATGAAGTAAGATCAGATTTTAAGGCGGCTATACTTCGAATGAAAGCAAATCTTTCTTTTTCTCTTTAAATTATACTATATATTTACATGCATTTGGTATTTGTATTAAAACTAATAACTTAGTTTTTAAAATCGAAAGTTAAAGTGAGAAAATCGATTGCAGGAAAGTATTTTCTGTTAGCCATAAAAATGGAGGGGATGATCCACGTACGATGATGTTGACTGTATATAAAAGTGCGTGATCATCTTATCTAAAAATTTACACTTTTAGAAATAAAAGTTATGTATTTAATTGTATCTTTAATATGCCCCTTAGCGTATGGACCTAATTCTTTTTCATGGATCAAGCATGTAAAAATTCTTTCACGTAAACTGGCTGCATGAGGGAGGCGGGAATTCCTGATTTAAGTGAAAATTCCCGATGGTGTGAAATGTTAGAAAGAAGAGAATTTGGATGATAAATATAACATGAAATGTTAAAGAAAAATAAATTAAAGGAGGAAAAATAAACACACAAGATGGATGAGGATCAGCAAGAGAATTCTATGGCTTGAAATATGGTGGTGCTATATATGAAAAGTAAATCATAATTGCATCTCCAGTACCTAAGATTGGAAAATACTCTGGTATTAAATATTAATTGTCTTGCCAAACACAACACAAGTGCATAGGACTGTTGGACATGAAATACAAATAAAAAAGGAATATTAAAATTCTAGAAATCCTATTACGGCGTTTAAGAATGAGATCTTGTCAAGAGCACTAGGTTTATTTAACGTGTTTATATAAAAAAGAATATATATGCTAGAGCGCGTGATCAATAATCTGGGAGTACCTATTGATGAAAAAGGTCATAAGCGATCACGAATAAGGACATGAAAAAGTAAAGAATCAAACAATAATTTTCTAAATACAAATTGCACAACTACTATTTGACCTTCAATTTTTTTAAGTACAAATTGATTATATTGCTTATAAAACAGTTCCATTTTACTTAGCTTGATATTGAAGAATTTCAAAGATGGGTGACTACAATCCGAACAACCCATAAATCTTGTATATATTTTGGACCTTAAATTCTTTAAGATGACCTCAAAAATTCTTGGAATGTTATGCACACAAATTGCAGAAAAATGAGCTATACATTTCCAGATAATGATAAAATATATGGTCTGTCCTATGGGCATATGGGCATTACGCGAGCATAACTTTGGCGTATGGCACAAATAATAAAACAATAAAAAGCATACCCCAACGTCAAATTAACATAAAGTTTCAATATAAAGTACCAAAATACAATGACAGAGAACATGAAACATGCATATCATTCCGTCACTAACTAGCCAGTGACACATGAGGTTATTTGTATGAGAGTCTTGGTCTATTGTAACAATCTACACAAATAGCCGTCCACCTTATCTCTTAAATTAAAAATAATTGACGAATATATATATATATATATATATATATATATATATATATATATATAAAATAATGTATAATCAATATATACCGCTTAGAAAAATTAAACATTGAATCAGACCGGCATTTGTGTAACAATCCCTTTCCTTTTTGGAAAAAATTCAGGAATATTTTATGAGAAAAAACATAACTAGCCAATAATTTAAAAAATTTTACATAGCCTTAGCATATTATATTAATTTACAACTTTGGCTATCATATATTTGCATTTCAGTCACTATATCTATTAAACCAGTATCTCATCATCAGAATCCCCGCGAAAATAATGTTTTCGCTAGATAGACTATTATCTTTTAGGAGTGTTTCTCTTTATTTTATTGGTACTTGGTAATAATGATTTTAATATTTCTCTTAATTCTAGTTATGGTGGTTGTAATGAATTATATGCTATTATACGTGGGATCGTTTTTTATCATGTTTCTAAGTCGTGCTTCTTATGTTTTAGTCCATCATACTTCTCTCTCTTTTCTTTTTTTTTTAATTATTCGGAGTAGAACTAATATTTTTTTAGAAACAATAAATTTGTACAATGAGTAGAAAATTCTTTTGTTTTTTGGGTTTGTCAAAAAAATTGTAAACTAGTAATAAACCGCCCGATTTTGGTATTATATGTATATAAACCATATATTTATATATGTAAAAAATTATTATACGTGTATTTTCATATACAAAAATTATTATACTTATATAAGCAGTATATTTAATATATATACAGAAAATGCATATGATATATCCTGTATATATTTTATTACATATATACACATTGTATATTTGAAAAATATACAACTCATATATGTTGTACATGCACTTCTTATGAATTAATACCATTATATACATTGTATATATTAGACGCACTGTGGTAATAAATTATCAAAAAATTACTAGGACTCCTCTACTTTCACCTCTAATAAGAATAGAGAGAGATTTGAATGCTAAATCAAATCGGGGAAAGAGGAGAAAAAGTATGAAAAAATGAAATAAAGATAAGATTCAATCCGATGATTAGTGCATTATGTTTACTCATTAATTGTGTGCTTAATTTGTAAAAAGAATTGCTATTTATGAAATAAAAAAAGAGCGATTCCATTTTTTTAAATAATTCTTAAAAAATGCTTAACCGTGTAAAAATCTCATATTTTTTATTTTATTTATAGGAGCTAATAATTATCCTCCTATCCATTAGCAAGCCCATTAAGTTAAAGTCAATTTAAGCCAAGTCAAACTTTTAGTTATTAGGGGATGGATTGGTACTTAGGGTAATTATTTTTAGTTTAATAGGTATTTTGTATAGCTTTTTCTTCTTTCCTTTTTTTTTGGCTCGTTCGATATTCAGTATCTATATTGGGATCCCGATTAACTTGAATTAGCGCAGCATAAGACCCATGAAAAGGCTAAGCACTAGCGCACTATTAGAATTTTTTTTCGAAGGGCTCAAATTCGATACTTCTGATTAAAGGTGAAGAAACTATATTCAACCCATCACAAAGAATTATTGTCACACTTCAGCGTAAGTGGATTTCGGTATGAGATTTTACTGATTTTTACTTTGTTTCCTATTCCAAATTAATACATATTTGGTAGGGTGCCCGGCTATTGTATATTTTGTTTTCTTGAAAATAATTATTTAGATGCATGTGTATAATTCTTGTAAACTATCATCGATATGGGTAGCTCGGTGCATAAAATATCATGTATTCACATAGAACTCGCAGAAGCACCGAATCCTAAGAAGTGTAATATGGACAGTCTAACTTAATACAAGCATAAATGACTGATTCCACATTGTGAACTCGTGACTTATAGGTTATACAAAGATAATTTTACTTTCCTTGATAACATCCTCAATTAGAAGGTTTATTAGCCACTGCATCTGGACTACATCTTTTCTTTCTGATATATAAGGTTGGGAAATGGCTGTTTTTATTTTATTTTAAAAGAAGGTAAAAGGATATAAGAAGAAATAATAAGTGACCGATTATTGGGGATGGTAGTGCCTGATCTTTTTTTTTTTCCAGGGGAATGCTAAAAATAGAGACGTTTCCCTTACCTAGTACTTACAAAGTAAATCAAGAAGAAAAACGAATATGTCTACTTTATGACATCATAAATACACTCCAAATTTAGTAAAGACAACATCGCCTGCATTTATGCGAGATTCCGGATAAAGAAGGATGTGATCCAAGTCTTATTAATTATTAGGTCTTATCACGAAGAATCAAAATACAAAATTATTATTACAGTTAAATCTCTTTATAACAACTTCGTTTATTTCGATACCTTTTTCTTGCTATAGTGAAGTGCTATTGTAGATAACATATTATTTACCCTTAAATTTGAGTAACAATTAAACTTCTCTAGTAATCGACACCTTGGTACGTTTGAATATAGGCCCTTTGGGAACATCGACCCCACAAAACGATCATATGAATGAATTACATGTTGCGGCTCTTCCTGCTCATTCTTTCTGTTGGCGTCTCTTTCTCTCTGAAATGTTTCTTAGCTCGATCACTGAGAAACTCTCGAAGATGACCCTCGTTGAACAATCGAGCTACATCCTCTCTCAGCTGTTTGCAGTCTTTGGTCCTATGTCCTTACGTGCCATGATATTTGCGCATCAAGTTTGGATTTCTTTGAGAAGGATCGGTTTTTATTGGTCTGGGCCACTTGATGTCTTTAATCCTTCCGATAGTTGATATAATCCCCAATGCATCGATATTGGAATTATACTCCGATAACCGAGGTGGTTTTACAAGATCGGTGTGTTTATCAAAACCATTCTTACTCATAAGTCCCTGGGAATTTTGCCTTTGATCATTTCATCGATCATTCCGAAGAGGATTATGCCCCGAACCGTTGTTTCTTCGATCTGCAACATATTGCTGATACAGTTCCTTATTCGATCTTGATTCCCTATTGATATCCCTTGGGGCCTTAACTCTCAATCTATTTGGATGAACTGAACCTGAAGGGGGCCCAGTTGGTAATCCTCGACCGTGATCTTCGATTGGTAATGACTATGTACATCTGCCCAAGTCACGGCTAGATATTCGATCAAATTTTGCTTCAACTCTCGTGTTACGATCGAACTCCGCGCGTTCAACCCCATTGTAAGAGCTTGAATAGCCTAATTGTCCGAGACATGTGGTAATTCCATTCGTTCCATTTGAAATGGGGAAAAGAACTCTCTTAGCATTTTATCGCCCCTCCGTCTTATCTTATAAACGTTTGATTTCCTTGTTGCAACCTTTATAACCCCATCGTGTGCCTTTACAAAGGCGTCTGCTAACATAGAGAACAAATAGATGGAATTCGATGGCAAGTTATGATACCAAATCATTGCCCCTTTCGACAAAGTTTCCCCAAATTGTTTCAACAAACCAACTCGATCTCGTCATCGTTTAAGATATTTCCTTTAATCATGTATGTGTACGAGGTGATATGTTCATTAGGATCGCTCATCTCGTTGTACTTAGGTATATCTGGCATATGGAACTTCTTGGGAATGGACTTCGAATCTGCACTCGGAGTGAAAGACTTTTGTAAGAACTTTTTGGCATCCAAACCTTTTAAGACCAGGGGTGCCCCGGTATTTGATCAACACGAGAATTATACATCTCCATTTTTTGTCATTTTCCTTAATCCTTTTCTCCCTCAACTCGACTCTTTTGTTGAGTTCCTCAAGAATCCTCATAATCATGGGATCAATCCCGAGCCATTACCGTTCGATCTCTCCGGCATCGACTAAGTTCGGTGAGTAATTTTTGGTTCGATCACACTTGGAGTTTTAAGCTGACTTTGAAGCTGAGCGATAGCAACCTATTGAGCTTGTAGTATCTCGAATATTTCCACTAGATCGGACTTTCCTACATACAGTATACCCGGGGTCTGCGCTTAGGTCCGCATTCAAAGCAATGTGAAAACTAATTTCGACTAGTTATACAATCGGCACTTTCCCAGGGTTAATCGGTGGTGCACCGGCTCCCGGAGCAACTACGTTGTTATTTTTCCCATGAAATACAAGGCCATCATCGCCATGCACAGGTGCATTTTGTGAATTTGACATGTTTTAACCTGAGAAAATTCTTCACAAGAACAAGCGTGAAGATAACGTGTGTTATCAAAATTAGTACTGAAATAATCACTATTATCTTAGCCCCACGGTGGACACCAAACTATTTACACTGAAATCCGAGTATTAAACTTGTTTTGTGGTTTTAAAGATACATAATTTCGTCCAATACTAACTTATAACCAAGAAATCAATCGTATAAATTAAAGGAGTAAGTTGAATCAAACCAGTGCTCAAGCAAGTCTTGACCTCGAGTTATGATGGCCTCGAGGTAGGTCAATAAGAAAAGTAATGTAAGAACAACAAAGTTAAGAGACGATTCTGATGAGTAATCCGCAAGAAAGTAAGAGTGTATATTCTTTTGCCAATGATTGAAGATGCATTACAAATGATTGGTGTCCCCTTTATATAGTAGAGAAACCCTAAAAGAATGTACATTTTCATTTCCAGTAAGGAATCTTATTGGGACAGTTGTATAACCGCCTAATACAAATCTGTACTAAGTCGTACAAATCTATTTTGAATTTACGCCATGATCTTAGGGTAGAATCTCGCTCTTTATGTTATAAAACCATAACGGTATTATCTCGAGGTTGGTCGTACTCGGCCCCGATGTTCATCAAGCATTCGAGCTCGAGCCTAGCCCATATCGAGTTTGTTTCTCGATGCGACCCCTCGAGCCTACAAAATCGGGGACACATAATTTTACCGTATACACATATATTATAAATAATATAAACAAATGACTCCGATGAAAACTTAATTATTATAGTGACGTATTATTGTAGAAGATGATCGTTATAGATAAAATTAAGTTGATGCAAAAAGTACTTTTTAATGCTCCTTTTATTTCATTTTATACAATACTCTCGCCTTTTCAGCTCTCGTCTTTTCAATACAAAAAGAATCGACATATTTTTATATTTAACAACTCTTAATTATAATATTCTTATTTTACCTTTAATAACGATCTCTTTCAAGAACGACATGGCATGATTAAAACTGCAAAATTCTAAAGGATAATCCAAAAATCAAACTTTGTCCCCAAAAAACGTATTACACACTCTAAATTAACATGCAACGTATTATCCTATCTTTATTTATTTTTTGGTGAAATTAATGCCCCTCTTTGTCCTCGTGATAGTAGCGAGCAGCCCAAATTATTTGGTCTATATACTGAGTATATTATACAGAAAAATTGAATTTTAGAAAGAAAGAAATAAAAAAAGTACAACATTAAACCTATACAAAATACCAACCCTAAAACCCATTTCCTACCCCTAACCTGATTTGTTTTGACTAGAATTCAGTGCTTTGCTAAAGGCATAATAAAACTTCGAAGAATAACCTGATTCGGAGGTTTAAAAAAAATGTAATAGAATCCAACGATAATTTTGCGTTTTCTTTTATTTATTTTATGTATTCATATTAGGCCGTGAATTTCCACTTTTTATTCCATCTTATGATCCAATGTTATGGTTTGACGGAAAACTATTTTATTATAACTATTTACAAGCTCTCTACAATTCTTTATTTCATTCACATATAAAATAAATTACCAATACCCCTATTTATAATAGTGTGAAACCTATTAATTTCAACGTGAAACAGGAAAAACTATTCTTATATTTATTCTAACTGCAAATCATATTTAGACATGAATTAAACTAAATCCTAAATAATTAAGCTACAACTTTGAATTAGTTTTCCAACATTCTCCCGTAATTTAAAGTTGTATACGTCTGACTTGTTCGTTGTGCAGTTATGTTGGAGTACTTCTCTCCAACTTCTACTTTTGATTAAGCACATGCTTTCATCTCTTGTTGATGCATTTTGTCACCAACACACAATATTATTGAAGAACTTGTATACAATCGTTGATGAACTTTGTCACCAATACCCGATTTTGCTGAAGCGCATGTCTCCAACTACCGTTGATGCACTTCTCCACCAACACCCAATTTTGTTGAAGCATCTGTCTCCAACTCCCGTTGATGCACTTTGTCACCAACACCCGATTTTGTTGAAGCGCCTGTCTCAAACTCCTGTTGATGCACTTTGTCACCAACACCCAATTTTGTTGAAGCACCTGTCTTCAACTCCCGATGATGCACTTTGTCACCAACCCAATTTTGTTGAAGAACCTTTCTCCAACTTACGTTGATGCACTTTGTCAACAACACTCAATAAGCACCTGTTTATAACTCACATTGATGCACTTAGTCACAATACTCGATTTTATTGAAGCATTTGTCTCCCACTCCTGTTGATGCACTTTGTCACCAACCCAATTTTGTTAAAGCGCTAGTCTCCAACTCACATTGATGCACTTTGTACCAACCGCTGATGCACTTTATCACCAACACCCAGTTTTGTTGAAGCACCTGTGTTCAACTCAAGTTGATGCGCTTTGTCACCAACAACCAATTTTTTGAAACATATAATCAACTTCCAACTTTTCTAAACCTCTTCAAACTTTTAAAGAAGAGTTTCTTCATCTTGTGCCATATTTGTTTGCACCTCTTTAAGCTTGTTTTTTTTTTAATCTCTCATGAAACTTTTTATCAAATAATCTAATTTTTTGTTGATAACTATCTATGATTTTGCCAACATATTTTTGGCCAGACAAGTGGCACACTTTGGATAGCGCCACCCGCAGGTAGCGAAAGCTATTTGATTCTCACTCAAGATCGTAGAAGCTCTGATACCAATATGAAGGAAAGTTATTTTATTAATACGAAGGAAAACTATCTTATTATAACTCTCTGAAAGCTCTCTACAATTTTTATTTCATCCACAAATAAAATAAGCTATCATTATCCCTATTTGTAGTAGTATGAAACATATTTCAACTAGAAACAAGAAATCTTATTCCTATATTTATTATAACTGCAAATTATATTTAGACATGAATTAAATAAAATAAATCATATATAATTAAGATTTCCTACTACAACTTTGTATTAGTTTTTCAATATGGTTAATTGCAAGGTATGAGACTTGTGTCCTACATCGATATTGCAATATGGTGATATGGAGTTTATATAGTCTTGGGCTCTCCCATCTCAATAGCTAATTTTTGGAATGTAGTTCTCCCTGAATTGTATATGTGCCACCCACCATCTTTTGTACCCACCGTGCCATGAATGGTGACGTCAGTATGGTAATGTTCACCGGAGCCTAGAAAAATGTAGTGTATAATGTGCTGGTGGAAAATTTATATAGCTTTGGACCCTCATACCTCAACAACTAGCTTTCCCGGTGTGGTTCTTCCCTAATTGTATCATCCCATGTATATTCATGACAAACTATTTTTGGTTGGAAATATCAATGTAACTCAAAAAAATTCCATGATTCATAGGATTTGTACGCAACAGATAATTAAGCCAATACAATTGAATGACCAATTATCATTATATCTACATATAAACCTAAAGTTTTTTTTTTCCTAAAAAGGTAACAGAAAAATCCAAGAATCTTTGCTATCTACTTGACTTTTTTTTTTTTTGGGGATGAGTATAAATGTCTTAATTTACTAGTTCTAATTAACAAGAAAAAAAAAAAAACATGTCACTACAATAACATGCTCCAATTTCCCATATTGATGAATCTGAATCTTCATCGGCCTGATTTTGAGCAATGTGATTGTATTTGGTCACATTCGAAAGATTGGCCATTAGAAGTATTCTGCTCATCATTACACCAATCAGGAACTGGTAGTACACCTACTGGAAAATTATCAAGAAATCTCATAATATCCTCATCCACTTGATTAGCCAGCTCTAATGTACCTTCCTTTGTTGTTATCCCTATATATATGAAACAATAATGAAAGTTATTCAACTTCTAAATGAATGAAATATAAGAAAGAAAATAATATCACTACAACCTTAAAGTGTGTATATACACACACTAACAGTGTAACTTTGGTTTTACACGATCAGTTTAATTTAACATGTTATATATAGTAGGTTACTTACCATTTACTACAGCCTAAAAGTTACCAATATTGAATGCTTATAAACTCGATGGAGAATTAATCCAAATAGTCGTTCACTCAAAACTAAAAATAGCCGGCAAATGTATAATTCATGTATCATTAATTATGTATATTAGATGTATAATCTATGTATATTGAATTGAAAAAATAAAACATTGAATTTGGCCGGCTATTTGTGGAAAATATGAGGAAAAATTGTACATTGTTAGTGAACAAAAGTTAACCTACACAATCAAGTTTAGAAAACATACAACAATAGGTAACTTTTTATAATAACCCTAATTTGATAACCTGAAAAATGTTACAAAGACTTGATACAACAACAACAACAACCCAGTATATTCCCATAAGGTGGGGTCTGGGGAGGGTAATATGTAGACATGCCTTACCTCTACCTGAGAGGGCAGAGAGGCTATTTCCAAACGACCCTCGGCGCAGGGAAAAGAAAGGCAAACAAAAACAAAAACTGCATTAGTTATACCAGCATACATCGCAAAAAAATTATCTAAGGATATATTAAAATATATTGTAGTATGAATATTTTTATGTTAGTGTATATAAGTTAAGTCCAATTAATTAACAATATTGGAGAAATTACCTGAGGATGAATTGAAAGAGCTGGAGTCTTCAGAATGCTTATTTGGGGTGGCATTATTATCACCACCTTCTTGAACAAAACTAAATGTTGATTCTTCAGTTAAAATAATATCTTCTGCCTCTTCACTTAATCCATATTCCTCCCACACTAATTTCCCTTTACTAGCCTCATTTTCAATGGGACAATTCTCTTCTATTTTCTCAGCTCTAGTTAAAGCCTGAGACTCCTCTAATAAATCTTCTAATAATCCACTGTTTCCTCGCGATAATCCATTATTAACAGCATAATTATCAGCATCATCACTTGATGTTGTATTCATAAAATCACTCCCTGTATTCCTTGAACATGTTGTAGTATCGGGCATGGACGATTGGACTGAATGGTTGTTTTGGACGCCCATGCCTGTTAGTGAAAAGACAGTTGAAAATATATATATATGTAAAGAAAATAATAAATTCTTACAAAATTTTCAAGTTAAGTCGCAAAATAATACCTAAGATTAAACCATTAGGGTTCGAGGGAATCCCCGTAAAAGGTCTAGTGGTGTCAAAATTTGGATAATTATGTTGAAGTGATGGCACTGGCATTGAATTAGAGTAACCCTGACTAAAATTATTAGGCATGGGTGCTACCATTGAAGAAAGTTGTGAATTTCTTATTGATGATGCTAATGTTAAAGAAAGACTAACTCGAGGATCACGAAAAAGCTTGAGTTGGTTGTTATTGTTTGTAGTTGTCAGATATGGAGAAGGATTATTGAATTGGTATTGATTTGAAATATTACTAGGTTTCATGGTTGAAGGATTAAAGATATCTAAAAGGGAAAGAGGTGGATTATTAATATAATTGGAAGTTTGGGTATTATTATCAAATGGTGAAGGGATAGAAATATTTTGTTGGTTTTCTTGTTGGTTTAATTGTGGTAGTATGTCTTGAGGGTATATAGGCAAACCAGCTCTTTGTCTTCTTTTTAGCCTTGTGTTCCAGTAATTCTTGATTTCATTATCTGTTCTACCAGGCATCTGTGGAATAAAATACAAATAAGAATGAGACAATTTGATACTAAATATAGAAGACAAATAGTTCTTGATCTCAATGGCTACATCAGGAGTCATGTGGATCTAATGCACATGAAATTGATAGGAAGCAAACTAACTACCACAACAACAAAATACGTTATATATTCTTACAAGTTGGGTCTAAAAGAGCAGTATGTACGCAGACCTTAATTAACTTTATCTTGTTGTGAAGATAGAGAGGTTGTTCAAGAAAACCTTTGGCTCAATAAAGCAAATTATAGGAAGATTACTCAGTAATACCATGTATATGTTATATTATGAATCCAAGTTTTAGAATGGGTATATTTTTTGCTTCATATGTGTGCCAAAATTTTCTTCTCTGACATGCATATATGTATATTTGAGCTCGATGTATTGAATTCTGTCAAACTTAAGCATCTATTCTAGATTCGTCACCGTGTATTATATATATAGATATTATATGTTGAAATTCCTTGACTTTTTCTTGTATTTACTTTTTAAAATTTTGATATCACTTAATAAAAATCCTGACTCTCGACTAATTAGACGCATGCATATTGTGTCAAAAAAGGAGATAAAGAACTTAAAACAATAGTACTATTTTTATCAAAGAATCAATAACCTGAGCAGCCATACGAGCCCATTTGTTTCCAAGTTTAGCATGAAGTTCCACAATAAGCCTTTCTTCTTCTATAGAAAATGCACCTTTTTTAAGATTAGGCCTCAAATGATTAGCCCATCTTAACCTACAACTTTTCCCACATCTCATTAATCCTGAATTCCTTTGAACTGCATTCCAATTTCCTTCTCCATTTTTCTTCACATATTCCATTAAAATTGCATCTTCTGTTGCTGTCCATGGACCTTTCTTTAATACTTGCCTTGTCCCTCCATTATTTCTTGCCTTCAATCCTCCTCCATCTGGTGCCATTTATCCTTTTTTTTTTCCTGTCCAAACAAGAGAAGCAAAAAAAGAGAGGAAAATATTGAATATTATTAGTGTTTCAAAGTTTGTGCCATGATATTGCTAGCTAGTTCTTTGTATAAACATTGAAAAGTGATAGAAATTTACAATTCTTTATCTGGGGTTTTCTTCTTTATCTTCAAGAATGAATTTGTATGGAAAAATAAGCTAAAAAGGCTTTGTTTTTCTCTCTTCTTTATTTTTTTCTTTTAGTATATTTTTGTTGTTTATCTTGTATAGACAAGGATGGTAAGGGAGAAAATGAGATGAGTTTCAATAAGAAATGAAGAAAGCCACTTGGTGAAAATGACCGGGGGGGTTTGGGGGGGGGGGGGGGGAAGCAAATGAGAAAAGTTGAGAAAGAGAGTGTGGGAAGAAAAGTGAGAGAGTCCACGAAGAAGTTGGCAAGAATTTATAGGGGTGACCTTATATTTCGTTCCCGAGTTGTAAGTTTAATGCTTCAATTATTTTATGAGGTTTCTTTGTCCACACTTTTCTCTCTTTCTAATTCATGCTTTTCATCACTTCCCTTAATATGGCATTAGCATGACCCAATATTCAGATACTCTTGTTATTATTATTAATATTATTTTCTCGAATACATGTTACCTCGTATTAGTATAAATTACCGATATTCTATTTAATAAGGCTAGGACATATGGAAAAAAATTACCTAATTTTTGTTATATATTGTTACCCTTATTTTATTCCGTTTCTCAATTCAGAAATTGGTAAAAGTCATTTCCTTTTGCCCTTCATAACTTTACCTTGATATCCTGCCTTCAGATTCTCTAAGCTACTATATTAAAGCAGACACTGGCTCATCGTATTAGTCGAAAGCTATTTCTTTTGTGATTCCTTCTCTAACAGTCATATTGAAGTTTAATGTTTGAATAGTCAAATGAACTCAAATTTCTGGAGTTGTGAAAAATGTATTAAAATAGTTACAATATTAGTAGAATATCGGAGAATTGGGGTAATCTGACGGATGAAGTGGATAAATTTAGTAAATCTCATCAACTTCTTTAAAATTCACAATATATTTTCAGCTTTCTTCTTTTTCTTCTTTATAATCTAAGTTCGAAACGAATTTATTGTTGACATTCAAATTTGGTTGTGAAAATCGTACTAAAAATTATAACAGGAGTGATGTGATACATTTCGAGACGTCTCAAAAAGAAAAACATTTCAAATGATTAAATTGTATTGGAAGAACTGTATGGTACAGTGTAGTAGCTAGGGTATGTTGGACTTGCATTGGGCTTCAAAGACTTTAAGCATTGGATTTTAAAGTTTAAGAGTGTGAATTGGAAATGATGGAAAATGAAAATTTTAAATGAAGTGACCTTTTGACTTGCACTTTGTCCCTCATTGGTGAGGGACAACTACATTTGTGTGCTTATATATAGAATCACTTCTTAAAACTCTTAAAATGAGTTGAAGAAAATGAACCATCGCGTCATCGTCCTCATCGCTCGCTCGGCTTCGGCTTCGGCTTCGGCTTCAGAAGGATAGTCCAGCCACGGTCCTGGTGTAACCGCGGTAGGACCGCGCCAGAACCCTACTACAGATTCAGAGGGCTTGCTCTGTTCTTTACGTTCGTTGGTATCCTACAGTTTGTATTGTCACTGCAGGAAGGTTTACTCTGTTTTATCCTAGGATGATTTAATCCATTACCTTGGCAACGTGTGAGGGGGTTAAAATTATTTAAGGACTCACATGCAAATTGTGGCATCGGAATATTTCTTAATCTTTAACTGTTTTTCCAGTTTCTTTTATTCTTCTAACAGTTTTCTGAATTTGGGTTTTAACACAGTAGCGCTCACAAGCTTAAGGAATTTTATACTAACGTTTCTATGTTGAAATATATATTAAAAATTGTTATCTGTATTTTGTATATTGTTTTGGAGACTAAAGCCTTCAAGCTTTCTACTCCAATAATTATTCTGTCCGGTTTAAAGTATATCAAAATTTACCGGAATAATACGTACGAGTTTGAAGTATACAAAAACTTCACCGTTGTTACGTGTTGAATGTTTGGTTTGGTATTCAGTTTAAAGATATCAAAACTTCACTGATTGAACAAATTTCTGTCTTGTTTCCAACTCTACAGAAAAAATGACGAATGAAAATCAAACCAGTGGAAATGTTGCAGGAACGAGTGCTACTGTTACGAGTGTTGTTGTCTCTTCAAGCCGTCCAACTCCTGCTCATGCAATGGAACCATAAAAAAAAACCGAAAATTTTTCCGATATCGACTTCAAACGCTGGCAAATGAAGATGCTCTTCTATCTTACTACGTTAAGTTTGCAGCGATTCATCAAGGAGGATCCTCCTGTCCTGGCTGAAACACTCCAGATTACAAATAATTTGTGGTAACTGAAGCATGGAAACATTCTGATTTCTTGTGCAAAAACTACATTTGGAAGATAGCTTGTACAATATCTATAGAGCCATGGAAACTTCAAAAGTGTTACGGAATGCGCTTAAGAAAAAGTACAAGACTGAGATGCCAGACTTAAGAAATTCGTGGCTGCAATGTTTTTGGGTTTCAAGATGATTGACACTAGGTCGGTCATAACTCAAGTCCAAGAATTACAAGTTATTGTGCATGACCTCCTTGCTGAAGGTATGGTCATAAATGAGGTCTTTCAAGTTGCCGCTTTCATTGAGAAATTACCTCCGTTGTGGAAAGATTTTAAGAACTATATAAAATACAAGCAGAAGGATATGACACTTGAAGACTTGATTGTGCGTTTGAGGAAAGAAGAAGACAATAAAAATGCTGAAAAGAAGTCACGTGGAAACTCGACAATAATAAGGGCTAACATTATTGAGGAGGCGCCACAAAACAAGAAGAGAAAGAAGGCTTCTCAACCAAAGAATTACCCAAGCAAGAAAAAGTTCAAGGGTAATTGCCACAACTGCGGAAAATCTGGGCATAAGGTCGTGAATTGTCGTGCACCAAAGAATGATAAGAAGAAGAATCAAGCTAACATGGTTGAAAATGCTGAAGAAATGGAGGACTTGTGTGTCATGTTGTCTGAATGCAACTTGGTAGGAAATCCTAAAGAATGGTGGATAGATTCTGGAACTACCCGCCATGTTTGTGCTAACAAGTAGTTATTTTCTTCTTATGCCCCCGCAGGATCCGAAGAGACAATTTTCATGGGAAATTTGTCTAAAGCAAAAATTGAAGGAGTTGGCAAGATTGCGCTAAAGATGACGTCGAGAAAAATAGTTACTCTAAACCAAGTTCTCCATGTTCCAGAAATTCGCAAGAATTTTGTGTTTACCTCACTTCTTGTCAAGAATGGATTCAAATGTATTTTTGTTTCTAATAGTGTTGTACTAAGTAAGAATGATATGTATGTAAGAAAAGGTTACCTAAATGAGGAACTTTTTAAGCTAAATGCAATAGCAGTTCCTATCAATAAAGTTAATGCTTCTTCTTACTTACTTGAGTCAAATACTTTATGGCATTCACGCTTAGGTCACGTCAACTTCAAAACATTGCGAAAGATGATAAATTTAGAAGTATTGCCAAAATTTGATTGCATTAATTCCAAATGTCAAATATGTGTGGAATCAAAGTATGCTAAGCATCCTTATAAATTCGTTGAAAGGAATTCAAGTTCTTTAGACTTAATTCAAACGAATATTTGCGACATGAAGTCAACACCATCTCGCGGTGGGAAAAATATTTTATTACTTTTATTGACGATAGCACGAGATATTGTTATGTTTATTTACTTAATAATAAAGATGAGGCAATTGATGCTTTCAAGCAATACAAGAGTGAAGTTGAAACACAACTAAACAAAAAGATCAAAATGATAAGAAGTGATAGGGGTGGAGAATATGAATCTCCTTTTGAAGAAGTATGATTGGAAAATGGCATTATTCACCAAACAACTGCCACTTACTCTCTACAATCTAATGGAATAGCGGAGAGAAAGAATCGAACATTGAAAGAGACGATGAATTGTTGATAAGTTTTGTTTTACCATAGAACTTACGGGGGAGCTATATATATAGCTAACCGAATAATCAATCGTGTACCTCATAGTAAAACACAGTTTATTCCCTATGAAAAATGGAAAGGAAGAAAACCCAGCTTGAAATACTTCAAAGTGTGGGGGTGTTTAGGTAAGGTACAAGTTCCTTAACCTAAAAGGGTTAGATAGGTCCAAAAACGGTTGATTGTGTATTTATTGGATATGTAACCAATAGCAAGGCATATCGTTTTCCGGTTCATAAATCAGAAAATCCTGAGATTCACATTAATACGATAATAGAATCAGATAATGCTGAATTCTTTGAAACTATTTATCCGTATAAAAAGGAAAGTGAAGTGACCTACCAAAAGTCAAAACGACCTCGGGAGGAAATAACAGATGGTATGCCTAATGAGGAAAATCCGAGAAGAAGTAAACGACAACGGACATCTACTTCATTCGGTCTAAATTTTCTGACTTTCCTGCTAAGAAATGAGCCTCGTACCTTCAAGGAAGCAATCTCTTCCTCAAAAGCACAATATTGGAAAGAAGCTGTCAATAGTGAAATAGAATCCATATTGAGCAACCATACCTAGGAATTTGTTGATCTTCCTCAAGGTAATAAAACATTGGGTTCTAAATGAATTTTAAAGAAGAAAATGAAAGACGATGGTTCTATTGACAAATACAAGGCAATACTTGTTGTCAAAGGATTTAGACATAGAGAAGGTCTTGACTATTTTGACACATACTTGCCGATAACAAGAATTACATCCATTCGGATGCTAATAGCGTTAGCTGCCTTGTAGGATCTTCAAATCCATCAAATGGATGTAAAAATAGCCTTCTTAAATGGTGATCCAGAGGAAGAAATTTACATGAACAACCTAAAAGGTTTGTGGTTCCGGAAAAGGAAAAGAAGGTGTGTCATCTTGTTAAGTCCCTTTATGGACTAAAACAAGCACCCCAAGCAATGGCATGCGAAATTTGACCAAACAATGTTACCAAATGGCTTTAAGATTAATGAATGTGATAAATGTATTTACATTAAGAACGTTCCAAATCATATAGTCATTGTTTGCTTATATATTGATGATATGATAATAATGAGCAAAGACATTGCCGACATTTAAGCTACTAAGCGTATGCTTGCTAGTAAGTTTGATATGAAAGACTTAGGAGTTTCCGATCTAATTCAAGGAATTAAAATCCAGAGGACTCCTCGGGGTTTAGCTTTGTCTCAATCACATTACATGAAAATGGTATTTGAAAAATTCAAATACTTGGAATTTAGAAGTGCAAGAACTCCAATTGACTTAAATTATCATCTTATAAAAAATAAAGGTGAAAGTACGTCTCAATTGGAGTATGTCATGTGTTGGGAAGCTTAATGTACATCATGAACTGTACACGACCTGATATAGCTTGTGCAATAAGTAAACTTAGTCGATTCACAAGTAATCCCAACAAACATCATTGGGTGGCAATGAAACGAGTTATGGGATATTTGTAATATACCCAAGATTATGCGTTGCACTACAATAAATATCCTGCAATTATCGAAGGATATAGTGATGCAAATTGGATAACCGGCTCAACAGAAACAAAGTGCACAAGTGGATATACAAATATTGTTGGTGGAGGAGCAGTATCTTGAAAATCTTCCAAACAGACGTGCATCGCTCGCTCTACAATAGAATCAGAGTTTATAGCTTTGGATAAAACCGATGAAGAAGTTGAATGGCTTCGAAATTTCTTAGAAAACATTCCGTTCTGGCCAAAACATTTGGCTCTTATTTGCATACATTGTGATAGTGAGGCTGCAATAGGACAGGCAGGGAGCGTTATGTATAACGGAAAGTCTCGTCATATACGACAAAGACATAATACCGTTAAACAACTACTTTCTAGTGGAATTAACACTATTGATTATGTAAGATCAAAGGATAATGTGGCGGATCCGTTTACAAAAAGCATAACTAGAGAGGGAGTTGAGAATTCATCTATGGGAAAAGGACTACGGCCGAAGACATGTCAACATGGCGGTAACTCTACCTAGAATTTTGGATGTTCCGAGATCTAGGTTCAAGGAGCTCAAACAAAGTTGTGATTGACCGGTTCAGCATTGTCAAAGTAAAATCTTTGGTCCATTCTCGTGATGAAGACCATGTTCAGTAACAAAGATAGAACTTTACACGTTCTTTAATGATTACCTAAGTTTGATGTGGTATTTATCAAATAGTGTTAATCTAAAAGGAATCAGTAAGTGTGAAGTGGAAGCCGCTTCAATGAGAATTATGTAAGGCCAATTCTCTATGCACTTATGAAACCAAGTAGTGTTCATGGCTGAAACGAACACAGCAATGAGAACCATAAGACGGTTAAGGGTTGGTTGTGTGACATATGGTTGTCTAAGTATACACTAAAGTTCGACGGTTCAAAGATATCAAATCTACTGATTGACCGAGTATATCTGACATATGTTCACTACGGAAAGTTCAAAGGAAAGCCTACTTATTCAGATGTGATTAATCTTTACTTGCAAATCACACAGCTTTCATCTATGATCAATCTTGTTACAGCCATTCTCATTCATGTAGGGGATTGTTGGACTTTAAAGGCATTGGGCTTCAAAGACTTTAAGCATTGAGCTTTAAAGTCTAAGAGTGTTAATTGGAAATGGTGGGAAATAAAATGGAGAAAAATGAAATTTTGAATGAAGTGAGCTTTTGACTTGCACATTGTCTCTCATTGGTGAGTGACAATTACATTTGTGTGCTAATATATAGAATCATTTGTTAAAGCTCTTAAAAGGAGTTGAAGAGAAATGAACCCTCGCTTCACTCAGATCACTGTTGAAGATTCAAAAGGATAGTCCGAGCATGATCCTACCGCGGGCCTGGCGTAACCGCAGTAGGGCCGCGCTAGAATCCTGCTGTAGATTCAGAGGGCCACTATGGCCGTGGTCCTAGCGTAACCGCGGTAGGACCGCGGCAATACGCGTAATCTGAAAAGGCACCTTTTCCAGAACAATCATCATACCTCTTCCAATAATTGTCTATAAATTCAGAGACATAGCTTCATTTTTAATACAAAAAAATACATTATAGAACTTTCTTCTTTCTGAAAATACTGCATTCTGATTCGCAGTCTCTCTCTCAAATTCGTAAGTATGATTTTGCTTTGTTCTTTACGTTCGTTGGTATCCTACAATTTGTATTGCCACTGATGAGGAAAGGTTTATTCTGTTTTATCCTGGAAGGATTTAATCCATTACCTTAGCAACATGTGAGGGGGTTAAAATTCCTTAAGGACGCACAAGCAAATTGCGGTCTCGGAATATTTCTTAATCTTTACTGTTTTTTCAATTTCGTTTATTTTTCTAATTTTGTGTTTTAACACAGTAGCGCTCACAGGGTATCTAACGTAAAAAAATAATTTAGTAGATCTTACAAATTTTGCGACAATTTGATATGTGAATGCAAGTCACTCCCGATAGCATCAGGTCATCCACCAATAAGCCATGTCTTCAAAGAGACAAATCGAGTCACGGACAAGCTACCAAAGGAAGCAGGGAAGTGGATGGAAGTGGGTAGAAACTTTTTGATAGTTCCTCAGGTGTTGGTTAATGGAACACTGTGAACAAACATTCTAGGAGCTGTTTTTGAAAGGAAAACAATGTCTTGTAACAACATTAATGTAGCAATAGACTACTCTTAGACGCGAATAGCGTACTACAAATTGTAACTGATACTATATAATTTCTCTTATTATATATTATATATCCTTTTAGCTAAAAAAAATCCACAATATTCTTTTTCAACTGTATTCTTTCTTTTGAGAAATAGCATAAAGGTTATTTTGACCTTTCACCGTACAATTTTGCATTAAAATTCTACCCTTCGATTCCTACTTTTTCTAGAGCGAAAAGCACGAAGATGAATTGACATTTTCTTGTTTAGTTGTACATTAGTAATTTGCCTTTAACAAGCTTCGGTTTAACATCGGGAAACAAGTTTGGATTACAATCCTCAGTCCCGTATCAATAAAATCTGAAATGAGCAGCTTACCAACAATGGAATTAAATTAGGATTACTAGCATTACCTTAGCTTTTGCTCGGTCTCCGCCTCACCCTAAAAACCCATCGTTCTCTTTCCTTTTGAAGGATAAAAGGAAAGAAAAGAGCAATCCAGTTCTTGATTGCTACCAGGATGAATTCAGCATTGTTTCCATAAACACGAGTATACACATCAATTGTCAATGTCAGCTCAGGAATACCACCGATACCAATACCCTGTGAGAAAATTCTGGACCAGGGAACCAGAGAAGTATTTATCCATCTCCAATCCTCCAGAGAATATAATATCCAGTTTCTCCTATCCTCTGAAGATAGAAGTGGATTGCGAACACAGGAAAACAAATTGAACCTAGCTAATTGTAAGCAGCTAAGGATGAGGCCTCTATCTTCTCATGTTGCTGTAATGCTAGCCTTCTATGTAATAATGTAAGGAATGACGGAAAACTCACTTACATTGTGCTGATTCACTGTGTTATATATGACACCGCCCCACAAAGACTTTTTGAGAACTGGTTTTATCGTTTGATTCAAGGCCAAATATATCTATATTTACGCTGTTACTTCTCAGGCATGCAACAACTTTCTGAATTGAGCAATGTGATGTAACTCACCTTGCTGATTCGATATCTTAGGATAAACTGATTTTGGTGATAAGCCAGGGATTTCACGGACTATAATATCCACCATCAGCTCACGTGGTTTTGAAGTTTTCCAGAGAACACGTCCACATGCATATCAGCACATCAAGGGGATAAATTAATGGTTTCTGGGTGAAGATGATGCGGTTGTGAAGTAGTGGGCTTTAGTCTTTTGAGAAGCAACCATGCATCGGAGGCAGGACACCCCTGGTTCATTTCAATAGCAACTGGAATTGGGGATTCTTCATTCAACTGTACAAGCATTATTCCCTGCAAGACATATTGCCCAAAACATACTCATGCACAGAGCATATTTACTACGTCAAGTATTAATTTTAAAAGATCATAATCCTTCAGCAGGAAAACAGCTTGCGTCAATAACAATCAAGTTATCAATCCTAGAAATAATCATATATATTTTTATGTTTTCTAATAATTGTTTTAGAGAAGAGTTATATAAGGATCACTAGGTTGGGTTGACAGCGCAGAGTTTATTGATCAATGTTATGCATTCCCATGCCACAGTGGCGGATTTAGGGGGGCGTAAGAGTGTTCGCCGAAAAATTACACTGTATATATAAGATAAAATCTACTTTTTACCTCTATATATTAAGTTTTGAACACCCTTGACACTATCCAAAAGTGTAGTTTAGTGGTCAAGGATGTTCAAAATTTACATAAAGATCATGACTTCAATTCCTACTAGCTACAATTTTTTTTTTTTGAACACCCTTCATGAAGGTTCTGGTTCCGCCACTGCCATGCCATTATTGAAAATCAATCCTAGGACGCATTCTCCTTTAGTCTTAGAGATGTATTTGCATTGTACTTCTTGATCCAAAAGCATTTTTTATTACGTTATCTGCATTTACGGCTAGGTGAAGTTTTATATAAAAAACCAATACGAACTTAGAAGATTCATGCGGAGACTTCCATTAAGAAAAATTCCTTCACAAATAGCAGTGAAATACCTCAAAATTCACCAAGAATTTCTGAAAACGTTTCAGTGTCTCCTTCATGTTACTGATGCGTTTGCCATCTGAAGATTCAAGAGCAGCAGTAACCTCTGCAGGAGAAAACCCTATTTCCTTCTGCACAACCTGAAGCACCAAAAGACCAATAATCAGATTCTAACAGTCAGCAGATCCAATCTTCAGTAACTTACATCATGACCAATAAGGATCTCAGAGATGAGGCTGCCATCATCAACATAAGCCCGAAGCTCGTATTTACTCCTCTGTCTATACTGAAAGCCCTTCACACCAGTGAGAAAACACTGCAGATTTAAGCCAAATCTCAGTTTCTTATTAACCATGACAGATAATTCTACTCAGTTTTCCCAACTTTTTGGGCTAAAAATGAAAAGCAACGAAATCAATATCCAAACAACCTCAATCTTATTCTTTTTGCAAAGGAAGTCAAGATGAAGCACAATGACACAACAACAACCACCCAGTGAAATCCCACTAGTGGAGTCTGGGGAGGGCAGTGTGTACACAGACCTTACTCCTACCCCGAGGGGGTAGACAATCCTCATTGACGTCGGCGTCGCATGAGCATGGCCGAGCCAAAGGGCACGGCCAAGTCCAAGACGAGCACGACCGTATAATCCCACATAGTGGGGTTTGGGGAGGGTAGTATGTACGCAGTCTTACCCCTACCTTGTAGAGATAGAGAGGTTTTTCTTCATAGATTGCCATTGGAAACAACTAGACCTACTTAAGTTGTTGTCGTACACAATGAAATGATCCCATATGGCATGGAGCACACTGCGAAAGATCCTGAGATGTCAAAAGGACCATTAACTCGCTACAAGACCAAGAGCATCCAAGAATTGCACCTTTAGGAGCTACATGATCTTCAAAAGATGGTCAGGTGGTCGGAGCCTTTTTGAGGATTCATGCAAAAAGTCCATGCTTGGAGGCTCAAGGATTGCATGGATGATGGAACAAGCTGAGGAGAATATTGCTTGAAAATTGGAATAGACTCACCGCATCAGCCTAGAGAATTGGCACAGTATCTCACACTGAAGCATGAAAATTACCTGAAAATCTCATCTCAGTGCGATGCGCTGGGGTTGAGCTATTGAGCCAGCTTTTGCATTGGTCCATCAGTTGGCAATAGTTTTAACTTTTAAGCTACTCTAAAAGACGAGTCTTTTAGAGTAGCTTTTAACATATTGTGAGTTTGGTAAACACCTCTAAGAGGTTGGAAATCTGTGTGTTCGGGTTGAACTACGGAATAACTTTCAAGGTTGATTCTTGACGGCAATTCTTTGTTCTTTAAGTATTTATATCTTTGATTATTTGTTGTTCTTTGGGCATGATAGATTTCTTACAAAAAGTTTTATCATAGACGTTCAATTAGGGTTTGTGATTCTGTTCTTCAATCCATGTCTGACTTTCTATCTAGCTATTTTCAATATATCATTAAACTAATTTATATCTATTATTCTGCTTGCGTGTACCCCAAAAAAATGATTCAGACAGATTACATCCAAGTGAAAAAGGCTTAGCTGATTAGAGTAAGAAAGAAGAGCCACAATAAACTTTCAAAACAGCAGCATCAGAGAAGTTGATATCAAGAGGGAAAACACAAAATACCTTAATTTTTCCTGTAACAGTGGAACCACTGCCATTCATTCCAGCCTTCTTAGCAGACAGACTAGCTAAGTAAGTGAAAGGGTTTTCATTGTCTCCAGAAAGTATAATCGGATGTTCCAACTCATCAACCAAATCAATTTCCTCAACATCAATTGTTGCAGTAGACAATGAATCAGGCTCTGTATCTTCATTATGGCCCGTGAGAGAGACGGGAACACTTTCTCTGCTCCTGCCACTGGCAGGTGTGGCAGGGCCATTTCTAACATCTGAAAGAAACTCTTCCACTTCCATGGGGGAAGAAGACAAAAGGATAGGTCCATTATGTTCCCTTCTAATTGGAACATCAATGTCTTCGGTGGCCATGTCAACCATAGGAATATCCTCAACATGACTAGCTGCAGCAGATAAAAAGCTAGGCCCAGTATCCCTGACAACGGAGGGGACAGAAACAGCTGCAGTAGATGGAAAATTAGGTTCAGAATCTCTCCTGTTAACAGAAGTGTTAATCGCCGCAGCAGATGGTAGCCCAGATTCGGCATTTTCCCTATAAATGGGACGAATTTCTTCTGCGGCAGAAGTAGCAAGTCCAGACACTGTTCCTGCACTCCATCAAAGCCAAAGTTTAAAAGATAGGTAGGCGTAGGTCTGCTATTACAGTACAACTCCTTTTGATGAAGCTATTAGTCTATTACAGTACAAGTCCTATTAAGTTAGATGTGAAACAGCTTCATACCCTCTCCTCTTGTTCAACATAATTTCTACCGCACCTTATACAGGGAAACATTTAATCTACTAAATCAAGTCATATCATGTCTCACTTTCTCCTACAGCACCCATTTACCAACAACCAGCATGTATTTACAGAGGCGCCTACAGACTCCCCCCCCCCCCAACCCCACCCCCCAACCCAACCCCCACCCCATAAAAAACCCACACATGCACCTGCGCAAAAGAAACAAACAAACAAACAATACTCCCTCCGTTACAATTTATATGACATAACTTGACTCGGCATGGATTTTAAGGGGGAAGAAATTTTTGAAACTTATGGTCTACTGGTCTTAAAGCATAAAGGGTAAAAGTTTTGGGGGGCCATAATATTAGTGAGGCTCTAAAGCTTCTCATTAAGGGTAAACAATTAAATGAGAAGTTTAAAATTAAAATATATTCAAATATAAAAATGTGTCATTCTTTTCCAGATGGACTAGTAAGGAAAGTGTTATGTAAATTGAAACGGGGAGAGTATATAATAATGAGTAAACTCTCACCTAAAGAATTTGTCAAGATACAAGCAGCACCCGTAATTCTTTTCTCTTTTCCTTTTTGACATGGGAATAAAAATCACATAGCCTTAATTCTTTAAGCTTATCAACAAAGACAAGAGAAAAAACAATTAATAACAACAGAGATGTGTTCATATGGATGTGATAGGCGGAAACTGACACAATTAGTCGATCAACTATGCCTCCATCCCAAATTAACTAAGCTGGTTATATCAATCATCTATATCCACTCTGCTCTACTTTGGGCCCATCACATCCAATAATAAATGATTTGTCTTTTCAGCCTGGCCACAGTGGTGAAATGAATAGTCCAGTTCAAGCAGTTGCCAACTCTACCACTTGGAGAGTAGCACTGAAGAGGATTAGAATATGGTATTTGGCACATTCGCTCAAAGAATCAAGAGAAGCTGCCTTTTGACACATGGTTAACTTTCTGGTCATAACTTTTTAGTCAAAATTGTTCATCTTTGGTAGTGAACATGGAACAGACCAAGCTTTGCAAATAGCTAGTAACATTATTAGCAAAAACATATAACTCAATCTTCTAGGATCATTTCCTCTGCTCAAACAGACAGAACGCTACCCATCTTTAATTGATATAAATGCGCTCCAAATGGACCAAACCAGTGTCATCACCATTCACCGCAAGATGATGCAAGAGGTTATCTAGAACTTATTCCAAATTTCAAAATGTACGGCAGATCTTTCATCTTGTGGAACCACCTTAGCTATATCATTGTGGAACTAAATCTTCAGCAGATTAACAAACTATTGGGAAAAACCAAAAATTAAAGCTTTAAACACAAGTTTGTGCGGAGAGAAGCAACAAAAACAACAACAACTACTACCCAATATAATCCCACAAGGTGGGGTCTGGGGAGGGTAATACGTACGCAGGCCTTACCTCTACTCGAATGGGCAGAGAGGCTGTTTCCAATCGACTCTCGACTCAGGAAAGGAGAATAAAAACAAAAAAACAAAAACAGTAGAGTATTAGTAACTCTATGAAAAATCACATAGACAATTATCAAAACATAAATCATAGACCATAAATAAAATGGCATGCAAAATAAAATGGCATGCAGAATATCAACTTCTCTCTGATCTCCTAAAAGCCAGAAGACCAGCTTGACTATAAAAGCCAAAGTAGCACACTGAAATGTTTTTCCACTTTAAAAGCAACACCGGGAAAAACTAAAATGTGCACATGCAGTATGTATACCATATCCTAGAGTAACTGCAAATAAGCTTTTTAGGGTAGCAAAGTACCTCGATCATGAACCTGAAAAGGCATACTGCTTTCTCTTGAGGCAGTATCAGTGCGCTCTGGAGCAGTAACACCTTCTGGTGGCCAAGCAGCACTAGTAGCTCTGGATGCCAAAGGAGGAACCACTCCGGTCCTTGTTCTAGCATTGGCCATAGATAGAGTAAATAAATCGCTAAAAAAGACCAAGTTGTTTCTTGCATAACACTAATAAAATCATGACAAGACTCTTTATTCACTCGTTTGAGAACCAGAGGTTATAACTGACCAACTGTAAAGTCTTTACCAGAAGGTCAAAAATCAAAATGGGTGAGGAAGGGGGAGGTCAAAGAACCACTTAGCTAAGGTACAGATAAACAGCTCTTAACTTTCACCTCTAAGTTAGGACCATCAGAGCCTTTATAACGCTAATTTACATCAAAATTTAGTAAATCACAAAAGAATAGCCCCTGAGAACAACTGATTATCATCAACAACAAGAACAACAACAACTACTACTACTACTATGCCTTAATGCAATTCAACTATTTGAATCCACATTATCCATTTAATTTCATTCAAATATTCAATCATTTAAGGTCCTCCACCACTAGCAGCACCATCAAAATCTGCCATTTAAGTGAACACAACACTTATCTATGGCATCTAGCAGCACAATCAGAAATTGGCAAACGAGATTCAGACAAAAATTGTTTTCTTGGTCCTTAGACATACCGTTTTCCCCTCGGTGGCTTATTTATTTCATTAACTAGCCGCTGTCTTGCTTGTTCTAACTCTTCCACCATTCCACCCAGGACTTCAATTACTTCGGGGACCAACATCAGAAGTCCATGCCTAACATGAACATTACAGATAGCAACCTGTAAAATGCAGCAGCAATCTATATGACTATGGAAATAGTTTTGTGACGGATGCTGTTCTTCTTAATTCTCATCTTGTAGTAGACTTATAAAGCTACTCCACAAACAAGCTAATAAACAACATGGTATTCCTCAGATATACCTTCATCCCTGAAGGAGCCAAAACATCAAGATCTTTTATAGGCCTGTACTCCATCCCAAACACACGCTGAATGCCATCGGTCATGGACAATTTCAGACACCTCTTTATTCCAGCTGCTGCTTTCTGGTACCTATCTCGAAGAGGACAACTGATATTCACAATCTCATCTACCTTGAGGGGCAAGTGGATGCAACACAGGAATAGTCAGAGTCACATTAAAGGTATAGTTATCTGAAATTACGGAAGCTTCTGGTGTCATATTTAACTATCAAGAGAGTCCTAAATCAATGATGTGGAAGAAATCAATAAGCAAATGCAATTTCATTACCCATAAACTTCAAGATTTGAACTTTATGGGTTTTGAGTTCGTGATTCTATCACAACTAATTTGATTTACTGGGTTCGAAGTCAAACTATTTATACTAAATTAATGAACTTTTTACACATACAGAGGGTCCGAGCCAAAGATACTGGATTAAGATGTTCCCACAAGTAACACTTTAATGGGCCAAAGATATTTACACAATATGGCCACTATATTGCATGTAACTCCATTTAACAGCATTGATTGACAACTTATATTAACTTGTTATAATAGGTTAAATTACACTTATGGTCAGGGTATGTACTTAAACTCTTTCACTATGAGTTTAAATGTTCTGTGCATTTAAGGTGTAAAGAATATTTACACAATCGTGTCATTTAAAAGATAGTGCAGGTAACTCCAATTAATAGCATTAAAGATTAACTTATAATAAATGGTAGGTAACTTGCTATAACAGGTTAAATTATACTCATGATGTAAAAAAAAAAAATCATTGCATTGATCGCCAGTGTATATAACTTAAACTCTTTTCACTATTACCTGAAGTACAAAAGGTCCTTTAAGATCAACCAAATGCAACTTATGCACATCCCTAGGAAGCATCCCTGCGCCACAATAGTTCATATCCGAGTATAAAAACTGCTCGAAACAAAGCTTCGCCTTCGCATTATCATCCAATCGCGTAAATTCTCGAACCGATCCTTCAAGCCCTCTAACGCACGATTCTAACCAATCCTTCCGTAATCTTAATCCTAGCCCTTCCATTACCCTACCAATACCACAATCCGCAGCAACAGCCACGGAGACGTCAGAAACAACGATGTTTGGTGGTTCATGGTGGTTAGGTGTGGGGTTTGGAGTACTGGAAGAACTTAGGGTTACGGATTGGAGGCTGGTAGAAGATTCTAGAATTTCTATTTCAATGTTGGTGTTGGTGTTGTTGATAGGGTTTTCGTTTTCTTCGTTGTTGTTGAGGAGTTGTTGAGGTTCGTCGTCTTCTTCATCAGAGGAACAGATGATTTGGTGGCGTCTTCTGCTCATCCTTTTTTTCGATTCCGGCGTCTCTGAAAAAATTTCCCTCCAATTTTTGTTTGCATTTTCAATTGTAGCTGCTTAAAAATGGGAGGAGGGAAGCAATTTGGGCTGAAGTAGCCTTTTGGTAGTTCTGGGCCGGGTTTGTTTGGGAAGGAGGAAAGTTGTTAAAATTTCATGGTATAGCCAGTTTTCACACTGGTCAATGAAAAATAGCCACTGTTTATGAAGTCAATAAAAAATAGCTACTATTTTGCTGCAACAGGGACCGGTCACATATAATATACGGGAGTTCTAGTGCATTTGTGTACGAACTCCAGTATATTATATTGGACCGGTATATTTTGCTAACTCTTGTAAAATTTACGGGAGACTGGAGCACTAGTGCTCTAAACTCCAGTATATTATACTGAACAATTATACTGCTGGAACTCCCATAAAAGTTGCAGGAGTTCCAGCATAATTATGCTTGAACTCCAGTAAAATTTGCGGGAGTTCCAACATAGTTATCCTGGAACTCCCGTAAATTTTACGGGAGTTCAAACATACTTATGCTGGAACTCCAGTAAAATTTGCGGGCATATTTTTTCAGATTTTGAACAGTATTTTTGCTCAGGTTAAAGTGGCTAAATTTCGATGACTTTTGAAACTTGGCTATTACCAGTGGTAATTCTGGCTATTTTTGAATTTTTCCCAGGAAAGTTCGGAAAATTTTCAGAAATAACCTAATTTACAATTGGTAACAAAAAATAGTCACAGCTTCAAAAGTAACTGAAATTTAGCCACATTTTTATGTAAAGATAAAATCTAAATAAATACCTTTTAAATGTGAAAAAATTCCAGCATAATAATAACATGCTGGAGTTCAAATTTTTTACATATGAGATTCCATTATAATGTGCTCGAATTCCATAATGTGCTGGAGTTCCAAGAAAGTTTATACACAAAAGCTCCATAATCCAGCATATTATACTTTTTCATATTTGAGGTAGGCAAAATACATAGTTTACCTCCTCAATTATGGATCAAATACATGTGATACACTTTTTGCGGACAAAATTACTTTACACTCTCAACATTTTTAAAGTGTGTCTAAGACTAACCACTATTTTTTTTACCACCTTTTTTTAGGGAGGTGCATAGCACACACCAATAAGATTGCAACACATGTCACTATTATTATCTTTTCAAAAAAGGAAATAGTTAAAAGCACAATTCTACCCCTAACTACCAAAAAATTTCCAATTACTCCATCTTCTTCATTTTCCCAGGCTACGAGTGACCCATGGGTGACGGCACCACCACCATCAAGACCTTCAAAAGCACTAATTTCAGTAATTCGTCTATATCCCAAATGCAAAGTTCATCTCTCTCCACTTGTTAAAACTGCAATCAAGAGGCATTGAATCCACCACTAAATGTTAAGAACAAAAACTCATAAAAAGTCTATCAGGTAGGGTATTTTTGTCCGAACATTATCTCCACTTAAAATAGTAGTTATTTCTTAATGATTTTGCAATCGTTGGCTATTTTTTTATTATTAACCCCAAAAATTGATTAGCCCGTGTTGTTTTCACAAAAGTTTCATAACTAAGAGCCCGTTTGATTAAGCTGTCAATAACTACGTATTTTAAAAAAGTATTTTGCTAAAGTGCTTTTCAAAAAAGTACTTTTGGAGATATACAATTTGTGTTTGGCCAATTCATTTAATATATGCTTTTCAATATTTGTAAGAAATTATGTTTGATTAATCTTTTTAAAAGTACTTTTACGTATCAAATTACAAAAAAGGATAATAAATATTCAGTTTACAATTAGTAGAATTTCTCTGCACTTATAATTATCTCTTATAGTTGTTTAATTGATAAAAAAGGCAATTCCTAGTTTAATTACAAAAGTTGTTCACGTTACAACAGAACTGCTATAAAAAGTATATATATATATATATATATATATATATATATATATATATATATATATATATAATATTAAAATTTAATAGTAAATACGTCACAAGATGTTACTTCTGTCTTTTATTTTTCTTCTCAAAAAATTAACATGATGATATGAAATATATCATATACTCATTTAGCATAAATCAATATTTTGTTTCATAAATCCTATATAAAAGAAGATATATATTTATATTAGAAATACAATTTCAAAGAAGAATACGAGAAGGAGAATAAAAAAATAGGTTAAAAATCAAATAAATAAATAAACTGAAGAAAGGGGTGGTAGAAACAGAAAAAGAATTAGAACATATGAAATTATTAAATAATAATCTAAATATAAATTTATAGTAAGGATACTTTTGTCATAAAAATTAATTTTCCGCTTCTACTTCGTAGAAGAAGCTAGAATTTGTAGCTTTTTCCTTAAAGCAAAAAATATGTTGCTCAAAGCACTTCTCCATCTTGGCCAATACATCAACTTTTCAAAAAATATATAGTTTTGTTTTCCTTACAAAAAATTACTTTTGGCCTCCCGAAAGCTTGATCAAGTAGGTCCTAAGCAGTGATAAGCAAAAAATATTATAAAATAATATACATATCAGATAAGAGATGTCGCCAAAGAATATGAGGGAGAAAGAATGATTTTATTTCTCTTGAAATTGATATACAAAATAAATAGTTTTGGCTCTCTATTTAAAAAAAAAAACATATGAGAGGTTTTTAGGAAGCTATTATTTATGGTTAAACTCGTCACAACTAATTAACGTACGAATATAATCCTTTGGTGTGAATAATTTATAAGTTTGGGCATGAATCTTCTTATTTGAACATATTGTTTAGGCTACTGGATTTATGCTCTTAATTATTGGTAGAAATTTATTAGCGCGGTGTGCACCTTTGGACAATTTGATTCTCCAGAAAGATTAAACCAGTGACACTTTCTATTGTACAATCATAATAGCGTAAATATATTCTTACGATGTAACGCCGATATAACTTCAAACTCTTACAAATTTGTATGATTGTGTTGCACCATCTCCATCTCTCAAAGTAATCGAATGCTCTTGTATTAACGTGAAATATTTGAATCTCATTCAATAAACTGTATTGTTTAGGAGTGAGGCTAAGCACACAAAATGCTTGAAAGTCCAAGTTGTTACTTCAAGTAAACAGAAAACATAGCTTTTTAAACGTTGAGTTCGTGCATACAGATAGCTCTAAGAAAATTCTTAAAATAAATACAAAGTTGTATCAATCTGTAAGAATGATCACATAAAATAAAGAGGATTTCTCAAAAAATTATGCGCTTTACTATACAATTTCATTTACCATTAGCCAAGTTTGATCATTCAATAAAAGGAATCGGAAAAGCCAGCAAAAATTTTGACTGCATTCTTCTATCGGTCCAAATTTTGATGGTGAGAGGTAGCACATACGTATTCCAAGAAATTAGTCGAGGTGCACGCACTTTTTACTAACGATCTGAGTTCTATATGGGTCAAAAATATCTCTAGTATGCTTAAGTCATGATAGCATTAATGAGGCATTCATAGGCCGTCATGTGTCACCAATGAGACTCTTCCCGGGGCCAAAGTGGCTCTAGAACAATGAAGATTGCATTTGAAAAGTCAGCGATGATTAAGGTCGAGGAATCATCAAAGATCGAGGTCAAGGTCGAACATCCTTGATTGAGTTATAACGGCTAGTTCGAAGATAGTACATTCAAGAAAATATTCTAGTGGATATTCTTTGTACTTGTACTATTAGGATTTCTTGGAACATGTTCTTTATAAATATAATAAGACACAATGATAGGGGATATGGGATATTCATTTGTAAAAAATATATTGACTTTATAAAGAGAATTTGGTCTGATTACAATCATACTAAAGCAACCCCTTTACCAAGATTCTTGTCTAGCATTTTCATCGGATCTACAAACAACTTAAGTGATCAAAGGCTTATCAATCATTCATCATTGTCAAAAAGAATAACAACTAATCACGTCCAATTCGGGTAACTCACACATTTTATTTACTTGAATATCATTTATTATTATTTATTACTATATAATGTCGTATTCCATCTTTTTAGATTATTGAATATGACTATCATTTCTCATATTCATTACCATCCGAACAAAATATACTAGTTATCTTATCTTAACCTCGGTAGCTTTATCTTTTGGATATTATTTTTAACTAAGATTAATTATTCTTTATATGAATCTATTTGGTTGAAAAGATGATCTATATTTTTGGTTAAACATTTTGGCACCGTTTGTGAGAATTGCTTAGTTGCTTTTTTAGTTTCCTTTAGATCTACGGCTAACGTGAGTCACTAACCTCACAAACCCCAAGATATTTCTTTTTCTTTGCACATACAAAAATCTACATGGTAGGTAACCAAAAAGAAAGGGCTAAAGTAACAGGTAACTTTCCTAGCGACCTCATGAACGCGATCAACGAGAGTTGTGAGACATTAGGCGAGGACGTGATGCCCATTGTCTCCCCTAGATGCGAGAGGTCACCCCTCCCCCACCATTATAGCACAACCAAATCAAATGAAAAAGAGGCCTCCACACCCATAGAAGAAGGGACACCACCAACCGTGAAAAAGCTATTTAAAGCATGGCTAAAATGAGCGTGATCAACAAGCCGACTCCCACGTGCCCGTATTCCAAAAATTTTGAAGATAAACATTACCCACAACACTACAAACTCAAATATATTATTTATTCCTAATTCCATGTCCAATTTCATGGTCAAATTCCAAAAATATCAATATCCAGGGTTTCTCTTAAAATCTCATATTTTTCACAAATTTCTATGGATTTACAAGCCTAAATTTGTATATTTAACTTACAACTTATAGAAATCACTTACCTCGTGATTGACGATGAAAATGGTGCTCCAAAATCACTCCAAAGTTGGCTCCCACGGAAAAAATAAAGTGGAAATGAGCTAAACGTTTGTTTTTTAAAATCGCACTGCCCAGCCTGACCTTCTTCGCGAATGCGGCAAGTCTCTCGTGTTCGCGAAGCAGTGCCACCTCCAGCTCCAAATTGCAATTCTCCCACGCGAACAAAATCCCGCAAACGTGATGCTTTACCAGGTGAACCTTCGCGAATATGGTGCACCTTTCGCGAACGCGAAGGCTAAAAATCTCTCAGGCCCCGTTTTTCTCTTCGAGAATGCGATGCCCTAATTGCGAATGCCTAGCCTTACCTTCTTAACTTATGCGAACGCAAGGCCCGCCCCAGTCGCGAATGCGAAGCACAAAATAGCAGCCAACAGATCGTTCTTCATGAGCGTGTGAACCTTTTCGTGTTCGTGAAGAAAAAACCTAGACACTAGACATAAACAACTCTGCCAAACTTGGTCCGAACCACCCCGAAATACACTCGAGGCTCCCGAGATCCGTCCAATCTTACTAACCACTCGCAAAACATGAAACAAACCTACCCGAGGCCCCAAATCACACCAAACAACATCAAAACTATGAATCGGCGATCAAAATAATTGTTTAAACTTTCAATTTACAAACTTCGACGAACGTGTCCGAATCATATCAAAACATTCCGGAATGACGCCAAACTTTACGTACAAGTCACAAATCACATCACAAACCTATTCCAAGGCTCAGAACCCCAAACGGACATCGATAACATCTTAATCCACTTCAAACCAAACTTATGAAATTCTAGAACTTTCAAAAATGCCTACTTTTTATATTAAGGGACAAAATCCCCTGGACCACCCGATATTCATCCCGAAAACATGCCCAAGTCTAAAATAATCATACGATCCTATTGGAACCTTCAAATCCCGATTCAGATATCATTTATTCAAAATTTAAACCTTAGTCAACTCTTCCAACCTAGAGCCTCCGACAAGGTGGGGTCTGGGGAGGGTAATATGTAGACAGGCCTTACCTCTACCCGAGAAGGCAGAAAGGCTGTTTCCAATCGACCCTCGGCGCATGGAAAAGAAAGGCAAACAAACAAAAACAAAAACCGCATTAGTTATTCCATCATACAACGCATAAAAATTATCTAAACATAAGAGACATATGTACCATAAATAAGCAGGCATGCAATGATATTAAAATGATATTAAAACATCAACTACCAGAAATGACTACCATAAGAGAACACACACTAATCGTCTATGGCGGCCCTACCACGCCTCACCCACCCCGGGGAAGGAGTACGAAAAATCTAGAAGCTCCTATCCTACAACCCTGATACTAGACCTCCAAACTTTCCTATCAAGGGTCATGTCCTCGGAAATACGCATCCTGGCCATGTCCTGTCTAATTACCTCTTCCCAGTATCTCTTAGGCCTCCCTCTGCCTCGCCTCACACCGACCACCGCTAGCCGCTCACAACTCCTTACCGGGGCATCGGGGCTTCTCCTCCGCACATGCCCGAACCACCGAAGCCTCGCCTCACGCATCTTCTCATCCACAGGGGCCACCCCCACCTTCTCCCGAATAACTTCGTTCCTAATCTTATCTAACCCGGTGAGCCCGCACATCCACCTAAGCATCCTCATCTCCGCAACCATCATCCTCCGAACATGAGATTTCTTCACCGGCCAACACTCCGTCCCATACAGCATGGCAGGTCTAACCACAGCTCTATAAAACTTCCCCTTGAGTTTTTGTGGCACTTTTTTATCACACAACACTCCTGATGCAAGCCGCCACTTCGACCACCCCGCCGCTATACGGTGGGTGACATCCCCGTCTATCTCCCCGTCCCCCTGGATCACCGATCCAAGGTATTTGAAACTATCCTTCTTGGCTATGGCCTGAGACCCAATCATCACGCTCCCTCCCACTTCGCTCGGCTCAACGCTAAACTTGCACTCCAAATATTCTGTCTTAGACCTGCTTAGTTTGAACCCCTTAGACTCGAGAGTTTGTCTCCATACCTCTAGCCTCTCGTTAACGCCGACCCTCGTCTCATCTATCAGGACTATGTCGTCAGCAAATAGCATACACCAAGGTACATCCCCTTGAATATGCCGCGTCAAAGCATCCATCACCAAGGCAAACAAGAGGGGGCTAAGCGCGGATCCTTGATGGAGCCCCATAACCACCGGAAAATGGTCTGAGTCGCCACCCACTGTCCTGACCCTGGACTTAGCTCCATCGTACATGTCCTTGATTACTCTGATGTAGGCTTCCGGCACGCTCTTAGCCTCCAGGCACCTCCATAGTACCTCCCTAAGGACCTTGTCATACGCCTTCTCCAAGCCGATAAACACCATGTGCAGGTCCTTCTTCATATCCCCGAACTGTTCCACCAATCTCCTGACAAGGTGTATAGCTTCTGTAGTGGACCGACCCGGCATGAAACCGAACTGGTTCACGGAGATAGATGTCGCCTCCCTCACCCTGGCCTCGATCACCCGCTCCCAAACCTTCATGGTGTGGCTTATTAATTTGATGCCCCTATAGTTGTTGCAACACTATATCCCCTTTGTTCTTATACAAGGGCACCACTGTACTCCACCTCCACTCCTCTGGCATTCTTTTGGACCTGAAGATCGCATTGAACAACCTGGTGAGCCACTCCACTCCTGGCTTACCCATGCATTTCTAGAACTCCACCAGGATTTCGTCTGGCCCGGTCGCTCGACCTCTGCTCATCCTACGCAAAGCCCCCACGACCTCTTCCACCCTAATGCGCCTACGGTACCCTAAGTCTCTATGCCGCTCTGAATGCCCCATCTCCCCTAGTTCTATGTTTTGGTCCCCCTCCTCGTTTAGAAGGTCTCGGAAGTACGCCTGCCACCTCTGTTTGATTTGAGACTCCCCCATCAGAACTCTACCATCCTCATCCTTGACGCACCTGACCTGGTCTAGGTCCCGCGCCTTCCTTTCCCTCACTTTGGCTAACCGGAATAACTTCTTGTCCCCGCCTTTCTCCCCCAATTCCTCGTACATGCGGCCAAAAGCCGCGTTTTTAGCCTCCGAGACCGCCAATTTCGCTTCCTTCCTTGCCACCTTATAGCTCTCTCTCTCTATATATATATATATATATATATATATATATATATATATATATAACAACACAAGCTTTAATCTTGTTCTAATTAATTTCTTTTGAATATTAGTTATCACATTTTGTATTTATTTATAAATTTCGAAGTTCCTAATTATTTTTTTATATAAGCTAAATTCCTTTCCATTAATATTTGTTTTAATTTAATTGAGTGTATTACATTTTTCAGTTCGTAATTAATTAGGATTTTTCTTTCTTTATTATAGAGACAAATTTAAATAAGAAATATAGTCATTTTAGGATATCCTTAAAACAAAGGAGGTGTGCCTCGCCATATGAAATTATAAATTGCGGGGCCCTTAATATAAGGATGTAATAATTTGATAGATTTCGGAGTTGGTCGTTTAGTGAATTTTCACGACCTCTTCTAAAAAAATAATAACGCGTTAGTATCTTTAAGCGCGTATTTAATAATCTTATCTCCGTAAACTAGGGTGCACATTATGTGACCCAAATCCAAATCTCAACAAAATCGAAATGTGTCGATAATCACGGGTACATTGATTGTGACGTGGTTTGAGATGTATTTTCACGATGTTGTAATTCTTATATAAAAATAATGAATAATAATATTAAAAGCGGTTAAAGGTTAAAATTTGCACATAAGTTAAGGCATGATAAATCAGATAAATAAGCAGAATATGATAGTTGAGCGACCGTGCTAGAACCACGGAACTCAAGAATGCCTAACACCTTCTCCCGGTTAACAGAATTCCTTATCCGGATTTCTGGTTCGCGGACTGTTAAACATAGTCATTCTTTTCCTCGATTCGGGATTCGACCGGTGACTTGGGACACCTTAAATCTCCCAAGTGGCAACTCTGAATTAAATAAATAAATCCCGTTTCGACTGTCCTTTAATTGAAAAAATTCCCCCGCGCCCTCGCGGGAAGCGCCAAAAGGAGGTGTGACAACGACAGGTCGAGTCGTCATATTTTCATGCCCCTTGATTTTCACTTTCTCCGCTCCATGAACACATATAAGATTGTTTAATACAAGGTGTACACAATCCTCCATTTGTTGTGTCAATAATGTGCACATGTTTTGTACCCATCTCATAATTCTTTTTTGTCAATATGCTCATATGAGTCATGAGTGTGGCCATATTCTCTGCATGCGAATTATTTGGGTCAAGAGGAACTGAATGCACTATGGGTGCCGCTGCTATAGCTCTAATCATCCACCCTGAATTTTGTGCCATCCTTATCAAGCACGATTTCGCACTCGGTGATTGTCTTACTCAAAAATGCACCTCCAGTTGAAACATCCACATTTACTTTTAGATTGTCAGCTAACCTCATGTAGAATATCTGGTCAAGCATCTGATCTGGAATGCCATAGTGAGGGCACTTCACTAGCATCTCTTTAAATCTTTCTCAAGTTTCTTGCAAGGACTCAGTTGGCTGCTGCTTATAATGCAATATTGCATCAATCTGTCTTGCAGTCTTGTTAGGCGGATAGAACTTATTCAGGAACTACTTGACTAATTCCTCCCAGGTGGCTATGGAATTGATAGAGAGCGAATTTAGCCAAGTATGAGCTTCTCCGGTCATTGAGAATGGAAACAGTAACAACTTGATAGCTTACAGGGTCACATTAGGCTGCCTTTGGGTCATACAAATTGACAGAAAAATTTTCAGGTGTTGCCGAGGGTCTTCAATGTGTGACCCAGAGAACAATCCTTTATGCTGCAGAAGATGCAACATATTGTTGGTTATCTCGAAGGTCTTCGCTTGAATTGCAGGAAACACTATGGCAGTGACTGGGTTATCAGATGTGGGTTATGCCCAGTCATAGAGTGCAGCTTCAGGCATAAGAGGTTCCACTACTTGCATGTTGGGGTTTGCCGGCGGGTGCCCAACGTTTCCAATGATGTTTTGTGCGTCACCCATGTCAAATTCAAACTGGTTTGGTTAGGATTGTTGAAGTCTCTTGTTGACATGGTTCAATGCCCTGAATATTTTCTTGGGCCTGGGAGTCCTTCTAGCAGTTCTCCAGTCCTCGAAGAAGTTCTAGTCATACATTTTATTTCCACAAGAGTTCAAACGCTAGAATTTCAATAAAAAGATTGGGTATAGAAAAAAATGACTTCACTTAGAATTTTTGTACTTCTTTCAATTGTAATTGATAACACCGTTAATTCCCCGACAACGACACCAAAATTTGATAACCCCAAACTATGCCTTATAAAACGACACACACGGACGTAGCAAATATAGTCTGAGTAATTATGCCTAGAGTCAAACCACAGAGAATTAACCTATCAACTACTTTGGTCGGATTCACTAAATTCACAAAATCAATTTCCCCAAACTTTGTAATTCACAGTTGATGATATATCTAACAACTAAACTAAAAATAAATAACAGCTGAAAGTTAACTAAGCTTGCTTGTATATAACTGGAATAAGGTCTAAGGTAATGGTTTCCCCCATTATTGATTTCCTTAGTTGAATATGTTTTATAACTGAGACTTAGTTGTCTCCATCAATGATGAATGCTTCAGCTATCATAAATCTTTCTCAAGCAATTATGATAATTTACTAGACGCACTTTCTCAAGCTACGCTAGCTATATTAACATTACGGTTCACTTAGATTGCACCCGAGGTATCGTTATCTCTAATCCAACTTCTAAACCCTCAGTTATGACTCTCGTCTATACTCCGGGAGTGATGTGTTCATACAATCACCTATATATGTACTCTCTCTCAAGCAGATACATACCAAATATGAACAAATAATTGAGGACCCTTTCAATTAGCCACAATTAAAATGTAGATGAACAAATAGAGATTAATAACCAATTCAAAACTATATTAATATAACGACCAAGTCATCCCAACGGGTTTCACCAAAATCTTAGATTAAAGTATTTAACTACTGATGACAACATAAGATAAAACTACTAAATTATTCAACATGGAAGAATTGCAAGAAAAATGTAAAAGATAAAGAACTATGATATTTTGGGTGATCTCTCACACTTTTTCTTCTTCGAAAAGTAATCTAAAATTAAGCCTCTGTAACGACCCGATTCGTCGTTACAGAGTTACCGCCCCGTTTTCTCCATTTTATACTTTAATATGTTCATTTATATGTGTTTGGAGAGTTAGAAGCAAATCGGATAGAACTTAGTAAGGAATGAGGCAATAAACGTCTTTATGAGGAGGTTAGTTAGAAAAAAAAAAAAAAAAATCCGAATGTTGACCTATGAATTAGAAGGCTTGGAACGGATTTCCGATGATTCGCTAGTTTCGGGGGATAATTGGTGACTTAGGGGTGTGATCGGAAGTTATTTTGGAGGGCCGATGTAGAATTAAGTTTGGTTTGGATTGCGAATCGTCATGTATATAATAATTAAATATGAGATTTAGGAATCTATTTTATTGTAGTTATTCGGTCAAATATTAAGTTTGTGGAAGGAAAATTATTACTATACAAGATACGGTACTGAATAAGTGATTAGTGGGCTAGTTACATATTAGTACTAATTAAGAATTAGGAGTAAGTAACTTTTATTTAATATTTAAAAGGCATACATGTGGGCCAAGCCCACCCTTTTATTACACCCTCACGAGAGATTTTCTTAGCAGACATTAGGTTTACTAGACCTTATAGCTGTTAACAAGGAAATTTCAACAGCATGATAGGTTTTCTTTCAGAAATTTGCTAGCCGCGTTGAAAACGAGCAGCGTGAGTTTTAAAGCCCCAGGTAACGAGATTTCTTAGGGTCAATAACCTATACTTTGAATATATATTGTTATGATATTTTTTTATTGTGACATTAACGACCTAATAATTGATAATGCTTAGTAGTTATAATGAAAAGACAATTACTATTTGAATTATAAATTATTCAATGGATGCAATCTTTTCTAGAAGGAGTTTGGGTAATCTGGTAGTATATCTACTCCCATCCTATACAGTGGTGTATTTGTACATGGAAAATAATAGTCATCCTTAACCCATATTACATATTTAGCAATTAAAGAATATTTTTGATTGTGCAAATTTCCTTTTAGAAGAATCATGTCTCCTACTACACAATTTTGACCATTTCTTTTTCTAGGAGTCATAATGACTAGCTTAAGTTATTTGGTAATGATAATGAAATATAATATTAGATTATGAATATAGTAGTTGCTGATTTTAACGTGAGCCAACAGTTATGTTTTCAAGGTTTTGGACATTATTGGATTTATACGCCACTGTGTTGTTTCCGATTTACACTCGTATGATTATTATTTCGGGACATGAATATTAGCATACTGGATATGTACACGAAATATTAATATATATTTTTACCGTCAAAAATATGTATGGTATTTGATAGGTGAAATATTAAGATTCAATTCCGAGCTTGAAAGTTAAGGATACTGAGATTTAACTCGATTAGCACAATTAATCTTGTTAATTAATATTTTGCATAGATTGAGGCCATTGAGATTAAGTAATTGGCGTTCTAGACTTTGCAAGGTTGATGAACTTCTAGTTAGCGAGATTCGACGCGCGTGGAGGTCGGTTTGAGGAGCGAAGGCGTCGCGGGCTTGATTTCTCGCCTGTTCGAGGTGAGTAGTTAGTGTATATGGTAGCCTGAGGGTTCGAAACCCCGGCTTAGCACATTGTGACGCTAGTAGGGCGTGGCTCGCACCCCGTGGCAGGTGCGGGATTGATTGTGACCGGGGATCGAGACTTAGTCCATCCCGAATAAGTATAATATGATATATGTGGTTGAAAAACACTGTGTTGATATATTTGTGGGCCGAAAGCCATGTTTGGGGCCTTGTGCCGACCTGTAGTATCCCTAGGGGATAGTTATATATGTGATAGCTCTAATTGCTTAATTACTGATCTCAGTCCTGATTTGAAAGCATCATATTGAAATGCTAAGTCACCTGTTTTGGAAAAATTAAATAATAATTTAAGTATTTTCATAAATTATGAACTGGAAACTTGAATTAAGAAAAATGAATTGCTTTGTGACTTATCCGATTTATGTGGGCTGAGGATGGATCGGGCTGCACGCCGCAGCGGTTTATATGAGGATCGGGCTGCACGCCGCAGCGGTTGATATGAGGATCGGGCTGCACGCCGCGGCAGTATTGCGCTTGGGCTGTAGGAGCCCCTCCGGAGTCTGTACACACCCCCAGTGAGCGCCGTCGACGTTAAATGGATCGGGCTACACGCCGTAGCGGTTATGTGCATTGCATTGCATCTTTATTTGTTGAATTATTCTGTGGTAGCTGTATTGTACTGTGGATGCTAGTTCGTTGGAGATTCGGACTGTAGTGTAGCTTCATATTGTGGTATTTTGTGGATTTCCTACTTTCAGCTGCTTTTATATATTTATTACTCACTGAGTACTTAGTACTCACCCCTACTCCCTGCACCTTTTGTGTGCAGACTCAGGTACTCAGGAGCAGTAGACAGGCTTTTCCAGCGTTGTAGAGTCACACCGAGTTGCTGAGGTAGCTGCCGACGTTCGCAGAACCTAGCTTCTCCTCCTCTTTCCAGTTATTAATTATATTCCGACTTGAGTATTTCTATACATTATTCTCTATTTCTGTTGGGTTTTGTTAGAGGCTCTAGACTTGTGACTCCGGATCTATGGGAGTGTCAGTTGTTTTCGTACTTCTCAGTACTTTATTCATTATTATTATTATTGGAGTTCTTTGACTCATATATTCTTCTTGGGATGTCCTTTTGGGACTGATATTCGTTGTGATAAGTAATTGTTGGTCTGGCTGGCCTAGCTTAATTGTTGGGCGCCATCACGACCGGATTTGGGTCGTGACAAGTTGGTATCAGAGCCTAGGTTACTAGGACTCGCAAGTCATGAGCCGGTTTAGTAGGCTTTCGCGGATCGGTACGTAGACGTCCGTATCTATCCTCGGAGGGCTACAGAACTTTAGGAAAAATCTCACTTTTCTTGGATTCATATCGTGCGGGTTATGTTATCGTGAAGCTAAACTTTTCCCTATTCTATTGTCTCGCAGATGGCGAGAACACGTGCTAGCGGACGTGGAGGACGTGGCGGACGACCACCATTGGCACCCAGAGGCCGTGGTCGTGGTAGAGGTAGGGCAACAGTACCAGCACTTGCTGACCCACCAGCTGACCCGACTCAGGGTCAGATTCCAGCACCAGTGGCCTAGGTTCAGAATCAGGTCCCAGCCGCAGGCACTCCGACATCTCAGGTTCAGGCACCGACAGTGCCCATTGTGATACCGGGTCTTCAGGAGACCTTGGCCCAGATTTTATCAGTATGCACAGGCTTGGCTCAGGTCGTTGCAGCCTCTACTGCAGCGTCTTCTTCACAGGCAGGGGGAGGGAATCAGACCCCCGTGGCTCGCACACCCGAGCCGGTGATACAAGGTATTCAGGCACCGGGGGCAGCTCCAGTTCAGCCAGTTGCGCCAGTAGTACCAGCTCCTACTCATGTGGTTCCAGTTATGCCCGACGATGAGCAGCGTCGTTTGGAGAGGTTTGAGAGGCTACAGCCTCCGGCATTCAGTGGTGCTGAGGGCGAGGACGCCCGGGGTTTTCTTGACAAGTGTCAGTGCATGCTTCGCACCGCGGGTATTCTAGAGTCCAGCGGTGTTTCATTCACCACTTTTCAGTTCACAGGTGCAGCATTTCAGTGGTGGGAGGATTTCGAGAGGCGTAGGCCCGCTGGGGCAGTGCCCCTTACTTGGCAGCAGTTCTCCACGGTATTTTTGGAGAAGTACGTACCTCAGTCTCAGAGAGAGGAGCTGCGACGTCGGTTCGAGTGGTTGAAGCAGGGAGAGATGACGGTTAATCAGTACGAGATGAGATTCACACAGTTGGCCCGTCATGCCATGTGGATGGTTCCTACAGACAGAGAGAGGATTCAGAGATTTATCGATGGCCTAATTTATCCCATCCGCATATTGATGACCGGGGAGAGAGTTTCGGCAGTCACCTTTGAGGAGGTGGTTGATGCTGCCCGTCATATTGAGACAGATCGCCGCAGAGAGCGGGAGGAGAGAGAGGCTAAGAAGCCTCGTGGTACGGGCAGTTACAGTGGTGCTCCGTCTAGGGGCCAATTTCAGCATAGCAGAGGTCGTTCTTTCCGGTCTCATCAGTATGGACGTGCAGAGTCTAGTAGAGTTTCATCAGATCGTGGTCGTCAGGGCCATTAGGGGTATCAGGGTCAGCAGGGCCGTCGGCAGAGTCAGCCTGCATTGAGTGCTCTTCCATCTTAGAGCTCTGCCCCTGTTTCCTCAGCACAGGATTCATCTGCAGCGAGGGGTCCTCAGCAGCCCCTTCTTCCATCTTCGGGTCGTTGCTTTGAGTGCGGCAACTTGGGCCATATCAAGAGAGAGTGTCCTCGGTGGCTTCATAGGCGGTCTCAGCAAAGGGATCAACCCTCGTCTTCTACTCCTGTTTCTTCAGCGCCAGCACAGTCAGCTAGGACTGGTGGCCAGGTATCCAGAGGTCGCCCTAGGGGTGAGGATCGTACTGGTGGAGGTCAGGCTCGTTTTTATGCTCTTCCGGATATGAAGGATGCTAGTGCTTCAGATGCGGTTATTTCAGGTATTATCTCAGTCTGCCACAGGGATGCTTCCGTCTTATTTGATCCCGGATCCACCTATTCTTATGTCTCTACTTATTTTGCACATCATTTGGGTATGACCCGTGGTATTCTTGCTTTGCCCGTACATGTGTCTACCCCAGTGGGGGATACTGTTGTTGTGGATCAGGTATATCGATCCTGTTTTATTACTATTGGGGGTCTGGAGACCCGAGTTGACTTATTGCTATTGGGCATGGTAGATTTCAATGTAATTCTAGGCATGGATTGGCTATCTCCTTACCATGTGATTCCGGACTGTCATGCCAAGATAGTCACACTAGTTATTCCAGGTAATCCAAGGATCGAGTGGCGTGGCTTGACTGATTATGTGTCCGACATGGTGATTTCTTATATAAAGGCCCAACGAATGATTGGCAAGGGTTGTTTGTCTTATTTGGCCTTCATTAGAAATGTTGAGGCCGAGACACCCAATCTTGATTCGGTCCCCATTGTGAGGGAGTTTTCGGATGTATTTCCAGCAGACCTACCAGGCATGCCGCCTGACCGAGATATCGACTTTGGTATTGACTTGGTGCCGGGCACTCAGCTCATTTCTATTCCCCCCTATCGCATGGCACCATCAGAGTTAAAAGAATTGAAAGAACAGCTTCAGGAACTCTTAGATAAGGGTTTCATTCGTCCGAGTGTGTCACCTTGGGGTGCACCGGTGTTGTTCGTGAAGAAGAAAGATGGCACAATGAGGATGTGCATTGATTACAGGCAGCTGAACAAGGTAACAGTGAAGAATAAGTAACCATTGCCTCGTATTGAGGACCTATTTGATCAGCTCCAGGGAGCTAGTGTATTTTCTAAGATTGATCTTCGATCGGGCTATCATCAGTTGAAGATCAGGGACTCAGACATTATGAAGACAGCGTTCGGGACGCGATATGGGCACTACGAGTTCCTGGTGATGTCTTTCGGGTTGACTAATGCCCCAGAGCTGCATTCATGCACTTGATGAATAGTGTATTTCGGCCGTACCTTGATTCTTTTGTGATTGTGTTTATTGATGATATTCTGGTGTATTCACGCAGTCAGGAGGAGCATGCACAACACTTGAGGGTGGTATTGCAGAGGTTGAGAGAAGAGAAGCTTTATGCAAAATTCACTAAGTGTGAGTTCTTGCTTGATACTGTGACTTTTCTGGGACATGTAGTGTCCAGTGATGGTATTCGGGTTGATCCACAGAAGGTCGAGGCAGTGCAAAATTGGCCCAGACCTTTCTCAGCTACCGAGATTCGGAGTTTTCTCGGCTTGGCAGGCTATTATCGCCGGTTTGTGCAGGGTTTCTCATCTATTGCTTCACCGTTGACTAAGTTGACACAGAAGAATGCTCCATTTGTGTGATCTGCTGAATGTGAGGAGAGCTTCCAGAAGCTCAAGGAGGCTTTGACAACAGCTCCGGTACTTGTGTTGTCGTCTGCCTCAGGGTCATATACGGTGTATTGTGATGCTTCTAGAGTTGGGCTTGGTTGTGTGTTGATGCAGGAGGGTAGAGTTATTGCATATGCTTCTCGTCAGCTAAAGCCCTACGAGAAGAACTATCCTGTTCATGATTTGGAGTTAGCTGCTATTGTTCATGCCTTAAAAATTTGGAGGCATTACCTGTATGGTGTATCTTGTGATGTATATACAGACCACCGCAGCCTTCAACATTTGTTTAAGCAGAAAGATCTAAATTTGCGGCAGCGGAGATGGCTTGAATTGCTTAAAGACTATGATATTACTATCTTGTACCATCCTGGGAAAGCCAATGTAGTGGCTGATGCATTGAGCCGGAAGGCTATTAGTATGGGCAGCTTGGCGTATATCCCAGTTGGGGAGAGACCCCTTGCAGTTGATGTTCAGGCGTTAGCTAATCAGATGGTGAGGCTGGATATTTCTGAGCCCAGGTCGGGTGATGGCTTGTATAGTATCTCGTTCTTCTTTATATGATCGTATCCGAGAGCGCCGGTATGATGATCCACACTTACTTGTCCTTAAGGACAGAGTTCAGCATGATGATGCCAGAGATGTCACTATTGATAGTGATGGTGTATTGCGGATGCAAGGCCGGATATGCGTGCCCAATGTTGATGGCCTTCGTGAGTTGATATTGGAGGAGGCCCACGGTTCGAGGTATTCTATTCATCCAGGAGCCGCGAAGATGTATCAGGATTTGAAGCAACATTACTGGTGGAGAAAGATGAAGAAAGATATTGTGAGCCATGTGGCACGGTGTCTAAACTGTCAGCAGGTCAAGTATGAGCATCAGAGACCTGGTGGTGTATTCCAGCGTATTGATATTCCTGAGTGGAAGTGGGAAAGGATTACTATGGACTTTGTTAGTGGACTCCCTCGGACATCGAGGAAGTTTGATTCAGTTTGGGTGATTGTGGATAGGCTGACCAAGTCAACTCATTTCATTCCTGTGTGTACTATATACTCCTCGAAGCGGTTGGCAGAGATATTCGTCCGTGAGATTGTGAGATTGCATGGAGTTCCAGTTTCTATCATATCAGATAGAGGTACTCAATTTACTTCACAGTTCTGGAGGACATTTCAACGAGAATTGGGTTCACGGGTAGAGCTGAGCACATCATTTCACCCACAGAAGGATGGGCAGTCTGAGCGTACTATTCAGATATTGGAGGACATGTTGCGTACTTGTGTCATTGATTTCGGTGGTTCATGGGCTGATTACTTGCCACTTGCGGAGTTTGCTTATAATAATAGCTATCAGTCCAGTATTCAGATGGCACCGTATGAAGCTTTATATGGGAGGCGGTGTAGGTCTCCAGTCGGTTGGTTTGAGCCCGGTGAGGCTAGGTTGTTGGGGACAGAGTTAGTCCAGGATGCCTTAGACAAGGTAAAGGTAATTCAGGAGAGACTTCGCACAGCTCAGTCGCGTCAGAAGAGTTATGCGGACCGGAAGGTCCGAGATGTGTCTTATTCAGTAGGTGAGAAGGTGTTGCTGAAGGTTTCGCCTATGAAGGGCGTTATGAGGTTTGGGAAGAAAGGAAAGTTGAGCCCAAGGTTTATTGGACCTTTTGAGGTGCTTAGGAAAGTTGGGGAGGTGGCCTACATGCTTGCCTTGCCACCCAGTTTGTCGGGAGTTCACCCGGTGTTCCATGTATCCATGCTCCGGAAGTATGTCGGAGACCCGTCTCATGTGTTAGACTTCAGCACGATACAGTTAGATGAGGACTTGACCTATGATGTGGAGCCGGTAGCCATTTTGGGTCGACAGGTTCGTAAGCTGAGATCTAAGGACATAGCTTCAGTGAAAGTGCAGTGGAGAGGTCGTCCCGTAGAGGAAGCAACTTGGGAGACCGAGCAGGAGATGCGGAGCATATATCCTCACTTATTTGAGACTTCAGGTATGTTTCTTAACCCGCTCGCGGACGAGCGTTTATTTAAATTGGGGAGAATGTAACGACCCGATTCGTCGTTACAGAGTTACCGCCCCGTTTTCTCCATTTTATACTTTAATATGTTCATTTATATGTGTTTGGAGAGTTAGAAGCAAATCGGATAGAACTTAGTAAGGAATGAGGCAATAAACGTCTTTATGAGGAGGTTAGTTAGAAAAAAAAAAAAAAAAATCCGAATGTTGACCTATGAATTAGAAGGCTTGGAACGGATTTCCGATGATTCGCTAGTTTCGGGGGATAATTGGTGACTTAGGGGTGTGATCGGAAGTTATTTTGGAGGGCCGATGTAGAATTAAGTTTGGTTTGGATTGCGAATCGTCATGTATATAATAATTAAATATGAGATTTAGGAATCTATTTTATTGTAGTTATTCGGTCAAATATTAAGTTTGTGGAAGGAAAATTATTACTATACAAGATACGGTACTGAATAAGTGATTAGTGGGCTAGTTACATATTAGTACTAATTAAGAATTAGGAGTAAGTAACTTTTATTTAATATTTAAAAGGCATACATGTGGGCCAAGCCCACCCTTTTATTACACCCTCACGAGAGATTTTCTTAGCAGACATTAGGTTTACTAGACCTTATAGCTGTTAACAAGGAAATTTCAACAGCATGATAGGTTTTCTTTCAGAAATTTGCTAGCCGCGTTGAAAACGAGCAGCGTGAGTTTTAAAGCCCCAGGTAACGAGATTTCTTAGGGTCAATAACCTATACTTTGAATATATATTGTTATGATATTTTTTTATTGTGACATTAACGACCTAATAATTGATAATGCTTAGTAGTTATAATGAAAAGACAATTACTATTTGAATTATAAATTATTCAATGGATGCAATCTTTTCTAGAAGGAGTTTGGGTAATCTGGTAGTATATCTACTCCCATCCTATACAGTGGTGTATTTGTACATGGAAAATAATAGTCATCCTTAACCCATATTACATATTTAGCAATTAAAGAATATTTTTGATTGTGCAAATTTCCTTTTAGAAGAATCATGTCTCCTACTACACAATTTTGACCATTTCTTTTTCTAGGAGTCATAATGACTAGCTTAAGTTATTTGGTAATGATAATGAAATATAATATTAGATTATGAATATAGTAGTTGCTGATTTTAACGTGAGCCAACAGTTATGTTTTCAAGGTTTTGGACATTATTGGATTTATACGCCACTGTGTTGTTTCCGATTTACACTGTATGATTATTATTTCGGGACATGAATATTAGCATACTAGATATGTACACGAAATATTAATATATATTTTTACCGTCAAAAATATGTATGGTATTTGATAGGTGAAATATTAAGATTCAATTCCGAGCTTGAAAGTTAAGGATACTGAGATTTAACTCGATTAGCACAATTAATCTTGTTAATTAATATTTTGCATAGATTGAGGCCATTGAGATTAAGTGATTGGCGTTCTAGACTTTGCAAGGTTGATGAACTTCTAGTTAGCGAGATTCGACGCGCGTGGAGGTCGGTTTGAGGAGCGAAGGCGTCGCGGGCTTGATTTCTCGCCTGTTCGAGGTGAGTAGTTAGTGTATATGGTAGCCTGAGGGTTCGAAACCCCGGCTTAGCACATTGTGACGCTAGTAGGGCGTGGCTCGCACCCCGTGGCAGGTGCGGGATTGATTGTGACCGGGGATCGAGACTTAGTCCATCCCGAATAAGTATAATATGATATATGTGGTTGAAAAACACTGTGTTGATATATTTGTGGGCCGAAAGCCATGTTTGGGGCCTTGTGCCGACCTGTAGTATCCCTAGGGGATAGTTATATATGTGATAGCTCTAATTGCTTAATTACTGATCTCAGTCCTGATTTGAAAGCATCATATTGAAATGCTAAGTCACCTGTTTTGGAAAAATTAAATAATAATTTAAGTATTTTCATAAATTATGAACTGGAAACTTGAATTAAGAAAAATGAATTGCTTTGTGACTTATCCGATTTATGTGGGCTGAGGATGGATCGGGCTGCACGCCGCAGTGGTTGATATGAGGATCGGGCTGCACGCCGCAGCAGTATTGCGCTTGGGCTGTAGGAGCCCCTCCGGAGTCTGTACACACCCCCGGTGAGCGCCGTCGACGTTAAATGGATCGGGCTACACGCCGTAGCGGTTATGTGCATTGCATTGCATCTTTATTTGTTGAATTATTCCGTGGTAGCTGTATTGTGTTGTTGTTGCTAGTTCGTTGGAGATTCGGACTGTAGTGTAGCTTGCTTTGTGGTATTCTTTGGATTTCCTGCTTTCAGCTATTATTTTTACTCACTGAGTACTTAGTACTCACCCCTACTCCTCGCACCTTTGTGTGCAGATTCAGGTACACAGGAGGATTAGACAAACACTCCAGCCTATATCAGAGTTTATTCAAGTTGCTGAGGTAGCTGCCGACGTTCGCAGAACCTAGCTTCTCCTCCTCTTTCCAGTTATTAATTTTATTCCGACTTGAGCGTTTCTATACATTATTCTCTATTTCTGTTAGATTTTGTTAGAGGCTCTAGACTTGTGACTCCGGATCTATGGGAGTGTCAGTTGTTTTCGTACTTCTCAGTACTTTATTCATTATTATTATTATTGGAGTTCTTTGACTCATATATTCTTCTTGGGATGTCCTTTTGGGACTGATATTCGTTGTGATAAGTAATTGTTGGTCCTGGCTGGCCTAGCTTAATGGTTGGGCGCCATCACGACCGGATTTGGGTCGTGACAGCCTCCTCTATCTTGGGCGAGTTTCTACCTCTTATAAGGGTTTTACAACAAGTTTCCCCGAATTGACACTTCCCCCCTTGAATTTCTGGGTTCTTAACAGTCCTCCACGGCCATGGCGTCGACCGCAGTGACGACCGCAGGAGGTTCTGCCTCAGACCGCGGTGCGAATCGCGGTGACGACCACAACGAGCACTTCTTGGGGTTTTATTTATGCATTCCTTCTCTTTTGCTCTTTTGTGTTTGGGTACTTCTTGAGTGAGTGTTTTCTTCATATTATTGCCTTCAAACACTTCATATTGCTTCCTCACATCTTATATTCCATGCGAACCCAAATAACGCCAATTAAAGCATTTTATTAGCAATTTACATTATAAAACAGCAACAAAGCATGGGCAATTACGGTGTAAATAACAACTACATAGCCTATTATCAATAGGATACTTGAAAAGATGCTTGTTAATTGATTCTATTGATGAACCATTGTAGGGATAATCCTGCATCCACATAGGCTCTTTGACAATCCTAGCTAATTTCCTAAGCTGGCTATGTGTAGGATTGAGTGTACCTTGTTCTGAAAGGATTAGTTGATGCGCCTGTGTGTCCCCAAAGAACAGGGAAGGCAGTGAGGGAGGTTGTGTATCAACAACATGATCATCTGCAACAGGTGATGCTACTGGAGAAGATTTTTCACCATCTGGTGATCTTGCTGGTTCAGGGACATCTACACTGTGAGGTGGCTCTACATCAACAATGGATAGTGAATCTAGCACACCATTAGAAAGAGTTGTAACTTTCCTTCCTTAAGTAACTGGAATGGGAAGATATGTTCCATAAACTTGACATCCTTGCTGACAAAGAAAGAGTTAGTTAAAATGTTATACAACCTGTAACCCTTCTGGATGATGAGTATCCCATCAACATAACTCTAATTGACTAGGATGCAAACTTATCTCCTTCTCTTACAATCTTAGCAAATCATAAACAACCTATGGTTCTCATATGTTTTAGTGATGGTTCTCTCCCATACAACACCTCAAAGTATGACTTTTCTAATAACACTGATAGAGGAAATATGTTTATCACATAAATAGATGCATGTATACATTTCCCCCAAAACTTGAGAGGAAAATATCCTTGCAATATGGTTGCTCTAGCCACTTCTAATATGTGACTTTTCTTTCTTTCCACCACCCCATTTTGCTGTGGGGTATGGACACAAGAACTTTGGTGGATCATTCCATAAGACTGAAACAAACTATTACATTCAGAGTTGAAAAATTCAGATTCATTATATTTTCATAGTCACATCAAATTGAGTCTTTATTATGGCTAGAAACTATCTCAAACATACAACCACATCACTCTTGAGCCTCAACAAGTAAATCCATATCATTCTACTACAATCATCTACTATAGCAAGAAAAAATCTATGTCCACTATGAGTTTGAACTCTATATAGACCTCATATATCTACATGTATCAACTGAAAATGTTTACTTGATCTGTTTTCACTCTTAGGGAAAGATAATCTTCCTTGTCTAGCCAACGGGCAAATTGTGCATTCCTTTATTCTATCACTACTAGCTTTAAACATCATGTTTGGAATGTATTTCACCACTCTATCTAGAGCATGCCCAAGTCTTCCATGCCATACTTTCAAATCCTCCTCTTGCATAGAATGATCCTGAAGGTGTACGGCTGCAACCCTAGCTTCAAGTTTCTGATGCTGCAACTTGTATAGACCCTCTAGCTCCTTACCAATTCCCTTCACATTTCCACTGAAGGTCCTGCATTATCCAAAAATCAGGATAAAAAGATATGAATCATTTTAAGTCCCTTGTAAGTTTGGACAGAGACAGTAAGTTATATTTAAAGTTTGAAATATACCGAACATTCTTAACAACACTACTTTCACCAATTCTACTCTCTCCGGTGCATTCAATATCAAGTGAGGTCCCATCAGGCAGGCATACCTTTGATGCATTACCTAAACTACCCGTGTTTATCTTGTCAAGCAATTCTCTGGTGTGAACCATATGATTGGTTGCACCACAGTCTACTAAACAATATTTATTTTAAACTGTTTCATTTGTGACATAAGTCTTTGTTGTACCTGCAAATCCTTTTGTGTTTTCACCATTGTCCTTATTGATCAACATTAAGATTTGTTCATACTGCTCCTAAGTGAACATGATTGGCATTCCATGTGCTAAATTGGCAGTAAGTGTGTTCATCATCTGTTTCCTTTCTTGTGATACTACATTGGCCATCTACTTTGTCACTGACGGTTGTCTCTCTTGTGTGGTAGCATTAACCATATTTCTTTGAGGAAAACCTGTTGCTTTCTTCTTCATTTTGAAGTCTGATGTGTATCCATGTATTTTGAAGCAGATGTCCCTTGTGTGTCATTTATAGTTGCATATCCTTTATAGTTGCAGTAGTCACAGACAGATTTCCTTTCCTAGGTTTGTAGTTATTTCCTGAGCTCACTCATTTGTTGATGAACAATGTTGTTCCATCTGCTATGTTCACAGCCTGGGATAACATCCCTAAAGCTCTTTGGCTTTCTTCTGAGGCTATCAGAGAATAAGTTTTGTTGACTGTAGGTATCGGAGTTATCATCAAAATTTGGCTTCTAGGTTGGCCATATGTCTCATTCAACCCTATTAGGAACTGCAACAACCTCTGGTATTCAAAATGTTAGAAATAGTTCTTAGATTCTAAGCAATCACACCCAGGGCAAGGCATCAAGGCATCATATTTCTCCAAAAGGTCTATCAAGTTAGAGGTATATGCAGACACTGAGGAAATCCTCTACGACAAAGTAGCTATTTTTTGTGCGAAAATAAGATGCGAGATCCATCGACTTTATCATATTTATCCTTCAAATCTGTCCAGAACTTATGAGCACTAGACTTATACACAATTCCACTGTGCAATTTTTTGCTCACAATATTCATAATCCATGAAAAAACTATCGCATTACATTTCTTCCAAAGTAATCGATCCAATTTATCCTTAGTACACCGGCTATCAACAAAACCTAGCTTACTCTTGCCAATCATACTTGTTTTCATAAATCTACTCCACAATGCATAATTTTCAGTCCCAGTCAGTTGAATAGAAATAAGGAGCTACCTGGATACAATAGATGGTGATGATCTATGGTCGTTTCTATATATGCTCGCTCCAGTTGAAGTTTCTTCTCCAATTGACATAACTGACATACTTAACGAATTACAGACTCGCTAATTGCAACTCGAAAAACAAATCCTAGGTTAATGGATCGAGAAAAGCTCGAACAATCAGCAACAAAATAGCTTCGCGAAAAATAGAGGATAACAATCACAATGAGTATGTATCTAACTCCCGTGCTCTGATACCATGATGAAGATCTGAGATTAGCTAGATTGAAATGAGAGAAGAAAAATGAAGAAGGTTCTAGAACAGAGGCTCCATAGGAGAGGAAATTGAGCTGAAATTAGTTTCTCAATTCATATTGAATGCAATGACATGTGGCTAGTATATATACACTACAACTACTAGCTAAGCTAACAAATTCTATTGCTTTTGTTAATTCTCTAACACCCAATCCCATAATTAATTATAACTAACTTCCTAACTAATCCTACTGACTCACGTGCCAGTCACGTGCTACTCCTCTCTTCAATAATATAAGTGTGAATTCGATTACTATTTTCATCCATTCTTATCCATTTCTTGCCAACATCTCCATTGTGTAATTAGAAAAAAAAAAGACGCAATGGTGATGTATCTAGGACACTTCTTCTCCTAATAAGCTTTTTGCATATTCTTAAAGCATTAAGAGTATACTACTACATTAATTTTTCATTACACTTTATATGTGTACTATTACCACTTGGAGTCTCAGATAGTATTTAGTATTTGATTATAGTTTTTCTAAACATTCTAAAAATAATGTTATGTAACTGTACTAGTTATATCATTTTTATTTCAAATAGTCAAAAACATATTCCTTTTAGAACAAGGGGGCAAAGCTCAATAGGTTACTGCTTTACCATCAAAGGTGGTAAGGATCAAGTTTATGAATACTGTATCTTAGAATTATGACTTCAGGTACCAATAATTATATTTTAAATTTAATATGTATACATATTTAATGTGTTGCAAAAGTTACTCAATTCGATTTAGTTCGTATCTAAACTTCTGCATCTACTCTACTTACTATTAAAGGTTATGATTAAATAGTAAATAATCATATGTCTTTAACCAAATATTTCAAATTCGAGCCTTGCAATTGGGGTCTCTTTGTAAAGAGCACATGTATAGGGCCAAATATGGCTTGACCATATGTGGCCGAACGCAACCCTCCCCACGCTCACAACAGATAAGGACACGACCACTCTCATGCGTCCCCTACAACATAGGTGCAGTTTAGGAGTAAGAACACAAACAATGTCGTTCATATTTGGACGTCCCCTCTAAAAGGGCGTCAACTACCCCTTGACGGATTATGATTTTAGTACAGAGGCCTCACCTCTATATAAAGGGAGGATTCTCTGTTGTAAAGGACCATGTGTTGTGATCTAATAATATAATTTCTCTCATTCTCTCTCTATTTTTCTCTCTCAACTGTAATAAGCGATTAATCTTAAAAGTTCTCCAGTCTTGCAAGTATCTTTATATTATAACTACACTGATCTCATATTTAGGTTCATTATATTTGATTACGATTTACCCGTTTCACATCTTTTGATTATTTTTAGATTATAAAGTCACAAATAACTTTTGAGCGAAATAATTTGGCGCTGTCTGTGGGGATTTCGAGAATCAAAATCATAGTATTCACCTAAAGATCAGCCAACCATCTCCTCTATATTGCGCGAAAACCAAAAATAGCCGAAAATAACGCCATATCCAAAGCAATAATGGGGGTCACAACCAATCTTCTTGGCTCTCTCAATGAGGTCAGCGACGACGCTGTCACCAACACAACCCCTGGCACCGCACCAAAAGGAGAGACCTCACTTTCCCCCTCCGAAGATCCAACGACCTTGCATGACAAAGGAGCTTCCACATCCGCTGGCAAAGAGGCACCCTCGGTGGTCAAAAAATTGCTGGAAGAGTGGCTAACAAGCACCCTGAGTGGCTTAGTCAAAAAACCACCCCAAGGTAACATGAAAGAAATACCAACGACGAGTATCACCACTGCCATAGGTGAACAAGAAGAGACGCAATTAAAAGACCAACTTGTTGAAACACAGACCCATGATGACACGCTGACCGCCATCCTGAGGAAGATGGAAGAAATGGAAAGCGAAAACAAGGCTCTCCGCGAACAGTCAAAGGAGCACAAGGAGAGGTTGACAAAATCCCCGGAGCCCCTAAGTTGTTACCAAAACACGACATGGGGAGGTTCGTAGAGTAGCCATACTCTAAAGAAGCTGCTCCCTACTCCATCTCGAAAACCTTCAAGATGCCCCCTTACTTAGGGGTATACAATGGGATCACTCATCCCGAGGATCATCTGATTCATTATGATACTACCGTAAAAGGTAACGACCTATCAAAAGAGCAGGTACCATCAGTGCTGCTAAAAAAGTTCGGCGAGAGGTTAACCGGAGGGGCCTTGACATGATACTCCCAACTGCCTGCCAAGGCAATATCAACATTCAAAGAAATGGCGGATAAGTTCGTCACTGCCCATGCGGGTGCAAAGAAGGCAGAGGCAAGGGTCAATGACATCTTCGCCGTCAGACAACCCACAGGTGAAGGGCTCAGGGACTTCCTCGCCAGATTCAACAGGGTAAGAATGAGCCTGCCAAATGTATTAGAAGGGATGACAGTCGCTGCCTTCCAGAATGAACTAAGCAGGGACGGTTCCAGAGCAACTAAGAAGCTACTGAACCGCCTCATGAAGTATCCCCCTACGACATGGGAGGAAATCTACAACACTTATGTGCTGAAGTACGAGCGAACGAAGACGATCTCAATAGGCCAACCTAATGGCTAACATCTATACAACTGGAAACAAGGAAAGACCGACGCCACACGGGACGTCGGGAACATTCCCTACGTTCCAACAAAGAACGACATCAGCCATACACTAGATACTCCCATCCGCCACCCCGACACATGGACGCATTACAACGGCACATCGCCTTGCTCCGAAATGAAAGAGGTACACCCTCTATTATCATCACATAATTTTTGTGTGTCTCCTTCAGAAATAGTGTACGCATTGGACAAGCTTGGAACCAAGGTGCAATGGGATCAGAAGATGAAGTCAGATCTCGCCACAAGGAAATCAAATGTCCTGTGCGAGTTCCATCAGGACCGGGGGCACAGGACCGAAGATTGCATAGGCCTGCGATAAGAGGTCGTCAGAATGCTAAACCAAGGATACCTGAAAGAACTACTCAGTGACAAAGGAAAGATCAACTTCGCACGCGGACGAGAGCAATCCCGCGGACCGCCAAAGTTGCCTTCCTCGATGCAGACAGTAAACATGATCGTTGGCAACGGTAACGACTCGACAATCAACCATGTCAAATTTGCCAACACTCATAGGCTAAAGTGGACCATCTCGCACGAACGGTATGATGACTTCGAAGGAAGTATCACCTTCGATAAGTCTAATGTCGACGGTTTGTGTTTTCCTCATTACGATACTTTAGTCATTACTTTACGTATTATTGATACCAATGTCAAGAGAGTCATGATCGATGACGGAAGCGATGCTTGTATCATCCACCCGATAGTCCTTACACAGATGGGACTCCAGGATAGGGTAATACCCCACTACATAATGCTAACCGGTTTTAACCATGTAGTGGAATGTACATCCGGAGAGGTAACCTTACCCTTCCTCGCGAAAGGGGTCACGTTGGAAACAACTTTTCACGTAATGGACCATGAGACAACATACAACGTCATCATAAGGCGCACATGGATACATGCCATGCGAGCGGTCCCTTCGAGCTTGTACCAGGTGGTCAAATTTCCTACCCCATGGGGAATATTCAGCATCAAGAGGGAACCATGCACCGCATAAGAGTGCTACAAAATAACCCAAGATTGCGCTCACACCCGACATCTAAGGGGAGAGAGTGTGGAGGCATAGCAATTAGCCGTTTTGGGGACTAATACCGACCCGACGACAAACACCATCAAAGATACTGACATCGTGGAAGCTTGCAAAGCGATGATCTCGATCTCGATCCAATCCAACTGGATAGCAACAATCCCGCAAAGAAAGCCTACATCGGACATGGCCTCGCCAATCCAAGTAAGTACCATGAATTCTTAACTAAACATGCAAACCTATTTGCCTTTTCCCATGCATATATGCCGGGGATTTCGCCAGATATCGCCACCCATAAGTTAAATGTCGACCCGCTGCATCCGCCGATACGGTAAATGAGAAGAAAGTTCAATGTCGCAATCAATAAGGCAGTCCGCAAGGAAGTAGACAAACTACTCGCCAACGGCTCTACCAGGGAGTCAAAATATCCTCAATGGGTCGCCAATGTCGTCATGGTCAAAAAGAAAAATAGGAAGTGGAGAATGTGCGTGGATTTCACCGACCTGAATAAAACATGCCCTAAGTACTCCTTCCCCCTTCCCCACATCGACCAGTTGATCGATGCCACCACTGGAAATGAACTGCTGAGTTTTTTAGACGCATATTCCGATTACAATCAGATCCTAATGGCCGAGGAAGATCAGGAGAAGACAACCTTCATCATCCACCAAGGAACCTGCTGCTACAAAGTGATGCCCTTTGGGCTAAAAAACGCAGGGGCCACATATCAAAGACTGGTCACCAAGATGTTCAAAGAATAACTCGGCAAGACCATGGAAGTCTACATCGATGACATGCTGGTAAAATCTGAAAAAAAGGATCACATCGACCACTTAAAAGAGGCCTTCGAAATACTAAAAAAGTACGACATGAAACTGCATCCCGAGAAATGTGATTTTGGCGTAGCGTCAGGGACGTTCCTAGGGTTCCATGTATCCCAATGAGACATCAAAGTCAACCCCGACCAAATTAAGGCAATTTCCACAATACCCAAAGTGCTAAACAACAAAAAGTAGGTGCAAAAATTGACGGGCCGGATAGCCTCCCTTTCCAGATTCATCTCACGATCCTCTAACAGATGCCACAAATTCTTCAACGTGCTAAGAAAGGACAACAAATTTCAGTGGAACGAGGAATGCGTCAAAGCCTTACGAGAACTAAAAACATATCTGTCGTCACCACCACTGCTAGTCAAAGCGGATCTGGTCAAGCCCCTACTGATATATCTGGCCGTATTAGAAGTCGCCATCAGCGCAGTATTAGTTCGTGAAACAAAAGGTACGCAATCCCCCATCCATTATATTAGCAAAACCCCGGTGGACGCCGAAACACGGTAAACACACCTCGAAAAATTAGTTCTGCCACTGGTCACAACTTCAAGAAAGCTCAGACCCTATTTCCAATACCACCCCATTAAAGTGGTGACCATGTTCCCCTTAAGAAGCATACTACATAAGCCCGAGTTATCAGGCCGACTCGCCAGATGGGCCCTAGAGCTCAGCGAACATGATATCTCGTATATCCCAAGAACCGCCATCAAGTCACAAGTCCTCGCCGACTTTGTGGTCGACTTTAGCACAAAAATACTACCAAAGGAAGAAAGGGCTCTACGCTCCATCTCAAATACCGACCTATGGCCTCTCTACACGGATGGAACCGCTAATGCCTTGGGATCGGGACTGGGACTCGTCCTCGAATTCCCCACGGGCAAAATCATTCGCTAGTCCATATGATGCCCTGTGATGACTAATAACGAGGCAGAATACGAATCCGTTATTGCAGGTATAAAACTGGCCATCAAATATGGGGCCCGCCGACTCGTCCTCCACTGCGACTCTCAGCTCGTGGTAAATCAAGTCACTGGGACTTACCAAACCAAGGAACAAATATTGCAAAAGTACCAGGCAGTTATCCATAGATTGATGGCCCAACTCGATGAGTGCCACTTTGAGCAGGTCCCTAGAGCACAGAATGCCGAAACAGACGGCCTGGCAAAACTAGCTGCAGCCACCACGAGCTTCGACAAAGAAAGCGTCGTCACTCTCCTCCACTCGGAAATCGATCATGCGGAGGTACTCTCGTTAAACTTAACCTGGGACTGGCGCAACTAGTTTTTATCCTACTTGCAGGAAAGAACTCTCCCACCTGATAAAAAAGAGGCAGAGAAGCTCCGTGTGCATGCCGCCAAATATTGAATGATAAACCACGAGCTCTACAAAAGGACCTTTGGAGGACCACTGGCCAAATGCCTAGGACCTAATCAAACTACTCCAGTACTAGAAGAAGTGCATGAAGGCAATTGCGGCGCCCATACTGGCAACTGCGCACTCGTGCACTGTCTAATACGAGCCGGCTATTACTGTCCTACCATGAAGAAAGATGCCGCAGAGTATGTCCGCCAATGCGAAAGATGCCAAAATTTTGCCCCCATGATACACCAACCGGGAGAACCTCTCCACTCAGTAACCTCCCCTTGGCCCATTCATCAAGTGGGCAATGGACATAGCCGGCCTGTTACCCACCGGACGAGGAAAGGTACGATTTCTATTAGTTTTAACTAACTATTTCTCCAAGTGGGTGGAAGCAGGTGCATATGACCAAATATGCGAACATGAGATCATCGCCTTCATATGGAAGAACATCATCTACCACATCGGCATCCCCAAGGAAATTACCTGCGACAACGGGTGACAGTTCATCGGTCAGAAAATGACCGAATTCTTCGACAAATGGCATATCAAACGAATACTCTCCACACCATATCATCCTGCCGCCAGTGGTCAAGCAGAGTCATCCAACAAGATAATACTACATATACTGAAAAAGAAGCTTGAAGACGCCAAAGGGCTATGGCCAAAACTGCTACCAGAAGTAGTATGGGTGCACATGTCCACCCCTAAATCTTCCACGGGAGAAACTCCATACTCACTGGTTTACGGGACCGATGCTATCATACTGGTTGAAGTAGGTGAACCAAGCTTGAGGTATTCATACACAAGCGAAGCGAAAATCGACTCGAACCGACTTCAAGACCTCGATAAAGCCGAGGAAAGGAGAGAAATGGTCTACATCAGGATGGCAGCCTAGAAACAGCAAATCGAAAGATACTACAACAAGAAGGCCAAAATCCGACCGCTCAAAGTAGGTGACTACGCCCTCAAAGCCAAAACCTTGGCATCTAGGGACCCAAGCGAAGGAAAACTGGGTACCAATTGGGATGGACCATACAAGATTACTGCGACAGCAGATAAAGGGTCATTTCAACCGGAGACAATGGAAGGGAAGACACTCCAAAACAATTGGAACATCTCTCACCTCAAGTATTTCCATTTCTGAAGAGTACCCCCCGAGTCTTACTCTTTTTCCCTTACCCGATTCTTTTCCCAATTGGGTTTTCTCGGAAAGCTTTTTAATGAGGCAACGAAGAAGATGCTCAAAAATGCTCTCGAGGCAAGTTTGACACACCAGTTACTCTGCAAGTCAGCACAACAGGCTTGCTAAAGGGACTGGACCAACGACCATCTCTAATGTATGAAAGGCTACGGCCGTCTCCAATGTATGAAAGGCTACGACCATCTCCAATGTATGAAAGGCTACGGCCATCTCCAATGTATGAAAGGCTACAACCATCTCCAATGTATGAAAGGCTATGGCCATATCCATTGTATGAAAGGCTACGACCATCTCCAATGTATCAAAGGATACGACCATCTCCAATGTATGAAAGGCTACGGCCTTCTCCAACGTATGAAAGGTTACGACCATCTCAAAACAAACAAATGGCTAAGGCCATTGTCGTAGTAAGTCGACTCAATTTGATTATGATAAATCGACATAACACGGTCAAGATCACTAAATGGTTGCGACCATCTCAAAACAAGCAAAAGGCAAGCCATTGTCATAGTAAGTCGACTCAACTCTATTACGGTAAATCAACTCGACACGGACAAGATCACTAAATGGTTACGACCATTTCAAAACAAGCAAATGGCTAAATCCATTGTCGTAATAAGTCGACCCAACTCATTATGACAAATCAACTTGACAACGATCGATACTACGCATACTACTACGACAAGCACACAAGACAAAAGTAGCAAAAAATATATATGTATATCAAAAGAATAACTTTCATTTACTCCAAAAAGAAAAGTATACATCTACAAAATTGCAACAACAAAATAAATACACATCCTAGTCGTTGCCACTGCTCTACTCGCCATTGCTAGCTGGCCCTTGCCTTGTCCACCACCGCCTTCGGCCCGAAATGCTACAGAGATCCAGGACCCAATAGACAAATGGTTCACATCTTCAAAGGTATAGCCCGCCGGGTCCGGAGAATCAGAGCTATACCCACAAGCTTCCCGGGCAACCCGAACCAAACGACGTTGGTCCCCAACCTCTGCCTCAGTGGCCCGACCAACGGCATATAAGTTTTCAAATACTGCCAGCTTAGCTTCGGCGTACACCCATATATCGTGTGCCTCGCTAGACAGTCATTGGCCAACTCGGTCGTTGCTGCTTGCCTAAGAGTGTCAACCTCAGCCGCCCAGGCATTGAGCTCGACAGTTAGGGCATCGACTTTGGCACGCAATTTAGTGGCCTCCACCATTGCCCCACGACTAACCTCCAACTCATCCTTCTTCGATCGAAGAAGGTTCTCCAGCTCCGTGTTCTGAGCCAGGGCGGTTATTAAATTTTCATCTACTTGCTCCAACTGAGTCACACGCTCCAGCAACTGAGCTTCCGACTGCTCTAGGCCCGCACAAAAAACTTGAAACTACGGGTCCTGGGCATATATGTCCGCCAACGTTTGGTGCTTGGCGCGACACTCTTTATGCTTTTTCACTACCTTCCTAAGGGTGGCGGTCTTCTTCTGAGCACGCCGGCCCCTCTCTACTTCCAAAATGAGGGTCTAAAAAAAACACAACAACACAAGTCAGCATACACCTAAGTTTCGTTTTGAGAAACGAAAAGAGCAAAGCATACCTGCAATGCTGCACCGGCGACTCTTTGGGATAAGTCCCTATTGCTGACGTCCTTTAAAGTTTCGCTCTCAGCATCCAGGCAAAGTAAAGTCATGTCTGCTGCGGCCTACTCACTCTCTAGCAACAGTTTATATCCGATCAGGATCACGATCCGACGGTTAGGCCAACCGCCGCCATCTCCACTTGAGCGTGATCCCCATGCGGCACATCCATAGTTGCGTGGGCTTGCTCAGGACCTGTCCTCCCTTCATTAGCAACCGCCTCGGCACCATCTGGCGTGTCGTCTCCTCTGATGCTTGTGGGGGTGATAGAAGGTACAACCCCCTTCTGAGCGGCCAACCTCTTTGAGCGAATGGCATCACCCATTAAGATTGGTCTCGACTCTGGACGGCGTACATGCACCCTTCTATGCTTTATGGCAATTCCCTTGCCAAGAAGTAATCGACGCCTCTTCCGCTCCGGCGGCTCTTCGCCTTCGGAAGCCTCATCTTCGGGACCATGATATGGAGGCGAAGGAGTCATTCACTCGTGGATTTGACCACCGGCACGACCTCAGGCTGAGCAGCCTTAGGAATGTCCTCGGTAGAGGGTTCTTGGGCCGTATACTCGCCCTTAGGCTGAGCAACCTCAGGTATGTCCTCACCTGAAGGTTCCCAAGGCACATACTCATCCTCAGAATCAGTCCTCGCCACCGAGGGGGCTGCGATATTTCGCCTTCCTTTCGTTCGAGGGATGCTCTGAACTGCCAAAGTATAGAAAGTCAAGCGACAAACACTTAAAATAGTACTTTCAAATTAGAATTCGGCGCAATACCTAACGGGTCGTATCGAGTGAGGAATACCGACCACGTACGACACTCCTCCGCGAAATAAATCACTCTTTCCACCCACGACCTTATATCTGGGACAGGTCGGGGTAGAGAAACCCTCACGGCAAAAATAAAAAGGGAGAGGAAAGAAGTTACAAAGAATGCATAGACAGAAGTTGCGAGAAATATCAAATAAGCACAGAAGCACTCACGTTCTGGATTCCACACCTCTGTGAACCCTCCTGGGGTCGCCACCACATAGAAAAATTTGAGCAAGAAGCGGCGATTGGGCTTGTCATCCGCCCTAACGACCAGGCCTTTCGTGCCACGACTCTTCAAATGCAGTATCGATCCCCTTATAAAACTGGGGATAAATAACTATAGCAGGTGGTGGACCGAGACGTCAAGTCTGACCCGTTCAGCGTAAGTGGTCAATATGCGACACACTTTCCATATATACAACGTAAGTTGGGCTTGCATATATTGTAAAAATGGAAAAGCTCCTCCGCCAGAGGGTAAATTGGAAGGTCACACTCGATCAAGAATGGGTATTCATAAAAAGCACAGAACCCCGGTCGGTGTACGTTAGCAAAATCCCCCCTGGCCGCCTCCATGACCACTGCATCATGGATTTGGCACGCCTCCCGTAAGCTGTCCAAAAATCAAGGAACGCAGAGCGATTCCATGAAGGATTTGGGAATCTTGTAGGGAAATCCATTCGATCATGAAGCTCTCGGGGAAGAATATTATCCACAGTGAGGGGGGCACGAGGTCTTTGGGTCTTTTTCCCACCATTTGAAGATGGTGGAACCCTAGAAGAGGATTCATCTCTACATCCCCTATCCTATTGGTCTCATCTCACCATAATAAGTATCTATCTACGAATAAGTATGTCAACGACTAAAGAAATTAACTTCAAAGAAAACTCAAAAGGTTCAAAACAAAAGATACCAGCCTCCCTTATAGAAGATGAAAGAAGAAGGTGAGAGTTTGAGAAGTTCAAAGGTTAACAAAAATTAAACCTTCCCCTTATTTATAGGGCCCAAATACACGGAAATTGAAGAGGCAAACATCAAAAAGGGGCGGGAAACCAAAATGTCAAATCGCCCCCTAATCCATCTCGGGAGCAGTTATAATCATGACACATGCCGGTAGTAATGTCTGTCCAAAAAGTAGACCACATGTCAACGCGTTAGTGATGCCACGGCAGATCAACATTTCCGCCAATTGAAGACGTACATCGCGTACGCCTCCAACGAGCGGATGGACTAACTGTATAGAGACAAATATGGCTTGACCATATGTGGCCGAACACAGCCCTCCCTACGCTCACAAGAGATACGAGCACGACTCTTCTCATACGTCCCTTACAGCGGGGGTGCAGTTTGGTTGTAAGAACACGAACGATATCGTTCATATTTGGACGTCCCCTCTAAAAGGGCGTCAACTACCCCTCGACAGATTATAATTTTAGTACAGAGGCCTCACCTCTATATAAAGGGAGGCTTTCCTGTTGTAAAAGACCATGTGTTATGATCTAATAACACAATTTCTCTCATTCTCTCTCTATTTTTCTCTCTCAACTGTGATAAGCGATTAATCTTAAAAGATTTCCAGTATTGCAAGTATCTTTACATTATAAATACACTGATCTCATATTTAGGTTCATTATATTTGATTACGATTTGTCCCCTTCACATCTTTTGATTGTTTTTAGCCTATAAAGTAACAAATAACTTTTGTGCCAAATAACGCACTTTACCTCAAACAAAGACTTCTAAATACGAATTTGATTTAGTACAACAACAATAACAACATATTGAGTGTAATTTCACATAGTGAGAGCCGATGACGGCTCAATAAGTTTGGTGGCCTAAAACCAAATTTTAATGGAAGGCCTTATTTAAAAAAAGAATTCTATATTATTTATATTTGAAGTAAATTTTTCTAGATTTTTGAGAATAATTTTAATAATTTTCTACATAATCTGTTTAATCTCTCATGCGACACGATTGATCTTAGGTAATAGAACATGATTCAAGAAATTGATAATTTTATATTAAAATAATTTCTGATTTTCAATATACTTGTTGCAATAATAAAAATTTGAGAAAAAACAGAAAACAAATAAAAATGCAATTTAAAAGTGTATTACTCATTTTCTATTGATAACTGTAAGCTTTTTGTTATAAAGCATTTAATTTTTCTACTTTGAAATACTTATATTTTCTTAAAAAGATTTGGGACCTTACTAGAAGAATTGTGGTAGGATAAATATAATCTCTCTTCACCAAGGTATTTGGAATGAATTTTTTTTCCTAAAGTACGGTTCCCACTTTTTAGACTTTATATGGTACACATTCGAATTAATCAATGTCCCAAATTAAATACCATACAAATAGAAATTGAAAAGAAATTAGGTCTCCTAAAATTTTGGGGCTTTAGTGGCTTCACCCTCTCGCGCACCTCTAGCGGTCCGGAAAAATTAGTGTGTACTCAGAGCGTACTTCTATTTTGTGGGCGAAGTGCAACAATAGTCACTTTTAAGCTCGCTATTTAAAATAGATCCACATTTTATAATCTATTTAAAAATTAGTCAATTTACCCAAATTTTAGGATTAAGTATCATAGATTTCTGAACCACTAATTTAAAATTTAGAACATAATTTTTGTATTTTAGGATATTATATCCTAAAATCTGAAGTTAGAGGTTTAAACTCTAGAACACTATATTCTAAAATTTGAACAAAATTAATTAATTATGAAATATACATTATATGTAGTAAATAGTATATTTTAAATAGGCAGAGAGGCTTTAGAGGCCAAAGCAGCGGGAAACAGGAAAAAAAAAAACAACAGGTAACTTCCAGAATGTTATGAAATAATAAAAGAACAAGAGCAATATTGCAGAGAAAGAGAGAGAGGAAATTCTTATTGAATTTTGGGATGATTTACAATGGGTAAGACCCCTCTATTTATAGGAGAAATATGACTTAGTCACAAAGTAAAACTCTCCATAAGATAGACATTCACTCTAAATAGAATTCTATTTATAACACTCCCCCTTGAATGTCTACTCAATAAGTAATGTGCCTCATTAAAACCTTAACTAAAATAAAACCCAATGGAAAAAAAATCTAGAAAAGGAAAAAGAGTACACATATCTAATAATACGCCTTTTGGTTGCCTCGTTAAAAACCTTGCAAGGAAAACCCAGTGGGACAAAACCTTGTAAGGAAAAAAGAGTGCAACGCGCATTAACTCCCCCCGATGAGAGCATCAATTCACATCCTTAAGCTTTGCATCCCAATCTTGTACACTAGCTTTTTGAAGGTTGACGTCGACAAGGATTTTATATCAATATCACTTCATTGTGGTATTCTTTGTTTATGTAGTACAAATTGGAGATAAAGCGGGTAGCTTTTTGCATACATATTACCCCGCTACAAGTTGTAGTAATAGAAGATATTGAATCTTTCCTTTATTTATACTCTCAATATAATCAACCGCTTTCGCGAATACTTTGGAAACTGAATATGTTTCTTTGAGACTTACTACAACACAATATCATATTGGTAATTAATTATGTTTTCCAAAATAGTAATAATTGGCTCTTCTAGAGCTCTCAATTAATTTTGTAGTACCACATAATCATCAAAACCCATATGGTGAATATCTCTTTTAAAGAGAAACTTATACCATTATGGTCATGGCCAAAATTATATGCAAGATATGTTTCTTGCATTACCGTTGTCTTTTAATAATCACAATGTCAAAATATTTTGGCGTACAATAGGTACGTGACCAATGACCATTAATGCCATAATAATGACATTATTTATGGTATCATCTCAAACCTTCTTCTAGAGGTGAGTGTGGTATATTCACTACCACTAGCACGTTCATATTCTCTGAAGAATGAATATGTATTCATAAGTAAGATGTTGTCACATTCACATCATGAATGGACCATAATCATCTATATGTACTTTATAAAATCTCATGTCAAATCGATGACAAATATTACTTTCACAGAGTGAAGGATTATTTTGAGAATACTTATTGTTCTCATTGCCACAATGATGATGATATAATTTCGTCTATTGCCACGTCCATATCCATTGATTATTCATGGTAATAATTTTGTCTTCTTTCAGACTTATTACATACTGCTATCACATTCTCTAAAGGGAATGAGAATGGAGCAAATTCAATGGGACGAGTTTTCAATTCTTTGCCCACAATTATACATGAATTTAATCATGGCAAGATATAGAAATTTTACCACTTCATGTGGGTGTAATTTCTTAAACTCTATTAGAGTTATAATCAAACTTTGTTGTCTTTCCTTGTATATAAAATTAAAGTATAGAATAAAAGAATTTGAAAGAGAAAAGTAAAATACTTACCTTAAATCCAGAATTTAATCATGAAGGAAGTTCATAGAACAATTGACAATTATTATGATCAATCTCAAAGCTTCTACCCAATTGGTTAGAATCTCGTGCTGATAATGTGTTATGAAATAATAAAAGAACAAGAGCAATATTGCAGAGAAAGAGAGAGAGAGAGAATTCTTATTGAATTTTGGGATGATTTACAATGGGGTAAGACCCCTCTATTTATAGGAGAAATATGACTTAGTCACAAAGTAAAACTCTCCACCAAATAGACATTCACTCTAGAATTTTATTTATAACACAGAAAATATATTCCTATATTTAAAGGTCTTGCCGACGTTAAGGTCTTTGCCGACGCTAGTTTTTGGTGGCGTAAGCCGCGTGACAGAAAAACAAGTGTATCATTTAAAACAACTCCACCTCTACCCTCTTCCACAATAAAGCCACTCTCTTCTCAATTATCAACCCCTTTTTCTGCACTTTCCACATATAGCAAATTTCTCTGTCCAACTCTCCTTGCCCAGAAAAAAGAGAGGAAACTTTGCTGAATTTCAGTTCCCCCTCAAAAAGAGCAGTTAATTTGGTACTAATATAAAAAAATGTTAGCACAAGTACAGCTTCTGTTTATGGTGGTATTCTTAGAAATGTCACTAATTTTGTTATTTCTCTTCAAAACCCCTTTGAGGAAACTCATAATCATGACTCTTGACCGAGTCAAACGAGGGAGTGGACCGTTGATTGTTAAATCTGTTGCTGCTACTGTTCTTGTGATCATGATTTACACTGTTTACTCTATTAGGGAATTGCAGTCTCGCCCTACTGATACTGTTAATCCCACTGATCAAATCCTTCTTGCTCATCAAATTCTCCAAGCTGCTCTTATGGGTATGTTTCTTTCTGCAAATTATTGGTTGTTTGTGGAATTCTTTTTATGATTAATTCATGGGTGTGTTTATTTTTGCTTTTTTTTTTGTGTGGGTGGGTTGGGGTAGAATTTCCTTTTTATGGTTATTTTTAGGAGCAAAATGAACAAGTTAGTACTCCCTCCTATCCAAAATAAATAATTTTTTTTGGACATAGATTAAGAATTCCTTTTTAACATTAACTAGCAATGAAATTGACTATATTAACTTTTAACCTCTCACATAAACACTCCTAAACACCTACGGCAACACTATTTACTCCTAAGGCAATATGAGAAAAAATAATTAATTCATTCTTGAAATCTGAAAAAATTACTTATTTTGTACCATAAAAATAAAGATCACTTATTTTGGATCGGAGAGAGTAGTATTTAGTGTGATGCTATGATTTACTTCCTTTGTCCCATTTGTCCCATTTTATTTGATGGTGTTTGATTGGACTTGCGGAAGGAAGAAAGACTTTTAAACTTATGGGCAGCGCAGTATCTTGCATTTCGGCAAGAGGCTGGCTCGAAAACGTAACCGCCTGGTCACATTGCAGCAACTTTACCAGTTACGTGTGTTCTATAATATCTCATCCGTGTTCTATAAATATCTCATCCGTGTGCTATAAGTATCACAGAGGCAAAAATGAAAAAGTTTAAAGTTAAATTATTTTTATATAAAGAGAGGTGTCTGTTCTTTTAGAAGAGACTGAAAATGGAAGTGTAACTCATAAAACGGACAGAGATAGTAGTTAATCCGATATTCGGGTATGTTTAAGCAAAATTCCTTGGTTACTAGTTCTCAAGTTCCAGTAAAATTCAAGTACAGAAGGTTTCAAAATTCAAGGACGGGTTTAGTTTTTAAGCAGTAGGTGTCATAGCACACTGGCTGCGACTTGAAATGTATATGTAGTTGAGCAGTTTTTAAAGAAGTATATATTTCTTATGAATTTGGCTCGCTGCCGCTGACGTAGACTGGGTGGAGTAAAAGCAAGCAACAAAAAATGAAAACAAAGGATATGTTGTATTGATGATCCGATGTGTAGGATACAAACCTAACATTTTTAGGGACTTGAGTCCTTGCTATTATCAATTGAGTAATCAGTATCCAAGAAGAATTCAATAGAATTTTTTTCGAGAAGAAGACGGCGAACCCAATTAAGAATTCAATACCGAATTAATAGAAGCAAGTAACCGATTCAATTAATGAAGATTCATGCTTAGACTCGACTATAGCCCAGAAGAAAGATGAAGGGGAAACTCATGCAAGTAATCATACTTCAAAGTGATCCAAGTAAGATTCGAAGTGATAGAGAATGAAGGACGCGGGCAGAGTAAGAAGGGAGGGGGCGATGCTCAATACCTCAGTAGAGGGTCTTCTTCAAGCTAACACTTGCGCCAGTGTTTTGTTCATCAAAGTATTTTTGCTCATTGCAGTGAGATCTATGTATTTATTCGGATGAAGATGAGATCTATCTATTTGTAGCAGTGCTATGACCTACACCCATTAGTATAATAATGTAAGGCATTGGACTTCTAAAAAGTAAGCTTAAAATAACAAACTAGGATTAAGGCTGTGATCAGCAAACGAAGAGGGGATGCATTTGCGATGATTCCTGGTGCATACGCGCAAAGTAGATTTGTAACATCCAAGGAGGTTTCTAGATTGACCAGACGAACACATCTTAGAGTGATGCATTCACCTCTCCTCTCAACTGTTCAGTGTTGCTTGAAAAGATTACCATAACTTCACTTGTTGCCTTAACATTTCAAGGCTGCGCTTCCTGATGGCTATGAAATACTTTAGATGCATTTACATCTTGTGGGGATGCGATAGCATCTCTAAAATTGTTGTTCTTCTTTTGGTTTTCTTCAGAGTTTGAGTCTGTCATAGTTACCTCCAGGGTAAGGGTAGGGGTAAGGTCTGCGTACACATTACCCTCCCCAGACCCCACCTGGTGGGATTTTACTGGATAGTTGTTGTTGTTGTTGTGGACTCGTATATAGGGTCCGAGCAAAAGCTATTAGGTTCCAATGAATCGATAAGTTACCCTCCATATCAGCCCCTGGGTGTGACAAAACCTGTCAGAAAGACATTTAATTTATCTTTTGCACTATCATGTCATGTGATAGTAGAAATCAGAAAAGTGTATATGGTTCAAAGAGTGCCAACTGGCTAGAGTTTAAACTTTTGTTCCACACTGGTGGTACAATGTACACACCCTTATGTACACCCCCCCCCCCTTCTAAATTTTGCTGTTTGACACTTTGACTTGATTGTGGCTGAGTAACAATGAAAATTTTGTGTTTTACAGTGTTAAAAAAGTGAAATTTGGGGACATGCATGGTTTTTGCCGCCTAGTACTGTTAAAATATGATATTAGATAGACTTAGATACAAGTCGGAGGGAGTTCTATTCTTAGTGTTGACTGATACAAGTTGCTTGCTTTATTTAAGATCCTTAAAGGTTCCAGAGGTGAAATATGTTAATGTTATTCAGCGTATGATGTGATAACACACTCCCTTTTGTATCTGATTGACCTGCATAAGAAGTTGGCTGGTGAAACTTAGACTACATGGTTTAGCCTATCTGTTTGAAGCAAATTTCTGCATAACAGGGTTCAAATGCTTTTAACTTTTTGCAGGATTTTGTCTATTCCTTGGACTTATGGTAGACAGGCTACACCATTACATAAGAGAGCTTCGCTTACTTAGGAAGACCATGGAAGCTGTAAAGAAGCAGGATCGCGCATCGGATAATGGCAAGAATGGTGAAGCCAGTAACCTAAAGGATGAAATCTCCTCCTTGAGGAACAAAGCAAGGCAGCTGGAATCCGAAAACGAGGCAAAAGAAAAGGAGGTAAATTCTCAGAAAGCTAATTCAGATTCTCTCAAGAGTCAATCTGAAAAACTGCTGCTCGAATATGATCGGTTGGTGGAAGAAAATCAGAATCTTCGAAGCCAATTGCAATCAGTCGACCAAAATGTATCACATTCCGATAGCAAAAAGAACACCTAGAATAGCATACATCTGTTTTCTGGCCATCAACTGTAGTAGTTACTATCTTGAGAATTTTGGTTAAAGTAAGTGTTGTGTAGCTTATCTTTGTCATCATGATAGATTGTTGTAAAATGGTAGTAATATATTGTATTGGCTCCAAACCCTGGATTATCATAAACCACTCCTGTTTTCTATCTTTCACTGTGCTTTAAACTATTTTTGTGTTCCCAGTGGGGGTGATTATACAACAATCTTTTGCTCTTGAGGGAGTCTCATATTTTTTTATCTTGCAAGGGACCATCTCAGTATGATATCATTTATAACACTTTAAATGTAAATTTAAGAAGTCAGGTAGGTTCAATTCTTGTACAGTTTTTGAAGTTCTGATAGTAAAACTAACTTTTAAGAAAGATTAATAGTAAATATCTTTGTGCTTAATATGGTTACTTGGAAACTACCCGTGCTCAGCACGTCACTTGGAACCTACCCATGCTCTGTGCAATTACTTGTAACCTTCTCGTGTTCAGCACGACACTTGGAGCCACCCCGTGCTCAACACGATCATTCAGAACCTTGGCACGACACTTGGAACCAACCCTTGCCAACACGGTCATTTGGGACCTTGGAACTACCTACTCGTGCTCACCACTCTGTGCGGCTACTTGTGTCCCTGACTCAGCACAACCACTTGGAAGTTATCCGTGATCATCCTCAAAGAGCCAAAAGACCAATAACAACAGCCAGAGAGAAATCCCACAAGTAGAGTCTGGCGAGGATAGTGTGGACACTGTATCATGATTTCTTTTACCAGCACACTCTACCATGATTTCTTTCTTGAAGTACACAAAACAGAAATAGGTAACAGTAAGGAGCAAAAACGAAGAACTAAAATACAACAGTTCAAAATTTACACATTTGAAGATCTACATACATACAACTTAAATAAACCACAAGACTCTCCAAGCTGCTGTCCAGCTCATTGCTTTATGAGCAAAAGGTTCATTTCCTAAAAGGGCAGCATGCCCTGATAGAGATACATTTGTATAAATATATATATATACTACAATTACTAAGTTTCCCTCGTGAACTATTGTTCCTCAACCGTATTTATAGAATTTAATCGCTTTAGTCTCTGGTCAAGCTCTGCCATGACCGCCGGTTCCTGCTTTTTCCTCTGTCTTGAAATAGTAGTGGTTGTCATAAAGCCAATTTGATCAAAAGCAACCTGAAAAAAAGTTGTTCCAAAATTCTAAGAATATGTTGTCCTCAGCATTATGCATCGAGTTTAAATTCTACGCATGGACAATGTATAGATTTTTTATACCATCAGGTCAAAATTTCTTTTCGGTCAATATACATAACTTAAATCCTTACGCATATGAAATCAGACACTAAACTTCACAGGAAAAAGCATCCCAGCTTAATCCTTTAAATAGGTACTTGAAGATATGACCATAAATAGAAACATGAATCTAGCGAGAATATGTTACCGTCAACAAGTCATCAGGATCAAAAAGTTGATGAGTGCTTCTCTGGATGATATGAATTATATCTCCAACGTGATGCACAGTCAGCAACTCTTCTTCGTTCATCTAGGCATTGGGATATTATAGGACTTCCTTAGTATTCGAAATTCAGTTCTAAGCTAATGGAAAATCGAGAGGCAAGAAAATCAACAGTGAAAATTATCATAAATGTGAAACACAAAAATATTAGGAATCATTTACCTTAAAAATTGCCAATGCCACATGGAATAGAAGATTTGCACCTTCATTGAAAAGGACATCCCAGACCCGTAAGGTTGTCTGTAATGAAATAGCAGACGCAAGAATCATTAACCATATAATAGAGCGCATGATATATTTCGTAGCAACTGACACCACACAGAGAGAATGAGGGACTAAGATTGTTGACCTCAGAGGGCAAGCTTTTGGCGAAAAGGCAGAGAAACCACTCAGTGCAAACAAGAGAAACATCAAACTCCAGTGCATCCAAATGAGCGGCTATTCTGTACTTTTCCTCATCAGTATCAGAATACAGCAGAACTCGTAAAAATTCAACATTCATGCCAACGACGAACATCTGGGTAAAGATATAAGTACCTGGGACATTTTCTGGTTAATAGATCCTTGAACACTCTTTGTTCGACATGGCATCCAGACAAATTCTTTGTATAACAGTCACTAACTAATACATTCTCTAAAAGGACAGCAATCATCCAGAAAGCATCTTCTTCGGTTTTCATCACAAGCAATAATAATGCTGCAACATAGTTTAATCCCTGCAAAAAAATCAACCCATTTAGACCTGAACGACATATCAACTATTAGTGAAGTAAAATGAACACTTATTGGATATAGGTTCCCACATCTTTTTCTCTAAGTCAAACACAATCAAAGCCCACTTTATGTCCAAAATACTTCAAATTGTGAGGAGTTGGATGCTGCATGCCACTTGGTTAGAACCTAAAGCAACTGTGCTAAACATATTACTATTTGATGTAGAATAACCAATTACAAAAGCAAGCGTCACTTTAATTATCAACATGGACAAACTGCAGTGAACAATGTCTGGATATTGCAAAAAGCACAAACTGGATTAAATAGTTTAGACCTATACAACCATCGCGATTCATAAAATATTTGATTTTAAGCCAGTGGTAATTGTTCATCAACTGGTTTCACTTCTATAGTAGCCTAAGATAAATATTCTTGCTCTTTATTGTTAGATACTTATGTGTAAATAGTCCTAGTCCTATATATAGTTGGAGTAGAATATATCCTAATCCCATATGTAGTAGGTTTATAATATGTCCTAGTCCGATATGTAGTATGAGTAGAATATGTATTATATATAGGTCTCATTGTATCATTGTTAAAACATCAATAATATATTTTTCTCCCGTGCTTTCTCACATGGTATCAGAGCTTCAGTGAGAAAATTATCGTTGTGCGTCATTCCAGCGACATCCGGGAAGAAAGATCTCATCGCCGTCCAGTTTTCCCGCAACTTCGTCTTGTTCCCAGGGTTCATCACTGCTACAGTGGTACTGTGCATATACCAGTACCACCATCAGATCTGAAACCCTTGTGCGACCAAACCCCGAAAACTCCAATCACATATGAACAAAAAAATCAGTCACCGTGCGTCTTTCCGGTTGATGACTCAAGATTTATTTGAGTTCATCGATAAATGTTCGTGAACATTGCAATTTCAGTTTTGTTGCTGAGGGGAAGCTTAGTGGCCTTGAATGTCGAATGATCAACTTACAGATATTTTCACCAAGTCCCTCATTGGTCCTCGTATTAGTTACATATGTAACAAGCTCGGTGAATATGATTTGTATGCACCGTCTTATGTGTAAATAGTCCTAGTCCTATATATAGTTGGAGTAGAATATGTTCTAATCTCATATGTAGTAGGTTTATAATATGTCCTAGTCTGATATATAGTAGGAGTAGAATATGTATTATATATAGGGCTCATTGTATCATTGTTAAAACATCAATAATATATTTTTCTCCCGTGCTTTCTCACATTTATGTTCAAGTTCTACGGAGCGGTGGTCAGACGGCTTAGTGTTGACCAGTCAAGCACTCCCATGTCCAAAAGATGGAGGTAGTAGATATGAGGATATTGAGATGGATATATTGAGGTGGTCAGACGGCTTAGTGTTGACCAGTCAAGCACTCCCATGTCCAAAAGATGGAGGTAGTAGATATGAGGATATTGAGATGGATATATAGACACACCAGTATATATAAGATTAGGAATGAAGTTATTTGGGACAAGGTGGACGTGACAAGATGCGGGAAACAAGACTTAGATGGTTCAGACATGTAAAGAGGAGAGACACAGATGCCCCAGTAAGGAAGTGTAAGAGGATGTGGTCTGGGAGGACCTAAGGACAGGTAGGGATAGAGGCCAAAGAAGTATTGGGGAGAGAAAATTAAGCAAGACATAGTGATGCTCCAACTTACCGAGGATATGACCTTTGATAGGATGGTGTGGAGGTCGAGAATGAGGGTAGTAGTTATGTAGCTGATCATCTACCTTATTTATACCAATAGTTTTAGTGCACTACTTAGCGTTGAGTCGAGCGAAGTAGGCAGGGACGTGAAGCTTGGATCTCACGTCATCTCTAAGAGGGACAGTTTCAGGTCACTCACCGTATAGAGGCGGGGTAGACGAAATGGAGGCTTGCATCAGAAGTCTTGTGTGACAAGAAAGTGCCACATAAACTCGGGGAAGTTTTATAGAATTGTGGTTAGACCTGCCATGTTGTATGGGGGGAGTGCTGCCGGTTAAGAACTCTCATGTTCAGAGAGTGAAGGTTGCGGAGATGAGAATACTCAGGTGGATGTGCAGGCGCACCGGGTTAGATAAGATTAAGAATGAAGTTATTCGGTAGAAGGTGGGGGTGGCCCCAGTGGATGAGAATATGCGGGACGCGAGGCTCAGGTGGATCAGGCATGTGTGGAGGAGAAGCCCTGATGCCCAAGTGAGGAGTTGTGAGCGGCTGGCGGTAGTTGGCTTGGGTCGAGGCAGGGGGAGGCCTAAGAAGTATTGAGGAGAGGTGATTAGGAAGGACATGGCAATAATGCGGATTTCCGAGGACATGACCCTTGATAGTAAAGTCTAGAGGTTATTAGGGTTGTAGGATAGGTGCTTCTAGAACCTTTCGTACTTCATTCCTGGGGCTAGGTGGGGTTTGGTAGGGCTCTCCATAGATGACTTGCATACTGTATTGTGCCCCCTTATGGTAGTTACTGGTCGATATTATTGCATGCCATTTGATTTATGGTTTTATGTTTAGATAATTATTGATGCGATTTCTGCTGGAGTCACTAATGCTCTTTTGTTTTCTTTTTCCATTTCTTTTGCTTTCTCTCTTGAGCCGAGGGTCGATTGGAAACAGCCTCTCTGCCCTTTCGGGTAGGGGTAAAGCCTGCGTACGTATTACCATCCCCAGACCCTATTTTGTGGGACTATACTGGGTAATTGTTGTTATTCTTGTACTTAGTGCTACTCTTGTATTTCTTATTCTTAGATTTTTGTTATTACTTGTTGTTTCTTTTGTTTTGATTTTCTGAGTGCTTTCCTGGTGTTGCTGCATGTTATTATTCCCTCCTTTTGACCTTTCCTCATCCTGTTATCTCCACTTTATCAAGGTCGGGTTAAGGTTTGCGTACACATTACCTTCCCCAAACCCCACATGTGGGATTTCACGGTGTTTGTTGTTGTTGTTTATATTCAAGTTCAGGAATAATATCAGCTCTGTTTCCTTGGAATAGCTTCATTTGCAGATTACATGAGGAGAATGATGATTTATGGAATGACAAACATGCTATCAAAAGAGGTCATATTATGATTCAGCTTCAGAATCAAAACTGTATAAATCAGAAAGAGTTGGACCTTAACTTAATCTGACTGTACCCTTGAAGTCTAGACTCCAAAAAGCAAATTGAGCACATTTTGGATATGCACAATATTGGCATGAATCAGCACAGCTATGCTGAATTTTACCAATGGTACACCAGCAAAGTAGTACAATCCGGGTAGTGACTCAGCGCAGCTGTGCCAGCATTTTGGTCGTGGATAGCACAGCAAGTCAGCACAGCGATGCCCAGAGGCGTTTTCACATTTCTACATTTTTTTCAGGAACAGAAAGATTTCCTTATTCGATTGAAACTCAGTAACAGCATGTTTGAAGATTTTTTTCAGTAACAGCATGTTTGAAGGTTGAGCAAAGAGGGTTTTAAGAGGCAGAGAGAGTTTAATTTTGAGGAGATAACCAAGGATAGGGTTCACTAAGAAACGAGGAAAGAAGGAAAGATGACCAAGCCAACTTTCTTTAACCATGTTCGTCTTACCTTAATTCTTTTCTTTCGATATTTTAACTATAAATTCTCATATTCTCTTGGTTTTGTTTAACTACAGTATGAAGTAGAATTCTTTTCTTAAGGATAGATGGATCCAAACATCTAGATTTGATGTTTCATTTTATTATTTTTTGTAGTCATTTTCAGAAAGATTATGCTTTTTTGATTTTGATGCTATTTGCTTGTTTAAATTGAGAGTTTACCCCAGCGAGATTTGAACAGAGAAGTTCTGTTAAATAAGCATTTAACTCATCCCTGAATGTTATTCTTTGATTAATATTATGTCAATGTCTACAACAGATTGAACAAGAGAACTGAGAGAAACTTTAGGAGATTTGTGGTCAGTTAGAGTCTATACTGAGAGGTGACCGTGAGTCAACCATAAAGGATTCGTTGAGTCTAATACATCTTGAACCAAACAAGCTAGAACTAAACCGAAAACATCAACTTAGAAATACTCAGGTAGGCAATCTCACTTGAGAGGGAATTAGGGATCCTATTGTTTCTTGAAAAGGTGCAGTTGAAATCAGTCTCCAACATTGTCTCTCATAGATTTCCTCTGAAGAATTGCATTTCTCGCTCTGGCCTCCAATTCTTTTTGGTTTGTTTCTTTTCCGTTAGTTGTCAATCCTTGTACCTATTCTACATCCCAAACAATGGTATAACGTAATCACCACTTTTGTTGATTTGTTAATCCTCATAGGATACTCTACTTACTATATTACTTAAACTGGTTAGTGCGCTTAGCATGGCAGTTTAATCATGTTAGAAACAAACAAAGATATATTAACTTTATCAAGTTTTGCATCAAATAAAAGTATTAATAGAGCTAAAAGGATACTTTCTTCAAAAGAAAATTGGAGCTAAAAGGATAAAAATTGTATTTTAGAATAAAATCAAGTGTTAACGACAAAAAGAAATCTAAGTGGTCTAACTTCATATAACATATGTATTCCTACAAGTCGGGCCTATTCTGGCTTATAGACAAATAAATAGTTTAGAAAAAAGGGCAATTATATTGATATATGTGTGTGTGTAAATGACTACATGGCCTCCCCAGCTAAGTTGCTCCGACACTTCAGTTTAGGTGCCGTACCCGTGTCGACACGACACTAGTATGGGTGTGGGTATGGGATCCGTACCGGATATGGTCAAACACTTTTGGGTACTTTGACCACAACAAATGGAAAAATTCGATACAAGATACAATTGAATTCCCGAAATCAGAACCAAAACTAGGATAAAATTTGAAGAAAATAACATACCTTATCTACGATATCAATCCATTATTTATTTACAACTTGAGAATAAAAAAGAAATACACACTTTACAAGCTATGCTAAATATTCCACTAAATTTCTTACAAATTTAGAAATATTTTTATATTTTATTTTTTTGAATTAATTTTAGCCGGATCCCCGCACCCGTATCCACACTAGGATCCGTATCCCCGAATCTTAGAATATACATCTCGAAGGATCCGACCTTTAGATCCGCACCCGTGTCGGACACCCACACCCGTGTCCGAGCAACTTAGCTCCCCAGTAAAGCATGACAGCACAGAGAGTATATAAAGTTGATAGGATTAATAAAATAGTATCTTTGGCCAAAGTAAACATTACGATCTAGAGGGTGTTTGGCTAAGCTTGTAAGCTGGTCAAACTATCTTATAAGCACTTTTTGGCTTATCTACGTGTTTGGTAAAATTAAAAATGCTTATAAGCCAAAAATAAGCCAAAAGCCATAAGCTGGTCTCCCCCAACTTATCAAATTTCAGCTTATAAGCGCTTTAGGTTTGACCAAAATGTTTACTATTCTATGCTTAAATATTTTTTTTTAAAACAAAACTCTTCATAAATCCAGTGCTTCGGCTGCTTATTATTAATTTCAGCACTTTTATCCACACGCGTAACTGCTTATTTTTTAAATCGGCTTCAGCACTTAAAAATGCTTTTCAGCACCTAATGCTTATAACTACTCTAAATTAGCTAAGCCAAACGGACTCCTACTCGCAAAGAAAAATAGAACTACCTGGCAGTAGCCAACATCAGAATCACGGAAAGAATAGGCAACAAGGACCCGCCTTAGCGCAGCATGACCCTCAGGAGTGTCTAACCACGGATGACCAGGAAAGGTTCGCGGGAGGTCCTGCAAGTAAAGAAAATGTTGAGAATCGGCCACAATAAAGTTGGTAATACCAAAGCATAAAATATTACTTATGCATCTCAAGATTTTCAAGATTTCCTTCAACCTCGGTAAAAAGTTTCATGAAATAATCCTGTCCTTCGGCAAAGAATAAAATCCTCCATACTAAAATGAAAATACCACAAAGCTTTAATTGCTTTATATGTGCATCACGGGTGAACGTCACTCTAAAAAAAAGAACTTTCCAGAACTAAAGCGTTTATGCAGACTTAAATTCATAGATAAGGAAACATTAATCTGAAGACCCTATAAAGCTTTGATTGTAAGACTGGCACTTTAAAAGATCACAACGAGTGAATCACCCCCTTCAATTATCATGCAGCATATATACCAATCTGTGCAGAATCCTGAGCAATTCACAAAACTAAAACAGGAAAAGAAAGTCAAGTGCCACTCTTACTACTGCGAATAATCCTTTACTTAACAAATCCATCAGGACTCAAGATCAAGGCTGCCATGATTATATCAAAGCTGAGAGAGTCCTAGCACATACACTGTAATACTCATAATTAGGGCCTTGTCTCATGAGAGATCTCAGTTTATCAACGTACATTGAATCCTTGACTGGAGTAACAATTTGTATCCAAGTAAGCCAACTACGTTTGCATTATGAAGGATTGGAAAAAAAATATCCTACCAGCTTGTGCATGCTGACTAATTAAAGAACATTTGTCTATTACACTTGGAAACTAAGGCAAATACAATTAGTCAATACTTGAAAGCCGACATGTGTCTCCAAGAAGCAAAGGCTAAAATTCCAATTTTGAGCTAGTTCACTGATTTATCATTAATCCAGAAAACAAAAATTGCTCCACAAATTGAATTCTGCTGTGAGAGAGCTTAAACAAAAAGAACACCTGCATAAGAAGGTTTCTTATTGCCATTCTATCTTTTCTATTTTTTGTCCTTTCTGTTTGGAGGGTTTGATGAGGTGATTCGAGGAAGATATACTCTCATACTCAAATTCTGTATATAAACAGGCAGGCTTAATTACTCAGAAAAAATAAAAGGAGTATCAAAATGACCACTGGATGTACCATCTTTCCCCTTCTCTTTCCCTAATACCACCAAGAAATGCCGAAATGCTTATCCAATATTTATGTGTACAATGAGCTATGTTACAGCATAATAAATAAGTATTGAATACTTTTCCCTCTCAAATTTTCCCATTGGCCGGTTTCTTTATTTTGGCTAAATAACCATCTTTTGGATTTGAGACGAGGGTCTATCGAAAACAGCCTTTCTACCCTTCGAGATAGGGGTAAGGTCTGCGTGCACACTACTCTCCCCAGACCCCACTAGTGGGATTTCACTGGATCGTTGTTGTTGTAACCATCTTTTGGATTCCTCTAATTAACATTTTACACTTTCTTCAAGATCCATTATATATTTAGGTCATAAACTATGACATGCAAGTGAAACATTTGAAACAGCAAAAGCTTCCATACACAACAAATTTGTCCGCGCCAAAAACCAATGTCATTATATTTCATAACATCCTACGTTTCCAGCCTTTTAATAAAATGAATATATTTACATTTAGAGCATCTATGACCACAAAAACTAGCCATTTAAAGCATCCAACAGGTTATCAAAACATCAAGACTCAACACAGTAATGCAAAACTAAGTTACCAACCAAGCCATACGAAAATGACATCAAACAAAACACAAAAACATGCTCAATAACAAAAACCAATCTTTCCATTGAAGCTCAATAATGGATCAATGCAACATTTATATCAAGAAACTCACATGATCAATCTGCTTGGTTGCAGGTGTGACTTTATCCTGTATAGCTTTAGTCATATCCTCATAATAACTATCCGGGGCGGTCGATTTCTTCTTAGCTGCCCCTGATAGTGAGAACCACACCTTAGGCCTCAAAACAGGTGGGATACCTTTCCTGATAAGTTTCTTGAGGGTAATTGCATTCACCAAAGCAGAGAACTTTAAGGATGTTTTAAGTGTTGATGAAACATGAGTTTGCAAATACCAATTTGCACCTTTGCTTGCTTCTAATGCCCACCAAACTTTCCCTTGTTCCCTAACTTTTTCCCTAACCTCATTCAACACATTTACATCATCAACATTTCCTTCAACTGTAAATCCATATAGATCTTGAAATTTTACAGTTATTTTGGCCCTTCTTGCATGTATACTTGGCCTCAGAATTGGAACTTGTGATTGGTATTCAATTTCCATGTCTTTCTTGCTATGAGTTCCATACATTTTTGTGAATTTTTACACAAAAGATTGAGTCTTTTTACAAATGGGTATTCAAGAATTTAAAAAAAGGCCATTTTGGGGTATCAAATTGCAAAAAAGAGCTGATATAAGCACAAAGATTGAGTTTTTTTAGAAATGGGGTTCCAAAAATTCAAAGAAAAGCCATTTTTGGGCATCAAATTGCAGAAAACAGCTGATAAAATAAGATAAAAGTACAAAGATCGATTCTTTTTACAAATGGGTATTCAAGAATTCAAAGAAAAACTTTTTTTGGGCATAAAAAACTGATAAAATGTGGATTTTACACAAAAGAAATGGTCAACTTTCAGATAGAAGAATAAAAATTGAGTCTTTTTAAAATAGGTATCCAAGAATTTAAAGGAAGGCCATTTCTTGGGCAACAAATTGCAGAATAAACTAATAAAATCAGATAGAAATATAAAAATAGAGTCCTTTCACAATTGGGTATCTAAGAATTCAAAGAAAGGCTATTCTCAAGCATTAAATTGCACAAGGAAACTAATACTGTTGATGAACATATAGATATCACAAGTCTATAAAGAATAGAGAAACAATAAGATTAAAAAATGCTAAAATGGGAAAATGCCTCAACAGTTCAAGGGGAAAAAGAAGATAAATTATGGGTAGATGCAAAAGGTAAGTTGGATGATTGAAGAGGGAGGATTCAAATGCTAAGGAAAAATGCCCCCTCTAGTCTCTACATTCAAAAAGAAAAGAAAAGACAAAAAGTTGTTTCAAATGTGAGGAAACTAAATTTATTAATTTAAAAGGTAAAAAAGAAAAGATATTGTAGCCTTAAAAAGAGAAAAGAAAGAGAATTTTAGTTACTTAATATAGATTGAGATGTATATTGAGAGCAATGTTTTAAAAAGCGGGGCGTGAGCCGATACGTTTTACCTCTGACGAGGCGCGAGACGTAAGCCCTGAGACATGAGGCTCATGGATCTTCAAATTTTACTAATTTTAATAATTTAAGATAGCTTTAAATAAAAAATAATATACAAATTATATTAAAATTACAAAATTATAACAAATAATATATTTAAATATTAATAAATTATAATTGAACTATAAATAATATGAAAAATATGACATATGTCAGAATATGCAAATAGTTACAATGTCATTACAACTCAAACATCAAAAGTAATGTATTCGATACGAAATCTTATATGCATCTCTTAAGGAATAATGAATCTTAAAAAAATATTGATAATATAACTTGATTTTTTCTTAAAATACTCCTTTTTTTAATATGATTTCTATTTGAAAGAGAATTTATATAATTAAAAACATAATCCATAATTTAAATATGATCATCAAGCATCATTCATTTTTAAGTTTCAACAAGTTAATAAAGTGACACATTATTCATCATACAATACCATGATAACTAATTATTTGTACATAGTTACTAGTTAATACTGAACTATTAAATTCATAAGTATTATATCTCATAAACGTGTAAAAAAAATTAAAAAAAAATTATGGATTATTATATAGTAAAGACATAACAATAGTTAATAAATAAATACTTTTTAAATGAAAAATTTATTTAAAATTAACTATTATAGCAGTCTTAGTGGATAACGTGCAATAATTTTTATTTTAATTATGACAATACTCTCAACATAATAATTTATACTTAAGAAAAAAGTAATTTTGAATAGTCAACGATTTATTAAGAAAATTTGAAGATATACAAGGTTAGTTACATACAATTGCATAAAGTTCTATTAGGCAAGCTTAGTACGTTGGATGTGTCCGGGATGTAAGCCCCGATGATCGAGGTGTATATCTCACGGAACTAAGCCCCACACATAAGCCCATGAGTGTTTGACGAGTGCTCTACCACGGGGCGAATTCCGGGCGAGTCCCAATTCTATTTTTTAAAACAGAGATTGAGAGTTAGACCAATGTGACTTGTCACTTAGTCATGACGAGGGAAAGACTTGCCTATGTAAGCCAATATCACTCGCGATGGAGTCATAATTTTTATTAAGAGGTGTCAACGTATAATAAATATATATAAATCAAAAAAACTTATCTAGTAATATTAAATAATTATTCGACAAAGGAGTATAGATTGAAACCCCTTGATTGACTCCGCCACTAAATATCACTGCTAGAGATTTTTTGGTGTGTCGTGTGCGATGCCAAAGCACAAGTCGAAAGTATGACTAATATACAAAGACAATATTGCAAATAGAGATTTTGCGAGGTATTGCGTGCTAGCGTCTTAATTTTAACAGAAACAAAAAAGGCCTTAGTGGTAATATATTGAGAAAATGATATTGTATAATTACACTCAAAATAATAACTGAATATATATATATATATATATCATTAAAAAGTATTCAAAAATTTTATATATTTTTGGATACCAAATATAAATAATTTTGACACGGAGTAAAATTGAAAAAAATGCTAATAATTTGATTATGTTTTGAAGTAAGGTGTTACACTAATATAAGGTAAGAGCTTTATCAGTGAGTTGCTATTTAAATTTCAGATGACAAATGTGATTTTTTGATGATTATTAATTATTAATGGGAAACATTGAAGAACTTTACAGGGATAAGAAGAAGGATCTTCACATGGTGTTTATTGATCTAGAGAAAGCGTATGACAGGGTTCCTAGGGATGTCTTATGGAGCTGCTTAGAGGTTAAAGGGGTTCCGGCAGCCTACATTAGGGTGATTAGAGACATGTATGAAGGAGCTAAGACTCGGGTTAGGACAATATGAGGCGATTCCGAGGATTTTCCAGTTGTTACGGGGTTGCACCAAGGGTCGGCGCTAAGCCCTTTCCTATTTGCCCTGGTGATGGATGTCATAACGCATCATATCCAAGGGGAGGTGCCATGGTGCATGCTATTTGCTGACGATATAGTCCTAATTGATGAAACACGACGCGGGGTAAACGAAAGGCTAGAGGTTTGGAGGCATGCCCTTGAGTCTAAAGGATTCAGGTTGAGCAGGACAAAGACGGAATACCTCGAGTGCAAGTTTGGGGCGGGGCCGACGGAAACGGGAGTGGAAGTGAGACTTGACTCTCAAATCATCCCTAAGAAGGGTAGTTTCAAGTACCTAGGGTGAGTTATTCAGGGGATCGGGGAGATCGACGAGGATGTCACACACCGTATAGGGGTGGGTTGGATGAAGTGGAGGTTAGCGACGTGAGTCCTGTGTGACAAGAAAGTTCCACCTATACTAAAAGGTAAGTTTTATAAAGCAGAGGTTAGGCCTGCAATGTTGTATGAGACCGAGTGTTGGCCGGTTAAGAACTCACACACCCAGAAGATGAAAGTAGCAGAGATGAGGATGTTGAGGTGGATGTGTGGGCATACAAGGATGGATAAGATTAGAAATGAATATATTAGAGAGAAGGTGGGTGTGGCCCCCATAGAGGACAAGATGCGAGAAGCAAGACTCAGATGGTTCGGGCACATTCGGAGGAGGAGCACCGATGCACCGGTGAGAAGGTGTGAGCGACTGGCTGTGGCAGGCATGAGAAGAGGTAGAGGAAGACATAAGAAGTATTGGGGAGAGGTGATAAGGCAGGACTTAGCGCGTCTTAGGATTACTGAGGACATGGCCCTTGATAGGGGATTGTGGAAGTCGAACATTAAAGTCGTAGGTTAGGGGAAGTTGTGGATAATTCCACAGCGCACTAGAGTGATATTAGCTAGTTAGGAGGTAATCGTAGGAGGTTATTGATCAGTACATGGAGCTATTTATTGGATATTAGTATACCTTTCATCTATTTCCTATTTCGTATTTCCTATATTTCTTATGCTGCTGCTACTTTATTATTTTGTGTTATGTTGTTATTTTATGTTATTTTTAGTATGAGTTTATTGACAGTACTAATGCATCATTTTTTTTGTTGATGTCTTGAGCCGAGGGTCTCCTGGAAACAGCCTCTCTGCCCCCTGGGTAGGGGTAAGGCCTGCGTACATATTACCCTCCCCAGACCCCACTTGTGGGATTATACTGGGTTGTTGTTGTTGTTGTTGTTGTTGTTTGCTTTAGAACAATTTACACAATGCCAATTTATCAATTATTTATATGTTACTATACATGTAACATATTAAAAAGAGAGCTATTCCTTCTCTTATTCTTTCTTTGAGTATGAAAAAAAAGTTTATTTTGTGTACATTCGCGAAATATATTTTTCTGACACCATCGAATTAAAGTAACTTAGAGCTCATTTGGCTTAGTTAATTTAGATTAACTGATAAGTATTATGTGCTGAAAATTACTCTTAAGTGCTGAAATTGTTTTGAAAAATAAGCAGTTACGTGTTTGGATAAAAGTGCTGAAATTAATAATATTCAGCTTAAGATCTGGGTATACGTAGAATTTTTGTTTTAAAAAGAAGTACTTTAGGGATAAAATAGTAAATATTTTGTCAAACTTGAAATGCTTACAACAACAACAACAACCCAGTATAATCCCACTTAGTGGGGTCTGGGGAGGGTAGTGTGTACGCAGACCTTACCCCTACCCTAGGGTAGAGAGGCTGTTTCCAAATAGACCCCGGCATCCTTCCCTCCAAGAACTTCCCACCTTGCTCTTGGGGAGACTCGAACTCACAACCTCTCGGTTGGAAGTGGGGGTTGCTTACCATCAGAGCAACCCCTCTTGTCCCAAACTTGAAATGCTTATAAGCTAAAATTTGATAAGTTGGGGGAGACCACCTTATGGCTTTTGGCTTATAAGCACTTAACTTATAAGTACTTTTAATTTTATAAAACGTATAGATAAGTCAAAAAGTACTTATAAGGCAGTTTAACCAGCTTTTAAGTTTAGCCAAACACACTCTTATAATAATATATAAATGGACCAAGTATTTTAATTTGGTAATATAGAAAATAAAATAGAAAACTTGTTATATCATCTTATAATTCTCCGTTAATATAAAAATTACACATTTATTGGTTTTGAAACAGTTAATCAAAAAGTCAAAAACATTAGGAGGAAAGCAAAGACTCAAATAAACATTTGATGTGCGCGTAAAATTGTCACAAATGATATAAAAAGCACAAAAAGTTCATTCAAATGATAGGCAATGAGCTGCTAAAAGTCCCATTAGTCATGTCATGTTTCAAATTCAACGTAAAGAAGATTAAAAAAAATCAAATAATTTTCGTACACTGTCCAAATTATTGCATAAAACTTAATAGGATTTGAATAATTTGACTTGATGTTAACTAGTATTATGATCAAAATTAAAGTTCTCCCCATTTGTAGTTTAGCTTTTATAAAACAATAACGATAACACAACAATTAACTTAATTGATTTAACTTGAATAAGTTGGGAGACAAGAGGGGTTGCTCTGATGGTAAGCAACCCCCACTTCCAATCGAGAGGTTGTGAGTTCGAGTCTCCCCAAGAGTAAGGTGGGAAGTTCTTGGAGTGAAGGATGCCGATGGTCTATTTGGAAACAGCCTCTCTACCCCAAGGTTGGGGTAAGGTCTGCGTACACACTACCCTCCCCAGACCCCACTAAGTGGGATTATACTGGGTTGTTGTTGTTGTTGTTGTTGTGTTGAATAAGTTGGGAAAACTTTGAAGTAAAATCTAAGGGTCGTTTGGTATACGAACTAAATTATTCCGAGGTTATAATTCCAAGATTATAATAGTCTGTACTAATTTACCCTGCATGGGAGGTGAGATATAACAATTCCAAGTTTGATGGAATAAGGTGAGAATCCAGACCTGAAAAATGTATACCATCAACCAAATATGATAGAGATTTAATCCCTTATCTTATCATACTTTATCCCGCATACCAAATGACTCCTATATGTCAAGATGTGCTCGTTCTATGAAACAAATGAAAAATAAAAATATGAGTTATCCTAATTGCTATATTTAATTTGTGTACTTTGGATATTTGAGTAATCTCAATTCTAAAAAGTCCAAATGGGACAATAAGAGTAGTTTTGACATGGTCCCCGCGAAAAATATAGCCGTTAGTACGCAATGAAAAACCCTAACGTATTTAATCCTTCAACTATGAGCTTATCGTTAGTATTAAAATGAGTGGGTATATATTAGTGTCACTTATCTTTCTATAAATTAAATAATTGGGGCTATCACTATCACTGATTGCTCATTTTGAAAAAGAAAAAAAATCTATGAGTAATTTGACCCTTTAGCAACGAACAAATTGTTCCATATGAAACCCCCCCCCCCCCCATATACTCTTTGGTAAATTGGCTTTAATACATCCTTAAAACTATGAACTTGAAAACAGACATTTTATATGGACGAGACTAAGATTTTTTCTTTTTTCATGGTACCCTAGATATTTGGCATTCGCGTTAGGAATCAACTCATTCGTATATATTCACATTACGTAAGGTCCATTAAAAGAAAAAATTCTTTATGCAATAATTTATTTTATTTTTAGAACTCAAATTCGATATCTCAAGTTAATGATAGAAGAACTTTATCTATCCCATCGCAAGGATAAAATCAACAGTTGTTGACTTCTTCATGTTCTTCAAATTTTTTGAAGTGTTTGACCGTGATTTTTTTTCCTTCTTGAACTTTGCTGAAATGGGCAGAGTTGTTTGTTTGAGACTTTTATTTCAAAAATGTTTCTACAGTGTAGAGGTAATCATTCTTCTTCTTTTTTCTTTGGAGAAAAGCAAAAGCTTAAGGGCTTATTTTTTGGGTTCTTATTTGGTATCTCGTACTCGAATTAAGACTCAATTAATTCTAATTCGCATTGCATAAGATTCATTAAAGAGAAAAACGTTTCCTATCAATTTTTATTTTTATTTCCAAGACTCGATTAATATTCGAGACCACTGTGTAAGAGTGAAGGGATCCTATTCATCCAACCACAACTCTTGGTAATATGGCGCCAGCATAAGGACTCTGGATCAATTGTGTGCTTGACTTCCTCATGTTATTTAGATTGTATGAAGTTTGTTGTCAAGACCCAAATCCTCCATCCGTGTGATGTCATGGCGACACCTAATCTCTACGACTAGGTAAGCTTAACATTACAGCATAATAAAATAAAAATATAAATTTAACAACTAACTATCACAGATAACTTAACAACTGATATAAATGCCTCTCGGCGTATATAATAACCACTCTCAAATATACACAAATTCTCCCAAAACTCGGAACATCATAAGTCACAAGTAATTTTAAGTGTCTAATTGTTCTATACAAACAACATAAGAAGGAATAGAAGAGGACTTCGATGTCTATGGATGCGGGCAGATGTACCTTGAAGTCTCCATAACAGCAGCAATTGTGCAACTAAAAGCAAGGCTAGTAGAAGGTACCTAGATCTGCACACAAAAACATATGCAGAAGAGTAGCATAAGTATACCACAATACTACCCAGTAAGTGCGAAGCCTAACTTCGGTTGAGTAGTAACAAGGTCAGGTCAACTCTCTCTCTCTCTGTATATATATATATATATATATATATATATATATAGTCTGAAAGTTATATATACTTATGCTACTGTGTGTGTATGTGTGTGCGTGTGTGTAAGACTGAAAGTTAACTAGAAGGAAATCACAGAAGGATAACAGTATAGTACACCGAAATAATAATAGGGGATCTCCCGAGATACCGTCTCGTAGTCCCAAAGTAAATGTACAGGGGATCTCCCGGGATTCCGTCCCGTAGTCCCAAAGTTAATATGCAAGGGGATCTCCCGAAATACCATTTCGTAGTCCAAAAAATATGCAATCTTCTGGAATAACGTTCCGTAGTCCCAAAATAAATATGCATATCAAACAATGGAGGAAACAGTTACAACAAGAAACCCTACAATTTGGGCTAAGTACAAGTCAAGGAAAAAGCAGGAAATCCACTATGCATGCTGCACCGAGTTCAGATAAGCATTTAAGACATGTAGATATGCTATTCTAAGCTAAACATGATAACTACACATTTTGGTATAAAATAAATAAGAAGAAAAACTGGTTATTAATCAGTAAATATCAATTTTTACAATGAATAGCCCGTGTACGCACTCGTTACCTCGCATACATGACGCTCACATATAAAAAAATTACCAAATCCTAAGGGAGTTCCCCTACACAAGGTTAGGCAAGCCATTTACATCGAACCAAGCTCAATCACTTGATAACAATACCTTTTCCACGAATATACAACTCTAAGTGACACAAATCTAGCCAAAAGCAATTACATATCATAAATATAAATCTAACAAATGAAATCAAGGATTAAATAAGAAATTAGAAAATCACCCCAATAAGTCAACCCTGGACTACGTCTCGGAATTGGGGAAAAGTCATAAAATATGAACATCCATTCACTCACGAGTTCACTCGTACCAAAATTATCCAAATCCGATATCAAAATCTCAATCAAAAGCCAAAATCTTAGTTGAAGAACTTCTTCCTAAAATTTTAATCCAAATCCAAAATTAAAATACGAAATTAATGATAGATTAGTGGGATATAACACACATGAAGTGTAGAATCATTACCTTATCGATATCTCTTAAAATCCCTCAAAATATCGTCCAATCCGAACTCTCAAACTCATGTTTTGATAAAAATGGCCAAACCCCCAATTTTGAAATGTTATATTCTGCCTAGGTGAATCATTCTTCACGAATGCGACCAAATCCTCGCGTTCACGTAGACCACTCTGCCTTCCTCTCGATTTAACACTACGCGAACACGACCTTAGCTTCGTTAATGTGAGGCTTTGCAAACTCCACTATTCACGAACGCGACCCCTGCCATGCAAACTCGTGAACCAATTGGCTAGGGTTGCCTCACTCCTCTTCGTAAATGCATTCCACTTCTCGCATTCGCAATGCCTCCAGTGACCACACCTTCGTGAATGCAGGCTCTTCTTTGCAAATGCGAAGAACAAACTTCCATCATCCTCTAAGAACCTTTTGTGAACGCGAGACCTCCCTCGCAAACACATAAAAGGAAACTAGATAAATCATACCAGCAGATATCAGCCAACAACTTAAGTCAAAAAATGATTTGTTAACCACCCGAGGTGGGACCTCAACTAAACATACCAACAAGTTCCAAAACAGCATACAAACGTAGTCAAGTTCTTATATCACCTTAAGCAACACCAAAAACATGAATTACACCCGGATTCAAGCCTAATAAACTTTGAAATTTCTAAATTCTACAAACAACGTCAAAACCTATCAAATCACGTCTAATAAACCTCAAGTTTTGCACACAAATCATAAAGGACACCACGAACCTACTCCAACTTCCAAAAATCTAAACCGACTACGGTATTAAAAGGTCAACTACCAGTCAAAATCTCCAAAAATTCAATTTTGTCATTTCAAGCTTAAATTAGCTACAGACCTCTTAAACATAATCCAGACATGCCCCTAAGTCCAAAGTCACCTAACAGAGCCAACAAAATCGACGAAACTCCATTCCGGAGTCGTCTTCACATAGTTCTGACTACAATTAAAATCCTAAGACTTAAGCTTCCTCTTATGGACTGAGTGTCCCAGAGCACCCCGAAACTAAAAGCAAAACCTCTCGACAAGTCACATAAACAGAAAAAGATATGGGGAAAGTAGTAAATAGGGGGGCAGGGATATTACTCTCAAAATGATCGGCCTGGTCATTACGTCCTCGAACAAGCATAGAGACATACCTGAAATGGTGAAAAGATGATGATAACATCTGCGCATATCATGCTCTATCTCCTAAATCGCCTCCTCGACCGCCTGGCCCCTCCATTGAACCTTCACTAAAGCAATATTCTTTGACCTCAACTTCTGAACCTAACTGTCCAAAATAGCCACCGACTTCTCAACATAGGATATATCCTTGTCCAATTGGACTGAGCTGAAATCTAACCCGTGAGATGGATCACTGTGATACTTCTAGAGTATAGAAACATGGAATACCGGATGAACTTTTGTTAGACTAGGAGGCAAGGAAAGCTCATAAGCAACCTCCCCAACTCTCCGCAACACCTTAAATGGACCAATGAACCTTGGGCTTAGCTTGCCCTTCATTCCGAACCTCTTAACAACCTTCATAGGCGAAACCCAGAGAAAGACTCGCTCTCCAACCATGAATGCAACATCATGAACCTTCCCATCCGCCTAACTATCTTGTTTGTACTGGGCTGTGTGAAGTCGATCTTGAATTACCTTTACCTTCTCCAATGCATCCTGAACCAAGTCTGTACCCAATAATCTTGCCTCGCCCGACTCAAACCAACCTATGGGGGAACAATACTTCCTACCATACAGAGCCTCATACGGTGCCATCTGAATGTTGGACTGATAAGTGTTATTGTAGACAAACTCTGCAAGTGGAAAGAACTAGTCCCAAGAACCTCTAAACTCCATCACACACGTAATAGCATATCCTCAAGTATCTAAATAGTGCGCTCAAATTCTCCATATGTTTGAGGGTGAAATGATGTGCTCAACTCAAATCGAGTACCCAATTCATGCCCTCCAGAATTGTGATCTAAACTGCGTACCCCAATCAGAGATAATTGATATTGGCATGCCATGAATTCTGATAATATCTCGGATATAAACTCGAGCCAACTTCTTGTAAGAATATGTACTCATCATAGGAATAAAATGAGCTGACTTGGTTAGCCTATCCACAATCACCCAAAGTGCATCAAACGTCTGCAGAGTCTATGGGAGTCCAATGACAAAATCCATATTGATCCGCTCCTATTTCCATTCGGAGTCTCTAACTTCTGAAGCAACCTACCCGACCACTAATGCTCATACTTCACCTGCTAGCACTCTAGACACCGACTACATATACCACTATGTCCTTCTTCATTCTCCTCCACCAATAATGCTACCTCAAGCCATGATACATATTCACGGTACCCGGATGAATGGAGTACCGTGAGCTGTGAGCCTCCCGGAGAATCAACTCACGCAATCTATCTACATTGGGCACACATAACTTGTATCCTCAATGCACCATCATCCCCAATAGTGATCTCCTTAGAATCACCTTGGTGAACCGTGTCCTTATAGATGAGGGTCATAATACTGACGCTCCCTGATACGATCATGAAGAAAAGACTGGGAGATAACACAAGACAAAACTCGACTCGGCTAGAAAATATCCAATCTAACAAACTAGTTGGCCAAGGCCTAAACATCCAATTCCAATAGCCTCTATGCTACTAGTAAATATGCTATGCTCCCCAAGCTCTCTGGCCTACGACTCAACGCATCAGCCAATTCGCCTTCTCGGGATGGTATAAAATAGTGATATCATAATCCTTAAGCAGCTCTAACCACCTATGTTGATGCAAGTTAAGATCCTTCTGCTTGAATATATACTGCAAACTCCGGTGATTAATGTAGATCTCACAAGGGAACTGTACAAATAGTGCCGCCAAATATTCAAGGCATGAACAATGGCTGCTAACTCAAGGTCCTGGACTGGATAGTTCTTTTCATGTAACTATAGTGCCCGTACCGAGTACGGAATGTTGTCTTAGGGACATCAGATGCCTTAATCTTCAGCTGATGGTAGTCAAAACTCAAGTCTATCTTTGAAAACACCTTTTCTCCCTGAAGCTGGTTAACCAAATCATCAATCCTTGGTAGTGGATACCTGTTCTTTATCTCCATCTTGTTCAACTGCCAGTAATCAATACATATCCGCATCGAACCGTCCTTCTTCTTCACAAATAATACCAGCGTGCCCCAAGGAAAAATACTAGGCCTGATAAAACCCTTCTCTAGTAAATCCTGCAACTGGTCATTTAACTTTTTAACTCTGGCGGGGCCATGCGATATGGCGGAATAGAAATGGGCTGCGTGCTCGGAGCCAGATCAATACAGAAATCAGTATCCCTATCGGACGATATACTCGGTAGGTCTGAAGGGAAAACCTCGGGGAACTCCCGAACAATAGGAACATAGTCAATAGATGGAATCTTTGCGCTAGAGTAGCGAACATACGCCAGATAAGCTAAACACGCTTCTCGATCATGCATCGAGCCTTAACATATGAAATAACACTACGAGTAGCATGACCTGGGGCCCCTCTCCACTCTAGTCGGGGAAATTCTGGCAAGGCCAAGGTCACGGTCTTGGCGTGACAATCTAAGTTAGCATGATACACGGACAACCAATCCATACCCAATATAACATTGAAATCCACCATATCTAAAAACAATAAATCAACACGGGTCTCAAGACCCTCAAACATATCCACACAAGAACGATGCACCTGGTCGACTACTATGGAGTCACCCATCGATGTAGATACATAAACAGGAATGTCCAAAGCGTAACTAGACATAGCCAGGTAGGGTGAAAAATAGGACGACGCATATGAATATGTAGACCCACAATCAAATAGCACTGACACATCTCTATCACAAACAAGAATAATACCTATAATAACAACATTTGATGACTCGGCCTCTAGTCTGGCTGGCAAAGCATAAAACCGAGGCTTATCCCTACCTCCCTAAACTATGTCTCTAGGATGATTGGCTACCGGCTGACCCTTACCTCTAGCGGTCCGGCCTCCACCTCTACCGTCTCGACCTCCACCTCTATGATCCCTGCCCCGCCCCTGGTAGGCTGGGCAGGCTGTGGATCACCTGGTGCCTAAATCATGGGGCGAGGACCCTGCTGCTGCAATTGTGTACCCCTCAATCTCGGGCAAGCTCTCCTGATGTGACCATACTCACCACACTTATAACATCCCCCTATATGATGAGAATGGCCTTGACGGCCCGAATGACCTCCACGAAAACTCTGAAGAGGCTATGCATTGATGGGAGTTGGCGATGCACTAAGTGACTTCTGATCGGAATACTGCCCACGAAAACCACGATCACTTGGGACACCTTATGAAACTTGGAGGGCTGACTGAAAGGGCCTAGAAGGCTGACCCCTATCATAAGAATCCCTGAATCCAGATGAGGCACCACTGAATCGACCTGAGTGACGAGGTCTCTTGTGTGACCTATGACCACTCCCCTGTGGCAGAATCATCTCGATTCTCCGGGCCACATTGGTCACCTCCTGAAAGGTAATGTAACTACCCGTCTCTCTGGCCATCTGAAGACGAATAGGCTGGATCAAACCATCTCCTCACCCTCTCCCTCTCAGTGGGGAGTATGACGAGGGAATGTCGAGCTAGATTGATAAACCAGGCCATGACAAAATCATACTAACGAAACAAGCATCTCTGAAGCAAATGGAGCGCATCAACATCTTCTCCTGAGCTAATACCCTACCTGGAGGGCTCTCAACCTGTCTAACGGGACATGCGAGCATGAAATGCATCATCCCCAGGAAACAGGTACGTGAGTACAAATAATTTACCGAGTATGTAACGCACATAAATAAGTACATAACATACATGGAAGAAATATAGAGTAAATAACTAAACCTGTAAGTCTGGATAACTTTGTATATCATGAAATAATTATAGTGTCATGCATAAGCGTATGAATGTCAGGTCGTGCATTGGTAAATGTGTTCATAATATCATCAAGCCTCTGAGGGCATCCCATCATCATCTCGATCATTGTGGGCAAAACCATCAATATATACCAACTGATCAGGTGGTGGTGTGTATATAACACCGTAACCTTTTACCATATGCCATATAAATATAATATACATATATATATATATATATATCTAGTCATGGGTCAACGTACATGTATAGATGCATGAAATGAATAAGAAATACGTTAATAAGAGTTTCTCGAAATGCCATAAAAATCAATATTCCTTTCAGATAAATTTTATCAAATATATATTTTTTTGAGACCCATGAACAGAAGACATAGTAATATTTCACATGGGAAATCGAGAATATAGATACCCCTAATATTTCTATGAATAGCGTCATTTCTGAAAGTGCGTATTTTGCTCGTTTCATTTGTATCGTATGGATCATGCCAAAAGGAAAGAAGGGATATCCTTAACATACCTGAACCGATTCTCTTGACAATCCCTTTAACACCCATTGATTGCGACAACATGTAACGGTAGATCGAAGCAGGGAAAATTCGTATGATATTCTTCAGAAAAATTGGACCATAATTCTTCAGAATCGCAAAATTACGTTGCTATTGTAGAGTATAATTTTGTATGTATTCCTTTACTAATCCAAGAACGCCCATTACTTATAGATAAAGAGATCTTTTATAATGTTGTTTGAATTTCTTAATGAAGCAAATGTAAAGAGTTTCGTTACTACATGGTCATAAGCCTCAATTTTTTGGTCTTAAGAGGCCTTTTATCTAAGTGGGTGGGGTCCACACTTGATAAGGATCATTTTAAAAAATCCTCATAACATGCCACCAAGCCCTTTAGTCCAAGAGTCACTATTTTGATTTTTGGTTCCAAATTCATCTTACTGCCACGTGAGGATAGTGGCCCCTTAAGCTTTATCCAAAAAATTCAATTTCTTAGTTAATATTCCCACAAAAAATCCACAGTTAATTAAATATCGATATAATTAAAAATTATCTCAAATTACTTAAAAATATTACTCACTTTTAATAATACCTTACGATCATGGTCATGTAGTATTTTATATGACACTAATCCATAAATATCGGGTATTTTAGTTCGGGCTTTATTTTATCCGGAAATATCAAACTTCAATGAAAATTCATTTTCTTCGATTTGCTTACTCTCTCACCTTCACGAATTTACTCATCACTTATTTGAAATAGCATAATACTTATAATTTCCAAATAATCTTGTCCTTGAACTGAGGTCTATTATCTTGCGATAATTTTACGTATAATACTATATGGTGTAACATCGTCGTAATTTAATACTACAAAGCGTAACATCATCGAGATATAATACTGTAAGGCGGAACATCATCGTAATATAATACTACAAGACGTAGCATCATCATAATATTATGGGGCATAACATCATTCCTCCCTTTGGAACATTCGTTCTCGAATGTTGATTGATGCTATTATCATTTTCATAATTTATAGATCTTATGAATACCTTACTAGTCTCCTTTCCATTTAGGCAGTTGTTTTGTGACTTCAAAGGCCAGGGCATTCCTCCCTTTAGGCCTCGTTCCCTTGCCATGAATTATGATCGAATTCCTTCGAATCTCATAACTGTTGCTACCTCCTACCATGCAGCCTTTACGATACTAACCTTGTTAGTGGGCTCATGTGCCTCTTCTTTCCTTTTTCCTTCAATTGTTTAGCCATTATTGAGGTTTTTCGCTCGATATTTTGTCGAAATTACGAATATTGCTATATCTTATTTCATAGACATGGTTATCCATTCGTATGACTACTTTACTGCATCTACATAGATCATACTATACCATAAATCTTACTTATATTTATTGTTATTGATGTCTACAACCAACTCTAGGTTACTCTCGTTACTTATCCATAAGATTGATGGTCTAATCTCATCTCATATTGTTGAACTTTTATCCATCTATTATTGATTCACCTTAAGGTTGATTCATCATCTACCACCGATAACTTGATCTCTTATATTACAACTCTGTAAGACTCGCGTCTCATCGGGGGCATACAGAGTAATAAGATTGATCCACCTAGGGGTGATACTATACTTCTATAATCATATTTTATAGCATCCCAATGTGACTCACCTTACATGGATATTTTATCCCCTTACAATTCATGAAATCCTCTTCAAGTCATTACTCAATCTAAGGATGAAATGTCATCCTTTATATATTACAATTACGCCCTTATTCCACTACTAAGGAAGCATTCTATCTCTTCTAAATGCTACTAGTCTTGTACTCCTTTGAGTTTATTCTGGCTATATTGAGCCTTCTATAACTTAGAGAATTCATCAGCTCTCTTATTTTCATGAGCTTAATCCCAAGAACTTATCCATTCTTGTCACTTTTTCACTAACTTTTTCTTATCCTTACTCATGTCTTCCTAAAATCATATCGCTCTACCATACTTTAGCTTGCGACCTATACATGTGTATTTATACTACTCGAAACCTTCCTTCAATTTGCTTGTATCATAGATTTCCTTATATTATTCTGGAACATCAAGCGAGACAACACATCGTCTCTAACTCTTCTTTACTCTCTTAACTAGACCTCTTGGTATTCGAAAACTATAAGCTAGAAGATATGCCACCAATGATACCGCTATCATTCCTTGATATTGAATCCCAACGCTTCTAGCCCTTTATCTGAATTATGGACCATTCACAACCTTCTGCATTTGAGTATCTCGTACGTTGTTCACCTTTACCTTTCTTTAAAATATTGCATCAGCTCTTCTATCTCTTTCATAACTTTCTTTCCACATATGTATGATTTAAATCCACAACTTGAAGCTCTATTGTTATACTTGCACCTCTAGTGCATACCGGTACTCTTCTAACTGGCTCTATCGTAGAGCCGTTACGAAATATGGTGATTTTGTTGCGCTATCACTCTTGTGCCTCTGATGTCAATGATGGTCCTGCAATATTCTCAATCACGATTTCTATAATTGTCTGGGGCTAATAATCAAACTCATGATTTACTTGGTTGATGTTACTCTTTAATTTCCTCTTCCTTCTGATCAACTTTTATGTATGCTTAAGTTATCTTCTTATCCGCGGATCATGGCATTTAGTTATTACTTTAGCCTTTCATGGACGCTATGGAAAACCATGATACAATCTTCTTATGATTCAATCCTTTGTCTATGATCTAGACCCAATTCCTTCTTTTTCACTTATATCGAAGTCTTCTACGACTAATGATTAATCGAATAATACCTTTTGTTCTGTTTCAAATGTAAGCAATTGCTTTTCTTGGTTTTTTTGCCCCCTTGTTGCATGCATACTTAGCTTATATGAGTTCTCACTCATGCCAAAAATTTTGTGCAACTCATATGGTCTCGAATATTACTTTCAGTTTTACTCCCCGCTCATTAGCTATAGTAGGTTCCACTTATTTTGGAGTGCATACAATTTTGTAGTGAGACTATTGTTACACAACCATTTCCTTTTTAGGTCATTGTGTTTTGGTTGAAACCTTCATCCTTATTTTCTCAGCTAGTCTTTTATTGTAGTACTTAGGGAGGACCCTCTGACTCTTGTAAAGCTATGAGCTTATTACGGGCCTTTTGATGTCCTTCCTTGCCTATAATCATCCGTAGTTTCTTACATCCATGTACTTGTAGGGTTGCTTCTGAACTATTGTTTTGACTGTCTTCCTAGTGGAACTTTCATTTATCCCTGTAACACTCATACGGTACCTGTAACTACCCTGATTCCTATTTGAATATATCTCAAGCATTATAATGACATTACTGCGAGGTTGAATTCTCGATGTTGGGGTTTACAACATTTATCTTGCATGATCTCCTGATTTGTCTGTAACTTCTTGTCTAGTCATGACTAGGCTCTTCCTGAATCAACTACTAACTACTTGTCGACCCATTCTCATATCCATAATCCATGTAATCTCTCTTTGGTTATTTCCTTTGTCTAACTTACCTCTTGCGCTGGATCCTTATTAATAACCTTCTAGGCAGGAACCTTTACGTCCTCTTCTTGACGTCGTATTTGCATAATGCTATAGTATCATAGCATATATGTAGGCTTTGAATAAGTGCAATCTCATTCCTTTTTCATTTTATCGTATTATTCTTTTACCATTCCATAATTATTAGAACCACTTAATTCTGAATTAATGCAACATCACTCCATATTCCCCCTTTAGGAAAGTACTAATATTTAGCGCTACGATGATCTACTTATAGATGTTACCTCTTTATCATTAGCGTCTTCTCACTTTATTGAGACCCTTACTCGCCTTGTGATAATACTTCTGTATCAAGGGTAATGAATCCTTACTCGCGAGGATGTCACTTAGTGTAACTGGACATATATTCCCTTAAGCTTAACTTTGCTCACATTACTTGCTTTTGGGAAGCGTCTTCCTGAAAGACCATTCTCTGAATTACTCATGAATATTTTTCTGTTGTCCATTCTATTATCGCCAGAACAAAATCTGAAACTCTCATGATGCCGAGTATTATTCAACCATTCAGTCCCTAATTCACGTTTTGTTTACCTTGTTCACCAGCCCATACTGATTTCTATTATTCTGGGGTATAACGTTTCCTTCCCGTAGTTGCGTTATAGTCACAAACTTATTTCTCGAAGTGAGGATAGGACTTTATGGCCTATATTCTTTTGTTATCTCAATGTCTTTTGACCTCTCGTCTTTCCTTCAATTGACTATAGACTCTGTAATATTATCATCTTTTTGATATACCGTTGTCATCCATGTATCATATCTTACTCATAATACTTCATTAACTATTGTCTTATTTCCCGCTAACATTTATGTATATGACTTTATTCTAAAAACCCAAACAAGACATTCCTTTGCTTTTAGCTCCCATAGCTGCATCCACTTGCTCTTTATATTTCTTAATGTTATCGCTCTACTAGGGATGAGAGCTACACTTAGGTAATATTTATCCCTTTAAGGCTTCTAGTGACTATTTTTGTAGTACTCATATCAAGCCATACTATTTTAAGTGCACCATCTGGGTGTCTCATAAGGAGATCTATTAGCACATTTGTAATATCCTTCGATAATGTCAACTAACGTAAATAATTCATCCACCATTTTGGGTCACTTTAACCCTAGCCGGATCGTGATATTATGTCATTCTCTTAAACCATATTTGATAGCTCCCATAGAGCATAACTTAGATCGGTGTGGCCGATTATACATACCTCTATTATCGATGAAGGTAACTCAAAATGCTTATATCTCTTTTCACGCATTGTAGAAAATGATCATCTTCACTAACTGAGTACCTCATTCCCTTCTTCGCCTTGCTTCTTTTACTTGTTGAAACTTGTCTGTACCTTCCGATTCTCTTATTCCTTTTTACTATTAGAATGGATAGACATTCTTGCATTAAGGATCCTTATCAAGAAACTTACACATCTTATTGCACACATGATATGCTGAATACCTCATATTTATTCATCATAAGCATGATGCGAAATCAACTTCCTCTGACTCAACTCTTCCACATTCGCATGCAATCTTTTACCAACTGTCTTTCTGGATGTAGGCATCGTCATATTGCGAATAAGATAAAGTTTAGGAAATTGAGTTCTAACAACTAAGCTCCACCACACGATCTAGAGTAAGAAGAAAGAGTGATATTCCCAAATGCCATATAGCCTTATGCTTATAAGTGTAGTGCGCGATACACCCATAAACAAGACTCCACTAGACACAACTTCTAGACTCCCTCGGACAGAATTGCTCTGATACCATTTTTGTCACGACTCAAACCGGTGGGCCACGATGGGCACCCGGTACCTTACTCAACCCAGTGCCAACATAACGTTTCTTTTCGTATCATACTATCATATATAACTGAGTTGGAAAGGCTGACGTAAAATAGGTAGAATACAACACGTAATACCAACTTATACACAAGACATATGGGCATCTAAGACCAAAATAACCACTCGCATACTAACGATAGGATGACAATATAATCTTTTACATACATGACATCTGTCTACAAGTCTTTAAAAATATGTAATTTTCATAAAGGTCCGGACAGAGCCCTGCCATACCAAATAATACACGTCTAAATCATACTAACCAAACAAGAAACTCCGAAGCAAATGGAGCGCATCAGCATCTTCTGTTGAGCTGATAGCTTATTTGGAGGGCTCTCGACTTGTCTATCGGGACCTGTGGACATGAAATGTAGTGTCCCCAGGCAAAAAGGACGTCAGTACAAATAATGTACCGAGTATGTAAGGCACATAAATAAGTATATAACAGACATGGAAGAAATATAGGTAAATGACTCAACCTGTAAGTCTGGATAACTTTGTAAATCATAAAATAATTATAGTGTCATGCATATGCATATGAATGCCATTTCTTGTATAGGTACATGTGTTCATAACATCATCAAGCCTCGGAGGGTATCTCATCATATCATCTCGGCTACTATGGGCAAAACCTTCAACGTATACCAGCTGATTAGGTGATGATACATATATAATGCATTAACCTTTTCCTATACCCCATATAAATATTAGATACGTATATACGCGTATATAATTTCATCTGGTAATGGCTTAATATACATGTATAAATGCGCAAAATGCATAAAAAATACATTAATAAGGTTTTCTCGGAATGCCATAAAAATCAATATGCCTTCGGATAAATTTTACCAAATACATATATTTCTGAGACCCATGAACAAAATATATAATAATAATTCACATGGGGAATCAAGATATGGACACCCCTAGTATTTCTACAAATATAGTAATTTTCGAAAGTGCGTATTTTGCTCGTTTCATTTGTATCATATGGATCATGCCAAAAGGAAATAAGGAATAGCCTTAAAATACCTGAACTGATTCTCTTGACAATTCCTAACACCCGTTGATTTCGATAACGTGTAACAACAGATCGAAGCAAGGGAAAATCCATATGATTTTCATGAGAAAGATTGCACCGTACTCCTTTAAAATCGAAAAATCCCATTGCTATTACCGATATAATTTCGTATGAATTACTTTATTAATCCAAGAACTCCCATTACTTGTAGATAAAGAGATCTTTGATAATCTTGTATGAATTTCTTAATGAAGTAAATATAAAGAGGTCTGTTACTAAATGTTGTCATAAGCCTCACTTTTGTGACCTTTAAGATTTATCCGAAAAATTCAATTTCTTAGTTAATCTTCCCATCAATCCACAATTAACCAAATATCTACATAATTAAGAATTATCTCAAATTACTTAAAATATTACTCATTTTTAATATACCTTGTACACCTTACTATCATGGTCATGTGGTACCTTGGACGACATTTGTCTATAAATATCAGTTATTTAAGCTTGGGCCGTATTTTATCCCAAAATATCAAACTTCGACAAAAAATCATTTTCTTTGATTTCCTAAACTTCGACCTACTCCAACTCCAAGAACCAAAAATATGAGCCCGATAACCACAAAATAAATTCGCGGTCAAACTTCTTAATTTCCTAAACTTCTAATCCAACTTTCGCTATTTTAAGCCTAAATCAACCACGGACCTCAAAATTATCCGAACACATTCCTAAGTCCAAAATCACCCAACGGAGCTATCAAAACCATCAAAACTCCTTTTCGGAGTTGTTTACACATAAGTCAATATCCGGTCTACCTTTCAACTTAAACGTTCAACTTTGAGACTAAGTGTCTCAACTCATTCCGAAACCTCTCCGGAATCGAACTAACTACCCTGGCAAGTCACATTGCAACTATTAACCATAAATGAGCAGTAAATGCTAGAGTAGGGCTACAACATTATAAATGACTAGCCGGGTTAATACATCCTCCCCAGCTTAAACAAATGTTCATCCTCGAACAGGTCAATATATCTGGAGTCTCAAATAGGTATGGATACCTGCTCCGCATCTCCCGCTCGTCCTCCCTAGTAGCCTCATCAATTGGCTGACCTCTCCATTTCACCTTCACTGAAGCCAATCATGGCATGAATCAGATAAACATATTGACGCGTGCAACCCGATCCCATAGATATCCTTACAATCAAGACCTCGGCCTCACTCAATCATCAATCTATCCAGTCTCTCAAGCTCACAAAACTCGTGATAATTAGCCCAACAATAATGATGTAATGTATCAATAAAGGATAACATAGAATGCGATATAATATACAATTATAGCCGTGTCAGGGTACAAAATTGAAAGTTAAGCAAATAATTCAATATGTAAAAAAACTTCTATGGGTCTCAATAGTACCAACATGTAGCCTTGGCATGATTTCTAACATAGCTGACATCTCAATTTCTCTAACACATGGTGAATATGGATAACGATAAGGTTAATCAACTATACAATTCCATAGTATCGACCAAGTCACAATTCTTATGGTACATGCACACACGTCCACCACCTAGTATATGCGTCACATCAACACCAATAACATAACATGTAATTTAGGGTTTCATACCCTCAGAACAAAGTTTAGAAATGTTACTTACCTCAATCTGTGCAAATCTCTACTCTAATAAGCCCTTCCCTTGCGAACCGACCTCTAAATGCCTTTAATCTAGCCACAAACAATTTGATATAACCAACACGAGATAAAAGAATCAATTCCATAAGAAAATACTAATTTCTTACTCAAAAATTCAAAAAGTCAACATAAAAGTCGACCCCCCGGCCCACATCTCATAATCGGATAAAAGTGAATAAATCCGGAAGCATATTCAACCAAGAGTCCAACCATACCAATTTACCAAATCCTGACACCAAATCATCACTCAAATCCCTCAAATTAACTCTCCAAATCCCTAACTTCGAACTCCCAAATTCCACCTAAAAAACGCACAAACTAGGTGGGAAATTCAACGGGGAAACAAGTGACTTACCTCAAGAAATCCCCCAAAATCCCTCTCAAAAGTTGCCCTAATTCGAGTTTGCAAATTCAAGAAATGATAAAAATCTCAGAACCCAACACTTATAATCTGTCTACAGCGTTCGCACTTGCGACAACTTACCCGCATATGCGATGTCAGAAAAGCGACAAGTCTCCTAATTTTGTGGCGAACCACTAGAGACCCGACCTTCGCACCAGCTCTGCTTCTATGCAAATGCTTGTGTGACCCATTTCATGCTCATGTGCTGCCCCTCGCTTCTGCACTCAAACTCACTACATCGGTAATTTCACAGATGCGTCCAAAATGCTGTTTCTGTGCAACAAACCCACATCCTTCCAGTCCGCTTCTGTGATTCTCTATTCGCACATGCGGCTTCGCACCTGTGGACATAACCTCCACAAGTGCGATTACACTAGTCCAACACTATTCAACATTTTCAAAAGTAAGAAATTCTATCTGTTAAAGAGGCCCCCAAGACCTCAAATCACATCGAACAACATAATAAACACGAGTCACACCTCAATTCAAGTCTAATGAAAACTTGGAAATTCCAACTTTTGCAATTGATGCAGAAATCAATTAAATTATGTTCGATTAATCTCAAATTTTACACACAAGTCATAAATGATCCAAATAAACCTACTCCAACTCCAAGAACCAAATTTCGAGCCTGGTAACTACAAAATCAACTCTCGATCGAACTTCCTAATTTCCAAACTTCTAATTTTCAACTTTCTCCATTCCAAGTCTAAATCAACTAAGAACCTCTAAATCACTATCCGGACACACTCGTAAGTCCAAAATTATCCAACCGAGCTATTGAAACTGTAGAAACTGCATTCCGGAGTTATTTACACAGAAGTCAATATCCGATTAACTTTTTTAACTTAAGCTTCCAACCCTTAGACTAAGTGTCTCAATCATTCCGAAACTTTCCCGGAACCGAACCCTAGAAAGTCACTTAGAAATTATTATGCATGAAATGAGCATTAAATAGGGGAACGGGGCTATAACACTCAAAATGATCGACCAGATCTTTACAACCATATTGGTTTTATGTTAGCGCTTGGGTATGATCCGCCCCTCTGGATCTGACATACTAGTAGTGAGCGCAGGTACTGTATAGTGCTGAGAGGTTGTGTGTGTTGAGTGATTGAGCATGATGAGTAGGAGTGCGAGAAAGTGTCATTGATTACTCTAAGAGTGTGAGTACTGAGTTGACCACTGTGATGCATTGCATTTGACATGCATACTTGACATACCGACATAAAGATGTATTTCCTTATGCTACACGGTTTTGTGATATCCAGGACTTCACATGCACATTGACATGTAGGCATAGAGATGTACTTTGCTCGTATTATTTGAGATTGAAATATCTTATTTGTTGATGAAATTTATTGGGAAAGAAATCTCAGTTTTCTAATTTACTCATATTTTCCTAATTTCGGTGAACGATTTGAGTTTTACTGTAATACCTGAAAAACATGTCTGTTTCCCGTAATTGTGAACAAGATGAGCATCATATCTTGAGTTATTTCTTGTACTAATTTTATTATACTATTATGAATTGTTCTCAGCTATTGGTGTTGGACACTAACCGTTGTTCAAGCTCGTCATTACTTTCAACCTAATGTTAGGTTTGTTATTTATTGAGTGCATGAGTTCGGTTGTACTCATACTACATTTCTGCACCTTACGTGTAGATTTGGAGCTGATGTTGTTGTGTCTGGAGGGAGCTGGCATCAACAGTGGATGTACATTATGGATCATGGGTGCTTGAGCACCCACTGCTTTTGGAGCCAAACTTTATAGTTATATAGAAAAAATTAGTAAAGTTTATAATATATTAATTAAGCACCCATTCTCAGTAGTAATTTTCAGATTAAAAATAATTGAGCACCCATAATTTAAAAATTCTGGATCCGCTACTGGTTGGCATTGAGGATGTACCTGCATCCCGGTTATGCTATCTCTTGTTCTTGGTAGCTTTAGATTTATAAATTTATTTATGTAATAGATGATGTATTTATTTTCCAGCTTTGTAAACTTTAAATCTTAGAAGCTCATGACTTGTACTAATAATCCTTGGCATATTGTATAAAAGATATGTTATTTCATCATTTGTTTTTCTCAGTAAATTTCTTTTGAAATTTGGTTATTGTTAAATTGGCTTACCTAGTGGGTTGGGTTAGGTGCCATCACGCTAGTTAGATTTCAGGATGTGATAAAAAATTGTCTTAATAATCTTAAAATAGTAAGTACGATATATTTTGTAATTATTATAATATTAAAGTATTAATATCAAAATTAATAATACTTAATTAATTTTGAAAAAATAGGTATTATTAATTGAATCAATTTTTAAAATATTAATTGTAAATTATTTAGTATAAATAAATTAATTTTAAAAGGGAGGATTAAAATTTACTTTCAACGGATATTATTAATAAAAATTATAGCAGAGTACATGCTTGTAGCATTGTTGAAATAAAATAAAAGAACAAAAATCCACACATGAATAACATGAATTTTGAACTTTCTAGTTTGGTTCACAAATATTGTCATATAACTTAGGGTGATTGTGAAGTACTAGGTGCATTGTTGGCATCTCTAGAAGTAGTTTGGTGTTGAGGATGAAGCAACAATTTCCAACTGATTCAAACGATTGTTCATAATAGGAACAACTGTCTTTAACCATGTTTCAAATATTGTCACTTCTTCTGCATTGAGTTGTTCAATTGATTCCCACCAACCACTCTCTCTAGTTTCTGTCATTTTGTCATAGAAACGTGTCTGAGCAGTTGCAACGTCTTTTATGGTATCAAACTCATCAAGCCTACTATTGAGATAGTTCACATTGTTTCGAGCATTAGCCGCAACTAGGCGAGTAATTTCACTTAATTGCATATCAGGATTCTGAAAACGAGCAATAATGGTATCATTCGTAGGGTGAAAAAATGAGAAGGGCTTGCCGGTAGGAGAAAAAGCTATTATTCCAATATCAACATCGCACTCTGCAATAAGTTCACCGGACTTTTTGTATAAGCCTGCACGACGCTTTGAGAATGTGGTAAAGAGGTCATCTTTCTTTTCTATTTTTTTCATTTGAATCTTTTGACGTCCTTTAGTTTTCTTACTCACCATAGCTAAATTTACTAGAAGAATTGATAAGAAACCTTTATAGGAATATGTACGTACAAGAAGCGCAATATCGCAGATATATTTATATACATCAAGAAGTTCATCATTATGGTAATTGAATTTCTAACAAAATATGCAATTTGATGAATCTTTTCACTATAGTGAATTATAGTAGCAACTGCAACCAACTTGATGCCACATCAATGAAATCTAATTTTTTAGAGTTAAATAGGTAAATACTGTAATATAGTTATGAAATTTACCAAGTTGGGGTCAGCAAGTATGGATATAATTTTACTGGACACCAACTACATACCAAAATATTTCAAATTTCCTATATAAGAAGCAAAGTCAAATATTTGACTTGCCATAAGAAAAATCTAAAACTCAACTCAGATATGAAAATATCTTAATGTGCTTACCTAAATTTATCAAGTCCAGATAGGCAATCTAAGAATAAAACTTGAATAAGTAAATATTTTAATATATAATTAATTTACCAGGCAGTATTTTATTACTGTCAATATAATGACGGTGCCATTTCAATAAATTATTTTTCTCTGGGGTATTGGTTGCAATGTAAATTTTATGCACTATGTAGAGAGAATAAAAAACCATCTAATACAAGTTTGAAATAAACATATGAGTGGATGTATGTATAAGCTCGACATGTTGCTTGAATAATAATATAGCAATAGATCATTGTAACTCATAGTAATAATCGTCTGAGTTTTGGCTATTTTAGGCTTAGAGGGTATTTGTGTCAAAATTTATTTTATTAATTTTAGTAGGTTAGTTCCACAAATATGTGTAAACTAGACATAAAATTTGAATTACAGTGCAAAGGTATCCATTTTCATCAGATCTCCCAAGTATGTATATTTCCTGCTGGCATGAGGAAAAAAGGGATATGTAGTGATTTTCTTCAAAATAGGATCAATGGAAAGTTCTTGGTTGGTTGAGTACACAGTTGCATGTGACTCCGAAGGGATATGAAATGCTCATGTTATTTTAGGATGGATTGGTATATGCGGTATGTATGGAGGATTGAGAATTGCATGTATAAGGTTATGGTTCAGTTCTGAACGGAAGGCCATAAAATTCTTAGGCAGCACGGGTAGTTTTAGATAATTAGAGAAATGAGCTTCAAATGATTAAGGAAATGATCTTAAGATGATTAATGTAATGGTATTGCTAGTTGGAGGTAATTTGACGAGAGTATATGTTTCAGAAAAAGGCAATATGGTTAAGTTGATGGTACTTCGGTAGTATTGCGACGCTTTCTTGTAGATCAACTGTTGATATTCGAGTGTTCTTAGAGGCACAGAAGAGTGTTAGAATATCTATCGTGGGATGATAGGGTATTAAAGATTTGGTAAGTAACCGGGCAACAGAACGGGGATCAGGTATGGTGATTTGTGTCCTATATAGGGTTGGAGACTGGAGGTTCTCATATTCAGGCTATGTTGTGATTTCGGGTAGTGTGTATCGGCACTGTGTACTAACTATTGGAGTCTGGAGACCCGAGTGGATCTTTTGCAGCTTGGTATGTCTGATTTTAGATGTGATGTTGGGTGTAGACTGGTTGTCTCCGTGTTGTGTCATTTTGAACTATTGTGCTAAGGTGGCGTTGTTGGCTATGCCGGGAATGCCACAGATTGATTGGCGAGGTTCGACGGATCATGTTCTTGATTGAGTGGTTTCATAGTACGAAGACCATCGGACGATTGGGAAGTATTATCTTTCTTATTTGGGCTCTCGTGATGGATGACAGTATAGAGGATTCTCATATCGATTTAGTTCCGGTGGTGAGGGACTTTTCGGATATGTTTCTTGTGGTCGGGCATGTCACCAGGAAAGGTTATTAGTTTCGGTATTGATTTGATGCCGGGCACCGTATCGTATGGTACCGACAGAGTTAAAGGAGTTGAAGGAGCAATTCCAGGGTTTCCTTGTGAATGGCTCTATTGGCAGGTCAATATAGATGTGTGTTCCAATTTGAGTTGACTTCGTTGGATCCGAGTTGTATTGTTGAGGGATGTGTGATTCGATTGTTATTGAGACTATTACGGTACCTAGGAGATATAAGAGTTACCTTTCCGTGTTGTAGGGTAATTGGATTTTTTGGTTATAGATGCACGTAGTGGAGTTATTGGTGTCTCTCTTGGAGCGAGCGGGAGGAGTATTGGATGATGCCCGGTGAATGGTGTATCGGTTATGTCCTTTAGGGTTGTGTGGTGTTAGGTATTTGCTTTACCATGGTTATGATGATTTACTATAGTTCTAAACATCAGTTTCACGTGGTTGTCAATTTCGAGCAGAGTGACTTGAGGTGTTTTATTTGGACCAGTATTTGGATAGGGTCGCGCATTGCAGCGAAGTTATGTGGAGGTATGATCTTGCGGGTTAGATTCGGGTGTTCTATTTCTATACTGTGAGATGGGTTCTCAGCCTTGTGTTGTAGTGGCACTGGTGAGCTTGTGGTACAGCTCTTTCATTTGGGTCATTATCATGAGTTGAGTATGTTCGAATTATTTCTTATTTGTGCGCAAATGCGCAAGTTACAATTTTAGTATGTATTGATGTGTCATGTAACTAGAGTGGTTGTGTTGGTTAGATGAGATTGTTGTGATCCTTAATGATTACTAACAGATTCGATTTCAGCATGTTAGAAGGAGAAATATCGAGATTCAGCTCAGAAATTTGTATGGTCTTTGCCAAAAGAGAAATGGCCTCATGAATGGTTGATCTGAGGAATGGTTATGGTTTATTGCATGTTTCATTTATCATTAGCAGTATATAAAAGTGTTGGAATGAGACTTTAGTTGATAAGAGGTTTTATATCGGTATTCAGTTGTTATGTACAGCCTCTGTGATTAGAAGTTATCGTTGCAAGCGTTTGAGTTATGTGGTATATTAGGTAATTTCACCCGAGGTCGCAGATATGGGTTATTACAGTTTTTTCGGGCTTATTCAGAGTATAAATGTGATATTCTGATCTTGTGAATGATCTGAGGAGTGTAAAGAAGGCTTATGAAGTAGGTTGGATTGTGAAATTTCAGTTACTTGTGTGATCAGACCTATATGAGATAGAGTGACGTGGGATCACCCCCAGGTATATGCATGGTAAGGTTATTCACCGATTGGTTGGCTTTTTGAATAACTTTGGACGCGTTCAAGGATGAACGTTTGTTTAAATGAGGGAGATGTAGTGACCCGATTGGTCGTTTTGAGCTTTTGCACTTTGCATGCCAGTTCTCGAGCATGGCTTGCCCCGTGTGATGTATTACGACTTATGTAAATCGTTGGTTTCAGTTTTCAAGGTAACCGAGATGAATTTGGAAGAACAGATCTCAGTTTGATGCAAAAAATTTAAAAGATTTGACCAAATTTTGACTTGTTTGTATATGATCTCGAATTGAAATTTTTATTATTTGGTTAGCTCCTTTAGGTGATTTGGGACTTAAGAGCATAATCGGAATGCATTTTTGAGGTCTATGACAAGTTTAGTCTTAAATTAGAAAAATTAAGATTTTGGCATTTTCCGGTTGATAGGTGAGATTTTGATATAGGGATCGGAGGCGAATTCCGAACGTTGCGGTAGCTCCATTGTATCATTTGTGATGTGTGTGCGAAATTTCAGATCATTCGGATTTGATAGACTTTTTGATCGAAATTTGTAAGTTATTAAAATTCTTAGGCTTGAATCCGATGTGATTTTGGTGTTTTAATGTTATTTTGAGTGTTCCAAAGGTTGGAACAAGTTTAAACGAGGTTGTGGGATATGTTGGCATATTTGGTTCAGGTCCCGAGGGCCTCAGATGAGTTTCGGGTGGTTAAACGGGTCATATTCTTGTTTTGAAAGTTGTAGATTTTCTATTGTTTTTGTTGCACACTTTTGGCCTTCACGTTTGCGAGAAGGCTCTTGCGTTCGTGAAGGGATACGTGATGAGGCTGAGAATTTAGTCTCCGCAATCGCGATGTTGGTCCTGCATTCACGACGGCTGAGGTCCTTAGTGCTTCGCGAACGCGATGAGGTTCCCGCGTTCGCATAGAGTGAATGGAGCAGCTGGGGTCCTAGACCATTTGTGTTTCGCGTTCGCGATTAAAGGGGGTCGCGTTCGCGATGGTATGGGAAGCGGAAGCTTAGCGTTTGCGATAGGTTCTCGCGTTCGTATAGAAGGAAATTTGGATCTGTGAAGTAGTGTGCTTTGCGAACGCGAGGGACATGCCGCGTTCACGATGAAGGAAAATTTGGGCAGACAATTTATATTTTAAAAACTCGAGGGTTTGAGTCCAATATCATAAAAACCATTGTAGAGCTCGGGAGAAGGTGAAATTTGAAGAGAATTTCAGTGGAGCTATTGAGGTAAGTAATCTTCACCCATATTTAGTTTAATTTCATGATTTAGTCTTGAATTTAATTATTTAATTTGAGAAGTTAGAGTGGAAATTTGGGAAGAATGGAAGAAAAAAGTTGAGAATTCTTTTGAAGATTTGAATGGACATTTGATGTCTGATTTTGATGTTCTTGATATGTATGAACTTGTGCCAGGATAAGGATTATATTGAAATTACTTTTATAGGATTCTGAGACGTGTGACCATGGGCTAGGTTTGAGCAATTTCGGGGTTTTTATTTGAATTGAATACTTTCGAGTAGGCTACGTTCCCATAGCATATTTTAATGATTATATACTGATTATGGCTAGATTTGGTGCATCCAAAGATTGATTCGTGCGGGAAAGGCATCACAGGCTAGAGATTAGACCGGATCGAGGTGAGTAATGGTTGTAAATGATGTTCTGTGGGTTTGAAATCCTTGATTGCACATCGTAGTGCTGCATTGAGATGAGGCACACGCTTGATGACGAGCATGATGTCGTGCACTATTGGGGACTATGACTTGGTCTATCCCGATTGAATATATTTTTCATTTATTTAACTAAAATCTATTTTCTATCATTATTATTTGGGTAGAATGTTATATTTGGGCTTCGTGCCATTTATTTAACCATTCGGGAATTTGTTGTTGATATTTCCTCACCGATTTGACTTTATACTTGAACTTAGCCATGTTATTTCCATTGTTTTCAAAACTCAATCATGTTCACTCAGTTTTAATATTCAAATGACATTTTAGGCTGAGAAACACTGTTTTACTGTTGCCCGAGTGGTATATGTGATTTTTTGACCGAGTAAGGCCGGGGGCCTTTGTTATGAAGACATCTTTTGTGTCGTGCTGCACGCCGCAACGGTAATACTCTGATTCTGATTAAGAGGCCGAGGGCCTGAGATTGTATGCCTCGAGGTGGCTTGATATTTATATGAGGTCGAGGACATGTTTATGATGCCACGAGATGACTTGATATTGTGCTTGGGCGGTTAGGGGCCCCTCTAGCTAGGAGTCTGCACACCCACAATGAGTGCGGGTACCCATTTTGATGTGAGATATAGTCCGATGAACTGATATTATTTTCTGTGATTGCCCGAAGGGCTGGTACTGTTCTGAGATATTGCCCGAGAGGTGGATTTGTTGACATTGTGCCTGAGTTGCAAACCTTATGTGCTTATCTTTCTTATTTACCTGTTTAATTATGTATTTTTGCCCGATGGGAGGATTTCTATGCTTATCTGCACTAGTTGTTCTGCATTCATTGCGTAACTATTAGAAAAGTCATTTCGAAGAAGTTTAAACCGAGCTAAGATATTTTAAGAGATTTCACACCTTCATTGATGTGTTACTTGTATTGTACTACTTCTGTGCAGCATGTTCATGCACGTTTCGTAATTTCTTATCTCTCAGTCTTTATTTGTGATTACTCACTGAGTCAGAATACTCACTTTACTCCCTGCACCTTGTGTGGAGATTCAGGTATTTTCTGAACCCAGTAGCGAGTATTGGTGGACTGGAGGCAGAGTCGTCGAAGTTTAGCAAGGTAGCTGCCGGCGTTCGCAGCATTGCTTTTCTTTCTTTTTATTCTATTAGTCTTTACTTAGTACATTTCAGACTTCGTGGGTGGTATTTAGACCTTAGTAGATGCTCATGACTAGTGACACTCCGGTTTAAGCTGTTTGGGATGTACTTCAGTATTGTTATGATATTATTTGCTACTTAGCATTATAAAAGCATGTTTTACTGTTGTTTAGCTGTTTAACTTCGAATTAGAAATGTGTCGGCTGGCCTTGTCTTTATAAAAGGCTCCATCACGACTGGGGCTGAGTTTAGGGTCGTGACCAATATGTTGGCGGTGTCACTTCAATAAATTATTTTTCTTTGAATTATTTCTTGAGCAAGGTAAATTTTATGCACTGTGTAGAGAGAATAAAAAAAACTAGTTTGAAATAAAAATATAAATGGCTTTACGTGTAAGCTCGACACATCGCTTGAATAATAAAATAGCAATCAGATTATTGTAACTCACAATAATTGTCCTTTGAGTTGGCTATTTTAGGTTAGAGTGTATTTTTTGTCCAAATTTATTTTATTAATTTAATAGAACAGTTCCACACAAATTAACATTTCTGTGGGAGATAAAATTTAAATAACAGTGAGAAAGTAGGGATAATTTCATAAAAGTACAATTGAACAAAATACATTTCAATCGCTTAGCCTAAAACAATATTTTCATGGGATGGCCCAATAAATATCAACTATCAATTCTTTTTCTGGCAATATAGTATCATTTACAGGGTATGACAAGATTTTTTTCAATCTACAACTTTCCTTCCCTCTCCCCACATCCCTTTCAAAACTTTTGTCTATATCTTTGTTTCTTTTTCTTCCCCAATTTAAATACCTACAAATTATGTATTAAAATAAATATTTTCTCCTATTTTCTCTTTTTCTTATGGCAAAACATATTATTCAATTAAATATTTCAATATTCGTACTCTTTTAAATGGTGAATCATTTGGGTTTTTACGTATTAAATTGTTAATTAAATTTTAAATTAAAAATAGAATTTTATGTGCAATTGTTGAATAAAACAAAAATCAAAACTTGTTAAAAAAATTGTAGAATTTCTCTAGCACATATAAAAACTTTTTCACATTTCATATAAACAAAAAAGAAAAAAAAGAGAAGAAAGTGTCAAACTTCCATTGAAGCCTCTTATACAATGACATTGTATCTAGATTCTTATAAACTAAAAAATATACAATTATATAGCATTATACATAAATATACACATTTATACACAAATTATACATAAGTATACAATACTATATAACTGTATATGAACACTAGTTATACAATATTTTCAGTAAAAAATACATTGATCCCAACACTACAATAACTGTAAACAATATAGCAACTTGTATAAATATGTATAATACTATATAAGAGGTATTTTTACATTCATATATATAATTATACAATATTATACAATGTCGATACAAACTGCTACAGGATTATGATTTTTTATTCCAACTTCGAATTATAGTATGCACTACAACTTTATGTGAACGATTCTGAATTTAACACCCAGAAATATCCAGTTTTAGATCCAAGACTTTAAAGTCGTAATAATAATCCGAATTTTAAACTTCAAAATCTTCCAAAATTAGTGGTTATTTCTCACTGCAAATCAAGTTTGAGAGCTAAAGATTTCATATCTGCGTGGTTTTTTATTTTTCTTCCAAAATCTTCAATTCTTCTTTTGCTTGCTACCATGAGACTTGGCGGGCTTGGACTACGGCGGAAGAGCCTGAGCCAAAATTGTGTAGAGAGTGAGGGGAGGAGGAATAATGGAGACTAGAGTAAGAGAGGATGGAATCTGTTTGGGTTAGAAAGAAAGAAAAGAGATGTGGTTGGGAGAGAAATGGGTGCGTCGAGAATGAAGAAAAAAGAAAGAAAAAACCTTTTAAGTGCTTTGGGCTAACCGATGAAAATAATTATACAATATATGTAAAATCTGGGTCAAATCGGGTAAGAACCTAAAATATGGGCCTAATTTTGTTGATATGTTGGGTCAACTGACAATGAAGGTAATTTTCTCGAGAAAGTATTCCTTTTTCGACAGATCTCCCGACTCGATACTCATGCGTAGGGGTGAAGTACACCAATTGTTCTCTTAGTGGATGGTCTTAGATTTTTATCGTTCCTTTACCATGAGCAACGATTTTATGTTTTGATCTTGAAATTTTACTCATGGGTTCAAGTGTCTAGGAATATAAGTAGTGTGAGCGGGGCGAGGCGAGGCGCTATAGGGCGGGTGGACATATCAAACCTTGACCTGTTAAAAATTAAACATTTGTAAGGATAGTATTAAGGATTTTTTCTTGGTTCTCATTTGATATTTGGTACTCGTGTTAAGACCCAACAAATTGAGATTCACGTCGCATAAGATTCATTTAAGAGAATAGCGCTTATTTTTTTTTTTCATTTCTTGATTAATATTCAAGATCTCTGATCAAGAGTAGAAGGATCATGTTCATCCAACCACTAACTCTTGGTGATATGGCCTCCATGCCTAGATCAATTACGCATTTGACCGTGAATTATTTTTTTAAAACTTTGAACTTTGCATAAATGTGCAGAGTGTTATAAATATATTATATTATGGATGTTCGTACTGCGTTGTGAATAAGCTTCCTGAAGAAGTTTATTCATATGGGGCTACGCCGTAAATATATTTATCTATTTAGTACTATATTATAAATAAGCTTCCTGAAGAAGCTTATCACTTCGGTACCCGATTACGGATAAATATTACTCTCGGTAGAAGATTATCCATACAGGGTATAATAAGCTTATCTTTTCGGTATCCGATTATGGATAAATATTATTCTCGGTAGAAGATTATCCATAACTGGTATTATAGCATCTTACACAGCAGGTTGCAGTAGCAGTTTACACAGCAACTTGCAGTTGCAGCTTACACAACAACTTGCAGTATCCGGTTATGGATAAATATTATTATCGGTAGAAGATTATCCATACTGGGTATAATAAGCTTATCCTTTCAGTATCTAGTTATGGATAAATATTACTTCCGGTAGAAGATTATCATTACCGGGTATAATGAGCTTATCCTTTCAGTACTCCGTTATAGATAAACATTACTCTTAGTATAAGATTATCCGTATCTGGTATAATAGCAGCTCACACAGCAGCTTGCAGTAGCAGCTTACACGGCAGCTTCCTTTCTTCTATAAATAGAAGGGTTTTCATTTCATTATGTACATCAGCTTGAATTCGAATAATATATCAGTCTCTCTCTATACTTGTCTTTACTTTACAGTCTTTATTTTATAACACGTTATCAGCACGAGACTCTGCCATATCGAGCAAATATTTTAAAAGTATCTGAGATAAGAACTTTCTTTTATTAAATAATGTCAAATCTTTCTAAACTTGAATTTATAGCCCTGGATATATCGGGCAAAAGCTATATGTCTTGGGTGCTTGATGCTGAAATTCATCTTGATGCGATGGGTCCGGCAAACACTTTCCGTGATAAAAATCAGGCATCAAACCAAGACCGTGCCAAAGCAATGATATTTCTACGCCATCACCTTGATGAAGGCCTGAAAATGGAATATCTTACTGTTAAAGATCCAGTCATACCGTGGAATAATTTAAAAGATAGATATGACCACCTGAAGATGGTCGTTCTTCCACAGGCACGATATGATTGGACTCATCTAAGGCTAAAAGATTTTAAATCTATTTATGAGTATAATTCTGCTATGTTCAGAATTATTTCCCAACTAAAATTATGCGGTGATAATGTTACTGATTATGATATGTTGGAGAAAACTTTCACCACTTTTCATGCCTCGAATATGCTCCTGCAGCAGCAATATCGAGAGATAGGATTTAAAAGGTATTCTGAACTTATCTCACATCTTCTTATAGTCGAACAACATAATGGGCTATTAATGAAAAATCATGAAAGTCGACCTACTAGTTCTTGTCCATTCCCTAAAGTGAATGAAACGAACTTCCACCAAGCCAAACGTGGAAGAGGTCGTGGCCCCAGTCGTGGTCATGGCCATGGCCGGGGAAGAAATCCCAATCATGGTAATAATAATGCACCAAAGAACCCTCCTCGCCACCAGCAGTGGAAAAGGAACGAACAAAAGCATGAAGCGGTGCAAACACCTAATACAGAAAGTGCATGCTATAGATATGGAGGAAAAGGGCACTGGTCACGTACCTGTCGTATCAAGCCTCCTTAAAAAAGACAGAGAAAAATGCTGAAGCAAATTTTATCTCTGAAGATAATTTTGACTTAATGCATTTAGATGCAGCTGATTACTTTGCACTCCCAGAAGGAGAAGCAAGTCATGTAATCGGTAGTGAATCTGTAGAAATATAAATATTTTAATTTTTATTGTTTGTAATAGATAGTATGGTTATGTGATTATTGTATATAAATAAAATTTATGTTTTGATAATATATTTTATTTATATCATTTTGAAGAATATGGATAATCCTCACTTTATGTTTGGATCAATGAAAAATCATGAAGATATTTGTGTTATTCATAGTGGAACAACTCATGCCATATTCAGGGATCAGAAATACTTTTCTTATTTGCATAAGGAAAAAGCAAATGTTTCAACAATTTCTGGTAATATAAGTTTGATTGAAGGCTCCGGAAGAGCCGTTATCTTTTTGTCTAAGGGAAAAAAAATTATTATAGACAATGCATTATTCTCCTCCAAGTCCCGAAGAAACTTGTTGAGTTTTATAGATATCCGCCGAAATGGGTATCATGTTGAGACAATAAATGAAATGAACATGGAATATCTTTGTATTATAAAGAATATTTTCGGCCAGAAATGCGTTGTAGAAAAGTTACCAACTTTATCTTCTGGCTTATACTATTCAAAAATTAATACAGTTGAAGCACACACTATCATAAACCAGAAGTTTACGGATTCAAATACTTTTGTACTTTGGCATGGCCGTTTGAGCCATCCTGGACCAATAATGATGAGACGAATTATTGAAAATTCGAGTGGGCATCCGTTAAAGAACATGAAGATTCTTACGAATGACGAATTTTCTTGTGGTGCTTGTTATCAAGGCAAACTGATCACTAGACCATCACCAATGAAGGTTGGCATTGAATCCCCTGCCTTTTTAGAGCGTATACATGGGGATATATGTGGACCTATTCACCCACCAAGTGGGTTGTTTAGATATTTTATGGTCCTAATATATGCATCTTCAAGATGGTCTCATATGTGCCTATTATCATCTCCCAACCTGGCATTTGCAAAGCTATTAGCCCAAATAATTCGATTAAGGGCACAATTCTCAGATTATCCTATAAAGGCTATTCGCCTCGATAATGCTGGAGAATTCTCATCTCAAGCTTTTGATGATTACTGTTTATCAGTTGGAATAAAAGTTGAACATCCCGTAGCTTATGTTCATACTCAAAATGACCTTGCAGAGTCATTTATTAAACGCCTACAATTGATAGCAAGACCACTACTTATGAAAACGAAATTGCCCACTACTGTTTGGGGCCATGCTATCTTGCATGCAACATCACTTATCCGTCTTAGACCGACACATTATAATAAATATTCTCCGTCACAATTAGTTTATTGTCATCAACCAAATATTGCCCATTTACGAATTTTCGGATGTGCTGTATATGTGCCAGTAGCACCACCACAGCGCAGTAAGATAGAACCACAGAGAAGGATAGGAATATATGTTGGGTTTGAATCACCCTCTATTATTCGCTATCTTGAATCATTGACAGGAGATTTATTTACTGCTCGATTCGCAGATTGTCGGTTTGATGAAACAAATTTCCCACAATTAGGGGGAGAGAAAAAGGAAATAAAAAGAGAAATTGTGTGGAAAGTTTCATCATTATCTCACTTTGACCCACGCACCCCTATATGTAATCAAGAGGTCCAGAAGATCATCCATTTACAGAATATAGAAAATCAAATGCCAGACGCATTTACTGATTTGAAAAGGATAATTAAGTCACATATTCCTGCAGAGAATGTGCCTATCCGAATTGATGTTCCAGTAGGACCATCTACTGGCATTAAAGCTAGTGAACCTAAAGCACGCCTGAAGCGTGGTAGACCTTTGGGTTCTAAGGATCGAAATCCTCAAAAAAGAAAATCAGCAAATAATCAAAATGATACCATGAAGGGATCTCATGAAGAGGCCCAAGATCTAATTAGTTCTGAGATTCCTGAAGAAATCAACGAACCCGAAGCTCATGTAAGTGAAGAACTTTTAATAAGTTCGACCGGTTATGGGATTAATTTAAATCGTTCTGAAATAGTGGTGGATAATATTTTTGCATATAATGTCGCACTTAATATTATGCAAGATAGTGATGATCTTGAAAGTCGATCTGTCAAAGAATGTCGACAAATATCTGATTGGCCAAAATGGCAAGAGGCAATTCAATCAGAATTGAAGTCACTTGCTAAAAGAGAGGTATTTGGACTAGTTGTCCAAACACCTACTGGTATAAAACCAGTTGGTCATAAATGAGTTTTTGTGCGAAAAAGGAATGATTAAAATGAAGTTGAAAGATATAAAGCTCGCCTTGTTGCACAAGGATTCTCACAACGACCTGGAGTCGATTTTAATGAAACATATTCACTTGTTATGGATGCCATAACATTTCGATATCTCATCAGTTTAGCACTACATGAAAAGCTTGAAATACATCTAATGGATGTAGTTACAACTTATCTTTACGGTTCACTTGATAATGAAATTTATATGAAAATCCCTGAAGGATTTAAAATGCCTGAAGCAAAATCTCATGAAATGTATTCAATTAGATTACAAAGATCTTTGTACGGTTTAAAGCAATCCGGCGCATGTGGTATAATCGCCTTAGTGAATATTTACTAAAAGAAGGTTACATAAATGATGTAGTTTATCCATGTATTTTTATAAAGAAAATGGCATCAGAATTTGTTATACTTGCTGTTTATGTTGATGACATAAATCTTGTTGGAACTCCAAAAGAGCTCCAAAAGGCAAGTGAATATCTTAAGAAAGAATTTGAGATGAAAGATCTTGGAAAGACTAAACTTTGTCTTGGTCTGCAAATTGAACATTTAGTAGAAGGGATCTTTATCCATCAATCTACCTATATAGAAAGGGTCTTAAAACGCTTTTACATGGACAAAGAACACCCCTTGAGTACACCAATGGTTGTTCGATCACTTGAAGTGAATAAGGATGTGTTCCGACCTCCAGAAGAGGACGAGGAACTCCTTGGTCCCGAAGTACCGTATCTCGGTGCAATTGGTGCACTAATGTATCTTGCTAATGCTACAAGGCCTGACATAGCATTTTCTGTTAATTTACTAGCAAGATATAGTTCTTCTCCTACATGGAGACATTGGAACGAGATTAAGCATATATTATGATATTTAAAGGGAACTCTTGATATGGGTTTGTTTTATGCTAACAAAGATACTGCAATCTTGTTGGTTATGCAGATGCAGGTTATTTATCTGATCCCCATAAAGCTCGATCTCAAACCGGATATATATTTACGTATGAAGGTACTGTCATATCATGGCACTCCACAAAGCAATCTATTGTTGCTACTTCTTTAAATCACGCTGAGATAATAGCTATTCATGATGCAAGTACGGAATTCGTATGGTTGAGATCAATAATTCATTTTATTCGAGAAAAATGTGGTTTGGATGTGAAAAAAGACCCACAATTTTATACGAAGACAATGCTGCATGCATAGCCCAATTGAAGGGAGGATTTATAAAAGGAAATAGAACGAAGCACATTTCACCAAAATTATTCTACACACATGACCTTCAGAAAAATGGTGACATTGATGTGCAACAAATCCGTTCAAGTGATAATCCAGCAGATTTATTCACTAAATCTTTGCCAACTTCAACTTTTGAGAAGATGGTATTCAAGATTGGAATGCGAAGACTCAAATATTTGAAACAAGGTTTCCATCAGGGGGAGTAAAATATGCGATGCACTCTTTTTCCCTTAACAAGGTTTCAAGCATGCGTATTACTAAATATGTGTACTCTTTTTCCTTCACTAGGACTTTTCCCACATGGTTTTTCCTCGTAAGGTTTTAATGAGGCACATTATCTTTTGATGAACATCCAAGTGGGAGTGTTATAAATATATTATATTATGGATGTTCGTACTCTGTTATGAATAAGCTTCCCGAAGAAGTTTATTCATATGGGGTTGCGCTGTAAATATGTTTATCTATTTAGTACTATATTGGAAATAAGCTTCCCGAAGAAGCTTATCACTTCGGTATCCGGTTATGGATAAATATTACTTCCGGTAGAAGATTATCCATACCGGGTATAATGAGCTTATCTTTTCAGTACTCCGGGAGTGGATAAATATTACTTTCGGTAGAAGATTATCCATACCGGGTATAATAAGCTTATCCTTTCGATGCTCCGCTATGGATAAGCGCTACCCCCGGTAAAAGATTATCCATATCGGGTATAATGAGCTTATCCTTTCAGTACCCCGTTATGGATAAACATTACTCTTAGTATAAAATTATCCATATCTGGTATAGTAGCAGCTTACACTATTCGGTTATGGATAAATATTACTTCCGGTAGAAGATTATCCATACCGGGTATAATAAGCTTATCCTTTCAGTATTTGGTTATGGATAAATATTACTTCCGGTAGAAGATTATCCTTACCGGGTATAATGAGCTTATCCTTTTAGTAATCCGTTATAGATAAACATTACTCTTAGTATAAGATTATTCATATCTGGTATAATAGCAGCTCACACAACAGCTTACTGTAGCAGCTTACACAGCAGCTTCCTTTCTTCTATAAATAGAAGAGTTTTCATTTTATTATATACATTAGTTTGAATTCGAATAATATATCAGTCTCTCTCTATACTTGTCTTTACGTTATAGTCTTTATTTTATAACACAGAGTTATTTGTTTGAGGCTTTTTATTTCAAAAAGTTTTCTAAAGTCTAGCGATAATTATTATTCTTTTTTCTTTGTCGAAAAGCAAGGATTGTACAATTTTTTTTCAGCTAAGCAAAGGATTTTTTCACCACATGTTTTCGCTGAAAGAAAAGATTATATAAATATCAAAATCATAGAAAAGGACAATTTCAGTCTTTATTTGTAGGCCAATCCAATCATTGTAAAAATTGAATAGAATCATTCATAAATGCAGAAACAATAAATTCAAAGTTCTCATAAGAAAAAAAATAGGCACTTTCACAAAACAAAAATTATAAAAAATGTAGGTGCTTGCGATGGGACAGATGTAACTTCCCTCAGTTGCTTTGGGTGGCATAGCCAATTTTTCTTTCATCAGGAACTTCAATGAAGCATGATTATTGATTTCCCGTTCATCCTACCGACCGATCAAGACCCTGTACATGTCTTTTTACATTTTTTTTTAAAAAAAAGTAAAGATTAGGTGGAACGGTCCAAAGGGAACCAAATTTTTTATCAAAGTTAAAACATTATCACAACTATATCAAATGTTAATTACTGGAAATCAGAGCAGAGTAGAGAGTTGTAACATTGTTGAAATAAAATAAAGAACAAAAGTTCAACAAACACTGTTTGAACTTTATAATTTTTTCATCAATGCATCAAAGATGTTAAATTTAATATTAAGAGACCTTGTGGCTAATACAAATATAAGATAAAGCATTTAAAACCCATATCGCATATTATTAATGGAAATCGTAGCACAATACATGCTGGTAGCATTGTTGAAATAAAATAAAAAGAACAAAAAATCCACATTTGGATAACATGAATTTGAATTTTCTAGTTTTGCTCATAAATGTGGCCATATAAGTCATTAACTTAGGGTGATTAATTTGTGAAGTAATTTGGTGTTGAGAATGAAGCTCCAATTCCCAATTGATTCAAACGATTGTTCATATTAAAAATAACAGACTTTAACCATGCTTCAAATTTTGTCACTTCATCTGCATTGAGTTGCTCAATTGACTCCCAACCACTCTGTCTAGTTTCTATCATTTTGTCATAGAAACGTGCTTGAGCAATTGCAGCGTCTTCTCTGGTATCCAATTCATCAAGCTTACTATTGAGAGAGTTCACTTTGTTTCGAGCATGAGCCGCTACTAGGCCGGTAGTTTGACTTAACTGCATATCAGGATTCTGAAAACGAGAAATAACAGCATCATCTGTAGGGTGAAAAAATGAGAAAGGGTTACCAGTAGGAGAAAAAGCCACTATTCCAACGTCAACACCACATTCTGCAATAAGTTCGCCCGACTTTTTGTACAAGCCTGCACGACGCTTTGAGAATGTGGCAAAGAGGTCATCTTTTTTTTCTATTTTTTTCATTTGAATCTTTTGACGCCCTTTAGTCTTCTTACTCACCATGACTAAATTTATTAATTAGAAGATTCACCCAAAAAAAATACTACTAATGAAAGCCTTTATGAGAATGCATTTAGAAGAAGCCCAATATCGCGTTATATACATCAAGGATTTTATCATTATGGTAATTGAATCCCTACCTAAACATGCAATTTGGTTAATTTTTTTATTAGTGTGAAAATTATAGTAGAAAATGCAACCAATTTGATGCCACATCAATGAAATCTAAAATTTTTAGTACAAATAGGTAAATACTCTAATATACTTATGAAATTTACCAAATTGGTATCAGCAAATATGGATATAATTTGACGGAACACCAACTACATACCAAGATCTTTCAAATTTTCTATATAAAAAGCAAAATCAAATTATTGACTTGCGTATTCACAATTACGATAGACATATATCTAATTATCTTGCTTGGTTGAAATACAGGACTTATAAATGTATTTTTCTTAATCTTAATTCCATAGGCATATAGATAAAATTTGATCACGCCAATTATGCCTTATAAAAAGGATAGACATATTTTGTTTTGTTTGTTGATTTTCTCTCTCTTTCTGAGCCGAGGGTCGGCCGGAAACAGCCTCTCTACCCTTTCGGGTAGGGGTAAGGCCCGTGTACGTATTACCCTCCCCAGACCCCACTTTGTGGGAACATACTGGGTAGTTGTTGTTGTTGTTAAAAAGGATTAAGCGGTCGTTGTAAATATAATCCGGTTTACAAGTCCGGAGTTGAATCCTACAAAGAACTAATGCTTAGCTATAGTTGTCCAATATCGCTAAGACACACAAGTCCAAATAATTTCTTAATTATAAAGATTATAATATTTAGTTTTATTTAATTAACTAACAAATACTAGAAAGCAGTAAAACTATCAATTAACAAGAATAAGGATTGACGAGAGGTCTAGAGTTATGATTTTTTCTATTGTGACAATTCTTCCCGCTACATCTTCTATTATTTTGCCTATGTATCTCTACCGATGATGATCGCCATGAGTGCTATAATTCTCTCTCGAATAACTACCATAATTTACTAGACATATTCTCCCGAATTACGCTAGATGGAATTAAGTACGACTCATTCGGTTATCCGTAATCCCACATTTAAACCCTCTGTATTGATCCCTCATATATGTTAGGAGTCATATTGTTCAGCAACTACCTAAATATTCACTCACTCCCGAGTAATACATACTAAAATAGGCACGGTCGATCGAAAATTCTTCAACCAACCACAGTATAAATATAGTTGAACAAAGAGAAAAAATCTACACCAAATCTATATTAAAGTAACAGAAAGTCCTCCTTCAATAAGTTCCATCAAAACCCTAGATAACAAATTAACTATTTAAAATAGTATGCATAACTACAATACTAGAATTCATAAACAATAATAAAAATAGGAAGAAGGAAGTGGAAAACTCGTAGAAGAATCCACCTTGCTCCTAGTATGTTATTACCTCCTTAGGTCGAATCTCCGGTCTCCTTATCCTCAGTAGGTCTAAATTATGTCAAAAGTCCTCCAAATACTTTTTTATATGTATATATACCAAGCAGGGCGAGGTCCAAACAATTATACCTTCTCCTATGAGAAAAAGAACATTTTTCCCGGACAGGACGTGCGTGGTCGCGCACCTGGAAGTATGGCCGCACACTTTTCACACTTTCTTCCCCATATGCGCGGTCAGTGCGCGGCCGCGGACTTTTCACTTTGTTATGTTGAGAATTTGAAAGAACGTAAAAGATGAAAGTTGTAGCCCTTTGAATTAGATTTCCAAAAGTGTATTGTGGAGCCTAAATGGGTTCTAAACGAAATATTACGTGTATTTTACTAGACATTGCCTACTCGATTCTTCGTTCGTTCTTAACTATCATCCGTTGATCCTCGGACACGATCTCAGCTTAATTATTTGTGCTTTTACTTAGATATCAAAGCTTCAAATCACTTGAATTCATTTCATAACATCTACATATCTCGGAATCACTCCTTCAAGGCATAAAACACACAATCAATGCAAAAACTACCGATTAAAGCTCAAAGTCAATTAAAGTGCAGTAAAGTAGAGTATAATAAGCGACTAAAATACATGATTATAGCCTATCATCAATACCCCACACTTAAAGCATTACTCGTCCTCGAGCAATCAAACTACGTTTTATATAGACACGAATTTTTAAATAATTCTCCTAACTCATCACACCAAAAATATTTAAAATAGACTAAGCACAAAAGAGTAACATCTTCACCTCAAGATTTGATTCACAAGTACCACGCATTATTTACAACTCACCCACTTACTCTAACATAGAGGTCCAAAATTACATTTCATTCATGAATCAAGTTCCCTCACACAATAAAAGGGAGTAGTTCCACACAATAAAATTTAAGAACACTTAGGAACTCAAGATAGAGAGGATTCACTCACTCTAAAAAATAATATCATATGCCACAAAAGATGCACCATAGGCTTCCCCATTTTGTACTACTATACTAATCGAGCTCATTCATTCTAGGATCAAGTCGAACTTTAATTGGTTGTAATGTAGGCTTCAGATCACATAGGATGCATTTAAATATAAGAGTGACTACACCTCCTTAAGCACTTTAATACATACACTTTAACATTTAAAACCCCACACGTATGTCAAACCATAACTCCACTTTCAAATCAATATATATTAACTCCATTCTTCATTAAGTATAATTACATCAAGAGTCACCACTTATCAAGGATTACTTTTCTCAAAACAATACAATTATTTTTTCCTTTTCTTTCTTTTTCAATTAATGTGGCTCTTACTTTTTCAAAATAATGCACCTTTCTCCTTATTTTATTGGTTTCACTCAAAAGCAAAACTAAACAACTCACTTCTAAACTTTTAAAAAGTTCTTAACAATTCAATTGCTCATGAGAGGTTAAAAGGATCAAATAAATAGTTAATTCAAACAAATGGATAAGGCTTGTAATGTGGTTGCCAAAGGAACATGATTACATGCTCAAAGGAGTTACTACGATACATAACAATTAGGAGGATAATATATATATATATATATATATATATATATATATATATATATATATATATATATATATATATATATATATATATATATATATATATATATATATATATATATATATATATATATATAGGCTCAACAAAAAAACACCTATATCACTTCCAAGATAAAACAAAACTACTATTTCGCTTGGCAAACTCACGGGGCAATTTCTAGACATCAAATGTAATGCAGAGAATAACACAAGACCATATACACACATAGCACATAACTCACTCAGGATTGAATTCATTAAGACACTCTAGTCAAAGTAGTTAAGAAAATTTAAAATTATACGATTTAAGGTACTTATACAAGAGTCAAAAACTGAGCCTAAGCATCACAACCAAAGTACTAGTTTTTCTCAAGGCATAATAAAGTCAAGAGATATGGTTTCAATTTAATTCATCTCACACTGGCTCCTACACCTAAAAATAAAACTAACTATACCCAGTTCAAATAAAATCCTTAAAAAAGAACCACGGTAGAAATAAAAACCAAAGGGGGATTACTTCACTACCTACAAAGAAAATATTTTTTGTACTTAAATCCCTCAAGAAAAAAATTAACTAATTAAACTAACACAACTAAATAAAAAGTCACCTAGAAAATATCCTCATCCCACACTTAAAATTATAAATTATCCCCAATGTACACCATAACTAATAAGAGGGTAAAAAAACTCTGTGGTGTCGTGCCCCTTTTTCTCGCAAAATCGGGTTTAGACACGTGACAACTCTTTTAAGAAAGGTATGAAAAGAGAGAGTCTCCACCTAATGGGTTGGTGGAGCGTTCGGGAACCTGTTTGCAAATAACTCTGGTTTAACCAGCTTACGTCACTAAAGATTGGGTATGAGCTCAAACTACCTCTTAGAGAAGGTGTTAAACACTATTTGAGGTCCACAACTGCGGATCCTGGCCGAACTCAAGTTATATGAATTATCAAACAAACAAAGATAAAGAAAACAAGGAGTATGGGAAAAAATTCATTATTAAAAGAATTAAAATAAATACAAAACACTTGACTCACATATAAATAGAAATAGAATGGGGGGTCCTAAGTATTTAGCCTAAAGGATCACCCCGTGCAACATAAATAATACTTCATAACTCCCTGTCAATAGGGTGTTAATCATATTATCCAGCGAGCACAGACTATCATCTCCTGCTACCTGATTACTATCTTTGAGTTGTTACCTGAAGCGCACTAGTTCAATTATAAATCGTACCCTAAGCGTGCACTACCCGTCCCATGCCTATGATCTAGGGGGCATTGGACCTCTACTTTTGGTGGTTCTAGACTTAACTTAGGATGCTCAAAAAATGTCAAAACTATGTGACAAACAAAAATACATTGGACTTCACATATAGGCAGTAATGATAAAGTTGCCTCCACAATTAGGAACCAAATGCACGTAAGACAAGTATCTAAGTTAAGAGGTTTCATAATTAAGAACCTTAAATCCTATAGACATGATTTCTAGGTGACAAAGCATCAAAGTGTACAAGCATTTTCAAAGGCCATGCTTTGCTTATCTCTAAATGCTTATACGATTTGCATGTTGATTGCAGACTTCGAGTATTTTATCCTACAAACGCTGCGTTTAAGTGATTTTTACTCCAGGTAATAGTGCAATATACTAGGAGAAACTCAGAATTATTCATACTTTATGGGAGTGGCGTAAGTGAAATAATATACAAAGTTGGGAGGTGCAATATTAATAATTACTAAGGCGGATGATAGTATCCCATAGACTGGATCTCTAACAATTAAGACCTGGGACCTATTTTATTGTTATTCTTAGTCCTATACGCATGATTTTTAGTGAACAGTGCAAGACAATATCAAATGAAGTGATCAGAATCCTATAGGCATGATCGCTAGTGAATATACTGAGGCGAATTGAAAGATAGTTCATTGACATTTGTTCCTATGGGCAGGTTTTTCTTGCAACAGATAATAATAAGAATAAGTGCAGCTGGAGTGAATATGAGCCCAAACCTCGCTTTAAAGAAATCTCACTTCCCAGTAATTCTCGCATCTGCGGTCGTTTGACTGCTTCTATGGTTCCGCAGGTGCGGCATATAGTCTGCTTCTGCGGTCCTCCTCCAGCCTCTTCACTTTGAATCTGTTCTTTTTCTACCACATGTGCGGTCTAATTTCTGCGGTGGAGTGACCGTATTTGCGGTCCCAACACTCCCAGCCAAATTTGCATATGTGACCCTCATGGTTGCTTCTGAAACTCCGCACCAGTGGCCAAAACATCACTGGTGTAGTTACACCAGATACCAGTTGCTTCAATTCTTCCTCAAATTCCCAATTTAATCTGTTAACCATCCAAAATCTACCCGGAGCCCTCGGAACCCCAACCAAGCATATAAACCAGTCCCTAAACTTAATGTGGACCTGCTCGAGACCTTAAATAACATCAAACAACATCAAAATTACGAATCACACCCCAATTCGAGCTTTATGAGCTTTAGAACTTCAAACTTCTATATTTGATGCTAAAACCTATCATATCACGTCCAATTGACCTTAAATTTTTCACATAAGTCATATTTGACATTATAGACCTACTCCAACATTCAAAATATGAATCTGACCCGGATATGAAAAAGTCCACCTCCAGTCAAACTTTTTGAAAGCCAACAAATTTCTAATATTCGCCAAATGACTCCAAAATGAACTACTGACCTCCAAATCTACTTCTGATCGCGCTTCCAATACCAGAATCATCATACAGAGCTATTCACATACTCGAAATCGCAAATGGATATCGATAACATTGAAATAAACTTCAACCCAAACTTATAAAATTCTTCCAAAAATTCTAACTTTCCCATGAACCAAGTAAAAAATAAGCATACGAACCTGCTAGAAACTTCAAATTTTGTTTCCGAGGTTGTTTACTCAAAATTCAATCTTAATCAATCCTCTCAACTTAAAGCTTCCAAAATAAGAATTCTCTCTCTAAATCAACTTCGAACTTCTCGAAATAGTGATTCCACACAAGCCTTCAATCCGTGGAACGATACGCTAGAGCTCAAAATTATCGATGGGATCGTTATAGTAAATCAACATAAATAAGGAAACAATATCCTGAAAAATCAGTAAAGGTAAGATTAGGGAAAAATTAGGTGAACCCTAGTTGACAAAAATCGGGAATTGGCCGGAGGTCTTGGCTAATCGGCTCGTATAGCCTTGCTATGATGCATATGGACCAGCTATCGTCCAAATTTTTAAGGGGTGAAGCTAATCTCCCTTGATTCAGAGATTTACACTTGCCAAAATAGAGCAAGTACTTATCTAATACCAAAATCAGGTAAGAAATATCGAGACAGGGCATAAATAGAAAGGGAACCACAGAGTGATTCTATATTGAAGTTGAATTTTTAATAGAACAAGAAGGACGAATGCTAGGGTTTGAGAGGAGAGGAGATTAAAGGATTTGGGGTAGCGTATTAGGAGGAATGGGTTAGGATTTAGGTTATGGAGATATTAGTGTCACACCTCCCGTTTTACTACCCCACCGAAAAAAGCATATAAATACGCTTATAGGGTATACCTCGATGCTCAAATACCCAAGATGGATATAATAACATAGAGGAAGGAGTTTTTCCACTTAAAGGACAATCGGTTCGGGATTTCTTGTTTTAATTATCAGAGTCGCCACTTGGGAAGATAATGGTGTCCCAAGTCACCGGTTAATCCCGAATCCGAGGAAATTAACTCTTTTTGTAATGTCTGCGAAACAAAGATCTGGATAAGGAACTCTGTTAACCCGGGAGAAGGTGTTAGGCATTCCCGGGTTCCGTGATTTTAGCACGGTCGCTCAATTATCGCTCTTGACTCTTGTTTGACCCATTATAGATTTTAACAATATGTATGTGCTTTTGCTTTTAATATTTTAAAGAATTGCGACATCGCGAAAACGCACCTCGAATCACACCGCAACCAGTACGCTTGTGACTTTTAGTACATTTCGGCTTTGCCGAGATTTGGGATTTGAGTTGCACCAAGTGCACACTCGTATTTAAGGAAGGTACATTAAATCGTGCCTAATAGTGTCTATCGGCTTTCAATCTTTTGGGAGAAGCTATGGAATTTACTAGTAGCTTTCCCGATTCTATTTATTATCTTATTACTAAATGGGGGCCCTGCTTGTTTAATGTCGGGTGAGGCTCTTCCCAAATATTATTAATGTCGAATCCTATTTGTTCAACTATATTTGCTATACATGTTTTTTCCTTAACCATTTCGAAATTAATAGACCCAGGCAGCCCTTGTCTTTTCTTCATTAGGCCTAGATCTTTACTTTAATATACAAGCAGACGATAAGCCTGCCCAGGCCTTAAAGGCCCAAGCTGTCTTCGAGCTTCTGCTCATCAGCCAAGTTGGTTTTATACAATAGTTCTGGCCCGATAGATGTACTGGGCCCCAACCAAATGAGAATAATAGTAAGGGAAACGGAAATGGTAAACAAATAACAGAACACTCATAAAATTGAATTCAATTGCATTTTTATTCAACAATAAAGGAAAATCATTACACAATTTATCAACCTTAACCCTGAATCAACTATTTTCTGTACATGAGGATTTAAGACTATCTCTACTATCGATTCCTAACAAAGAATTTATAATAACATCCGAGCTACTTACTAATTGAGAGATTAAGAAGTGGTTTGATTATATATGAAGCATGATTAACATGAACAACTCTACCAATCACTTATGGTATTCTAAAACTAAAATGATCTATTCACAGGTACGCAATATGCTACTGGTTTTATTACGAACTAAGCTTATTGAATATCACAGATCTGGTCTTAATTGAGTTATTACTTCCTTTTACTTGTTTCTCTTTTGAACTTACTCTGATTCAGTCATCGATTTCCAAATCATATTTCCTACGCGTGTTAGTCGAACTCACTACATCGATTCATATTAGAGTTATCTAGCCTTGTTTTATGATTTTTTACCTATTTAACTAAGTGATCTACAACTACGACTACACTACCATTATAATACTAGCTATTACATCTTTTTATCTTTGTTTCTCTGCTACCATGCACTACGCTACATCAGTATTATAATTCTAAACTAATAACAGTATTGAGCTACATAATACATGGCAATATAAAAATTTAAACTGAAATCTTCATGTTATTTCATCCAAATCACAGTACAGCTTCGATTGAACAATAGTGTACCTGAATTAATAAGAGAAGCCAATGAGTCTAAGGGATTAAGCAGAAAAGCACAGCAATGACTCGAACAGAGGCAATGCAACAGTGTACGGTTGAATATCAGCAAACAAAGACCACAGCAACAGCAAACAGAATCCAAGCAAAACTCAAGCAGAAAACCTCGAGAACAAATGACTATTAGATGCTCTCACTTCAAATTGCCCGGAAAAACTACTTGCTATATTACTACTTTTTCTCTGAACTTTTCTTATCAAAAGCCAGCCCCCATTTCACTCTTTTTGGGGGGTTTATATAGGTGTGAGAGTGGCTGATTTCTTGGGGAGAAAGAATTAGATTAAATCCCACTTCTCCCCCTTTAAAATTGCTAAACTTACACTTAGACCCCAATTTCAGTTATCAAACCCCTTCCAGCATGTGCTGGAAGGTTCTATTAGATTCCTTTTTAAGGCTTTTACCAAAGTATCCCTAAGGGTTAAAGATTTTTACTGATTTCCCTTTTTAGGGAGACAATTATACCCTTTAATCTCTGCAAAATTGCAGAAATCAGGGGTACAAATGACTCCCATAACCTTATATGTTCTATGAAATTCACTATTTTACCAATTTGGTTCCCTTTTATACCCTTAGTGACTTTGTTGATTTACCCGACCTACCTAGGTCAAGTTTTCAGCATTTTGGGGTTTATTTAACTAATGGCCAGTCCTTGCATTGGTATTTAAGGACTGGCCAATTCTACTTTAGGGAATTATTTTAATTTTAGCCTCTTTTGTTTCAATTTCAGTTGATTAAGACCTTCTTATTTCATTTTTAAACTAATTGCAGGACTAGCCTGCCTTATTACTATATTTAACTATTTAAAACTTTGCCCGTCTCAAGTGGAGACTTAGCTTGGGCAATTAAACCCATTTGCTGAACACAGGCTGGGCCCAAGCCTTTGCAGGCTTAGCCACCTATGGTTCAGGGCTCAAAAATGAGCCTGGGCAAGTCTGCATTTGCAGTCTTAGCCTATTTAATTCCTTTTAAGGCTAATTGCAGGACTAGCCTGCTTTATTAAGGCATTTAAACTATTAAACTAATGACCAGTCTCAAGATGAGACTTAGCCTGGGCAATTAAAGCCCAATTACTGAACATAGGCTGGGCTAAGATTTTTGCAGACCTAGCCACCTAAGGTTCAGGGCTCAAACAGAGCCTGGGCAAGTTTGCATTTGCAGACTTAGCCAATTTTGGAAAAACTAGCCTTTTGACTGATCATAGGCTGGGCTAAGGTCTTTGCAGACCTAGCCACCTAAGATTCAGGGCTCAAATGAGCCTTGGTGACCTTGCATTTGCAAGCTTAACCAGTTTTTGCACAACCAACCCCCTTTGAGGTGGGCTGGTGTGTTTGGACCTTAAAGAGTTGGTCAACCTTTGCAAAGTTGACCACTCTTAGGTCAATTATTGCCTAATAACCTATTTTTTGTTCATTTTCAGTCTTAACCTATTTCAAAACTAGCCAATTTATGGAACCCAGCACTAACAGCTATAACCAATTCCCCTAAGATTGATGGGCATTAACACTACTCATACTAACATAAAACTATTGCAAACTTAGCTATATCAATATACAATTGCACACATAACCACATGAAACCAAATATTGTTCATTAATCAATTAAAACTCAGAAGGGAAGTTTGATAATGTTGAATCTTAACTAATCAACTTACATAACTCAATTTCATGTAGCAAAAATATCAATTAACATCAATCAGGCCTAGTTACAATCATTTTATGTTAAATGATTTCACTGAAAACCCCAGAGCACACTTAGAGTTTATGGACAAAGACTCACAGAGACTAGATCTCACAAAGTAATCAAGAGACATGAAGCATGGCCAATATTACATACAAAAACAATGGATCTAACAGAGTAACATAAGAATGGTAATCAGAATCCATTTTCCAAATACTAACCCTAGCTTGATATATGCATGTGATAGATGAAATGAAGATGAAGAACAAAAGAACATGGAAAAACAATGAATAAAATCCCTAAATCTATCATGCAAAAGTGATATAAACGAGAAGCAGAATCACTAACTCAAATTTCAGAAGATCAAACCCCAATCTTAAGCATTCCATTTAGCAGATAAGAAAAATCAGAAGAGATACTATAAGCCAGCATAGATAACCCTAAAATAGGAGGTGACGGAGAATGGGGAATCAAACGACTAAACTCAGAACCAAAACAAACAGAAGAGATGTTGAAAACCCTAAATACAAACAAGGATGAAGAAGAACAGGGAGATCTTTAAAATAGAGAAGCAAACCCAGATTAAGCACAAGATAACCTTAATATAGGAGACGGAGGAAAATAGGAATCAGACGGCTAAACTAGCACAAAACTAAACATGCAAAGAGACAGAAGAGACGAACATTCAAAATATTGAAAGCTAACAAAAGATAACCTAATACAGAGATGACAGAGAATGAGAGTCAAAAACTGAACTAGTACTGAAACTAGACATGCGAAACAAACAGAAAAATGTCAAGAACAAACAAAAAATAATAGATCATGAAACAAAATATCAGGAACCAACAAAAGAGTTATAAAAGAAGAACAGTCATACTATTGAAATTTAACAAATCAGGAACCAAAGTATAAAGAATATGAACAAGATGAGAAGAAAACCCTAATACTAATCAAAACAAGAGAATAACACAGAAGAAAACACAAAAATAAAGCAAACAGAGAGGGAGAGGACTTAGCTTAGCGGGGTCTGTCCCCCAAGCTTTCCGTTTTTATTTCTTTTCACATCTTTTCCAGTCTTTCAAACTCTTTTTCTTTGTTTCTTTTTTTTTCGTTTTTTCCTTTTTCTCATTTTTTTTCTTTCCGGTTTTTCTTTCAGACTTCAGGGTTAAGTCTTTTGGGTTTTGGCTTGAAGAGGGGTGTTTGGGGAGGGTAAAAGGTAGAGTCTTGATTGGGTTTGGGTTTTGGAGTCGGCCGGAATTAGGGTTCCGACAACTCTTTTTTGAATATTCGAACCGTTAGGGTAAGATTCGATGGTGGTGGCTTATATGGGGTGATAGATCTGGAGATGACGTTTCTTTGGTGTTAAGCTGGAGGTCATTCCATAGGTTGAGGTCACCGGAGATGACCTCCGATGACCGGTGTTTCAAGAAGAAGGGGAGTTCTTGGGGTTTCAGGGGTTTTGGTTATGGCTTGAAGCGTAGAAGGAGATGAAAGAAGAAGAAGGAGGCGGTGAGTGGCCGGAGACTGCCATAGGAGACGACAGTCTCCATGGCCGGCGGTTGGTGATGAGGACGATGAAGAGGGAGAAAGGTTAGGGCGGCTAGGGTTCGAGGAGTTGTGTAATGGCCGGTCTCAAATGAGACCAAACCCTTTTATACTCGGAGCCACTAAGGAGATCTTGGCCGTTGGATCTCTGATGATCAACGGCCAAGATTGACCATCACTCAAACGACATCGTTTACTTAAATGGGAGACAAATCCCCGTCCGTTAGATCTTAAGGTTTAGACGGTCCAGATTTGATCTCGAATTTAATTACTTAAATGTCTTCAACTAAGGTTTTAGCCGTTGGATCTGGTCTAATGGACGGCTGGGATTGTTTTGATTTAATCAGTTGGACCAGATCTTTTGGGCCATTATGTTTGGGTTAACTTTTCAAAATTAAATTGGCCCAAATTTATTATATCTATATATTTTTTGTATTTTCTGATTGTTTTAATTATTTAAACACCCTCTTTTATATTTTTTTTTCTTTTCTTTTATGAATATTATAAAAACTTAATTTCCTACTTATTCTAATTATCTAGTATTTTTTGGTAATTTTCTACTATTTTTCCCTAATGTTTCACTACTTAAAACTATTTTTAGATGGTTTTCTTCTTAAAACTAATTAATTAAAACAAAGTAATTACCTAACCTATTTTTTTTTTTTTAATTTTTCTAATTTCCAATTATTCAAACACACAAAGTGTAGCTAACTTCAAACAAAGCATGCAATTGCACTCAAAAATATATTTATTTTAATTTTGGAATTGTTTGCCCGGTGCAAAAATCATGTGCTCACAATTAGGACATGGGTTGATTTATTAAGGGTCGTTGATCATTTGAGATCAATGGCCATGATCAATGGGAAAGTAGGGCGGGTTATATAAAATGACCGACCAGGTTTATAAAGAGTCGTTTGGCATTGGGCTAAGGTGTTGCGCAAATTTGGTCCGAAAAATCGCTCAAAATTCGGTCTACCGTTTAAACACAAATAATTTAACAATATAATTTATAAAAATGATTAGTAAATGAGTAAAAAATATTTTTTATGCGCTAAAATGATTAAAATAATGATTTAATATTATAATAATATAACAAGCTATGTTTTGGCACAAATAGTATAAATACGAAGCAATTGATATGAATATAGGCTATTATTGTAAAATTAGATAAATAGCTCAAAAAATACTGATGTAATTATATAAAAATATTTAAAACATGTATTATAGGTGCAAATAATAATTTTTTGGTAATGAAGTCATCACAAAATAATTTGAAGGAGTAATTAATAATTATTCAAACTATTAAATGTAGGAAAAACAATTTAAAAGCTCTAAAAGTTATGAAAAACTATGTAAAATGCTTGTATAGCTTTATAAACGAAATAATGATGCAAATATACTATTTTTAAAGTATATATATACAATTTAAAAATATAAAAAATATTAGGTATCAACAACTGGTAGGCCAAAGACCGAAGTAGTAACAACTCATGGGGTACTCAGACTTTCCCACGCTTGGTCCTTCGTGTGGGTACCTCACGCTTAGATTCAGCCATCTAATTTGATGTTGCATACTTCCGATAGCTTTGCTTTCCATGCTCATAGAAAATCAAAAATTGATACTACAAAAATAATACAATTAAAACAAATATAAAATAAAATAAAAGAAAGCAGAAAGCAGGGTTGCCTCCCAACAGGTGCTTGATTTAACTAGACAGTGCGCAATATGCATACTCGATTTTTCGTTCGTTCTTAACTATCATTTGTTGATCACCGAACACGATCCCAGCTTAATTCTTTGGGCTTTTACTCAGACTTCAAAGCTCCAAATCACTTGAATTTATTTCATAATATCTACATAGCTCGAAATCACTCCTACAAGGCATAATACACACAATTAGTGCAAAACACTAGCAATTAAAGCTCAAATTTAATTTTAAGTGCAGAAAATTAGAGTGTAATAAGTGACTAAAACACATAACTACAGCCTATGATCACTTGCCTTAACAAAATAAATCTAAAATTCAACGCAAATATGAAAATTTCTTAATGTGCTTACTTAAATTTATCAAGTTCACCTAAGAATCTAAAAATAAAATTTGAATAGGTAAATATATCAATGTATAATGAAAAAGAATTTACCATGCACTATTTTATTAATGTTAATATGTTGACGGTGCCATTTAAATAAATAAAAAATTCTTGGGTTATTGCTTGAGCAACATAAATTTTATGCTCTATGTAGGGAGAGTCAAAAACCATCCAATACAAGTTTGAAATAAAAATATAAGTGGATTTATTGGTAAGCTCGACATATTGTTGGAATAATATAATAAGATCATCGTAACTCACAGTAATCGTCTTTTGAATTTGGATATTTTAGGTTAGAGGGTAGTTTTGTACATATTTATTTTATTAATTTTAATATGTCAATTGTTTGACTTAAAATGTTAATAAACAGTATTTAAGCAAATCAATCAAATATATGAAAATAAGTAAATTGTAATCAAAGATAATCAACTCTAGAGTATAAATAATCTTTCGTGGTTTGGTGATTGGGAGTCGTTTATGTGATAATGTTATAGAGAGCAAAGATATCGATTTCCAAAGAAAGAGCGAGATTGAGAGATAGAGAAAGTAAGAATGTTATCGATAAAAAAATCAATCCATCCCCATTACACAGTTGGGGGCCCCCCCTTATATAGCGGAGGGATTTTTCCTTTTTCTCCTATTTACAGGATGAAGATAAAATACATAAGCTGAAGGTAAAGTGCATGTTATAGAGGGACAAGTGTAATCACACGGTCTTCCTTCCAATTAATCTGGGGTCGTCCCTTGGGCCCAACCTTTGTCCATGCGACAGGTCGTGTCCGTTTCGAGGATGGGATTTTTCAAACTCGATCCCATACACTTAGTCCCTCCATTCGCCGGGGTCACAGTACGAGGGGTCCTTGATGGGCCAAATTGATGCCCTCATACTTTAGGGAGTTTGACCCCGTTAGAGACCTATGACGTGACACATAGGGGGCGTTCATCATGACTATCAGGCTGTCGATACGTGACCCCTTCCCAGTGTGATGTCAGCACTTGCAGAGGTCATCATTATGCATATTTTTGAGGTAGGAACCTACCAGTTTCGGCGCTTGGTTTCTTGCACTGGTTCAAATTCTGAATCTTCGATTCTTGCGCTTCCTGATCCTTATAAATAGGGTAGGGGTTTGATTTACCTGGAACCTTTGATCAATTGCACTCCCTTCCCATTGAACATTTCTTTTTACGGTGTGTTGTTATTGATCAAGAATCCTCCTTATCGATATCATGCGTAAATTTTCCGTTACCATGTGCTCCATGCCTAAACCTCGTCATAGGATTACTCCGGTAGATGCACCCTCGAACCTGTCACCGCCTTCCGACAGTGGAGCAGCGGAGGGGGAGGAGGACATGAGCCCTCTAACTGTAGAGGTGCTGCTCCCTCAACGTATCTCATTGCGGAATGATTGCAACAAGGTCTCCATCATACTGGTTTCGGAAGTCTCCAAGTCGTCACAGAACAACCTGGATAACCTCCGTGTTAAATATAACATACCAGCGTACGTACAGATGGTCCCTGCTGAAGATGATTAGGTAACCGTTCACAGGCCAAGATACTGCGTGTTCTATGAGTGCCCCTTTGCGATTGGCTACGACCACTTTCCTCTTGGCGGAGGAGTTCTACTAGTTTTATAATATCTGCCCGCCACAGCTCATGTCGTACACGCTAAAGATGCTCCGGCTGATAACCACGTATGTAGAGTTGGCGGGGTGTAGTGTTATTATCCACCATTTCTTGCAGTTTTTCAGTACCTGTTATATGAGGGGGGACCATGGTACATTTACGAGGCCGTGGCAGGAGGGAATTAGTGGTCAAAATGGATGATCGGCCTAGCCACAGATTTTGGAGTAGATACCTTTTTATTAGGACTGAACACCTGGTGTTCAACCCCGTCGGTATCCCGGAGAGGTGGAACCCAACACGTAAGTGTCACCATCTGTTATGTTATTTTGTTTTTGGCTGCTGTTGTTATGACCCTTTGTATTGCAGCTATGGCTCACTCACCTCGACATGTTGCCAACCTTAGGGGTGGGTAGCAGGTTTGCTGCCCCACGTGGAAAAGATGCATACTTGGCAGGCTTTCATGAAACGCTACGACCCAAAAGTCTCTTCAGGTAAACTTTCACTTTTTTCATGCACAATTCACGATCCCATCAATTCGTCCCCTTTTTATGCGTGCTTTCCTTTTGCAACAGGTCATAGGGCTTCATGAAGAAGGATACGATATCTGTTTTGAAGCGGGCTAAGGCTGCCCCGGTCATATACTGGTCGAGTTTCTTCGAGGAGATCCTTCTCCTACCCCTTTACAAGGGGCCACCCCTACGACTATGGTGACATGGGAGCCGACTCCATTTACACCAGCCCCCTCCCAATTGATGAACCTTCTGATGACGAGGAGTCTCCAAAGAGGAAACAGAGGAGGATTGAGAATGGTAAGGTAGTAGCGACCGAGGATAGGGACGACGCGCGCCTACCTCAGCTGACGCCTAGACTTGTGTTCATGGCTGATGACATTCTCTCGGGGAGGTCGGCTCATCAGAAGGATACCACCCCAAATGCTAACCTCGTACGGGTTGTCGAGGGAGAACCTTTTACCCCTACTGGGGGGCTAGCAGTGTGGCAGAAGGGTCAGATTATGACATTTCTCAAGATGACATCGACGAGTTCGTAGGTCGTCTAATTGATGATGGATGCTTTTGACCCGCGCATTATGATCCTAGCGACTTTCAACCTCCTGTCGAATAGTGAGAAGACCACTTTGGACTTTACTTATTATGTGCCGCTCCTGAAAGTAGGTCGCTCAGTACGGTAGACATCATGGGGCTATCCCGCAGAGTGTCGGGCATGGCTTTACTAGTACCTTTTACTCCCTTCCTTTCTAAAAGACCCTCATACTAGAGGCAGAGCGAGGACGCTGTGAACGGAAGTAGACTGCCCACTTTAAGAGGATGTTAAATAAATATAAGAAGTACCGCTCGAAACATCGAGCGGAGACTAGTAGGGGCAGTCCCAGTCGGAGCATGGGGGAGCTGGTGGATAGCGAGCTGATGAGGGTCGTGGCCCGAAATAGCTAGTTAAAGGAGATTCTTAAGTCCAAGGATGATGTGCTCGAATTAAGTAGGGAGTGGCGGCGGAGAGCACCGACTTGCAATGAAGAGTGGTAGAGTTAACTGCCGAGCTTGACGCTAAGGAGGCTGAGATTTGCTGGCTTTAAAGACCCTCTGTTTCTCGTCCTTCGCCTGTACAGATAACACGTCGTGACGCGCACGAGATATGGATTATAGGCTAATGTCGTTGTGTACAGTGAGCTACACACTACGGATCGGCCTACCGAGGAAGAAGTCTAGAGATGAAGGGATGAGGCTCATGCCGCCCGTGAAGCATGTTGTTACGACTACGACTCCCATAATGGAGGTGGGCCGGCTTCCGACGAAATCAATCATCTTGAGTTCGACTCTTGGTATAGTGATTTCTACCCTTCGAGGGGCAATGTGCGACCTTGACTCTATGTATATATGTACATTTTATGTTTGTATAGTGTATTATGACCTGCCTTGGGGGGGGGGAATGTAAATGTGTTTTTTGTTATAATATAACCCCCCCGTTTTTCTCTATTGCTTTGTTTATTCTTTGTATTGCTCAGTTTTGGCAGAGAGACTTTTGTTTGTCAAGTTGTCGCATCGTAGTTGAATGGGGTCGACCATCATTATCTTGAGGGTGAAGGCGCTTAGCCTGAGTCCCATTTCGAGCGAGGTCGAACTGTACTATTCTAAAGGTGAAGGCACCTCCTGAATCCTAGTTCGAGCAAGGTTGAACTGATATCGATGGCCTTAGCCATTGGGAAGTTACTTTGACTGTCGTCGGAGTAACGCTTGTCGTGAGCGAGGTCGAACTGATATCGATGGCCTTAGCTATTGTGAAGTTACTTTGACTATCATTGGAGTAACACCTATTATGGTTTGAGCGAGGACGAATTGATGTTGATGGCCTTAGCCATTGGGAAGTTTCTTCGACTGTCGTCGGAGTAACACCCGTCGTGGTTCGAGCGAGGTCGAACTGATGTCGATGGCCTTAGCCATTGGGAAGTTGCTTCGACTATCGTCAAAGTAACACCCGTCGTGGTTTGAGCGAGGTCGAACTTGTGTTAATTGTTTTCTTGCTCGTGTGATGGATATCTTTATTCATTCAATAGAGATCTTTATTCATTTAATGAAGATCTTCATTTATACAATGGAGATCTTTGTTTATACAATGGAGATCTTTCTTTGCACAATGGAGGACAATGCTTGCGTGATAGAGATACTAGAACTGTCCCTTCACCATGTTGGCCTATGGGCTGTGCAGGTGGGCTGACCTAGGGGATGCGTGCACTATCTTCCACTGGGTGTCTCTTGCGCCGCCTTCTTAAAAACCTTCCCAAGAAAACCCAATTGGGACAAAACTCAGGCAAGGGAAAAAGAGTACGACTTCGGATACACCTTTCAGAAGTGGAAGTGCTTGAGATGGATGATGTTTCAATTGTTCTGGAATAACCTTCCCACTATCGTTTCTAGTTTGAATGCTCCTTTGCTAGTTGATGTCGTAACTTTGTATGGCCCGTCCCAGTTGGTCCCTAACTTCCCTTCGTTCGGATCTTTTGATGCCAGTGTTTTGGCTTTGAGAACATTTGCCGACTTGAAGTGGTCTCACCATAGCTTTCCTGTTGTAATATCTTTCCGCTTGTTGTTTTTAGGTGTCCATTATTATTTGGGCCATGTCTCTCCATTCCTTGACCTTGTCCAGGTCTTTTAACATGCTAGCGTCATTGTCTGCTCCACTGGTGTTTGAGTATCTCAGACAGAGTTCTCCGATCTCGACGGGTATGACGGCATCAGTTCCATAGACTTGTGAATAAGGTGTCTCTACCGTTCTAGATTTGGGCGTAGTCCGGTATGCCTATTGTCACACCTCTTTTTTACGCATGCCCGCGAGGGCGCAAAGAGTTTTTCCAATTAAAGGACAATCGAGACGGGATTTATTTAATTATTTCAGAGTCGCCACTTGGGAGATTTATGGTGTCCCAAGTCACCGGTTAAATCCCGAATTGAGGAAAAGAATGACTCTATTTAACAGTCCGCGAACCAGAAATCCGGATAAGGAATTCTATTAACCCGGGAGAAGGTATTAGGCATTCCCGAATTCCGTGGTTCTAGCACGGTCGCTCAACTGTCGTGTTTGGCTTATTTATCTGATTTTTTACAGTTATGTACCTAATGCAAATTAATATCCCTTTACTGCTTTTATTATTATTATGATTTACGAGAGAGAAAATTGCCTAAAAATATGTTTCGAATCACGTCAAATGAAATGCACCCGGATCCTCGACGTATTCTTATTCGACATTTGGGATTTGGATTTGGGTCGCATGAAATGCACACCCGCATTTAAAAAGGTAGAATTAAAATACGCGCCTAGAGCGGCTACTTATTTGCACTTTTGAGAAGGCCACGAAATTCGCTAAGAAACGGCACATCTCGAAATCTACATATTTTTTGTACATATTTACGAGGGCCCCGCAATTTTTGTAACTTATTAGGCGAGGTGCGCCTCTAATTCTAATTTTAAAACAACCTCCATCCCGCTATATTTATTTAAAAGTTGATTCGAAATTATTTAAAGCATGTTGCAAGCCACACTACATGAAATGCGCCTGTGGTTCCTGACACGCTTTATTTAACCTTATTCAAAATTGGAGTCGGGTCACACGAAGTGCACCCCCGATTACTTTGATCTAATTGTGTCGTTCAGTTGAAGAATAACGAACCAATTTCTATAATATGACAAAGTCGTATTCAACTATAATCGATTCGAGTAAACATACGACCGGACAACTAAGTGAGCAGATTCCAGACTTAGGGTGAACAATTACATGAAAGACTTACTTTGAATTCTAGACATCATTCAAAGAGCAACTGGCACTTATTTTGCGACTTCAAGATATCATTCCCCACGGGGTTCAAATCGTCCTAAACTTCCTAATGAGACAGATGATTAATCTCAATCTTAACACAAGATCGGGTATTGACAGATTTAGAAATCACATATCATGAATAGAGAAGATTTAGACACAGATGCTACAGGTACAGTTCAGATTTACATATATATCCAAAGACGTACATTTTATCTAAATACATTTCCATCTTAGCTCTAACAGTTTACTTATCCCTGAATGCATTCTTCAACCCAAACCAGTAAGGCAGGTTTAATTACATGTATTCATACAAACATACGAAGCATTGGACAACTACATACGTTAAACAGGTTTAAAAGAGAGAATCAGGCTTCATTCTTTTCCGAACCAAGAAGCTATCATAACAGGATGTGTACCTGGATTATGGAAGAAGAAAGAAAGGAGGTCAGTGATGGCAAGCAGTTTACAGCCACAGCAGTAATGGATCAGCAGCAATGGCAGGAGAACAAAAAACAGTAGCAGTAGCCCAACAAGCAAAACAACACAACCACAGACCAGTGATCAATCCCCACAACACTCAGCACCCAAACCAAAACCCACAGCAGTACACAACAACAGTACCAACAGCAGCCCACAACAAACAACACAATAATCAACACAGCAGCAACAGGAAGCAAATGGCCTCCCTTTCAACTGAATAACAGCAACAAAACAGTAGCCCCAGCAAACAAAGAACAAGAAGCAAATAGCCTCCCTTTCAGCTGAATAACAGCAACAAAACAGTAGCCCCACACCTCAATGGAACAGTAACCAGTGTTTATATCTGTGTGTATTTCTGCCTTTGCTTCTCCTAATGTGTGCTACTCTCTTCAAGCTCAAAAAAACATTTTTCATTCTCTGTAACCCCTGCTCTATATATAGCAAAACAGACCCCCCTCTAAGAACTAAAGACCAGCAGGAAGCCACTCAACCCTGCCCATCCCTGCTCTGCCAACCCATGATATTCCCTGGCAGCCCCTGACACTGGTTTTTTAACACTACCATATGTCTGGGTATGGGGCTTTTCTATTAAAAACTCCCTAAGTGTAAAGCCTCGGTGGATACCTGCTGTCTAGCAGGTTCCACTGGCCCTAAGCATGTGCATTCACTATGGATTTCCTAAGCTTCTATCAGCTATAACAAACCACCACCAGCTTCAATACACAGATCCTAACAACAGGCATAACAGTTCAATTCAGCCAAAATAAGCCACTGCTCGGGATTCCACACAAACAAGTTCTACGAGATCAATGACGACATTCAATTAACTATAACACGTATCACTGATAACAAATTAGCCGATAGAACAGTGAATCTAAAAATCTCGGCAACAATGAAACTAAGTATTCGACGACGCTAATCGAAGCGAATACGCATTTGAATACATACGCAATCAAACAAACGATACAGACGAATAATTGACCAAATAAAAGGTCTTTTGAGAAGAAAATGAAAACAAGGGCGGCCAAGAAGAAAATTAAACCAATTGAACTAACAAAGAACACACAAGCAACACATACCTAATTAAAAATAGATAGGAAAAAGGGAGATTACCTCGAACGCAATCGAAATCGAAGCAAAGCCCGGACTGTTTTGAGCTTGGCCTTGGATTTGAAGTCTAAAGGACTTTAATTGAGATGTTCTCCAGCGAGAACATCCCAATTAAACTCTATTAGGCTTCAATTTCTCTCGAATTCAACCGGAGATTCTAATTTGAAATCTAGGGTTCATAGGCTCGAATTTGGGGCTTGGGGCTTTGGGTTCGATTCGAGCAAAACCAACACTGGTGGGGGTATGAGGGAGGTCATGGGAGCCTATAGTGTGATTTTGGGGTTGGTTGGAATGGTTTTTGTTTTGGCTCGGATCTTCAACCGGATATTCGAGAAGTTAGGGACTGATTCGAAACAAATGGTTAGTAGATTTGGACTCAGGGTGTTTGGAAGGTCGTCCGGTGTTATTTTGGTGGCCGTTGGCCTACCGGAACCGCCGTGAGGCGATTTCCGGCAGGCGGAGTGCGGTGGCTCACGGCGAGGTTAATTCGTCTGTGGGAGACGATGGGTGTGAGGGGGGGTCTGGCTTGGGGGGGCGGGGTGTGAAGGCGGGCGTTATATACGACTCAGGAGATTAAATCCTGATCGTTGGATCATTTACGATCAACGACCAGGATCTCCTCCCTTAAACCAAACGGTGTCGTTTGGTTAAGTCACGGCCTGGGTGTATTTGGGAATTTAAAGATTAATCTGGGTCGTTGGATAATAAAATCCAACGGTCCAGATCAAACGTTACATTAGCTGATGCCGGGCGAGTATTTTGGGAATTTAATGATTAATCTGGGCCGTTGGATAATAAAATCCAACGGTCCAGATCAAACGTTACTTAAGCTGATGCTTGGGTGAGTATTTGGGTTGGGTGTTGAATTAGTATGGGCCTGGTTTTATTAAATTGGAGATGGCCCAGTTCCGATTCCCTCTTTATTTTGTCTCCTCTTTTGTCTAATTTAAACTAAACAACATTCTAACTCACACTACAAAAATCAAACTAACTTATAAGAGTGCCAATTAAGTTTTACTAATAATCAAGATACACCATTACATATCACTTAGATGTAAATCACATAATTTGCTTATTAACACTCAAAAATGCAAAACATAATATATATTTTGTATTTCACTAAAATAAATAAGCATGCACACACAAAAATGCAAATGTAAGATAAACATAACACCAAGATCACAAAAATCATGCTCAACATAAAACTATTTTATTTTTGAATTTTCTGGGAGTGATTCTCATGTAGGGCAAAAATCACGTGCTCACAGCTGCCCCTCTTTGCGCGGAAACACGAAGAGTTTTCGGGCAAAGATAAGTGAGCGGATATAAGCGATTTTTGCCCATTCAAGCACTCCGTATGAAGCATTTTGGAAAAGTTTTGACCGAATCTTGCTTCAAAGGTCTCCTACATATCCCTGGCTAAAAGGGAATCAGGTCAATGTAGTTCGGGAAGTTTTGGTAGCTGGGGCTACCGTGACTGCTGTGATCTTGCTGTTCCTGTTGTTGCTGCTGCTATCACTGCTTACCGATCTCCTCATTACATCGTGCTAGAATAAAACAAGAAACTAGGCTAGCCTACGGATCACATGATCCTATCTATCTTCAACTTGCTTTTGCCACCTTGCTTTTTGTTGGCTTGATCGTTCCTTCTGATGTTTCTTCTCTTCCGCCAATTGTTATTTCGGCCTATCTTGATTGCCGAACTCCGACCATTGGTCCACTCCTTGTGATCTTCGAACTATTCTCCTTCGAAGTTCGAATCTATCTTTCCGATCCTTGTTGCCTTCCTTCCGATTATGAACTTGGATTCATGCCGGAGATTTCTGTTACATTCTATCGCTTTCCTCAAACAACTTCGAAAGTAAATTGCCACTCCATTATCCAGGCGGGCTCCCTGACCTCAACTATTACTTCAAAATAAAATCGCCACTCCATTCTCCAGGCGGGCTCCCCGACTTCAATTACTACTTCAAAATAAAATCGCCACTCCATTCTCCAGGCGGGCTCCCCGACTTCAACTACTACTTCAAAATAAAATCGCCACTCCATTCTCCGGGCGGGCTCCCGACTTCAACTTATCACTTCAAAATTAAAATCGCCACCCCATTCTCCGGGCGAGCTCCCCGACTTCAACTATCACTTCAAATAAAATCGCCACTCCATTCTCCGAGCGGGCTCCCCGACTTCAATTACTACTTCAAAATAAAATCGCCACTCCATTCTCCAAGCGGGCTCCCGACTTCAATTACTACTTCAAAATAAAATCGCCACTCCATTCTCCAGGCGGGCTCCCCGACTTCAACTACTATTTCAAAATAAAATCGTCACTCCATTCTTCAGGCGGGCTCCCCGACTTCAACTACTACTTCAAAATAAAATCGCCACTCCATTCTTCGGGCGGGCTCCCTGATTTCAATTACTACTTCAAAATAAAACCGCCACTTCATTCTCCAGGCGGGCTCCCGACTTCAACTACTACTTCAAAATAAAATCGCCACTCCATTCTCCGAGCGGGCTCCCGACTTCAACTTATCACTTCAAAATTAAAATCGCCACCCCATTCTCCGAGCGGGCTCCCCGACTTCAACTATCACTTCAAATAAAATCGCCACTCCATTCTCCAGGCGGCTCCCCGACTTCAATTACTACTTCAAAATAAAATCGCCACTCCATTCTCCAGGCGGGCTCCCCGACTTCAATTACTACTTCAAAATAAAATCGCCACTCCATTCTCCGGGCGGGCTCCCTGACTTCAACTACTACTTCAAATAAAATCGCCACTCCATTCTCCAGGCGGGCTCCCCGACTTCAATTACTACTTCAAAATAAAATCGCCACTCCATTCTCCAGGCGGGCTCCCCTGACTTCAACTACTACTTCAAAATAAAATCGCCACTCCATTCTCCAGGCGGGCTCCCCGACTTCAACTACTATTTCAAAATAAAATCGCCACTCCATTCTTCAGGCGGGCTCCCTGACTTCAACTACTACTTCAAAATAAAATCGCCACTCCATTCTTCAGGCGGGCTCCCCGACTTCAACTACTACTTCAAAATAAAATCGCCACTCCATTCTCCAGGCGGGCTCCCTGATTTCAACTACCACTTCAAATAAAATCGCCACTCCATTCTCCAGGCGGGCTCCCTGACTTCAACTACTACTTCAAAATAAAATTGCCACTCCATTCTCCAGGCGGGCTCCCTGACTTCAACTACTACTCACCGATTTCATCCTATCTTGATTACCTTCCTTTGCCTTTTGTACCATTTCCTTCTTCCTGCATTGCCTCTCGGGCCACCTTCTCTTCTGAATTATCTTGTCTTGGAATTGCTTTCCCCCCTGGGTCGTATTACTTTTCTTTTGGCTGCTGGGGATATCTTTGGAACTTGTTACTCACTTGTTGGGGATGATGCTGCCGAGGAAGTATTCTTTGTTTCCTTCACCCCTCATTCTCTTCCTTCTTCCCATACCTCCTCTGGGACTCACGCTCTTGCCTCCCCGATCAAATTATGGAATGTAATACTGCTGGGGGAATCTCGAAGCCATTGTTTTATTTTTCCAACAACTGCTGGGGGTGATACCAAGCTCAAAGGTTACCCCATCGTGTCGTCCGACCTTTCTCGAAACTATTCTGCTCGGAGCTGGTATTTCCCGAAATCTTGTGTTGCTTTCTACCCTTATACTCTGAGTCTTTGCTTTCAAGAAAATTTTCGCAACAGGAGAAAATTTTCTGCCCCAGTTTGATAAATTTCTGGACGGTATGCTTTTCTGCCAGCGAACCCTCTTTTCCTGCTTTTAAATCAAAGAAAAATTGTTAGTTTCAAAACGCGGTGAGTGGTCGTGCCACTCTTGTCGGGGCCATTTTCTTTTCTCTTTCAGCTGCTTGGCCTCTCTCGAACTTTGAGGGCGACGTTGACGCTTGCTGGGGACGATGCTCTTTCCCCGAACGACCTCTCATTTTTCCTTTTATTCCAATCTTTGGTTTGATCCGACTCTTTTTAGCCGGTGATCTGTTGCGTGAAACCATCTTTCGGACGTGCCACATGTGTCCATCATACTCCATAATTCCTGCGAACCTTCCAACCAGCCTGTCGTCCCAATCTTACTATCGTAACGACTTCTACCTTATTGCCTCGTTCCACGCCTATTCATTTTCATTATACTGCTTTGGGAGACTTGGTAGTGAGCTTTAAAAAATCAATTTTCGACAATGAAAGAAAGGAAAAGAATACTGACCGCAAATGACAAAAGAAGAGAAAAACTTTTCTGAACTCAAAAATAGGAAAACTTATCTGAATGTGCGACTGATCCAATGGTTATGCCGCGCCTTTGAGATTAAACTACCCAGCCTATTCATGTCAATCACTTTCTGATGGCCGTATTTTGCTAGGAATAAACGAATGTCCAAACCTTGTCTCATGCAGACATCTTGTAACCATCTCGTCCTGTCACCTCACAGTGCCCTTCAAAGGGTTTTCACTAATGAGATTCTCTCATTTCTCTCTATCTCCCGTCGCCTTAAGGTGCCCGTAAAGGTTTTCACCGTAAGACTCTCTCATTTTACTTCTCTCAACTTCCCTCGCCTTAAGGTGCCCGCGAGGGTTTTCACCGTTAAGACTCTCTCATTTACGCTTTTCTTTCCCTGCGGCGGGGTATCACCCATGAGATTCCCTCTAGAGCGTTATCCCCTTTCGGCTTGTGCATCCTGGATTCAATCGAGGGTCGGGATGTCACTCTTGGCTTTCATTCACATGACTTGGCACTTCTCAAATACCGATCGAGAGGTCTTTCTGGTTCTTGATATGGTTTCTGCGCGTGAGGCTAAAGAAAGGGGTTTAACCTCAACGGTTAGCTTATTACAACTTTCGGAATCCACACTATCTTTCCAACGAAACAATGACTTCTGCCCCAGTTTTGTTGCTTGGGGGATCTTTGATTTTTATTTTATTATGACCGAGCCGTGTGGCGCCTACGTATCCTTCTTGAGGAATCGGGTCGAACGTAGTTCACTTTTTCTTGTGTCTTTTCTTTGTTTCTTTTTCTATTTTGTTACACATCTTCCTTGATGATTCCGAAAGAGGGTATATGAAAGAATAATTAAGGCTCAAATGGGGGGAACAAAGGTTAAAGTGTTTGGGTAGTAGAAAAATTGCCTCTGTCATTTCATTCTCCGAAAAATGCCAAATACACACAAACGAAACCAAACGTTGACAAATGCATTAAAGAATTACACATAATATCTCTTGACCGCATCAGAATTGATAGCCATATCGGTGCATCTTCCCTCAACATCAGTTAGACATAGAGCGCCGTTGGATAATACTCTAGTCACCACAAATGGTCCTTGCCAATTTGGAGCGAACTTGCCTTTCGCTTCGGCCTGATGTGGTAGAACTCTCCTCAGCACATGCTGTCCCACTTCAAATTTCCTGGGACGTACCTTCTTGTTATATGCTCTCGTCATTCTCTTTTGATACAATTGGCCGTGGCATACTGCTGTCAACCTCTTTTCATCGATCAAGCTCAATTTCTCTAATCGGGTTTTGACCCACTCGTCGTCATCAATCTCAGCTTCAGCGACAATTCGGAGGGATGGAATCTCAACTTCTGCGGGTATTACTGCTTCAGTCCCGTATACCAACAAGTAAGGAGTTGCACCTACCGAAGTCCGGACGGTAGTGCGATAACCCAACAGCGCAAATGGTAACTTTTCATGCCACTGCCTAGACCCTTCTACCATCTTCCTCAATATCTTCTTTATATTCTTGTTCGCTGCCTCAACCGCGCCATTTGCTTTGGGACGATACGGTGTGGAATTTCGGTGTGTGATCTTGAACTGTTGGCAGACCTCCTTCATCAATCCACTGTTAAGATTTGCACCGTTATCTGTGATGATTATCTTTGGAATTCCAAACCTGCAGATGATGTGGGAATGCACGAAATCCACCACCGCCTTCTTGGTCACTGATTTGAATGTTTTGGCCTCCACCCACTTGGTAAAATAATCAATCGTTACCAGAATGAACCTATGACCATTGGAAGCCGCAGGCTCAATAGGTCCAATAACATCCATACCCCATGCAACAAACGGCCATGGTGCTGACATTGTATGCAATTCAGTTGGCGGAGAATGAATCAAATCTCCGTGTATCTGACACTGATGGCATCTTCGCACGAAACCTATACAATCACGCTCCATAGTGAGCCAATAATATCCCGCTCGAAGAATCTTCTTTGCCAATACGTACCCGCTCATGTGTGGTCCGCAAACTCCCGAGTGTATATCTGTCATCACTGTTGTGGCTTGATTTGCATCTATACATCTCAACAATCCCAAGTCCGGGGTTCTTTTGTACAGCACCCCTCCACTAAGGAAAAATCCGTTCGCCAACCGCCGAATAGCTCGCTTTTGATCTCCAGTTGCTTGCTCCGGGTATACTCCTAACCTGAGGTATTCCTTGACATCATGAAACCACGGCTCACCATCCACCTCTTCCTCTATCACATTATAATAAGCATGTTGATTCCGGACCTGGATATGTAACGGATCGACACGAACCTTGTCCGGGTGATGTAGCATCGACGCTAAAGTAGCCAATGCGTCGGCAACCTCATTATGCATCCTTGGGATGTGCCTGAATTCTACCGATCGAAAGCGTTTGGTCAAATCATGCAAACACTGACGATATGGGATAAGCTTTAAATCTCTGGTTTCCCATTCTCCCCGAATCTGATGTACCAGAAGGTCCGAGTCCCCCAAGACCAAGACGTCCTGTACATCCATGTCCACCGCTAATCGCAACCCCAAGATACATGCCTCGTACTCAGCCATATTATTGGTACAATGAAAGCGCAGTTGAGCAGTAACAGGATAATGATGTCCTGTTTCGGATATGAGCACAGCCCCTACTCCGACTCCTTTTGCGTTCGCCGCTCCGTCGAAGAAGAGCTTCCACCCTGGATCCTTGGTTAGTTCTAACCCCTCAATTTGCAATACTTCTTCGTTTGGAAAATACGTCCTCAAAGGTTCGTATTCGTCATCAACAGGATTTTCAGCTAAGTGATCGGCCAGGGCTTGAGCTTTCATAGCCGTCCTTGTCACGTATATGATGTCGAACTCCGTAAGTAATATTTGCCATTTTGCTAACCTCCCTGTAGGCATAGGCTTCTGGAAAATATACTTCAACGGATCCAAACGCGAAATGAGGTAAGTGGTGTAATAAGACAAATAATGTTTCAGCTTTTGGGCTACCCAAGTCAAGGCACAACATGTCTTTTCCAGATGAGTGTACTTGACCTCGTGGACTGTAAATTTCTTACTGAGGTAGTAAATTTCCCGTTCCTTCCTGCCAGTAAGATCATGCTGCCCCAGTACGCAGCCAAACGAATTCTCCAAGACCGTCAGATAAAGAATCAGGGGTCTACCTGGCTCAGGCGGAACTAGTACGGGTGGGTTTGACAGATACCCTTTGATTTGGTCGAACGCTTCCTGACATTCTGTCGTCCATTCTATCGCAGCGTCTTTCTTCAACAGAGGGAATATGGGTTCACAGGTTGCCGTAAGTTGAGCGATAAACCTACTGATGTAATTTAACCTTCCCAACAGACTCATTACCTCTGTTTTATTCTTTGGCGGGGGTAGCTCTTGAATGGACTTGATTTTGGATGGGTCCAACTCAATGCCCCGTCGGCTGACGATGAATCCTAGCAACTTTCCTGATGGAACTCCGAATGCGCATTTGGCCGGATTGAGCTTGATGTCGTACCTTCGAAGTCTTTGAAAGAACTTCCCGAGGTCGGCAACATGGTCTTCTTGACGCCTAGATTTTATGATCACATCATCCACGTACACCTCAATTTCCTTGTGTATCATGTCATGGAATACCGTAGTC